>VBSM01003157.1:4318907-4385506 GCA_008086735.1 Cheirogaleus medius
GAGGAAAAATAAATATAAGACCCTGTCTTATTTTCGGGGAAACACGGTAGCACTATCCTGTAATATCTAAATGTGTATTTGGCAAAAAGTAAGCACATAATATATACTTGAGGACAGAACAATTTAAGGAGGATTTAAAATATATTGGAGGTCTGTCTGGAAATTGTCCAGCCATGCAATATGAAAAATAGAGACATTTATTGAAAAAGATACAAGATACAAGAAACATTGTACACGGGACAATGACACCTCAGTCCCCATCAAAGTAGGCACCTTGGGACCTCACACAGTTCTCCCAGCATCTCTTAACCTAACCTGTACACATTCGGCATTCTCAGGTGTTCTGCTTGTCGCAGGCCTTCCGGAACATGGAGGTGAGTGTGGAGCTACAGGCATTATCACTACAGGCGGGTGTGCCTGGGTTTTGGACTTTGTTGGTCTGCCAGAGAGCCATGAGCCAGTTAACTCTTTTGGCAACTTTTTCACATTTTTTGGTTCATATCGATCAAGCAATTAACCAAAAATGTTAAGTTGGGTTTTTTAAAAGTACTATTAAGCTATAGTTTCCCCATCTTAGATTTGTGAAGTTGAATATTAACCTAGTATGGCGGCCACTTAAGGTTGTTCTTATTAGATTTAGTTCAAGACCCAGGTTGCCAGATTCATTTTGGATTCCATTTTTTGGTATATTAATCTGTGTCTCTCCCAGCTCCTGTCATGCTTGGATTTGATAAATAAGCCACTCTGGCCTTACTGAAGTTATTAAGAAACACATTAAATGAAAGAGAGCTGTGGGCGATCTCCTAAAGACCTCTTTCTAGATGAGCATTGGTCGTCACCCCCTTCAATCGCGTTTTTACCTGGTAACACACCTGCCACATGTCTAACCCTTCAGCCCAGGTTCCACCATCTTGTTAATACAAAACCCATAAGAAATGTCTTAAAAGCTGCCTTCCTGAAAATTAAATCTTGAAACCTACATTGTTTCATATTACCCCAAATCTCTGTATCTGCCACATATAGTTTACTTAATATGCTTGGAATATTTTATATCAAAAATTTAGTTGTCAATAGGTACATTCCTGATTTTACAACTTATTTTTACATTTTCTCTTCATAGAAACAACTTTACCAATGTGAAATTTCTTATGATTCCTTTTTCTAAACTTCCACTAACATACATTGTCTCCTCTGATGACAAGATTCTAGCTGGTCCAAAGGCTACGGTGTCTGACAGTAATTCACTGAGATACCACATTTCAATTGCTTCAGCACATTTCAATTAGGATACCTTTGAGGTGAGAAAGAAAAAGAAATAGAGTAAGAGCCAGGTGATGCTAAAAGAAAAACAACATGAAAGGTCAGGATAAGAAACATCTCTGGACAATAGAAAAAGGGAGAAAAAAAACTAACAAGAATTCTCAGGAACAACTTGACTCTATCTTCGGCTCAAAGTAAATGTTCATAAAATGCACACATGGGTGGTATTCCAGAGCATTGAGTTTAGGTAGAAAATTTCCAAAGTCTCTAAGATTATGAATGGACCCAATGTGAGATATTTTTTCCAGAAGTAATAGTCTAATAGTGGAGATGTAACTTATACTAGTCTTTCTGTTGGCAAAAATTTTTTTAAAAAAGGCTTATGCAAGAAGGGAATTCACTGGCTTACATAATTTATAGTCCCAAGGCTGGCCTCACTTCAGGTCTGGCTGAATCTTACAATGATGTCATCAGGCCCATTTCTCTCTGTCCTTCTGGTCTACTTTCTCCCTCTGCTGGTTCCGTTTTCAGACACGTACTCGCCTATTCGTGGCGAGATGTCTGCAGGCTCACATGCTTAGAGCCGAAGTCCAGAATAAAAGAGACAACATTTCCTCTCATTACTTCTGCCCAGGTGTAGTCAGTGGAATAGTGGTCACCCAAAGATAGCAAGTTCTAATCCTAGAACTAACAAATGCTACTTTATAAAAAAGTAGGGATCTTCGAAGATGTGCTTACTTTAAGAATCTCAATGTGAAGATTTAGCCTGGATTTTGCAGGTGTCCCCCAAACACGATCACAAGTGTCTTTATAAGAGAGAGGCACGCCTGTAATCCTAGCACTTTGGGAGGCCGAGGCGGGTGGATCGCTCAAGGTCAGGAGTTCGAAACCAGCCTGAGCAAGAGTGAGACCCCCGTCTCTACTAAAATTAGAAATAAATTAATTGGCCAACTAAAAATATATAGAAAAAATTAGCCGGGCATGGTGGCGCATGCCTGTAGTCCCAGCTACTCAGGAGGCTGAGACAGGAGGATCGCTTGAGCCCAGGAGTTCGAGGTTGCTGTGAGCTAGGTTGATGCCACGGCACTCTAGCCCGGCGACAGAGTAAGACTCTGTCTCAAAAAAAAAAGAGAGAGAGAGAGAGAGAGAGAGGCACCACACTCAGAGGAGGAAGAGGCAATGTGACCATCAAAGCAGAGATAGGCGTGATGGGCCACCAGTCAAGGAAAGCCACCAGCCACCAGAATCTGGACTTGACAAGGAACACATTCTTCCCCAGAGCCTCTGGAGGGAGTCTGGCCCTTCTGCCACCCTGACTTTGGCTCGGTGAATCAGATTTCTGTTTATGCCACCAAGTTTATGGTAATTTGTTACAGCAGCCACAGGAAACTAATACACCGGGTAGCGTGGATGCTCTGACTTGACCAACTGAGTCACAAGGCTGCCTCTGAGCCAATCACTGCACACTGGCAGGGTGGCCTGGGTTACGGCAGGAGGAGGAGCTTCCCCACAAGGATAGCGTAACTGGAAACAGACGCTGGTGGGATAAGGGAGCAAAAATTCAGCATATATTCATTTCGTGCTTGAAAGAAGACAGAAGGGAGGTGCAAAGCTAACATGTATGCACAAGAATATTATATGGTTATTAGTGCACTTGAGCTTTTTGTGTTGCTATGATGTTGTTGTTAAGCGGCATATTATCGGGATGCCCTGAATTGAACAGGGACCGCTTGCTTCAAACAGATTTGTTTTCATTGCTGATTGCTGGACTGCCTCCAACTCTGACATGTCTCTTTTTGGAAAAGTTGTATATTAAGATCACATATATTATTCTAAATATAAATGCACTATGGTATTAGGAAAGGATAATATTTTGCATTTATTTTCTAACATTCTTCTCAATTATGTCTAAAAAAGATTGTGTTAACAACACTCGCTACAGTTAGAGCTGTGCCAGAGTTTATGGAGTGATGTCTGTACTACTCCCCACACCTCTGTGCTCCGGTCGGCTCTGCCTCTTATGAGCTCTTTGACGGTGGGTTAAGTTACACTTTCCAAATGTCAGTTTCTTCATATGTAAGATGAGGATAAATAATTTCACAGCATTTGTTTTGAGGATTAGCTGAAAAACTATATGTGAAAGCATCTAGTAGGGTGCCCAGCACAAAGAGAGATGTTAATAATGCTCCGTTATGAAGCCATAATCCAAAAAGCAGGTTAGCTCCTCACTCCTTACATTTGTCGTCTTACCACTACCCACACTGAAGCTCTTGCAATGACTCATTTCTGCTTCAAAAGATCTACCTGTAGTTTCCGTCCGGCTCAGCACGTTGGTTTGCAGAGCAGCCTAATGTCAAGTTCACACTGGATGTTTTAGCATATTCTTTCCCTTTCAAACCTTTGCAAAATTTAAAATAAGTTCAGTGTCAGTGCTGAACGACGCAGGGCTAACCTGCTTATTGATTCCAAAACTGTTTTTGATGCTAAAAAGATTTCTGAGATAGGGCCAAATATCACAGCCCACTTCCCCCCACCCTGAGATGGCTCATTTGCCTTTGTTGTAAAGCTATCAGATTTTATTTTGAAGGTTCAAAATAATTGGATGTGTTAGTTTTTTCTCAGCTTTTTCATTATTTACTCTTAAAAAACTCTAGTAGATAAGTGAGGCATAATTTCCCTTTATGGACATTTTGCTGGAGGGCAGAGGAAAGCTAGCATTATTTGCTCCACAGGGAAGAGCAGTCCCCAGTTAGGGGGCGCGTTAGCCTCCCATTCCTCTGAGCCCGTGAGCTGCCTCTAGACCACTCAGCAATGCAGCAGCAGCTCTGAGTTCCCAGGGTGGGGGTGTGAGATGTTTGGGAAATCGACGGCCAGGTTAGATCGGTTTTAGGGATTTGTATTACTCCGTCTTTGCCCAAGAAATTTTAGGACTCATTTTCAGGGCTCTCGAAAGCATGCGATTGCCAGCATTTGTTATTTAATGAGTATCTGCATGTATGCAGAGTAGTTGTCATTCCAAACATTATAAACCACATCTAAAATAAATTTTACTGGGCTTTAGGGACTTAGGGAGATACAGAAATGAAATACAGAGAGATGACTTTTATAGATATAATTTAAATGTTTGCTAAAATTTAAATAACAGCAGCTTACTATTTAATGAGGAATTTTATCCACTTTGTATCCATTATTTATATCTTGTTGAATATCACAAGATCTCTCTCATCCTACAGGAATACTCTGATACTCTGCCTTCTGGAAATAGGTATGCCAAAACCCCAAAACATAAAAGTCGTAGGAGCATGAACAATTTTTCATTTCTTCTTTTTTCTTGGGCATATTTCCTAAAAATTCTATATTTAATGTATGTCATATTCATAATATGAAATATTTTTATTAATTCTTTAAAAAACAAAAAACTTTAAAACAGAAATAATAATCATGTATATGCATTATAGCATTAGTTTTTATAGGTTAAATCTAGAGATATGTCTAATAACTTTAATTATTCGAGTAAATTTCATGTCCATACAGCAGAATGCAATTATCCCTTACTTAATAAGTATATGCATTCCTTTTGGGTGGGGAGGAAACTTCACTTTAAAAATTTACACCAATATTCCCAATTATCTATTTTTTTCACTTTTAGTCAATAGCTATCCTTTTGACTCAATTTATCTTCACCAAAAGAAAGCTGTTGTACTCTAATACCCAGATGGAAGGTTTACATAATGAGAAGCAACAATGATGTTAATTAAAAGGACACCAATTTACATTTTCACTGGGCTCTTCGGGGAAGTCTGACATTACTACTAATGGCCAATTTGAGACTTAGATGAAAGGGTCCTTTAAATGGTGTGGAATTGATATTGTGGAGATAGAGACATTCACAATACAACCAAAAGTGTTTGGAATTCACAAATCAATGTGAGCAGGAGAGAGTAGAATTTTCACAAGTATTTTAACTCTGGGATTGGATAATAAAAATAGAATTACAATAAAAAAAATAGGCAAAATTATCCTAGGATATAAAGTGATTGTGTCAAGCCCTGTGAATAATTGTAAAATATGGGAACTCGGGGTTTAGCAAAGCAATTTCAGTGGTTAAGCCCATTTCTCATGAATGAGTAATGCACTCATGTGGTTGCTGAGGGAGCAGCCTGAGTAGCAGGAGAGGATTGCTTCCATGGAGGGATCTCCTCATGTTGTCCTCTTAGCTGGGTAGAGTAATGCCTTCCCTAGGAAAGAAAATACCTAGTGTGGTGGGAATTCAAGACCAGCACTACAGCAACAAGATCAGTCAGTTGCAAGGCACAGATAAGGACCTATCCATGACAATTAAAGTTGACAGATAATATAGGCTTTGTTACTTGAAGGCATTTAGACCAAAGTGGCAAATGTTTATACCCTATCTCCTAAACTCTTCAAGCACTAAGCATAATGAGTGAGCAGAACCAAAAAGTTAACTGAGCATAGATGGGACCTGTACTTAGCGGAATATTTATTTCCTACTTAGCCTAGATATGAAAATTAAACTTATATTAAATGTAGTGACACAAGTCCAAGTTTAATGGTTATAAATTTTACTTTGCCTCAGTATAAGTATTTTTTAATGCTTCCCATATTTTAATCCCATTTTTATACCAAGAACTTAAAGAGAGCTATATATATTTATGCCATTATTTTCATAGAGTAAGATATATATACAAAAAGATCACAATTAGATGCATCAACATGCATATTCTTGCCTTTTCCTAGCTGTCCCCACCTGAAAAATCTAATCTTTCATCTATGTAACCAAAGTTAGGCCTCATCATTCACCCAAGGAGAGTCTGGGCCGAATATCAGAAATGGAGTATAGTTAATCTTTCTTGTTTTATCAGCATGGTCTCCAAGCCAGCAAGCCCCTTAGGAAGGGATCTAAGTAATTCATTCTCTGTGATCTTTTTAATCAAAACTAAAAGACTCAGGCTTAAAGAGACTGGCACGGAATTTTTAACCCACTCTAGCTATTCTTTACATTGTTCTTACAACTCTATACCCTAACTCAGAATCCTTGGTGACCCCCTGGGGAAGGACTGTGATTCCAGATAAGCTCATGTGATACACCTAGGGAGAGATGACCACAGACTTCTATTTCTCATTAGTGAAATGGAAATTACAGAGTGTATTAACCATGTCTTTTTAATCTATATTTTTGATACTTTGACAGCTTGAGGCCTTGCTGACACTGCAGGCACTGCCTCTCCAAGGGCTGGCCAATTCCTAGAGATAGTAAATCACTCATCTGCAAAAATATCTTTCATGTGCAAACCAGCCAATCCAGAATCTACACAATCCAGAGTCTCTATGCCCAACCACCTCCTTTATCTGATCTTACGCTCTGGGTTACACTCCCCTGTCCTAATCACCCCATGGCCAGGTACCAGACAACTAGGGACAGCCTGTAATGCCACAGAGGCCTGAAATTATTCAAACTAGCTAATTCTAAACCTACTTACCCTGACTGGCCTGTTCTTTCCCACAGAATTATCTGTAAAGGCTCTTGCCCATGTTTTCTCCTCACTCCCTTTACCTCCTGACTAACCCTTATGCTTCCCCATGTGGCCCTACATGGGGTGTCATGCCTCTTGCTTCTAGGGGACTATGAGAGTAAACTTCTTTCTTTGTGGTAGTCATTTCCATGTCTGCATGTTTTACCATACCTAATTAAAACAAATCCCAGATACCCTTAAAGCAGAGAACCAATGGATCCAAAGAGACTAGGGGGAGGGGACTTCTGGGGAAGTAAATTGAGGACCTCCACAAATCCATCCATCCATAAAAGCAATAAAAACAATGACAAAATTGTCAAAATCAAAATTTTGAGAACTCTGGAAATTAAACAAAGACTTGTAACAATCTGAGGTCTCTTTATTCAAGAAAATCTAGAGAACTATGGTAAGAACAGAAGGATTTGTGGCTTTTAAACTTGACCTCATCCCATTCATCTCCCCAACTCCACAGTAACCATGAAAATTAGCTACCTTGAAGCCACCAGAGGAGGTAGACTGGTTTTGGAGTCCCTCATAAAGTCCCATTTCTGTAGCTTTGTCACTATTTGTCCTATCTCTCAGCTACCTGGAAAATCACCATTCACAGAGCACTGTCATTATTTGACCTGACTCAGAAACTCCAAGTGTTTAAAAAAAATCAGCAGCAATTGTTTTCTGTCATCTTTGCCTGAAGCTGCACTAACAATTGAGGCAAAAAAGATCCAAAAAGTTAAAAGGAAGATCTGGGGAACAAGATGTCCCAAGAGTCTTTGAAAAGTTTTGTCATATTACTGTGGCTCTTGAAGGCCACACACATGGACAAGGCTGTGTGCATGTCCAAAAGAGACCTGAGTGGACTACAGTCTCTAAACTCTGACTGATCTTGAGACCCTGCACAAGTAGAAGGTGAATAGTAAGGCAGGATTTTAAATGCCTGAGTCTTGAATGTGTTCCCCAAACACATACACACAGAGCCCCTCAGCAAAGGGTGGAAGACTTATTGATTCAAATCACTTAAGAAAGTCTCTGACTAACATTAGCTGAGTGCTAAACTCAGTGCTAAACCAAGCAGAGACTGTAGTGGCTACAGACTTCAAGGAATAGACATTAAAGAATTAGTTCAGTAAGCAAACAAACAAAAAAATAGCAAAACAACACCATAAACAAAAACCCAGCAACAGCAATAAACCCTGCAAGAGAGGGGTGGTAATCTCATTTCTAGAGTTACCATATTATATTATCTAAATTTCCAGTTTTCAAAACAAATTACAAGACATGCAAAGAAACAGGAAGTGTGGCCATACACAGGAAGTAAAGCAATCAGTAGAAATGTCCTTGAGGGATCCTAGATGTAGATCATACTAGACAAAGACTTTAAATTAGTTTAAATAATATTCAGAGGACTAAAGGGCACAGTGTCCAAACAGTTGAAGAAAAGTATGGCAACATAGCTCAATAAATAGAAAATATCAATGAAGAGATAGAAGTTATAAAAAAAAAATCAAATAGAAACTCTAGAGTTGAAAAGTATAATAAATAAAATGAAAAATTTACTAGAAAATCTCAGCAACAAATATAAATTAGGAAAAAAACCAGCAAACTTGAGACTATGTCCCTTGAGGTTGTACAGTATATGGAAAAGAAAAAGAACAAATAAAAATGGACAGGGTCTCAGAGACCTGTGAAACAGCAAGGAATGGACCAACATATGCTTTACAAGCGTTCCAAAAGGAGAAGGGAGAGAGAAAGAAGCAGAAAGAATATTTGAAGAAATAATGGCTCAAAACTTCCTAGATGTGATTTTTAAAAACCCATATTAGGGTTGGGCAGGCTGGTGGTTCACACCTATGACACTCCCACTTTGAGAGGCTGAGGTGGGAGGATTGCTTGAGGCAAGGAGTTCAAGATCAGCTTGGGCAACATAGTGAGACTCCATCTCTACAAATAATTTAAAAAATTAGTTGGGTACGGTGGTATGCACCTGTAGTCCCAGCTGCTTGGGAGGCTGAGTTGAGAGAATCACTTAAGCCCAGGAATTTGAGGTTACAGCAGTGAGCTATGATTGTGTCACTGCACTCCAGCCAGGGTGACAGAGAAAAATAAATAAAACAAACCAAAACAAAGACAACCCCATATTAATGTTCACATTCATGAAGCTCATTGAACTCAAAGTAGCTAAATTCAAGGTGATTCATACATAGGTACATCATGGTCCATTTGTTGAAGCATAAAGACAAAAAGAAAATCTTAAAAGCAAAAAAATAAAACTGACTCATGATATATAGAGGATCCTCAGTGAAATTAACAGCTGACCTCTCATTAGAAACCAGAAGGAAATTGGAAAAATATATTTAGGTGCTGAAAGAAAGTGCTTGGTTGCAAGTGTCAACCAAGAATTCTATATCCAGTGAAACTATCCATTGAAAATGAAAGCAAAATTAAAACATCCCCAGGTAAAGGAAAACTAGGAATTTGCTGATAGCAAATTCTTGCCCTGCAGGAAATACTAATGGAAATCATACAGGCTAAAATGAAAGAGCACTAGACAGTTACTTGAATACATATGAAGAAATAAAGAGCATCAGTAAAGGTAACTATAGATAAGTATATAAATATAAATAGATAAATATAAAAGACAGTATAAATGTATTTTTGTTACTCTTCTCTTATATGATTCAACTGACAATGAATAAAGCAAAACACTTACAAAATTATACTGATGGACTTATAATGTATAAAGATGTAATTTATACAATAATTATAGCACAAAGAAGGGGAAAGAGAATGGCAACATATATTGGAGCAAGTGTCTGTATTCTATTGAAACTGAGTTAGTATTAAACCAGACTAGGTTGTTTTAATTTAAAATTCTAATTGTAATACCCCAGGCAACCACTAAGAAAATAACTTTTAAAATACACGGCAAAATAAATAGCAGTGGAATTAAAATAAGATACTAAAAATATCTATTTACAAAAGTAAGCAATAATGGAGAAATAGAAGAACAAAAACATAAAATAACAAATAGAAAAATGGCAGACATAAAATCCCACCTTATCAGTAATTATTATAAATAGATTAAACACTCTAATTAAAAAGCAGAGATAGACATAATGGATAAAAAAGTTATGATCCAACTCTAAACTGCCCACAAGAGACACATTTTAAATTCAAAGTCACAAATAGGCTGAGTATAAAAGAATAAAAATATATATACCAGGCAAAGAGTAGCCAAAACAGTGCTGGAGTATCTATGTCTATACTGATAGCAGACAGAATAGACTTTAAGTCAAAAAACATTACTTAAGACAAAGCAATTTGTTTAATAGCGATAAAAGAATTAACATATTAGAAAAATATAATAATCATAAATGTGTACCTAAAACAGACCCAAAATATACAAAGCAAAATCTGATATAATTGAAGCCATAATAATTGGAGACGTCACCATCCCACTTTTGATAATGAACAAAACAATTAGGCAGATGATTAACAAGGAAATAAAAGACTTGAGCAATATTCTAAGCCAACTAGACTTAAAAGACATTGACAGGACATTCCACCCAATACAGGAGGGTACATGTTCTTCTCAAGTGCACATGTAACATTCTCCAGGATAGGCCATAAGTTAGGCTATAATACAAGCCTCAATAAATTTAAAAGGATTGAAATTATACATGGTATGTTTTCTGATCACAATGGAATCATGTCCAAAATCAATTACAGAAGTAAATTTGGGAAATTCACAAACATGTAAAAATTAAATAATATATTTCTAAGTAATCAATGGATCAAAGAAGAAATCACATGAGAAATTAGAGTTTCCATGAATGACACTGAATTTTTCATTCAACTGGAAAATTATTGGAATCAAGTTAAATCACAACATTCAAAAATTTGGCCTGCAGCTAAATTGCTTACAGAGAAATTTATGACTGTAAATATGTATGTTTAAAGCAAAAAAGTCTCAAGACAATAACCTAAACTTCCACTTTAAGACACTAGAAAAAGAAGAGAAAACTAAACCAAAAGCAAGTAGAAGAAATAAAATAGTAAAGATTAAAGCAGAAATGAATGAACAGAGAATAAAAAAATAGAGAAATCAACAAACTCAAAATTTGATTCTTTGGAAACAATCAACAAAATTGGCAAAATTATCGGTACAGTGACAAACATTTAAAAAAGAAGAAGAAGAAAAGAGAGAAAGAAAGAAAGAAGATTCAAATTACTAAAATCAGGAATGAAATTAAGAACATCTCTATTGTCCTTACAGAAATAGAAAGGATTCTAAGGGAATACTATGAAGAACCATATGTCAAAGGAACCACTGAGTGAGTGACAATGGATGAGTCACTAGGAACCAGCATGGACAGAATTACTAATAAGAGGGACCCTCCTCTCCACACACACATGCACACCTTAACACAGTAATTTAGGTAGAATTACCTGTTGGACAGGGCTTGTGCTTTGAGTCCATATTAGGCTAAGTAACAGGAAATAAAGAATTATGATATTTCTCCCACATTTGAGTCTCATGTCTACTCCATTATTTTAACAGATGGAAATTATAGGAGATCTCAGAGAATAAAGATCACTTCTAATGGTAACATGTAGAGAGAGAGACATTATTACTATTACAGGGTATCTACTTCTCTATTTATATGTAGTGTGTAGAAATCTCAGATATACAAGAAATGTAATTTTATTTTCCTTCATTCAATTCAATTCTTATTTCTAATTCTCAGTACACTGGTAGTAAAAATGAATCTCGGTCAATTCATGATTTCCCCCAGCCCTGGGCTTGCATGGCTTTACACTTCTACTTGCCACATTTTCAGTTTCTGATCCATGCAGGATTTCCAGACACACCATCTTTCCAAGTCTGGCTCTCTCTCAGGAACCCTGGGCAGGTTGCCTGTGTTGCTCTGGAGTCATGGAAACCTCTTATAGTCTAAGTTCTTTCACCCCAACTGTGCTGTACTCAAGGACAGGAAATCATACTCCCTGCTGACCACTGGACCATCAGGAATTTGGCCTGGATTCCTCATCCAGGTGTTTCTTCTGCTTCTGCATTTATTGAACATGGAGTAAATCTGAGCCCTTGTTCAACTAGCTTTGGTTCTGACTTGTGGACACAGGTACCCTATGATTTCAGATCTCCAAAACTATCTAGGAGTTTTATCATAAAACATTATTTCATTGTATGAAAGGAGTAGAATTTATTTAACCATTTTCTTCTTGTATATTTAGATTACATTAATCCTTTACTATCGTATGTTATCCTATCTCAAACAGCTTTGTAATGAAAGCTTCATCTGTATCCATTATTATGTGTTTAAGAGAAATTCCTAGAGGGCAATTTATTTGTCAAAGAATATGCATATTCTTAGGCTTTTCTATATGTTGTTAAATCACCCTCCAGAAGTGTAACAATTTACCTCTCAGCAGCAGTGCATAAGAATTCTCACATCCCCTCATGGTAGAAGATTTAGCAATAAATGACTTACGCAGGTCCTAGCCTTGCTATATATTTGTGTACAATTTCTTTATGTTGTTCATGATTCCATAATAAAAAATATGCTTTGATTATTTGTAAAGTAACCAGTAGAGAACCATTCATATAGTTAAGGGTTAGAATACATTTTTTCATAAAGCTAAAAAATGAGGTCACTCATGAAACATGTCCCTAAGAGATCACTTTTTGGCAAAGCTTCCACAGGTTAATGATCAGCTCTTTTTTCTACTATTCTTTGAGTACAGAATTTTTTTTAAAAAAAGTCTACAACAACAATAATTGTTGACTGTGGTGTACAGAATGGCCCCCTCAAAGAAGCTCACACTGATTTCTAGATTCTATGAGTATGTTACATTCAATGGCAAAACAGACTTTGCAGATATAATTAAGTCTAGGGACGTAAGTTAGGTTGGGCCCTATTCTGAATTATCCAGGTAATGGGAGGTCAGAGAGATTCCAAGTGTGAGAGTGGTAAATGCCCTATTGTTGGCTCTTCTATGTGGAGGCCCACATGCAAGGACTAGAGAGGAGCATCTAGGAGCTCGGGGCAGCCCCCAGCTGGCAGCCAGAAAAGAAATGAGAGCTTCAGCCTTACAACCCTGAGGACTGTAGATGGATTCTGCCAACAGCCTGAATAGGCTTCCAAGTGGATTCTTTCCAGAGTCTTCATATAAGAGCCCAGCTTGCTGATACCTTGATTTCCACCTGTACTTCTGACCTACATAACTGAGACAATACATTTGTGTTGTTTAAGCTGCTAAGTTTGTGGTATTAATTACTACAATAGGAAACAATTACATTGACTAACTATATAAATAAAAAACATAAAATAAATAAACACTGTTTAATTTTTTTTCTATAGCAAAACAAATTCAGTTTTCCAACTTAAAATGTTAGAAAATCAGCATCCTGTCTAAAAGATCTGGCTCCTTCAGCAGTGACGTTAGGGATCAGATTCCATTGAAAAATGGAATGTACAGTCTTCTGTTTTAAAAAAGCATTAGTATAGGCTTGAACCATCTTTTTCTTTTTTTTTTTTTTTTAGTTCTCTGTATCAGGAATACCAGTTATCCTTATATTGGATTATCTTATTCTCTCTTCCATGTCTACTACTTTCTCTCTAGTTGCTTTTATTCTATCCAGATTCTGTAATTATCATTGTTAACTCTTGCCATCTGTATATCTCTTGTCTTAGATAATTCTTTTCCTAGAAATTCTAGTTGCAAAATAAATGGTACTTAGCTTCACAAAGAAGTCAAAGCTCAGACATAGAATCCAAGTTTCCTTAACTTGTTGTTTACTATATTAATATAGGTGGTGCTACTCAGTCAGAAATTATCTGTGATCTTTAAGACATGCCACCCACATTCTTGTCATATTTTTCTACTTGGAGCCATGAATCATGCACATGAACCATTTCAATAGACAGGTTGATAGATGATTTATGTAAAATCATATATACAGAGAGATGATATGATATAGACATAGATATCAATTATATACAAGAGTTAGTGGTAGAGACAATAAATCTTTAGGAGTTAAGAAAGTGGCAAACTTAGCTTGTGCTTAATTCAAGCATTCAGCAATTCCAAACATATAGGTGATTTCGTTGCTCATAATTTTTCTCTTCCTTGTAGACACCACTTACCCAACCTTTTCCATCTCTGTATGTCTAAATCTTCTCCACCTTTATGGCCCAGCACATGTGCACACTTTCTAGGAAGCCTTCCCTGGCAGCCCCATCTTTAGGTAATCTGTCCTTCCTCTCATCTCCCACGTCAACTCACAGCTACTTTTCTTATAATGTAGAGGCATGAAAGTAAGTTAGATATGTTTAGAAAAGTACAGGGATGGACTTTGAAAATCAGTTGTTGAATTACTGAGGTAAGTTTAGATTTCTATAAAAGAAAGAATATTTTAGATGTGGTAAAGATGATTAGAGAAGATGAACAAAGGCAGAGAGACTAGAAGTCAGAGGATAGGCTTTCTGGAAATAGAGGATTCATATTGAAAATGGCAGAAAGCAAAATGTTAAAAAGTAGTTGGGGAAAAAACAAAAAAACTTTTATCGGGTGGTGGGCAGGTTGGGGGGAGGGGAAGAGTGTATACTTACATAATGGGTGTGACACGCACCACCAGGGGGTTGACACTCTTGAAGCTCTAGCACAGCGGGGGGGGGGGTTGGCAGGGGCAATATATGTAACCCTAACAATATCTGTACTCCCATAATATAATGAAATAAAAGAAAAAAAAGTAGTTGAGGAGCAGATGGTGTAGGACCTTTCACAATGCCTCAGGGATGAAGAGTTTGGACTTTATCCTGAAAGCAACGGGGAGCCATCGGAATGCATTGTTAAAGTAGGCATTTAGGAAGATTAATTTGGCAGCAATATGTAAGATAGATGCAGGGAGCTTATTAAAAAGATATTTTGGTAATATGACGGTAGCAGGTACAAATTTTAAAAGCCCTACTCAAGTGTGCAACAACATAAATAAAACCTGTAACTGTCTTATAATTCATTTTAGTATCTGGTGCTAAATTTCCATTCTATTTGTTGTGGAAAATTTAGTGTAGTCACTTCCAGGTAAGATAAGTCCAATTCTGTGTTTTCTCAGGGTTTTGAGCTCCATCGATTCAATCAATTCAAGAGGGTGTGGAGGGGGTAAGAAGGTGGAGGCAGGAGACCTTCGTTCCCGCCTTCACACTATGGTGGAGCTCGTTCCCAATGGCACTCATCGTGTTTGTCCTCTGTGTGGGCATGGCATAGTGGGCCCTCAAACACAGGCTGGATGGTCACTGGGAGCAGAGGTTGTCCACACAAAATACTTCTTAGGAGAAGTTTCCTCATGCGGACTGTGGACCGTGAGACCCCTCACAGGTCCCGCTCTTACATAATTCTGTCCACACCACTTCAGCCCATAGGGCGCTAGGTGAATTGTCTCCAGCTGTCAGGCGAATGTGGGCCTCACACCACCATTCTCACCTGCAGCTGCTTCCCAAAGACACCAGGACGCTGAGTGGGAGGCAGGGAGGGCGGAGTGGGGGTTTCTTTTCATGTTTTGCTGTCAGCTGTCTTCCATTCCCACTTTTTCAGAAGAACTTCCTTTGCATGGGTCCCTAACCTTCAATGAGGGGATCTATTATGTCCTCTTCTCAGGACTCATCCTGAGGAGGCACAAGGCAGGCATGAGCTCCCCACACTCACACTGAACTTGATTTCTTTTCCTCTGCCAGCCCCTCCCTTCACCTACCCCTTTCCCAGCTTTTAAATCTTTCAGTATTACCCCAAGACCAGAGGGTATTGAGTTTGGGAATCAGGCATCAGTTGCTTTTTCCACCTTCTGTTGCATTCTGGTTCAAAGAAGAGGTTCCACAGGGACCATGGTCCCACTGGCTGATGTGGGGAGAGGTCTTAGGGAAGAAAATGAGTGATGCAGGCAAGCACAGAAGTGGGCATGGGTAATCACATCAATTAGGACTTTGAAATACTTGTCTCCACATAATTACAGTGTCCTCAGGGCCTACCCTAGACCTAGGTAGAAGAAAGGATAAGAAGAAAAAATTCATTGAACTTGACTGGAATATTAAGAATAAAATATACATAGAGAATTCAAAGGAAGTTTTTAAGATTTTGAGTCTGAGTAGATGGGAAATGAATGAGGTTGAGGGGCTAAAATTAGTGAGAGAGAGACAAACTAGATGCTTATGTCCTGTGGCTTGATGACGTACCGGAACCTGGATGAGAGCAGCACATGGAGCAACACGACACTGTGTAGACTACACATTAATTTTGTTAGGGATTGAAGATAAGAGAATCAGTTCACTTGATCCAACTCACTAAGAATGGTCTGGAAATGAGCATATCCATTCATTAATTTACCCTGGGGATGATAACTAACAGGATGCTGTTAGTGGTCATTTGCACATGACCACTGGGCCACTGAGATGGGAGATGGTTCCTGACCAGCCGTTAGATGAGGAGGTTGATCAGTGAATATAGAATAAGAACAGATAGGTTCAGTTGTAATTAGGTGTGCTGTCCAACTATGGAGTAAGATGAATTGCCCTCCTTGGTCTTAGAAATATTTCTAAGATATGTAGAAATCTTTAGAATCAGAGCATTTCCTTCCCTAGAAGAGTGTGAAGACACACTGACAAATTCTGCTATACTATTCATCTTCTATATTCTTTATCTGTCATCCAAAACCTCTGTCATTTCCTTATGATAGTTTGCAATTTCTTAAATTACTGCTAATCTTCTACTACCTACATTTTAAATTGACAACTTCCCTTTTAGCGAAGCATGCTAGACCCCTTGGTGAGACTTAGAAAGCACCCTCAAATTGCTAGTAATATCCTTGTGAATCATCTCTTGGGTGGCTTATTTCCTGGGATGGTTTCTGCAGATGGCTAATCTTACACATTTTATGTTGATTTCTGCTAGCTCTAACCTCTAAGCATGGCAATATCCGACTCTCCTAATTTTAGGTTATACTTTTTTGTTATTTTCTTTAGCCTTCCTTTCTAAAATTTCATATTTCTGGCATTTGCCAGATTTTAGAAAGGAAAGTGATAGGGTAGTGCTGACTTCAATGTGGGCTATATTGAGAATTTTATATATATTCTATATTGAGCTAATTAGAATAAAAATATGTTAGTTGTAGAGGCTTGAGGTGGTCAATACATAACACCATTTTCTTTCTTTCTCCATTGTTTTCTTCCTCAATGAAGAATTAAGACCCAGAAATTGGTCAAATAGAGATGAAAAGAACAGCTTCATAACTCTGTTCCAAGTGCTTAGAACAGTGCTTAAAACATAATAGGTATTTAATACATATTTGGTAGATGAACAAATGAATAAAAAGCTAGATTGGAGCAAGTAGCTGAATGTATGAATACAATCTAATTGGCTTCCTAATACTTCACTCCAGAATTAAACTAACCTACCCGCTTCTGGTAATATCTGGACAACCCCAAACCTCTTCTGTGGTGGTGGAAAGGCTGCCATAATTGCAGCCTCCAGTGGCAGGTCGGTGCTGAGAAAGCATGTGGGAGCTTCCCTAGCAAGTCACTTTTCCTCTCCTAGGAAAGAGAGAGTGAGAAACTGGAGAGAGGCCAGGAATGGAAGTCCTCTTATGGAACAAAAGACTATGGGATGAGGTTTCCTTATAACATTCCCAGACTTGAGCTCTCTTAAATCACTGAAACTAATAAACGTATGATCAAACAGAAACTTCCCAACTTTGGGAAACACAGTTATAGGAATTAGACAGCAGTTTTCCCCCCAATTTGTTTTTATTGTGGTAATATATACATAGCGTAAAATTTACCACCTTAATCATTTTTAAGTATACAGTTCGGTAGTTATTAAGTACATTCATTTTGTTGTACAACCATCACCACCATCCATCTCTGGAATACTTTTCATATTGCAGATTTGAAACTCTCTACCCATTAAACAATAGTGCTCAACTCCTCCCTCCTCCCAACCCCTGGCAACCACCATTCTACTTTCTGTCTCTATGAATTTAACTATGAGAGAAGGAGATTTTTAAAAATCAACATTATCACAAATAAATGCTGGATTGAAGGTCAGAGCTTAGATGTGTGGCCACAATAAGCTCCTTAACTCTAAATAACCCCAGAGTTAAACTCACTCAACTACTTGCCCACCACGGATTCCTCCCATCTCACCGGCCCTTCTCACAGAGGCCAACTGCCCAGGAAACTTGGGTGGAGTTAGACCACTGCCTGGGCAGGCAGACCCCAAGGAGATGCCCAGAAGGGCCTGCCCCAAACATGCTCAGCCTTCTCTCAAACTCTCCAGGAAGATGTGACAACTCTTCCTATAAGAAGGAGGGAATGGGATCAAGGTGGGAGAAGCCAGGAGCCTTCCTCTGATGGAAGTCCCTTCATGGGGACATAGGTCAAAGAATGTCAGAAAATGTGGACAGAAAGCCTAGAAATTTAATCTCACTCTCACACTAATCACTGTCCAACTCAGAAAGAGGGAAGCCAAAGCTATGACAAGTTGGGACGATAGTGGCAATTAGTTGGAAGTTATATCACTGTATCATCAAATTTATCTACCTAAGATTATAAATAAAATAAACTGACTTCCTTAGGAGTTTATTACTGAAACTTCATTTTATGTGTTTGTATCTAAGTTGATTTTTTTTTGTATTACAGAAAGAGTGACTAACAATCCTACAATCACAGACCAAAAAGATTATTATCCCCAAGAGATCACTTTGTCAACCCAAAGTGAATCATTGGCCTGTGTCAGCTGCTGTCTAGATAAATTATGTTAAGACATTTCTAGAAATCTGAGACAGAGCTGGGACACAGAGAAGGAATAAGCCCAGTAGCTTTCTCAAAAGAGAAAACTATTAGAACTTGCATTTCTTTCCTCGCAAGAATGGTTCCTGTTTTGTCTCAGGGTACTGGATACCTAAAATGCTTCCTAGCACTTCTTTTCTCTCAAAGTTATTCAAAATTTTGGCTGAAACTAAAGCCAACAAAACATGCACTAATAAAGGGCACTTGGTATGAGCTCTGTGAAACAGCAAATTAACAAGGCATTTTCACTGTAAGCAGCTTGTCTCTTTGCCTTGGAAAAAAACTCTGCTATTACCAACCAACACACCAAGAACAACAGATAACCCAGGCATTTGGGTTTTGGTAAACTTTAACTGGCTGTGAATTTTTTTGCTGAACACATTCATAGTTTTAAAGATTTGTTTTTATATACTTGCATAAGTTGGAATTTAGGAATAAGGTTGGAAATCTGAGAGGCTAGCAGTTTGGAGGACTGGCTTTCCTGGGAAATGCCAGGTGACCCCACATCTCTCAGACCATATGTTCATAGGTACTTCAGGTCTCCCCAGGTCTTGCTTCCCTCTTCCCAGAAGACTGCATTATAGTGGGCATTCCAAGGATCTTAAAAAGAACAGGTATGTTGGCCAGGCATGGAGACTTGTACCTATAATCCTAACACTCTGGGAGGCCGAGGCAGGAGGACCACTTGAGGTCAAGAGTTCAAGACCAGCTTAGCAAAAGTGAGACCCTGTCTCTACAAAAAATAGAAAAATTAGCTGGGTGTGGTGGTGGGCACATGTAGTCCCAGCTACTCAGGAGGCTGAGGCAGGAGGATCACTTGAGCCCAGGAGTCTGAGGTTGCAGTGAGCTATGATGATGCCACTGCACTCCAGCCTGGGAGACAGAGAAAGACCCTGTCTCAAAAATCAAACAAACAACAAAAAACAGGTATGTTGTTCAATCAATGAGGTAAAAAAAAAATATTTGGTGTATAAGGAAAGCTGCTCCAGTGAAATCTACCCTTGCAGGCTACCCATGGTTTCACACACACACACACACACACACACAAATTCTGACAGGTGGCCCTTTAACACAGTTCTTACACTATCCTATAGAAGCATACAGTATTTTTTCTTTAAACAGAAACCAACACTTACACCTGGAACACTAGCCTGGGACAATAAGAGTTCCTGCCCAAGACCTACTTTAGGAAGAACCAAGTGGAATTTGAAGCTCCTCTGCCCTTAGATGCAGGCTCTGTTCTCTTCCCTGAGGACGACAGTGCTCTATGTGACTCTGTTCATTTCCCAGGACTGGGAAGGAGGAGAGAACAAAACCAGGTAAGAAAGGCCCTCCTGGGTGTCCCTCCTCCTATCCAAAAAACAGTGTCCTACTTCCTGTCACCTTCCTTATTCTCCCAGCCTTAGGGCTGGGTTATTGTCCTTTGAGTCATTCTTAAGAAAACTCTAGAAAACTGTGAGGGAGCTGACACGGTGAACCCCACTGGCAGATGCATGTTGCCTCTGAAGGGCTGAATTTCAGAAATCTCAAAAGCAAATCTTCTTGTTAAGCATTTTATTCTCTATAAAAGTACTGACATATTTTGTACAATTGCCCTTCTGAAAGAGGTTATTTCACCATTAATGGACTTTTTAAGCTGATCTGCAATTCAGCTAAATAAATAAGTGGTAAAGAAATGCCAGCTCAAAACGCATTACTCTTGACAGGAATCAAATTAGTTCTGTGAAAATTTCAGCTTTTAGGAGGGTGGTCTTTGCATTTGCTAGGTCTACTAAGCTGAGACCTAGAATCATAAATAAACTGAAGCCATACATTCTGAACATTGTTTCAATTGCAGATGTATTTTTTCTAGCTTGGAGGTGTTCATTTTTTTGCTTGTAGTTAAAAGTTTCCATTTAGTGTGAATATCACACTCAGAGTACCTATGTACTTTGGTCTAGGCAAATGTCTGTTAATCTTTGTGGAGGAAGGTGGCCTTTAGCTATGGTAAGGTGGAGTAGCATGGACTCTCAGTAAAAAGAACAGCACATTTTTGTGAGTTTACATGGTTTCTGTGAATATCAGTTTCCTTATGTCTAAAGGGGGGAAAGCAATATATCACAATATTTTTTAAATTAAATGGTATAGTATATGGAAAAGCAGGTAGCTTAATATATAACAGAACCCAAGATGGTAAGATGGTATCTCATTATTGGTGATGTTGGGCATTTTTTCATATGTTTGTTGGCCTCTCCTATACCTTCTCTTGAAAAATGCTTGTTCATGTCTTTTGTACACTTTTTAATGGGGTTATTTGTTTTTTTGTTATTTTTTCCTTGTTGTTTGAATTCCTTATAGATTCTGGATATTAGCCCTTTGTTAGATGCATAGTTTGCAAATATTTTCTCATATTCTGTAGGTTGTCTGTTTACTCTGCTGATTATTTCTTTTGCTGTACAGAAGCTTTTTAGTTTAATTAAGTCCCATTTATCTATTTTTGTTTTTGTAGCATTTGCTTTTGAGGACTTAGTCATAAATCCTTTGCCTAGGTCAATGTCTGGAAGAGTTTTCATAGGTTTCCTTCTAGGATTTTTATATTTTCAAATCTGACATTTAAGTCTTTAATCCATCTTGAGTTAATTTTTATATATGGTGAGAGATACGGATCCAGTTTCATTCTTCTGCATGTGGCTATCCAGTTTTCCCAGCACCCTTTATTGAATATAGTGTCCTTTTCCCAGGGGTGCATTTTTGTTGACTTTGTCAAAGATCAGTTGGTTGCAGGTATGTGGCCTTATTTCTGGGTTTTCTATTCTGTTCCATTGAGCTATGTGGCTATTTTTATATTAGTAGCATGCTGTTTTGGTTACTGTGGCCATGTAGTATAATTTGAATTCAGGCAATGTGATATCACCAGCTTTGTTCTTTTTCCTTATGATTGTTTTGGCTATTCAGATTTATTTTTGGTTCCATATAAAGTTTTGGTTTTTTTAAAAATTCTGTGAAAAATGACATTGGTAATTCCATAGGAATTATGTTGAATCTATAAATTGCTTTGGGCAGTATGGTCATTTTAAAGATATTGGTTCTTCTAATCCTTGAGCATGGGATGTTTTTCCATTTGTTTCTGTCACGTATGATTTCTTTCACTGATGTTTCATAGTTCTCCTTATAGAGATCTTTCACCTCTTTCGTTAAATATGTATTTTTTGTAGCTATTGTAAATGGGACTGAGTTCTTGATTTGGTTCTTATCTTGATTGTTCCGTGATAGGGTCGGATATGCAAAGAGACCCCCATATCCTGAAGGAGCTGAGAAACCAAAGAATGAGGCAAACAAATCCAATTTGTCAGTATAGTATGATTTATTAGGGGGATTTATGGACAGAAGCATGGCCTTGGGTGGCCGCAAGAGAGGTAAATCTGTGCACATCAACCCCCCAGACGCAGGGCTTATATCCAGAGGAAAAGTATACATGCTCTAGAAGGAGCATGTAGGTCGCTGATAGAATGCTGCTGGTGTCACAGTGCACCAACATCAAGGGCTGTTTTGGAGGTAAGGTGAAATTTATAGTGAATAGGTTTTCCTACATAAAGAGTAATATATCAAGTAGATATTTTGGAGGCATTCTGAGATGTGGAGTTAATCAGGCAGATTAGCATTTAAAAGTAAAGTCACTCTTAGCCCCATAATAAATGTATGTATTGGTATCTAGAAATGTTACTGATTTTTGTACACCAATTTTTTATCCTGAAACTTTACTGAGGTTGTTTATCAAATCTAGGAGTCTTTTGGGTTTTCTAGGTATAAGATAATATCATCAGTGAACAGAGATAATTTGACTTTTTTTTTTTTTCAAATTTGGATGCCTTTCATTTCTTTCTCTTCCCTGATTGCTCTGGCTAGGACTTCCAGTACTAGTGAAAGTGGGCATCTTGCCTTGTTCTAATTCTTAGGGGAAATGCTTTCCACTTTTTCCCATTAAGTATGATTTGGCTGTGGGTTTGTCATATATGGATGGCTTTTATTATTTTGAGGTATGTATGTTCCTTTGATGCCTAGTTTTTAGAGAGTTCTTTTTTATAATCATGAAGGGAAGCTAAAATGTATTGAATGGTTTTCTATATCTATTGAGATGATCATATGGTTTTTGTTTTTTACTGTTTATTTGGTGAACCACATTTATTGATTTGCCTATGTCGAACCATCCTTGCATCTCTGGTGCACTACTATTTGTTTATCTATTCTCCATGCATCCATTCAAATGTTGTTGAACATTTGGGGTGTTTCTACCTTTTTATTATATTCTTTTTATCCTATTATGAATAATACTGGCTGTAAACATTCATGTAAAAGTTTTGTTTGGACATGTTTTCATCTCTCTTGGGTATGTACCTAGGAGTGAAATTGTTATATCATAGGGTAACACTATATGTAAAGAAGTTTAAAGAACTTCCACACTGTTTTTCAAACTGACTGAACCATTTAGCATTCTCACCAGTGTGAGAACAAGGGTTCTACTTTCTCCACATCTTTGTTATCACTTGTTATCTGACTTTTTGTTTCTAGCCATCCTGGTGTATTTAAAGTGGTATCTCGTAATCTCGATTTGCAATTGCCTGATGATTAATGATATTGAGCATCTTTCCATGTGCTTATTGTCCATTCTTCCTGAAGAAATGTCTATTCAGATCCTTTTCCCATTTTAGCATTTGATTATTTGTCTTTTCATTATTGAATCATAAGAGTTCTTTCTATATTCTGTATACAAGTCCCTTATTAGATATATACTTTGCAACTATTTTCTTCCATTCTGTTGGTTGTCTTTTCAATTTCTTGACAGTGTCCTTTGAAACACAAAAGTTCTTAATTTTGATGAAGCCCAACTGATCTATTTTTCTTTGTGGCTCATGCTTTTGGTGTCATAACTCAGAATCCTTTGCCAAATCCAAGGTCATGTAGATTTGCCTCTGTTTTCTTCTAAGAGTTTTATAGTTTTAGCTCTTACATTTAGGTCTTTAATCCATTTTGAGTTAATTTTTGTATATGGTATGATGTAAGGATCCAACCTCATTCTTTACCATGTGAATATGCATTTTTTTTCCCAGCACTATATGTTGAAATACTTTTCTTTCCCCATTAGATGGTCTTGGCACCTTTGTTGGAAATCAGTTGACAATAAATATATGTGTTTATTTCTGTACTCTCATTTTCCCCCCAGAAACAGGGTCTTGCTCTGTCACCCAGGCTATAGGGCAGTGGCATCATCATAGCTCACTGCAACCCCAACTCCTGGGCTCAAGGAATCCTCCTGCTTCAGCCTCCTGAGTAGCTATAACTGTAGGCTCATGCCACCACACCAGGCTAATATTTTCTATTGTTTGTGTAGACGAGGTCTCACTCTTGCTCAGGCCAGTCTCAAACTCCTGAACTCAAGCAATCCTCTCGCCTTAGCCTCCTAAACTGCCAAGATTACAGGTGTGAGCCACTGTGCCCTGCCTGGACTCTCATTTCCATTGCCTTAATCTATATGTCTATGTACACTGGCTTGGTTAATGTTGATTTGTAGTAAGTTTTGAAATTGGGAAGTGTAGTTATTCCTATTTGTTCTTTCTTTTTTTCATGATTGTTTTTGCTATTCTGAGTCCCCCATGCAATTCCATATGAATTTTAGAATTAGCTTGCCAATCTCTACAAAAAAAGTCAAAAGTCAGCTGGAATTCTGATTGGGATTACAGTGAATTTGTAGATCAGTTTGGGGAGTACCATCATCTTAACAATGTTAAGTCTTCCAATCCATGAACAAAAGTGTTTTTCTAATTATTTAGACTATCTTTCATTTCTTTTAGTAGTTTTCAAAGTATAACTTTTGCACTTCTTTTGTTTAGTTTATTCCTAAATATCTTATACTTTTATGATGCTATAGCATATGGAATTGCTTTTTAAATTTCATTTTCTGATTGTTCAAGTGTATAGAAATACAACTAATGTTTTACATTAATCTTATATTATGCAACCTTGTGGAACTTGTTTACAAGTTCAAATGGTTTTTTGTAGTGGATTCCTTGGGATTTTCTATATACAAGATTATGTCACCTGTGAATAAAGATGATTTTATTTCTTCCTTTCCAATTTGGATGCCTTTTATTTCTTTTTCTTGCCTAATTTCCTTGGCTATAACTTCAAGTACAATGTTGACTAGAAGTAGTGAGAGCAGTCATCCTGGTCTTGTTCCTGATCTTAGGGGGAAAAGCATCCAGTCTCTTTCACCATTAAGTATGATGTTAGATGTGGGTTTTACCTATATGGCCTTTGTTATGTTGAAAGAAAATTCCTTTCTCTTCCTTGTTTTATTTTTATTTATTTATTTATTTTTGAGACAGAGTCATGCTTCATCACCCAAGATAGAGTGCTGTGCTGTCATCATAGCTCACAGCAACCTAAAACTCCTGGGCTCAAGCAATCCTGATCCTCCTGCCTCAGCCTCCCGAGTAGCTGGGACTACAGGTGTGTACCACTATCCCTGGCTAATTTTTTTACTATTTTTAGTAGAGACGGGGTTTTGCTCTTGCTTAGACTGCTCTCGAACTCCTGAGCTCAAGGGATTCTCCTGCCTCGACCTCCCTGAGTGCTAGGATTATAGGCATGAGCCACCATGTCTGGCCTCTCTTCCTTGTTTATTATTTTTATCATAATATAAGAGTGTTAAATTTTGCCAAATATTTTTCTGTATCTATTTAAATGATTATGTGATTTTTGTTTTTATTCTGTTTATTTGTGGTATCATGTTATTTGATTTTCAGATATTGAACCAATTTTGTATCTTTTGGATAAATCCCACTTGGTCATGGTTTATAATTCTTTTTTTATGTGTCCCTGTATTCAATTTGCTAGCGTTTTGTTGAGGATGTTTGTGTTCATATTAATAAGAGACATTTGTCTGTGGTTTTCTTTTCTTGTGATGTTTTTGTCTGGTTTTGGTATCAGGGTAATACTGGCATTATAAAATGAGTTGTGAAGTGTCCCTTATTTTCTGTTTTGGAAGAGTTTGTGAAGAATTGGTATTTATTTTTCTTTAAATGTTTGGTAGAATTCAGCAGCAAGTCTATCTATGTCTAAGTTTTTGTTTATGAATATTTTCTTGATTACTAATTCAATCCCTTCACTTTTAGATTTATTCAGAATGTATATTTCTTCTTGAGTCTGTTTGTGTCTTGATAGTTTGTGTCTTTCTAGGAATTTGTCCATTTCATCTAGTTTATCTAATTTGTTGATTTATAATTATTTATAATATTACTTTATGATCCTTTCTATTAATATTTCTGTAGTGTCAGTAGTAATGCCCTCTCTTTTATTTCTGATTCTAGTAATTTGAATCTTTGCTCTTTTTTTTTCTTGGTTGATCTACCTAAAAAATTTGTCCATTTTGTTGATCTTTTCAAAGAACTAGCTTTTGGTTTCATTGATTTTCTCTCTATTTTGGCTCTTCTTTTTCCAGTATCATAAAATGGAAAGTTTTTCTTCTTTCTTTCTTCCTTTTCTTTTCTTTTTTTTTTTTATAGATAAGGTCTTGCTCTATCACTCAGGCTGGAGTGCAATGGGACAATCATAGCTCACTACAGCCTTAAACTCCTATGTTCAAGCCATCTTCCTGCCTCAACCTCCACTAGTAGTTAGGACTATAGAATTGTGCCACCATGCCTGGCTAATTTTTTTAATTTTTTGTAGAGATGGGTTCTTGCTATGTTACCCAGGCTGATCTCAACCTCCTGGCCTCAAGTGATCCTCCTGCCTTGGCCTCCCACAGTGCTGGGATTTCAAGTGTAAGCCACCACATTCAGCCTCTTCTTTCTTAATAAAGACTTTTACAACTATAAATTTCCCTCTAAGCTCTGCTTTTGCATCATCCTGTAAGTTTTGATATGTTGTGTCTTCATTTTCATTCATATCAAAATGTTTTCTGATTTACCCTGTGATTTATTCTTTAACCCATTAGTTTTTAGTAGTATGTTGTTTAATTTTCACATTTCGTAAATGAATTTTTACCTACCTGAAATTTTTTCTACCAATTTCTAATTTCATTTCATTGTGGTTGGAGAACATACTTTGTATTGTTTCTATCCTTTTAAATTTATTGAGGTCTACTTTGTGGCCTAGCTTGTAGTTTATCCTGGGGAATGTCCCATTCACACTTGGGAAGAATGTACAGTACTCTCTGTTGGTATTGGGTGGAGTGTTCTATAGATGTCTATTAGGTATAGTTGGTTTATAGTGCTGTTCAAGTTTCAAGTCTTTTATTTCCTTGATGATATTCTGCATAGTTGTTTTATCCATTATTGAAAGTGGAATACTAATTCTTCCACTATTATTGTTCAATTGTCTATTCTTTTCTTCAATTATGGCAGTTTTTGCTTCATGTAGTTTGGTGTCTGTTTTGGGTGCATGTATGTATATAACTGTTATATCTTCCAGCTTTTATATATCATACTAAAATTTCCATGCTTATCTCCAGCAAAAAATTTTTTAAAAGTCTATTTTGCCTTATATCAGTATAGCCACTCTAGCTTTCTTATATTGCTGTTTACATGATATATCTTTTTCTTTTCTTTTTTATTGATCTATTTGTACCTTTGAGTCTAAAATTTGTTTCCCGTAGACAGGATCTAGTTTGATCTTGCTTCTTCCCCCAAGTCTGACAATCTCTTCTTTTTGATTAGATTTTTTCTACCCTTTTACATTTAATATTATTATTGATATAGTTGAATTTGTATCTGCCATTTTTCTTTTTGTTTTCTCTCTCATGCACTGCTTCCTTTTATAATAAATATTTTCTAGTGTAGCACTTTAATATCTTTTAATTTATTTAATTTCACTATATTTTGGAGGGTTTTTTAGTGGTTTATCATATACATCTTAACTTATAAAATGACACTGGGTTGACAGTGGTTTTGGTAAGGCTCTATTTCTTTTTCCCTAACAATACCTAGCTGTTAAACTCTAGTAACTGCTGGCTTGTTAGTCTATAGTTTTCAGCATAACAATTTAGCCTGTAGGTTGAATCTCCTCTCTTTCACCTTACCATAGTGTCTACTGTTCTTGAGAGCACCCTTAAGCTTAAACTTCTTCATGCTCTGCTGCAAATGAAATCAGTTCTTTGGGAAGAGATTAAGAGCTATCTGTATTATAGCATGCTTCTTCTCTCAGGCAAAATCTCTATGCCAGGACTCTGGAGCTGGAAGTGGGAACAATGCAACTTCTGAGACCCCTGCTCTAGGAGCTGAATGCTTGGTGGAGTGAGGCTGGGGGAGGAAGCGGAGAAAGCAGCCTGAGATTCTCTAGTCTTAACTCTCCTAGCATGGAACCACTGCCTCATCAGGCCCGGCAAGGGTTACTGGGGTCCCAGTGGTTTCAGCATGCTGTGCCTGAGATAGAGCCTGGGTCCCATGGGTCAGGGCTGGGCAGAAGAAGGGAGCCCACACCTCTTGACTACACTTGCCTAGGACCTGGCCTCAGCAACAGGCAGCCCCAGGAAAGATGAGAAGCGCTGACATCCTGTTCTTCCTGGGAAGAAAATCTCCTACTGGGAGCTGAAGGGAAAGAGAACCCTGTGTTCTTGGCTGCAGCAGAGTGGAATGGACTTTCCGCCTTGCTGAGCAGGGATCAGGGAAGAGAAACAATAGTCTTGGCTCAAATACCACAGACACTCACATTTCTTACCAAATTTTCATAGATTTCTCTTGAGTAGATGTTTCTTTATTTGGCCTTTGTTCTTAGGATCATTTCCAGAGGCTTCAAATGGTTGTCTTTTAATGGTAAGTATTTCATAAATGCTAGTAAACTTTCCCTGTACCTTTATTTCCTCACATAAGGCTAGGAGTATCTCTAAGGTATCCTCTAGCCAACAATTTTTATTTTAGTGTTTTATAATCATTCACTGCCCTAGAAAGAAGTCTTTGATCACACTCTATTTTTTTTATGCTCTTAGCTTAGGGATCAGCTTCTCTCTGTATAGCAGGTGGAATCATAGAATATGATCCGTAGTGCAGGAAAACCATAGTGATCCAGAACCTTTATAATCCTCTAAGTCTTTAAATTTTACCCAGCTCCTTAGTGTATTTCTAAATAAATAGTGGCTTAGTTTTGCTCCTGGGTCCTGTCAAGAGCCATACTGGTTGGTTATTTATTTATAACAGCAAATTCTCAAGAATCTTTGTGAGCCATAATAACTTTCCCTAAGCACCTCTGCCTGTTCCATCAACTGTCAGAGTCTTTGACCACAGTGCGCTTAGCACAAGTCCTTCCTCATCATTCAGGAGTTCTGTTGCCATTATAGCCACATCTCAAAGTTATACTGTGGTGTGTTCAAGTTGCCAATACAATTTTCCTGCACTATGGTTTAGTGGTTTTGAGTTCTGCTCACAGGCTCATCGCATCTCTGCTCTCTGCATCATTGTGTAATCAGCCCTCACTCTGAACAACAGTGCAGCCCACGTAAAATTCTGTGGAGAGGCTTCTCTTGGTTCCTACGAAGCATTTTGAAGTCTACAGAGCCCAAACTGGGCGGTTGTAACCTTTCTTACTTCTATATCTAACAATTTGCCAGATATTTACCTCAGAATATCATGAAGACTACCTGAGATTGTGGACTGTGAATCTTGTTTCCCAAAAGATTATAATCACAGGACACATATGACCAAAAATGGGGAAAAACATAGAAAATATATATATACCTGATAGAGATACAGTCCTGTAAACAAATGGGATTCACAGCATGAAAAAGGAGAGAAGAAATTCATAAGGAAACAGAGAGAGAAAATACTACAGCAGCTGAAAAGCTAGAATTAAAAGCAAAAAACCTCTGAAATTTTATGATAATTTTTAAAATACTGCAAAGCAATACCCCCTGCCACATCAAAATGAAATCCCTTGTAATATATGCTGCCTGATTGCTGATCTCTGTTTATGACATTTATCTTTGTGAATTCACTGAGTTCATAAGGGAGAAAGGCTAAAATAGTATTGGCATTATCTTGCTTCTCTTCAGGAAGAGAAATGTCAATGTCATAATAAAGATGAGGTTTTTTTACAGATACACACTCTTTTTATATTACATTATGAAATTATAAATTTTAAAAATCAGCCTATTTTTTTAAAATGTCCTGATTAATAAAAAGACAAGGAAAAATATCTTCATTTTTATTGAAAGATAATAGAGTTTTGGTATTCAAAAATATTCCTATTTGGCTTTGGAAAATAAATTTTGGGCTGCAATATGAATTTGGGTGTATTTGTTATTCAGGGAACTCATATCGAGTGAAATACTGAGGGCACATTGTGCAGATCCACTCAGGAGGAATAATAAAGTCTCCCTATCTTCCCTCTGTTTCTGCGATCAGCTCTAGTCTACAATTCATTCCGAATTTGCAAAAGTTGCCATCACCTTTCAGTCTTAGGCAAAGCACATTTGCCTTTCTAAACTTGCTTGTCTGTCAAGCTCTCAGCTTTCCTGGGGTTAGAAGAGATAAATAAGTGGTTTTTTTGTTTTGTTTTGTTTTGAAAAGGCTTTTCTGGTTGGGACTAAGAACCTGGAATATCTTTCCTTCTACATTCTGCAGGCTGCATATGTAATCAGGGAAGGTGACAAGTCGATAAAGGAGTTCAAAGAACAGAGAACCACTGGGAGAGAGGATCACTGTTCCCAAAACTGGTTTGTAACATTTGTTAGACTGCTATTATTATGTGCACTCAAATCCACGTTTCCGATTCTATGTCCATTTCTGCACATGATATAGTTTATGCCATATCTAGTGGTCTATACTCCTCATGACAACGAGAGAAAGAAACAGATGGATATAAACATGAGTGACCGCATAGAATGGCAGAGGCCCTCACCGTGGGGGCCGATTTTCTAAAGGCAATCTTGCTGGAGAGCTGAATCCTTCACTGCTTGTTAATAACCAAAAGCAAATATATTTCCAATTTGTTTGAGACACACTCAAAATTAGTACATAAATCCAAACATTGTATCAAAGATACATTTTGCTATTCTGCGGAAAGCTAAGTATTGTTATGACTTCAAAACAATAAGAATACCATTATTGAGTTTGCCCTTCCTACTGATGGGTATCTTACCATATTTTTCCAGGCTATTTCTCCCAAACACATGCTTTTCATTTGCATCAGAAGTTCTCTCGAGGCCGGGCGCAGGGTGCGGTGGCTCACGCCTGTAATCCTAGCACTCTGGGAGGCCGAGGTGGGCGGATCGCTCTAGGTCGGGAGTTCGAAACCAGCCTGAGCAAGAGCGAGACCCCGTCTCTACTAAAAATAGAAAGAAATTAATTGGCCAACTAAAAATATATATAGAAACAATTAGCCGGGCATGGTGGCACATGCCTGTAGTCCCAGCTACTCGGGAGGCTGAGGCAGAAGGATCGCTGGAGTCCAGGAGTTGGAGGTTACTGTAAGCTAGGCTGACGCCATGGCACTCTAGCCCGGGCAACAGAGTGAGACTCTGTCTCAAAAAAAAAAAAGAAGTTCTCTCAATAAGATGATCATGTCCATTGTTCACTCCAACTGGTATTAAACAACAGACCCCCGGACTAACTGCACGAGTGAGGTTTCACTCGGTCAGAAAGATGATTTCCTTTTTCTTCTCTCTTTGCTTTTGTGACTTAGGAGGGAAACAGTGATATACAGCTTGTATGTTTCCAGTGATTTGAAATTGAAGCACATAACATGGACAGAAGCTGAGTATGACAACAGCGACAAGGGTCTATGAAGCACAAAAGGATCAAACGAAAACGTCAGTGGGAAATAGATTGAGAATAAAGAAGAAAGGGAGGAAGTGGGCGGAAGAAGAGGCTGAACAGGAGAGCGAGACCTACCTACAGTGCAGGAGAGTGGAGCAACCTCGCGGGGCCAGAGGGCGGTGTGCAGGAGGTGCGCTGAGGACAGGAGCCGTCCAACAGAGGCTGAGGGTAACAGGCCGCTATTCTATTTTAGTAGTCCATTGAGCAAAAGTTCATTGAATTAAACTAGCAAAATGAACAGCATATATCATATTGGAATAAGGGCGAAAATGAATGTATGAAAACTAAGACTGGATCCACAAGATGAAGGAGGAAATGCTTAAGATTGTAAAGATCTAGATAGCTCAGAGGGACAGAGCATGAATCAGTGTTTCCTGACTTTGTCACTTTCAGAACTTGGCCCCATGAAGTCAAGATGGTAAACGTTTTATCTCGTAACAAATGCGAGGAAGTGATTTACCAACTTCAGTTCCTGAGAACAGATGGTCATATATCATACCCAGCAGGCATTTTCGGGAGATAAAGCAAGAGGTACCTACATAGCTCAGTTTGAGGACAAAATGGATACCTTATTTCAGAATACCAACTGACCTGAAGTCATTCTGTTCTTACAGCTTTACTACTCTGGTTCATGACGTATTTCTCTTTGCTGTTAGCAGGAATTCATTGACAGTCTATGAGAATAAAGTACTACACAGCAAGGGGGAGGGGGGAAGGGGAAATGGGAAGAATCCACTTAGGAAAGTATAGAGAGTTTCCTAGGACTTAGGAAGTGTTCCAAGTGTTAAACATTTTCCTTCTGTCCTTAACTCAAATGGCATCTTTCTCTTAATGAATATTTTATAGAAAAACCTGGGAAGTTTCTCAATCAGGGCTATTCCCCCCCAGTATCTCTCCCTCTCTCTTTCTCTCTCTCTCTCTCTCTCTCTCTCTCACACACACACACACACACACGGAATATCTGGCAAAGCCTGGAAACGTTATTGGTCGTCACACTGGGAAGGTAGTGCTACTGACATCCAGCATGTAGAGGCCAGGGATGCTGCTAGACATCTGACAATGCAGGGGACAGCCCCCACAAGAAAGAAGTATCCAGCCTAAAATGTCAAAAGTGCCTGGGTTGAGAAATATGGCCGTATGAATGACAGACAAAGGGTTCCAGTTTGATCATCCATTCACTCATTGGCAAACAGTAAGTGAGCACCTCCCATGTGCAAGACAATGTGCGAGGTCCTAGGATACAGAGAGGAGATACACCCAATCCTCGCCTTTAACAATTTGCCACTCTCAGCAAGAACGACACCATCTGTGATATAAACATTCAGAGCAAAGGCAGCTTATTCCCAAGCGTGCAGTCAGAGAGAGCTTCGAGAAAGAGCAGTGCCGACCTGCACTGGTGATGGCCACGCCCGGGCGGGAGGTGCGGAGGGCGGCTGAGGTTCGGCTGGGAGAGCGGAAAGGGATGAGCAACTTACTGTGCAGAACAAGAGGCAAAGACCGCAGTGGACAGGGTGAAAGGTCATACTCAAAAACCTTTCTTGAGGCGGGAAATGCCACGATCAGAGACAGGAAGCTGAGACATTTTCCGGCAGACCGTGTGTGAATGGTGGCGCCTACGCTCCCTGCACCCTCCAATGGTGAAGGAGAAGGAGCGCACAGTGTGCTTGCAGCCTGGGGCCCAGCAGTCCCTTCACCTGTCCTGCAAGCCCAGCCTGCCTCCCAGAGGCTGCCTGCTGTCTGTCTCCCATCTCCCTCCTTTCCTCACTGTTAGAGGTTCTTCTTTATTACCAGTTCTTGAGCTGTGACTCGAGGTTCTCTTAATGACAGTTAATTTTGTTTCTCACACAAGAGCTTCAGAATCGCCTGGGGATGGCAAGCTGGGGAGACGGGCAGGAGGGGCTACTAAGGGGTGCTGGAGATGGTCATTATCTTGACTGTGGTGATGGTTTTACAGTGTGTGCATATGTCAGAAATTAGCACATTGTGTATTTTAAATAGGTGCAATTTACTGTACATCAATTATATTTCAATAAAGCTGTTTAAAAAAGGAAGAATCACCTGTAGGGCTTTATATGATATAGTGTTTCTGATTATGTAGATTCGGGGTAAGGCTTGAGATTTTGAGATTTTGCTTTTTTGTGTGTGTGAGACAGGGTCTTGATCTGTTGCCCAGGCTGGAGCACAGTGGTGTGATCACAGCTCACGGCAGCCTCGAACTCCTGGGCTCAAGTGATTGATCCTCCTGCCTCAGCCTCCCAAAGTGATAGGATTGTAGGTGTGAGCCACCACACTCAGCCAAGATTTTGCATTTCTAACACACTTTGAGAAGCACTGCTCTATACCAACCTCTTATAAACCAATTCCTTTCCACTTTGCATGGTTTCCAGGTTTTCCTGTCAAGGTTCTTGAAGGGATCTTGGGCACATGCTGACCTTACCCATCACCTGCTATTTCTCTCTTGTCAGCGTAGTTTCTGCCTTCTCCACTCTAACAAAATTGCTCCTTCAAGGATCATAGGTGGTAATGATCATCAGTGTTTGTATAGTGCTTACGTGCCAGCTTTGTTCTAAATACTTTTTGTGTATTTTAACTCCTGAATCCTCATAATAAGGCTATAACATAGATGCTATTGTAATCTTCACTCTGGCTCCAGAGTCATGTTCTCAACTGCTACTTGTCCTGGCTGCAGTATCGTTGGCCTCTGTTTCCTTGGCCACTGAGAATGGAGAAAAGAGTGGCCCCTGCCATACAGAAGCTGGATCTGTTATTTTCTTAATAGAAATAAAACAGCCTCGCAGAACACCAACCTCAGGTGAGGCTACCCCGAGACTATGGTAAAATGAGTCAAGCAAGGCCAGTTCATCATACAGACTAAGAACAGACAGAAGCAAGGCCACTGTGACACCCACAAAAGCCCGTCTTTCAGGCAAAATGAGTGACTGCTACTCCTTTGCCAATTATAATCTTACCCTCTTTCTAGTTCTTTCTCCCTACACATAAGATTTATTGAGCTATCCGATCATAGAATCTTCTCATTCTGACAGTACACAATTCTGAGTGAGCCCCTGCTTCCATAGATTTCCCCCAAATCACCCAACCAAAGCCCAGATCCTCTAATAGGTTCATCATCATCTTGAGACACCCTGTGATTCCCGGTGGTGTGCGCCTTTCCTCCCTGCAACAAGTAATTACTTGTTCACCACGTTCTGTGCCACATATAACTTTCCGCTCCTCGAAATCTTCTTCTTCCTTGGCCTCTAGACACCATTCTCTCCTGATTCTCCTCCTGTTCTGTGACAACTTTGATGATCTCCACCTCCCGGTATTCATGATCTGCGTAATCCCTTCCCTGTGAGTGTGGGTGGGACCTAGTGTCTTGCTTCAAAGAACAGAATACACCAAAAACGACAGAGTGTCCAGCACACTTAGCCATCCTGGATTCCTAACCTACAGAAACTGTAAGGAAGTAAATTTTTGTTAAGACCCTAAATCTTGGAATAATTTGATATGCAGCCATAGGTAATGATTACAGACCTCCATAATGGAAAGATGAATTTTTCCATAGCATAGACCTACTTGTGTCACTGGTATAGACTCTCTCATGGCTGGCCACTGCCTCAAGGGTAAAGGCTCACAATCTGATCAGAGCTGTGACAGATCCTTTGCTTTAGCCACAATAAACTACCCATCAATTCCAGAACATGCCAGTTACATTCCATGACTTTGATTATGCCGCTGACTTTCCCCAATGTGAAGTCTTCCTAAGAGTTCCCACATTGGGATTGATTGTTCTTCCTCTGGGATTCCAAAGCCCAGAAAAACAGTTAGAAATGGAGTCAGGAAAGGTAGAAAAAGCACACAGAAATGAGAAAGAAAAGTAAATGTAATAACACAAGAGATGGCAGCTAGAAGAATGATAGCAAAAATTCATTGGCTCCAAAGAGAAGGGACTGTGCACTGCAGCACAAGGAGCACTTGCCCACAAAGGGGAGGGTGGCAGACATGCTTGTGAGAGAACAGGTCTGATCCTTGGGTTGGAGCTACAGCTGCAGCTGGGGGGAGTGACGGTGGAAGCCTTAGGTGAAAGAATACTGTTGCTATTTTTGCCCAATCAACATAAGCAGCCTGAGGCATAGGCAGATGCCTAGGGCCCTGCTCCCGAGTGGGTGTCCATCATGCGATAGCCTCTGGGTACATTTACAAATATTATTTTTAGATGTCATTTTTGGCTCTCAGAACTTTTGGCTATCAGAGTTGCTTTACTCTCCACCCTTAAATTAGATTTCTTCCCTGCGGAATGTCAGGAGTTCTCTGATGAAACCAGATCAACTCTGCTCAAAACTGCTATTAAATCTTCTTTTCAGAATGTTGTTTTCATTTTTCCTGAGAGGGGTGGCCATTTGGTCTAAAGAAGTGAATAAGGGGGAAAAAAACCTTTGCTAAAGGCAGCAGAGATGGGAAATATTAACAGTATGCAAATCAAGCAGTGGCTGCTCCACTGAATGTGAAGGGACCTGGCCTGTTATATTCTTAAAAAAAGGAAATGTATTAAAATACAGTCATTAACTGGGGAGGTGTCCTCGAGTTGGCAGTAAGCTGCTGGGATCTGGGGAGGAATTTCTCCGGGGGGTATAACAAACTTGTACATCCTCATGGGGCAAGGAAAGAGGAGGACTTGGAGCGGTGGCCCATAGATCTTAGCAGAAGGGAGAGACAGGAAAAGAAAAGCCTTCTCCCTTCTCCCGCATTATTCCAGCAAAGGTGGGGAAAGGTTGCCTGGGGCAGCGACAGGTAGGAGTTGTTAACAGCAGGCACAGCAGTTCTGCAAGGGCTAGCCAGGGGCCATGTGTTACTCATTCACCCTGCAAGAGTGTTGACTCGCCTGGCAAATTTTAAAAGAGCACTCTCATCCCTGTTTAGGACTGTGAGTAGTTAGAGATAATCCATTGAAAGAGAATAAGATTTCTTCCTTATTACATCCATGCATCTTGCTGTCACTGAACCACAGATTTTTAGGACCCTGAAGAGGCCTTCACACTGATAATGTTTCTTTCTTTGATCGTCTAAGGTCATGAAGAGGCTTTTTAATATGAAAAGCATGTTAATATCTTATGTGGCTTGTGAATTTCTCAAACTAATATATGTTAACACAGAGTTGCCATTTTAACTTTTATTTATATTGCTTGCCTGTTGCCTGCCATCCTTTCCCTCTCTCTCTCCATTTCTTTCCATTTCTTCCTCTGCAGTCTAGAAACCCGGCCAGGAATGCGGCAGTGCCTGCTCTCAAGGAGCAGCTGCCCAGAGGAGATGCCAGCCCCGAGAGGTTCCGGGCGACATGCTCCTGGGCATCAGTGGGGGGCAAGTCAGTCTCCCCTCCAGCTGCCTCGTGCCTCCGCCCACACGGAGCTTTGCCGCCCTGAGTCCAGCTCCCCCACCCCCGGCTGCCTTGGTCACCATCAGAAGTCCAAGCCTCCATATCACCATCATTGGCTGGGTTGTTCTGAATATCCCCTAATCTAACCTCAACCTCCACCCTCCCCATCCTCCCAAATCATTCCAAAATCCCTTTTAAATTCACTGTCCGTCATCAACAAAGTCCCAGCATATCTTCAACCTCTCGCCTAAATATTCCATTCTTTTTCTTGCTCTAACTCAGGAGCTGACAAACATTTTCTGTAAAGCACCAGATAATAAATATTTTAGGCATTACAGGCCACATAGTCTCTGTGGCAATTGCTTAACTTTGCCATTCTAGTGCCAAAGCACCCATAGAAAATATGTGAACAAATGAGTGTGGCTGTGTTTCAATAAAACTTTGTTGACAAAATCTGGGGGCAGGCCAGACTTAGCCCAGAGGTGATAGCTTCCCGATCCTGCTCTAAGGGAAACCTGGGTACCCCTCTGTGGAGTTGGCTTCCTGCCGTATTCAGGTGAAGGTTGTTTTTCCCTCTTAGAACCTTCCTAGATCAGAGCTATCAATTACCAATCTCTCTGTTACATCCTCTTGCTCTTTGATGAATTGAACACTTGAGTCACTTCACTTTCAACCCTGCCATCATTCTCGGAGACTTCAGAATTTAATAAATGGTCCATCCAACACCCTGCTCCTTCAGTTCCTTAATCTTTTAGAAGCAATAATCTCTTATTCTGCCTCTCTTCAGCCACCTACTCACAACACCATACCCTAGACCTCATCATCACCAAGTGCATCCCCAGTATTGTGAGTGCAAACATCTCTCCTCCAGCACATCCAGTAAGCCCACCCCCAAGTCCCCTGAATTTCACAGGCCTCCAGTGCCCTAGCCATCCCTCTCCTTCACGCACTGTTTCCTGCGTGTCCTCACTGCAATCCAGCTCCATAACCACTTCCCAGAAAACATGCAGTACCCTTTTGTCCCTCTGCCTCCTCATCACACCCCAACCCCAGTGAAGCCCAACTATCACCTAAATCTGTACCTGCTGCAGAGCAATTCAGAGCGGTGGAAAAGACTCACACAGCCACACTGACTGGACTCGCTGTGGACAAAACATGGCAGTGAACAAAACAGACCAAAATCCCCGGCCTGGTGGAGCTATCATTCTAGTGAGAGAAAAAAAGACAATAAGCAAGAGAAATAATTAAAATATTTAGTAAGTTAAAGGACAATAATTGCTAAGGAGAAAAAAATAAAGGAAGGAAGTTATGAAGGGAGAGGAAGATGTGAAATTTTAGATAAGGTGGTCAGGGAAGGCATGCTGGTAAGATGGCTTTTGGATGAAAACCAGAAGTGAGTGAGGGAAAGACTGTGTGTACAGCTTGGGGATGAACATCCCAAGCTGAGGGAACACAGCAACACAGAGGCCTTGTGGTGGACGTGTGCCCCGCTCATTAGCAATGCAACAGAGAGGCCTGTGGGGCACAGGGAGAGTGGGCAAAAGGGAAGAGTAGAAGATGTGGCCCGAAGACACCCATTTATTCCCCTAGTTTCCTTAGCACAGGGTCCTCTGCTCAGGCCTCAGGCTGCAATCAAGGTTTTGGGTGGGCTGCAGTCTCATCTGGAGACTCAACTAGGGAGGGATCCTTGTCCAGGCTCATTCAGGTTGTTTGCAGAATTCACTTCCTTGCAGCTTTAAGACTGAGAACTTTAGCACTGTTTTGCTGAGAGTCAGCCAGAGGACACCTTCAGCTTCTAGAGGCTGCAGAGAATTCCCTGCCACATGGCCCGCTCCATGGGCAGATCACAATGTGACAATTTGCTTTTTAAGGCTAGTAGGAGAGTAAGAGTGAGTCTTGTAGCAAGGGAATGTGATGTGCTGTAACATAAACACAGGAGTGATGTCCATCATGTCGCTGTATTCTGTGGTCAGAAGGCATCACAGATCCCACCCATGCCCAAGGGAGGACAGAGGCAGGGACACCAGGAGGGAGGATCCTGGGGCCTCCTTAGGGTCTGTCTGCTGCAGGACTCAAGTCACATAGGGATATAGAGGCCCTTGAAGGACTTTGACTTTTTCTCTGAGACAGGGAGGCATTGGAAGGTTTGAACTGAAGAATGATGTGCTGTGAGAGAACAGACTCTAGGGGGCCAAGGACAGAAGCAGGCGAGCAATTAGGAGGGTATTGCAATAGTCCAGGTGAAAGTGGATGGGGTAAGTTTGGGGTGGTGTCCATGTGGAAGGAGAGGCCATGTTCTGGGTGTGTTTTTAAGGCAGAGCCGACATAATTTGCTAACAGGTCCAATGTAGAATGAGAGTAAAAGAGAGGAGTCAAGGGTTATCTCAGGTTTTTGACCTGAGCAACTGGAAAGGTAGAGTTGCATTAACTATGATGGGAAATATTGAGGGAAAGCAGGTTTGAGGGAGAGTCTCGGGGATCTATTTTGGATGTGTTTGAGCCACCAGCCATTTAATGGCAGGTCAATTACCCTGCACACACTCAGCCCTGGAAGGAGGAGTGATTTGTCCTTATTGGAACTGCCATCTATGCCAGATTTGGGTTTGCATTCCACACCTGCAGCACATCTGCAGGCATTATTGTCTGAGTACTAACAGAGTGCTTCACTCCACTCACAGGCGTCAGATCCCGAATAACACTGTCTTGCAACAAAGGGCCTGTTTTATGGCAAAGGAAGTATGTCAGTAGGTACATGACTATGGGATACAGTGGGTCCCCCTATACATCCCAGTATGTGGAAGCAGTTAGAATGTTGGAATGACTTAGCAAAGGTTCCCAAAAGGCATGCGCTCCTTTTGGAGCTGTCCTCCAGGATGGAGTCTATGCATGGAGCTACTGGCTATACAGAGTGCTGTGTCTCTGATAGCTCAATGTCATGGGTCCAGGAACTAAGAGTTGGTCCTTTCACCAACACTCCCAGTGACTCACTCATCCTGCAACTCTAAGCGCCAAGGGACTGAAAATTCTGGTTCTCAGTAGAAGATTGCTTTGACCTGGGCACAGTAAAGTGTCCATGGAAGCTAAAGCAAGTCTGCATCCTGCTCAATCTGGTGTCTTCAAGATGGAATACTAGCAGGCAAGAAAAGGAGTTCCTACATGAGCAGGGGTAATCAATTCTGAGTATCATGAAGAGCTACTTACTGTTGTTGCTTCAATGTGACCAAAGGGAGCACATCTGGAACTCAGGGAATTCATGGGGGACATCTCAGAAGTGCTCCAGGACTGATGAGTATGTGACAGAGTGGACCCAATGCAGACAAGAGTATATCTGAGATCTGCAAGTCACTGACCAGCAGACATGGGTGGTGCCCATGTCACACCCCACTACCCACCTCTGATTTCTGCAGCAACTGTGGTGGATAGTTCTTGTGTTTGCTGCAGTGTCTGGCCTCCAGTGCCTCTGCATCCCTGATTCTCTACCCCAGAACTTTCTCTGAATTTGCACTAGCACACTCAGCTGAGGACATGTAGTTGGGAAGATCAAGGGATTTAGTGTCTTCAGGAGCAACCCAAGGGCAATAGGTGGTAGGACCTGGTAGAGAATGACCAGCCTCCTATCTTTTGGAGGGATGATTTTCTGCATGGGTCCTAAAGGATCACTTTCTGCATGGGTTCTCAGGGTCACTTTCTGCATGAGTCTTCAGGGGTTTTCCAAGGGAACTGAGCCTCAGGTGCCCAGAGCAGCAACTGGCCCAATAATGTACACTGTATTGGCTTTTATTCCTTTCATTCCTCACATTTTCCCTCCTCAACTTCTGCTTCTCGGGATCACCACCCAGATCCAGCTTAGGCACAAGTTCCCTGGGCCAGTGGTGTGTGACACGCTGGCCGTGCTGCCCGGCTGACCCCAGGGGAGGTGCCAGTGCCATGTGGGTCTGCACTAGTGGAAGAGCCTGAAGGCTCTCAGTCTGCAGGACAAGTCAGGGCGGTCTCCAGGGGCAAGCCTAGGGCTTCTGTTGACAACAGAGCCCGGGATCTGACCCTCTCTAAATTCCAGTCTCTTCCTTATCTCTAAGAAGCTCCCTTTTCACAGATAGTCATTTCAAATTATAGCTTGTTGTTTTAGGTATGCAGTTCAGTAGAAATCTGTATTGATTAGAGAGAGTTTAAGACTTCTTCCTGACCAGAATTGAAATTGTACCCCCAACATTCCTAGTCCTACTCAGGATAGGCTGTTATTCGTAATCTTTATCTTTAAATCACTTCTGACTTGAATTTGATGTAAATAAAGCACTGCATTTTCATGCATTGGCTTATTGCTGTTATGAAGTTCCTGTTTCATTTACATGATTTCCACTAAGAATGGACATCTCCTCAAAGACAGGAAGTAAGTTTGTGTAAGTCTCTTTGATATGCAGTTAGGTGCTTAATACTATATATGTATATATATATAATATTTAGATATATATATTTCTGCTACTGGGGTGAAATTGTTTCTTTACTTGAGGATGGGCACTCCTTCTTCTGTCCATTCAGTTAGGACTATGGATAAATACATCATGCATGGAAAAGAAATGTTTTAAAATTATATGCATCCTTTCTTATCTAAATCAGTTCAGAACTATCATTTTGACAAATGTCCTAAAGTCTTAACAGACCTAATTTCCCAGAGGTCAAAACGTGGCAGGAAGAGGAATGAGATGGAGGACGTTTGGGTAATGGCTTGCCAGGCTGGAGTGGGAAGTGGAGTGCGTCACAGACAACGGTGACACAGAGGCGCCCATCTCGCCATCCTTCATCTCAGCTCAGATATCATAAAAAGTGCCAGCTTTTATCAGCCCTCTAATGGATTGTTAGCAGTCCAGGCAAGAAGGTCTCGCTTGTTCTTCCTTTCAAAGAGTACATGTCTTTTCTTTCTGCCTAACTGTGCTCCGCAGTAAGAAGGAAACTGGTTTATAGAGCAGTGTGTCCCCAGATCAAAATGAAATTAATAAAGATTCAGAGGATTTTCCCCGAGGCCTTCCAACAGCCTCTCCAGCTAACGCTACTCCTTCTGATAACTGACAGGGACCACAGGACTTGATCAGAGTCCTCTGTTCTAGTTCAGCTTTTCATCTGTGTCTTGGCGATGTCCTGCCGGGTTGCTGGACGTCAGAAGGGAGAGCAGCACCAGGCTTCATATCCAAACAATCCGTTTGTCCACTTAGGAGCACAGATTATCTGAATTAAGGGTTTCACACAGGTATTAGAAATGTATTTTCATTATCATGCAACACCCCAATTGGGGTAATTAAAAGCCGACTATTATTAAAAGTACTGTTTCAAATTCTCCCCCCCCCCAATTTAATGGCACAGCCACTAAATTTTAGCAGCCATATATATAAAATAAATATTAGGATCATTTGTCAATCGGTAGAAGGATGTGCTAGTGGGCTTTTCTTAGCTTTGGCTGCTACTCGCGTTTGAAAACAACAAAAATTAAGGCAATGAAAAAAGGTACTTTTTTTTTTTAGTGTAAATACCAGAGCAAACTGATGACTTGAGTTTCTCTGACTGAGCAACTGAGGAAAATCTTATGTGAAATGAGGGGCTCTTACTGATTGGGTACCATTTGCCCCAGATAGAAGGTCTCACCCTGGAAGTGACGAGACAGAATGCTCCAGTGTCACCTGTGTTTCTCCTCCAGCAGGTGAGGTCCTCGCCTCTCTGAGATGGCAGATTAAATTAGAAAATTTGTGTTTACTCTTGTTCATTGTTAAAACAAGATTTGTACTAGGCACTAGGCAAATCTCATCTCTCCCTAAACCACAGTCAGATATCTTCATTCTTTCTTTTCCAAACATTTAAACAATTGTTCTCCCTAGCATCCTTTCCACACTTAATCAATTGCTATTTTGTATTATTTAACAGTTCATGCATTTGTGTCTCATTTCTTTGTTCCGACTTGTAAGCTCTTGAGAAATCACATCTTATCTACTGATCCCAGGCCTAGGAAAAGAGCAAAAACTCAATAGTAGATGTTTGAATGGATAAATGAATAAGGAAAGGATGAATACATGAGACCAAGAAATGGGATGGCATCATTGTGAGGTGATTTGGCCAGTTTGAGAACATTTCTTCTCAGTTGAGTCACCTTGAAAATGACTCAGAGGACTTTGTGATTTGAGGCCATTGGCAGTTAGGAAGATGCCACCCAGGAGATGGCTTATTGCCCTGTTATGGTATTAAAGAGGCCTGCATTCACTGGGCACAGTGGTTCACTCCTATAATCCCAGTGACTTGGAAGGCTGAGGTAGGAGGATCATTTGAGGCCAGGAGTTTGAAACCAGCCTGAGCAACATAGTGAGATTTCATCTCTATAAAAAATAAATTAGCTAGATGTGGTGGTACATGCCTGTAGTCCTAGCTACTCAGGAGGCTGAGGCAGGAGGACCACTTGAGCCCAGGATTTTGAGGCTGCAGTGTGCTATGATCATGCCATTGCACTCCTGCTGGGGCAACAGAACAAAACCCTGTCTCCAAAAGAAAAAAAAAGAAGCACTTACCTTGAATAACAGCACTTTGCTATGTTACCCCTATTTCAGTAGGGTCTTACCTAGCCTTGGCCATTCACATTCATTCTGGCTCAGGGATCCATATACTACAGCCCACAGGCCAAATCTGGCTACAGTCTATGGCTACAGTTTTTCTATGGCATGTGAGCTAAGAATGACGTTTATATTTTCAAATTGTTTTTAAGAAAATCCAACGCATGATATTTTCTGATACAGAAAATTCAAACTTATGTGTCTGTAAATAAAGTTTTATTGGAACACAGCCATGGTTATCTGTTTATATATTGTCTATGGCAGCTTTCATACTATAATGCAGAGTTGGGTAATTGCAACAGAGGCCATATGGCCCAAAAAGCCATAAATATTTACTATCTGGCCTTTCAGAAGTTTGACAACTCCTCCTGTATTCTGTTACTTTTTTTTTCTTTGAGACAGGGTCTTCCTCTGTTGCCTGTGCTAGAGTGCAGTGGCATCATCATAGCTCATTGCAACCTCAAACTCCTGAGCTCAAGTGATCTTCCCACCTCAATATCCCACGTAGCTGGGACTACAGGTGCACCACCATGCCCGGCTAAGTTTTCTATTTTTTTGTACAGATGGGGTCTCACTATGTTGCTCAGGCTGGTCTCAAACTCCTGGCCTCAAGTGATCCTCCTGCCTCAGCCTTCCAGAGTGCTAGGATTACAGATGTGCCACACTGCACCAGCTCTGTTACCGTTTTTTCATGCAGATAATCCTATCTACCCACCCATGGTTTGCCAGCACCTAGTGTTAGTTACCTCTAAGCCTGAGCTCAGCTCCTAACACTCTGTGAAGCTTTTGTTCACACTGTAAGTCCTTTTCTTAATGCCAATAAGCCCATCCACAAACAGATGGACTGTAACTCAGGACTTGGGGTAACCAGCCCTTATGATGGCCCCAGTACACTAGGGTTGGCATTTGCGACCAGAAGAATTTGGTGAAAGTGATTGTCATTCTCTGAAATTGCATTATAAAAGACATTGTTACTTTCATTTTGGTCTTTCTCACGGGGTCATGCTCAGGTCACTCTGCTTGGGATACCACTTTGTGAGCGACCCTACCCAGAGGCCTGTGGGGAGAGGAAGCCCCTGCCAATGCCACGTGGTGGAGCTTGAAAGGAGACCCTCCAGCCCGAGTCACGAACACAGAGACCACGGCCCTGGCCAACAGCTTGGCTGCAACCTCAGAAGAAACCCTGAACCGGAACATCCAGCTGAGTTACTCCCAGAAGTAAATGAGCAAATAAACATTTGCTCTTTAAGCAGCTACTTTTGCGGTAATGTGTTGTGCAGCAGTTGATAACCAATACAGAACTCAAAAAGTCTAGTATTGTCCACCATGGCACTATCTTTTTTCCCCACTTTGATCCCTAGTCTGTTTCTGGTCTTTTTTGAAGTGTGATTTTTTTCTTCTTCTTTAAGGCCTTGCCTCATCTGTGGGACTTGATGTTCAAAAATGTTTTCTTGACTTTGAACTTTTGCTTCTCTCTCAGTTCGAATCCAGCCTCTCCTTTGGCTGCCGCCCTCCCTGGCTGGGGCTTCATAATGTAGTGCAGCCTCCTCGGTTCTCTCCAGCCCCGGAATGGGCATCAAGTCTAGGCTGTTGCTTTCGAATGTCAGCTAGTCATTGATATCAAGGTGCCTCAATTAATATTTTAAGTAGAAAAACAAAGCAAAAAATTCCCCAGGGGAAAAGACTTGCTATGACTTTTTTGAATATTTTCTCTTATATCATTGTCAGATTTTAACTTCTCACTTGAGGAAAGTAAGGAATATAAAAGAATTTAGAACCATGGAGGAAATTTAGAAATAGTATAATCTGACTCTCTGATTTATACATGATGAAAATGAGGCCCTTGAGGTTATGAGACGTTCCCAAGGTCACTCAGCCAGTTAGTGGGTCCCTTGATGCCGTGGGAGATCATTTACGTGGAACAAGTCCATAAAGGGTAATTGAAGTCAAGATTTTAGGGGAACTGGGGTGGGGTTTCTCTGAGGATGGCCGTCATGCTTTTCTGTATGAGTGAGTCCTAGTTCAGTTTCAGGAGCTGAACACCAAATGCAATGAACCCAGTTTCATGCTTTTAATGTAACTTGTAGGTATGACCAAGTCAGGGTCAAATATCCACTATCCGAGCTGAGTATCTAGTCTCCGTGGAAAGATGTAAGACTCTTCTCTTTTTCTTCCAATGCTAACTGTACGTTTGAGTGTGTGGATCTACATTTCCTCTAGAGCTACACAAACAGAGAAAATAAAGCCTAATCAAGTCTTGGGGAAAAAAAGTTGAAATAGGCTGGCAGAACGGCCAGGAATTGGACTGAAAATGTACGCAGTTAAAAGGGTTGGATGTGAAATAGTGGCAGAGAGAGGAGAGAGAATGCTTTAGTGTTTTATTAGACATAATTCTATATTTTAAATCTTTTAAAATAAGAATGTATTTGGGCATTTCTTATACAATTTTACTGGATTTTTATGAATTTTTACCAGGAAAGTAATCCTACTGGCCATAAGCATTTAAGAAATTAAGTTTGAAAGTAGAATTTGGAAGTGTGTGTGGCATCCAGGTAACTCAAATAATTGTTCCTACCAGACAAATAAGGACAGGTGGATTATTGCTATCAGACAGGGAAAAGCCAAAATATCCTAGAAATCAAGCAGACGCCTTGATAGAAGTGAAAGTCAAAGGCAATAGATTCAAACACAACGGATCCCATGAGAAGAAATGGGGTTGAGTTATGGCTTAAGAGATTTGAGTTAACTGTAATGAAGGGCTTCTTTATGGTAGAGCTGTTAAGAGCAGGAAAGAAATTTAGTAACAGATTATTCAGGCAAACTGGGACTCTTTTCCCTTGCATATTTTACAAATGAAATTTAAAAGCACTTGTTCGACTAATTAGGAATCATTCAGCCTGCAGGTTGAATTAGTCAACATCTTCTCTAATGGCTATAGAGAAGAAAACTAATAGCAACTTTGATAGTCACACTCAACATGCAATTATTTTAAAATAAAATAAATTTAAAGCAACAAATCTGTGTGTTCTAACTGCCTAAATCTTGGAAAATGAACTCAAATTTAATTGGACTGTCCCTTCTGAATGTTTCTCCTTTGTGACTTATGCTTCAAGCTCAGATCTCCACATCTTTTAAATGTTTTAAAACTTAAATATATTTAAAATTTTTTTATAATAATGGACACATTTTTTTGAGAAGGGCGTCTTACTATATTGCTCAGGCTGGATTCAAACTCATGGGCTCAAGTGATGTATCCTCCTGCCTTGGCCTCCCAAGTAGATGGGAATAAAGTGCATGCCACTGTGCACAAGGACACATATTTTTGTGTGATGAAAAAAAGATACAAAATGACAAAGGAAAAAAGGGGGCAAATATCCTAGAAAGCTTCATACAGTCAAATCTCATTATTTTGTACTAGTTCAGGGAAAAAGCAAAATATTTCATTTAAAATTATTTTAGTATCTTAAGGTAAACATTATGCATAACATAAACTAGGATAAACATGGTTGCTTTTAATGAGCAAATAAGATATATCTGACTTCAAAAATATGTAAGGCAAGCTTATTACGAATATATTAAGCATATTATCTTCATTAAGCTATTAATTCCTACTAGCAGTAAAAAAAGTACAACTTGTTTAAGAAAATCAATCCCTGTCTACACTTAGTCATATTTTTCAAATAGTGGAATCTGTACTACTGTGGTCTTATTAATACTTACTTGTCTTCTTTCTCCCTGTGAAGTGACAATCTTAATTTCTGATTATTGAATTAAAAGAGGCCCAGCCAAAGAAAGGAACCAGAGCAAACACTGTGCATAACTTATGCAACAAGAGCAACAAACCAAAATGCCAGCAATTAAACACTGAGACTAGTTTCACACATGATAAATTATTTGGTATAGGTGATTTGCTTTAGAATTCATCCCTCAAGGAGTATATTTATCACTTCCCAAATGCTTATATCTCGGTCAAGAAAAGCTACTGGGTAGAGGAAACTTAAGTTAATCCAAATAGCATTCTGAAATCCTGCTTTATAAAAGAATATTAGAAATTATTTAAAATAATGACTGTATTCATTTGAGACATTTTCCAATCCCTTTTTTTATATTATGATTTTTAGACGTGGCATTAACTTTCCTGTTTAATTTGTTTTCGTTTATTTTAAATTATTAGCTCAGTAGCCATAGTAATATTTAAGGATTAAACAGTTATATAAATGGTAGGATTACAAGTATTTAAAATTTTCTTTTTATCTTTTATACTTTTATATGTTTTCTGACTTTTTAAAAAAGTAATGGGCATCTATTACTTTTCTAATAAGAAAAAAACTCTGTTTTAGGGGTTAAAAAAAGAATATTGATCCAGAAACTTATGCCTTTTCAGGACAGGGAAGTCACTAGCTGCGCCACACTGAAATCCTGTGTGGAGAGAGATTTGGAGGAGGGTTCTGTCGAGCCATCTCCCCCAAAACATGATGTAACCAAACAGGCTGGAAGGGCTCTAGACAAGAGTGAGCCCCTACCCTTTTTAGGGTATGACTTGGAAAGCCAGAGGTCACGCCTCCATTTCTCAGAGACTCCATGGGCTGGGAAAAGGAAAGAGCTGGTCAAGTATTGCCACTATTGCCTCCTCCTCCTCCTCTTCCTCTTTCTCTTCTTGCTCTTCTTCTTCATGAGGAAATGAGTATAATTTTTAAAAATACCATTAAAAAAGTAACGTAAGCAGAAAAACATGTAAGTGTATATCCATCCATCCATCCATCCATCCATCTCTATTGGTTGCCTCCAGGGAGGGCAACTGATTGGTGGCTGGGAAGGGAGGGACATTTACTCTCCACTGTGAACTCTTTTGTACCTTTTGACCTTTCTGCCATGTACATGCAATACCTATTCAGATAAAATAATTACATAGGAAAATTAAAGCATGAGAGAAAATTGTTTTTCAGAATAACAACATAAGAAAATCAGCTAAGATAAAGGTATAAGTAAATACATAAGGGCACTACACCAAGATGTTGAATTATCTCCAGGTAAAGAAATTGAAATGAGTTTTCGTTTTCTCTCTGCTTAGTCGAAATTTGTAATTTTTTCCAAAATGTACCTATTTTGTTTGTATTATTAAATCAAAAATAAAGCGGACAACATGAACCCAAGAGTACCATTGTGAGTATTCCTGTCACACACATAGATTTATTTCATCCCACCGGGTAGGTACTATGAGCAACATTGCCGCTGCACAAACAGGAAATGGCAGAAACTAAGTATCTGCCAGGGGCACTGAGTGAGTGTGGTGGACCCAGGCAGTGCGCACGAGAGCCTGTGTCTTACCCACTCTTCTATCCTGCCTCTCACCAATATACTTCAGCAACTGATATTTAAGAATTATAGAAGAAGAAGAAAAAAAACCAGATAAGATGATTTTATATAAATGATTATATTAAGGCCTTTAAAATAGACCAGATAAATCTTTTTTGAAACAGGAGGAAAAACCCAAAATGTCCTTCTTCACTAAAAGAGAGGGAAAGTTTTTCTTTTACTGATGATATTGATTTTGTAAAAATGGCACATAGCCACTATAAACAATTCAAATGATGTGGAAAAAGTACAAAGGTAAAACTTAAAACACTACCTAAAATCCTAAAGCTAAAAATTATTCTAAATGGCCTTCAGCGAACCTTTTTGCACACATCTGCCCATACAGGTATTCAAATTGGTAACTTGATAGAAAAACAGGGAGAAGACAGAATATTTTTATTTTTAATAAAACTATTACTCTTGATTTTACCTGAATTGAACAGGAAAAAAAGCAACTGAAGTAAAATTGAAAAGAGTTTTTGACTTTTCTATAAATATATCCTTACCTTGAGATACATTATTTTGTAAAATTTTCCTCTGGAATGAAGAAAAGTAAATTAGGACAATCATTAAGAGTTATTATGCTATTAAAAATGGCATGTTTCTGATTTCAATAGTAAGGCTGAGGATGCCACTCTCACACCACCTCCTGTGCCTGGTCCCGTCTCCTAATATTTATTACGAATTGTATCATTTTTTTATTGTCCACATTTTCTGCATTCTGGTTCATAACCATGGCCCCCACAGCTCGTGACACCCGTGCTCTTGTGAGCGGATTGGTGCTCATGTCCCTCTCCTCTATCCTGCTCCCCCACTCCTGAGTTCTTTAATTTGATTCAAAACCATTTCATCACCAGGTAGTTTTTTCAAGAAGGCTCACCCATGTCTTCCCAGCAGTCCTTTCCACTATTCTTCACCAGAAAAAGAAAAGATTTATGATACTATCTGCTTCTCTCCAGAGCTGGAGACATTCGCCTGACTTTTCAGGAATTTGCTGACTTTTCAGTATAGTTTTGGGACATGAGAGTAGTCCTAGAAGCCACATTGCACCTTTCTACCTTTCTCCTCTGGCCAGCAGATGTTTAAAAAGGTTTTGCATAAGGTTATGTGTGTGATTCTGCACACGTGGATGCATGCATGTGTGTCAGAGGGTGTGTGTGGGTATGTGCGTTTGGCAAGTGGCTTTCCTCACTTATTCAATTTCATGTTGTCAGTTGGACAATCATTTCACCACAAATCGAAATTTTTTTCCTTTTTAATATTTACATATTCAAATACTTTAAAAAATTTTATTTTACTGTCTAGAACTTTTAGAATAAGGCTATACAATAGTTATTGTTTTCCATTTTTTTACTTTCACTAGCAATATAAAAAATGCAAACATTGCAGTGAAAATTGAGGTCCCTTATCTTAGCATCCCAGAAGTAGGCATTAGGCTTGCAGATCTTCTTATGTACATGTATTACAAATATGTATTATTCACCTATGTGTGCACATTAAAACATGATTTTAGTAATGTTTTTTGTAAAAATCAGATCCCATGATATATGATTCTATGATTTGCTTTTCTCACTCCACAATATTTCATAGAGCTCTATTCCACCACATAAAAATCGTCATTCTTGGAACATAATGTTATAGATTGTTTTTATGTACAGTGTTTTATAATACAGTGTTTTATAAATTATCTGTTTCTATATGATGAGCATTTCATTGTATCTAATAATAGCTATTAAAAACAATGATGCAATGTTCAATTCTATACAAAAATCTTGGCATATACATGTCAACATTTGTGTAGGGGAGTATCTGAGACATGGAAATGCTATATTAGAGAATATGCACATTTAAAATGTACACACTCACACCCTCACACACAATTTTGTTATTTCAAAACTAGCTGTACCTCTCCCCCAAATTTGCATAAGTATGACAGTTTCTCCATACTCTTGTCAATACTTTTATATTTTAACCATTGAATAATCAAAAATTTATCAATTTCTATTAGACATTAGCCTTCTCAACAACAGTCAAAAAACAGAATTGCTTACAAGTAGTAAAATTGACTTACGAATGATTTACCTAAAGGTTTCTACTGACAACTGAATAATAGAGTTAGTAGCTAATGAAATCTTCAATGGCGAGTTACCCAGACAGATGGAGAAGGATGAGGGACAATGGGTACATGCCACTAACACATTCCTACCAGGGTTTGCCAAGGACACTGGAACTCCCATCATTCATGTGCTCTGTTGCGCCACGTGCCTTTCTCCGATGGCCCTTATCACTGGGTTAGCTTTTTTGCTTGGGTGTATGATTCCTTGATTCCTTGATTTGTGAGGCTTAGAGCCTGAATATCTGTCTCATCCCCTGGAGTGTGATCTCCGTGAAGGCAGAGCCATTCTGATTTTATTCATCATCTTATCCTAGCGCCTGCCCTAGGGGCTGTCACAGGACAGGACAGCAGGTGGATAAAAGAGTTTCAACTTTATTCTGTGTATCAGTGAAAGATTTTTTTGTTGCATGTGCAGAAGTCACCTCCATAATAGACAGTTACATGGCACACAGTTTGAGAAAAAGTTAAAGTCTGAGCACATTAGGACCTCAGGTTTTACTCTCCTTGGACAAATGCTATGATCTCTTTGGCTAGTGTGTTTGCCAGCTCTTAAGTTAATTGTCCCATATTCAACACCACAGAACACTTCACTGTGCTGTAACCCTTTGCCATGATGACCTATTCTTATAAGTTACTATAACCAAAAAATCCATTGCCTTTCATCACTACTCCCTCCCTGACACCCACATTTTGTGGGTATAAACTGTGAGCCTAGCAGTCAGTCAAAGAAATGGAGGGAAACAGTCCCCTTGCTTCTGGCTGGGGAACGCTCCCCTTCCCTTCAGTGGTTAGCTATTAGCAAATGGTTAAATCTTACTTTAAACTCTGAGTCTGTGCTTTGTTTTCCCCCATAAAACATAGGTGCTATGGTTTGAATGTGTTCTCAGAATTCATGTGTTGGAAACGTAATCCCCAGTGTGACAGTGTTGGGAGGTGGGGCCTAATAGGCGGTTCTGAGGTCATGAGGGCATGAGGTCATGAGTAGAGCAAGGGCATTTTAGAAGGGCTGGCAGGAGTGGGTGCTCTGTCCTGTGCTCTTGCCTTTCTGCCTTCCGCCATGTGCAGATGCGGCAAGAGGACCCTAACAAGATGCCAACACCTTCACCTTGGACTTCTCAGCCTTCAGAACTGTGAGCCAATAAATTTCTGCTCATTATAAATTACCCAGTCTTGGTTTTCTGTGTTAGCAGCACAAAATGGACTAAGAAAATAGGTAATAGAAAACCCAACCCACACTGGTTAAAACAATATGAGAATTAATTACAACATATATCCCTGCTGTGAAAGAGGGGTCAGGGAGAAGGATTTCTATTAATCCTGGAAAAAGAGACTTCTCTTACTTGAACCAAAACATGAAGCTTTTCTTTCAGGGGTTACCCCAGAAGTTAGAGGCAAAATCATCAGCACTGAAACCATCATCAGCACTGAAACCACCTATTGGTGGCCCAATATTAGCTTCACAGTTTACATATGTTATTTTGCTTAATCACTACAACAAATCTCACACATAGGTGTTACCATCCCCATTTGAAATATGTCCACAATTGTACAATTAAGAGTGGACTAGCAGTTCAGAGATACACTGAGGACTCTGATATGGAGTCCATACTCAAAACAACCTCACTGAAAGGTAAGTAAGTAACTGAGGACTTTTTTTTACAGATGTGTAAAGCAGTGATTTAGGTCCCTCGAACCCATCCCATTAGACTTCCCAGATAAACCACCTAATTCCCTCATCTCACCAGCCAAACCACATTTACACCCCTGCAATGTATTTCTCTCCACCCTTCCACATCACCTCCCCACCCCTGCAAACAGCCATTTAAAAGCATTTAATGTATTAAACTTTTTCATCATAATTGGCAAAAAGAACCATTAGATATAAACTCAATTTAGTTAAAATGGAGAGAAAGCATAGATAAAATCCAAAGACTCATTGTTAACCTGAAACACCAAGCAGAACCTCAATAATATTTCAAATTATAACATATAATTGGCTTATTTAACACACCTTCCAGTGAGCCTCTGGATCCTGTTGCCTCCTGGCTATTCAGGGAGATTTTTCCTGTAATTGCTTCTTCTTTCTCTTGCATTGTTGGTTTCCCCACTCTATGAGATCGTTCCCATCAGCATAAAAGAATGCTACAATTTCTCTCCTTAAAAAATTCCCTTAAACTCTACATCTTTCCCAGGAAATGACCCCTTTCTCTGCTTCACTTTATAGCAAAATGCCTTGATAGAGTTCTCTCTTCAACCTGGTGCCAATGGACTTTAGTCTTCCCACTCCTTGGGTACCATCTGATGAGGGTCACCAATGTCCTGCTGGTGCCAAGCCCAATGATCTGCTGTCAGTTCTCATTTGCTGGACCTTTCAGAAACATGACACAGTGATCGCTGTCCTGCTTGAATCATATTCTTCGCTTGGCCTCCAGGAAACCACATTCTTGGGTCTTCTCTGGTTACTTTTCTCAGGTTTCTTTACTCATTCCTCCTCATCATCTTGACCTCTAAAGGGTAGACTACCCTGGAGCTTCAACTGACCTCAGACTCTTCTTTATAGATTCATTCTCTGAATGGTCTTGTTCATTCCCACAGCTTTGAATACTATAGGCTGGTGTCTTATTACATACGGGTTGCTATAACAAATATAGCTTAACAAATATACCTTAGACTGTGTAATTTATGAATAATAGAAATTTACCACTCACAGTTCTGGAGACTGGGAAGTCCAAGATCAAGGCACTGGCAGATTCTTCTCCTGGTGAAGGCTCACTCCTTGGTTCATAGAAAGTGTCATCTCACTACATTTTCATATGGTGGAAAGGGCAAACGAGCCCCCAGGACACCTTTTATAAGGGCACAAATCCCATTCATGAGGGTTGAGCCCTCATGACCTAATCACCTCCTAAAGGCCCCACCTCTTAATACTATTGTCTTGGGGATTAAGTTCCAACATATGAATTGGGGGGTGGGGGGCCGTGTACACAAACACTCAGACCACGTCACCTGACAACTCCACATTTATGTCTTCAACCTATACCTCCTCCCTGAACTCTGGATACCATATCCAACTTCCTACCTGACGTCTCCACTTGGATGTTTGATAGGCATCTTTAACTTCATGTGTCACAGAAAGAACTCTTGGTTTTCTTCCCACCCTTAGAACTACTTCTTCTAGAGTAATCCACAACTCATTTCTTTAAATGTCTCAGAAAACTCGGGATCATTTTTGATCCCTATCTTCCTCTCACACCTCGACTAAAATCCATTAGTAAATCTTGCCAGCTTTAGCTCCCAAACACACTCCAACTATGGCCATTCTCACTACCTTCCCTGCTTTCATCCTAATCCAAGCCATGCCATTCCTGCTTGGTCTCTCAAAACAAATTTCTCTGGACTCTAAGCTTCCATTATTCCTCCCTTACAGCCTATGCCTCATGTAAGAGCTAGGATACATATTTTTAAATGGCACTTCTATGCTTAGAATGCTCCTGTAGCTTCCTCACCCCACCCGGAATTAAGCCACAGCATTTATATGGTATATGACGACAGCGTGATTTGGCCCTTCCACCTCTCCCACTTCATGTCCCGTGAGCTGACACTTGCTCATCCTTCTCCAGCCTCAGCGGCTCCCCTGTTGGGAAAAGACACGTCAGTCACACTCCTACTTCCTTTGTCTGCAGTTGCCATTGTCCCTCCTAAATACTCTGCCCCAGATGTTCTCATGGTTGCTTCCTCCTTTTATTCAGATTCTGCATGACTGTAACCTTATCAGAGTGGCCTTCCGCTCACTGTAACTGAAATAGCAATGCCCATTCCCCAGCCTCTGTCCCTCTTTACCCATCGCCCAGTTCTCCTTTCTTCACCTGATGTAACCTATGGTGTCTTATTTGCTTGTTGTCTGTCTCCCCCCAGTATCATTTAAGCCCCACGAGAGCAGGGACTTCTGTGTCCAGAAGCCTAGAATGGTGTCTGCTACCTGGTGGGTATCTAATATGTATTTGCTGAATGAATGAACGAACGAATGGGCGAGGGATTTGGCACTTATCCTCCTTTGCTTTCTGCGTCCACCCAGTCACCAGCATCTGTACGTTCCTCATAATGCCTTTCTTGCTTCCCCCTTCCTTTCATTTTCATGACCACAACCCCAGTGAATCGTTCACCTGGAGACAGATCTCCAATCTCTAGTACCTACTCATTTCACCTTGCAAATTCACTCTGAGCACTGATGTCAGTTTATATTCCTAAAACCACTTTTACCTACAGCTGAACTCGGACAGAATTTAGGCTTGTTCTCTCTCTATAGTGCAGTCTAGTTTTTGAAAAGCCAGATTACTCCCTGTTGATTTTAATATAAATATAAATTCCTTCCCTAGGTTTCAAATAGACTTCACATTATGGTATTAAAATATTTTCAAACTTTATTTCCAATATTTCTCCTAAATGAACCTCTTCTTCCACTGTCTTTGGACTATTCCAGTCCCATTCTTAGCTATAGAGCCATGCTCACATTCTTGACCCAGCCTCTCCAAATTTGGCCTAAATTACAAGGCTCAGCTCAAAGTCCACCTTCTTTTGTTAGTCCTTCCTCCAGCCCTGCAGCCCACCCGTTGACACCCCTCTGAAATTGGAGCCTTTCCTCTCTGTATCACTCACTTTTTACCTAATCAGATGATACAGCCTCAAGAAATTTTTCTTAAATATTTTTAAAACAATTGTTGCTCAACTTTCCCCATGCCTGTTATCTTTGTTTTTTGGTGGTTTTATTTTGTTTTTAATTGACCTGTAGTTATTGTACATATTTATGGGGTACAGGGTGATGGTTGGATACATGTATTCGTTGTGTAATAATCAAATCAGGGTAATTAGCATATCTATCCCTCACCTCAAACACTTGTCATTTCTGTGTGGTGAGGACATTCAAAATCTTCTCTTTTAGCTGTTTTGAAATATATTAATACAACATACTCTTGTTAATTATAGTCACTCTACTGTGAAAAAGAATGAAAGAACTTATTCCTCCTATCTAACTGTAACTTTTTGCCCATTTGCTAACCCCTCCCCTTCTTTACTTCTGTACCCTCGCCAGCTTCTAGTAACCAACATTATACTCTACTTCTGTGAGATCAGCTTTTTTAGATTCTACATGTGAGTGAGATGATTTGGGATTTGTTCTTCTGTGCCTGGCTTATTTCACTTAACATAATGTCCTCTAGGTTCACACACGCTGCTGCAAATGACAGAATTTCATTCTTTTTATGGCTGAATATTATTCCTTTGTGTATGTACACCACATTTTTAAATCCATTTATCTGTTAATGGACACTTAGGTTGATTCCATATTTTGGTTGTAGTGAACAATGCTGCAGTAAACATGGGAGTGCAGATATCTCCTCAACATACCAATTTCATTTCTTTTGGATATATAGTCAGTAGTGGGATTGTTGGATCATATGGTAGTTCCATTTTTAATTTTTTTGAGAAAATTCCACACTGTTAGTGTCCATCGTGGCTGAACTAATTTACATTCCCACCACACTGTATAAGGCTTTTCTCCAGATTCTTGCCAGCATTTGTTACTTTTTGTCTTTTTGATAATAGCCATTCTAACTGGGGTGAGGTGATAGCTCATTGTGGTTTTGATTTGCATTTCTGCAATGTTTAGTGATGTTGAGCATTTTTTCATATGCCTGTTGGCCATTTGTATGTCTTCTTTTGAGAAATGTCCATTCAGACTTTTTGCCCATTTTTAAATCAGATTATATGTATTTTTGCTATTGAGTTGTTTGAGATTATTATATGTTCTAGATAATAACCCCTTGTCAGATGCACAGTTTGAGAATATTTTCTCCCATTCTGTAAGTTGTCTCTTCGCTTTGTTGATTGTTTTCTTTGCAGTGCAGAAGCTTTTTAGTTTGATGTAATCCCATTTGTCTATTTTTGCTTTTGTTGCCCGTGCTTTTGAGAGCTTATCCAAAAAATCCTTGCCCAGACCAATGTCATGAAGCATTTCCTTTATGTTTTCTTCTAGTACTTTATAGTTTCAGGTCTTAGATTTAAATCCTTAGTCCATTTTGAATTGATTTTTGTAGCGGTGAAAGACAGGAGTCTGGTTTCATTCTTCCTTATATAGATATCCAGTTTTCCCAGCACCATTTATTGAAAAGATTGTCTTTTCACCAATTTGTGTTTTCAGCACCTTTGACAAAAATCAGTTGACAAAAATCAAAAATCAATAAATGTGTGAATTTATTTCTGGGTTCTCTATTCTGTTCCCATGGAACAGTTTGTGTGTCTGTTCTTATACCAATATCCTGCTGTTTTGATTACTATAACTTTGTAGTATATTTTGAAGTCAAGTAGTGTGATGCCTCCAGCTTTGTTCTTATTGCTTAATATCGCTTTGGCTATTAAGGGTCTTGTATAGTTCCTTATGAATTTTAGAATTATTTGTGTGTATTTCTATAAAGAATGACATTGGAATTTTGATAGGGATTGCACTGAACCTGTAGATGGTTTTGGGTAGTATAAACATTTTATTAATAACAATGTTAATTCTTCCAATCCATGAACAAAGGCTATCTTTCCATTTATTTGTTTCCACTTCAATTTCTTTCATCAATGTTTTATGATTTTAACTGTAGAGTTCTTTCACTTCCTGGGTTAAATTTATCTCTAGGGTGGTTTTTTGTTTTTTTTTTTTTGGTAGCTGTTATAAATGGGATTACTTTCTGTATTTCTTGTTTCAGATAGTTTGCTGTTAGCATATAGAAGTGCTACTGATTTTTGTATGTTGATTTTGCATCCTACAACTTTACTGACTTTGTTTATTAGTTCTGATGGTTTTCTTGGTGGAAGCTTCAAGGTTCTCTACACATAAAATCATGTTGTCTGCAACCAGGGACAATTTGACTTCCTCCTTTCCAATTTGGATGCCCTTTATTTCCATTGCCAGTTATCTTTTAAATTTGCTTTTGTTATGTTTCTCCCAGATGGCAATAAATTGTGTTATTTGTTAACTCATTCAATATGAACATTACTCAGGATAGACTGGGTTATGCTGCAGTAGCCAAGGAACCCCCAGATCTCAGTGGTTTAATACAGCACAGATTTCTTCCTCATTTGTGCCACTTACCCAGTGCAAATTGGTGGGGAGCTTGCGCCTCATTGTCCCTCAGAGAGACAGGTCGACAGATGCTGCAGCATCTCACATGAGCACTCTGTGGTCACTGCAGGGGGGAGGTGAGAGGGTGGAGAGCTGATTCCAGGTTTTTAGCTCCTCAGAGCAGATGTAACTCTCATGACTCCCACTTACAGCCTTTTGACCAGAGACACTCCCATAGCTCCACTGAACTATAATGGGGCTACAGAATGGGAGAGCACATTTTGTTATTATATTAAGCAAAATTTTTATATCCATGACTAGCACAAGAGATATTTACACAAATTGGTGGATGTTACCTAGGATGGACCAGAAAATAGAAAAATTTTAAGCTGTATGACTCTTTCATACAGCTGAGAGATGCCATATAATTTATTTGTGTATTGGGAATAAGTATCTTCTTACTGTGATTTCATTTAAGGTGAAAGCTCAATTCATTGCCAAACCATAAAAGCTTATTTTTATGTCTTGGTGTTAAGAATCAACTTGTGTTGATTCTTTTGTACACAAAGCCACCATTTTTAAAACTTATTTGCAAAGTATTAGAAGATTTCCATATATCCTAAGATGACTATAGAAATCATATCCTTATTTAATATATAGCTGATGCCTAGTTTGAAAGAAATGTTACTTTCTTAGCATTTCTTACTGGCAGTTGAATGGGAATTGTAACACTTGTCACTCAATCTCTGTGGAAGGATTTTTAGGTCAGAAGTGCACTTCTCAGTCCCCATGCTGAAGTGATAAGATCTATATAATCAGTTAATGAAATGTTTTTGAGAATCATGACTAGGGTATTTCACTCAAATGTAACCGAAATAGCACAGCCTACTCTGGCTTAAAAAGATAAAGCTGTATGCAAACTTATTATGCAATAAAGAATAGCTTCACGTTCATTACGTTTTAACCACGCTTGGTAGACTTGCATTTGGATATGTCAAAGTCAGAGTACTGGCTGGGTTAACTTTAAGATGTAGATTTCTGGGACATAAGGCAGGCTTTTGGGAGGCACTGTTGAAGTCCTATAGCTGTTGTCTACTATGTATCAAACAATATTCCTGCTGCCTTTTAAAGCCAGATTTTCTAATTACAACTTTCAAAATAATTTTTCTCATCATATAAGACTTAAAAATGAATCTCTATAATTTGCATGTGTGGCAGATACCTGTAGTATCCAGCACTCTATTTCTTCCTCCCTCCCTCCTTCCTCTTCTCCTTTTCTTGTTTTTTCTCTTTTGCTTTAGGCATAGAGCGTTGACTTAAGCATTCATTAAGCATTAATATTCATGGACATTATTATCAGTAGTTCATATAAAGCTTTTCTCTAATTTGTTAGTGAGTGAGTTTGTTTTTATAGTAGTCTATTTTACCAGCATATTTCACTACCCTTCCTACCTCATTATTACGAACAAATATTTAAATTTGATATGCATCTTTGTTATTTGCATGGCTTCTTACAAAATGTGTATTTTTGTAGGTATCGTTAATTTTGCAAAATAGCATTTTTTTTTTTTTTTGAGACAGAGTCTCACTCTTTGCCCAGAGTAGAGTGACGTGGCATCAGCCTAGCTCACAGCAACCTCAAACTCCTGGGCTCAGGCAATTCTTCTGCCTCAGCCTCCCCAGTAGCTGGGACTACAGGCATGCGCCACCATGCCCGGCTAATTTTTTTTATATATTTTTAGTTGGCCAATTAATTTCTTTCTATTTATAGTAGAGACAGAGTCTCACTCTTGTTCAGGCTGGTCTTGAACTCCTGACCTTGAGTGATCCTCCCACCTCGGCCTCCCAGAGTGCTAGGATTACAGGCGTGAGCCACCACGCCCAGCCGCAAAATAGCATTTTAATGCTCATTATAGTTCCTACCATGTTTCTTGGGTCTATAGATGTTGATATGTGAACTTTCATTGATTCTAATTGTTGCATGGTATACCACAGTGTCCATCTGACATGTCCCTTTCCCAGCGATGGAAACCAGGTCACTCCCTGCCACCACAGACAGTGCCTCCGTGTCCTCATGTATGTTCCCTGCTGGGCATGCCTAAGACCTTTCACAGCATTTGCACCACAGTGGAAGATCTGGGTCATATAGGGTTTAGCCCTGTCATACCCCTCTCTGGAATGGCTGTCCAGGATCACCACTAGGAACTACCCCTCTGCAGTCTCAGGAATGCCAAGATACTATGGGAGCCATCGTATGAGCATGATTTGATCTTGCCTCCTGGCCTCAGTTGGTTTGACCAGGAGTCACCAGAGGCTTCATGCTGGGCCAATGAGTTTAATCCCAGGGTGGTAGGGCTCAGGAAAAGAGGGGCTGATTGCAGGAAGAAGGGACTTTGGTGCAAGTCAGGGCTCCGAGACAAAAACCCAGCTATCTGGAGAGAAGACTCTTGTAGAAAATTAGGCAGAGGGGGGAGGGAAAGATGAAAGGGGGAAAAAAAGAAATTGGGGGAAAGCTGAAATGTGATGTATGGGAGGGTACCCAGGACTCAGTGGATTCCTAGATTAGGGGCTGTAGACAGGCCAGACCCACTTAGAAACCCCCTGTGCCTTAGCAGTCGGTGCCAGAGTCATGTGGTGAGCAATGATCCAGTTTCAGCAAAACATCATCATCTCTCCCATTAAATTAATGATGTTAATTTGAATGTTATTGCTTTTGTAGTTCTGCTTGTAATTAATTTGTAAATTTGTTTTGGTTTTATAACTGTAAATGAGCCATGATCATAAGGAGTTTATACCTAATTTTAGGTTTCTTTATATATATTTGAGTAGAAATGTGATAAAACATTTCAAATCAACCCTGAGAGGGCCCCTTTGTTTCTTAAAAGTTTCTTAAAAGTATTTTCCAACTCAAGTTGGAGAAGTATTGCTCAAGTCTGAGCCCATGCCTTTGGACACACATGTACATCTGTTTGATATCATCTTATTTGGTTCAGTTCGGTAAGATGTGAAAAGCAGGCAGCCGGTCAACGTTCTTAGTCAGAAGCAGCAAAGCCGACTCTGGCTGAGATAAGTAGAGAAGTAACTGATTGCAATGGTTTTCGGTGGCTGATAGGAGCTCTGGGAAGGCCACACAACCTTGAGTGAGGCAGGAAAAGGTAGTCTGAGCAGTGGAAAACATCGCAAACCATGCCCAGAGCCAGCCTGTGGAGGACGTCGCTGCTCCCGGCACCTGGACGGCACTGCCAGCTCTGTGTCTGGTCCTGGATCTAGACAGAGACCCTGCGGTGGTGCCAGTGCTACCCTGGAAACCCAGAGCCCCCATCTCTGCCACCACTTGCCTGAGTATGTTTTCTGAATTCCATCCTCTGGGAGGTCACCTACCCACACCCTGGCTGCAAGGAGGGCTGAAACCCTGAGTATCTGGCACTTTCCGAAGCTATTTTTGGAGGTGAGCTCTGCTTCCCATCAGGGCTTATTATGTAAGCAATTCTCCAAACACAGGAGGAGATTCAGATGCTGGGAGGGGGAAGAATTTATACTCTCCATGCCTGTTATGTCTTTATCCAAGCAATTGTTAAACACGTAGAATAGGACCAGGATGAGGACAGCTAGAGCTGGCAAGAGACCTTCCCCTGCCACTCTGCCCATCTGCGTGACTAGCAGACAGGTCCACAGAGTGGTGCGAGGCGAGGTTTGTCCCTGTTCTCTGCATCATCCGCAAATCATATATTCTCTCCAAATCCACATTCCTGCAGGGAGGAGGAGGTGGGAGGACACAGGAGGAGAATCATGTTAATTCTTGTTTTGTTTGTGTTCTTTCATCTGGCTAGATGCATTTCCAGAACCATGGAAATCAATGGATTTTTTTCATTACTGCAATAAAATTTGTCTTTGTACCTGATTCCCCAAGGAGTCGAACATAAACAGAGCTTCCACAATTCACACTTCACCCCACTCAGGCACAATGCCTTTGTTAAGACTCTCTTTGATCATTTCACTTTTGATCTGCCTGTTTGCTAGGAAAGAGCCATCGGAGTCTGCAGAGCCGTCTGCAGCCAACCCTCCGAGGCCTGGCAACACCCACACCAGTCGTGATGTTAATTTTATGTGTCAACTTGACCAGGCCAAGGGATGCCAGAGAGTTGGTGAGACATTTCTGGGTGTGTCTGTGAGGGTGTTTCCAGAAGAGATCAGCGTTTGAATTGGTGGGCTGAGTAAAGACTGCTCTCAACAATGCCAGTGCTGGCGGGCATCATCCAATCTGTTGAGGACCAGAGCAGAACAAAAAAGCGGAGGAAACGGGGATTCATTCTCTCCTTTCATTCTCTCTCCATCTCAGAAGATGGAGCCGGGACATCCGATCCCCTGGTTGGACTGGGACTTACATGCCCCCACCCTCCACCAGATCCTCAGGCCTTTGGGGTGGTAAGCACGAGGGTGGGAGGCAGGGGCTGGTGAGGATGAGAGATTATATCAGCGATCCCAGGTGGCCAGTAGCTGGCCAGCTAGAGCCAAGTGATTTTCCCCTGTGGACCAGAGCAAGAGAAAGGGAGCACTCGCTTGCGGAATGCTGTCTTCCTTCACCTCCGGGAGTGAATGCTCGCATTAAGAGATGTAAAGGGAAACCAACAAATGTTAATCAAATACATGCTTCTAAATAAGCGTGTTTTATTTTTTTTTTTTTTAAAAAACAAACACTGTTAGATCAATGAAACTTATCAGCAGCTGCAAATCCAGGCGACCCCTTACTTTCACATGGAATGAGTTATAAATGCTCCTGAGCTGTAGATGCCAAAGTCTAAATGCAGTGGGGGAGAATCCCAAGAGAGCTAAACAATATCATAAAAATGCTTGAATTATAGCTCCTTTGGGGCTGCTTACCCAGCAGTTCTGTGGGCTGTCAAGAGGCTTCATATTTTTGGAGGCAGCTTCCTGCACCCAGGGGTTGGGCAAGCCCAGCTGGGCGGCCCCTTCTCAAGGAGGCCATGCTGTCCTTTTGCCACGCCCCTGGGGCTGACGCACAGGGCTGGGCGCCCCGCAGCCACAGGGCTTCAAGCTGGGATGTGCCAGGTCCCAAACACCGGAGTAAGGGAAGGGTTAACCCTCTCTCTACCCCAACCACTTCTACCCAACCTGGAGGGGAGAGGGGGTCCACAAGGGTTCACTCTGTGGACAGCTGAGGCATCTGCTAAGATGAGGTGGACCAAAACATGGAGAGAGATGCCCAGCCAACTGTTAGTATTGAATTAGTTTTGAACGTTAAAATGTTGGCCCAAATATTGTTTCTTAATTATTTTTGTGCAGTAACTGTATTAGCATTAGGCCTTCAAATGTGTATAGAGGCTTCACTGGAAAATTCCTGGCCTTTTAAGCTAGATACAAAGGCAGCGCAATGTTTGTTTGTTGCACTCATCATCAAATACTAAGGTACTTTGATAAGAAAGCCTTTCATCCGTCCTGGTTAAATAGAATTGAAAGCAAAGAGATAGGAGAGCTGAGCCTATTCAGGGTCACAAGTATCTGGTTCAGAAGACTTGGATGATTAGAATGATTAGTATTAAATACACTAAGGCAAATTAATCTTGGGCAGGTGAAAACACATTTATTCTCTCTGCAGAAGGGAACAGAATGGAAAAGGTTGACATGAAATAGTAAGAAGGAGCAGGCCAGAATTCCTTCCGTGTTTCCTAATGACATGGGTTATTCCCATTCGTCCTAGGCAGTGGAGACACAGCTCAGAAGGGCTCTTCCAGTGCAGGGCTGCTGAGATCTGCGTCCATATCCCTGCTTTTTTCTCAACTCTATCACCGACTTGCGATTAGGACATTTACTCTCTTTACCAGCTTTACGGAGTGTGGTTAAGCCTCAGCCTTGGACTGGAGAACCGTCCATCACGAGTGGCTGTGCACCCTGGAAAGGTCGGCCCCCACATTTCCTCTCCTGTATCATGAAAATAGAAAGAGTAGCTACCTCACAGTTTGTTAAATCATCAATTAGAGAATCTACCTAGAACACTGGTATGGTGCATACTAAATTCTCAATCAACATCATTTATTATTATTCAAATGACCTTCCCTTGTTGTACCCTTTATTTGGCAAAATGGTTGAGAAGACATAGTTATGTTAATGATCATGCATTTGTGTCACAAATATGGAAGGAGGAGAGTCTCAGATGTTTAAGAAGAAGAATGCCCCGTGCTGTCTTATATGCCTCAACACAGGGATGCCTAACCTATTCTTGAAAGCAAAGCACATCAGATGGTTTCTATCAGAGCACGTGTTTGGAGGGACTCTGCAGCCGCACTTGTGTGGGGGACTCATTTTGGGTTCTGCTACTTCCACTAAGCAACAGCTCCGTACTTCCCAAATAGCTCTCATGCCCTCTCTCTGGGTCGCTCTAGTCTGGATCTTCAAATTTTGATTCTGAAACGTTTATTTTTCTTTCTTTATCAAGTCTGATACCATAGTAATTCTGAGTGGGAAGTTGTCTTATTTATAGTTTTGTAGGAAATTTTTTATTTGAAAATAGCATTTAACAAAACAAACCATACATTTTGACAATGCTAAAGCAAATTTAAAAAGGATGGAAATGTTTTGAGGGGTGAGATGCTTTTACTTTTGCTAATATATTCCTCTGTAAAGAGACAGCTTTCAATTATCATGCTTAGTGTGGGAATGGTGAGAACTCTGTTAATGTGACAGTTTTAGAAACTTACAATATTTTTTTTGACAACAATAACAACAACAAAAATCACTGCTTAAAAACAAAGTGATAAGTTTTCATTTTTCAGTCTTTAGAACATCTGAGTTTATAACTTCAGGCACGGAAATTTCTTTTAGTCTTTATTCTTTATACTCCAGAAATACAAGTCTACCAAATTTCCCGATCTAGGGCCAAGTCTATTTAAAAGCACATACCATTGTAAGGATATCTTCCCAACAGATGGCTTTTCTTAGTAGGGAGTTTATGCATTTTCATAATGTATTTGAAAGTTTTGGGGTTCTGCAAACATATTTCCTTCAATTAATAAAATAATGTATTCCAATTGCAGTTTACTACTAAAAGTATTGTGGTAACTTCCAAAAAGCTTTTATTAGAGGTGCAAACAAGAAAGAGAAATGAATACTGTAAGATTCAGCCCACCTGTTGACTAAGCCTCTTTATAGTGAAAACAAAGAAAATGAGATTAGTTACACAGTTGCTTATGAGGAGCACATTTTGTCCTGGCCTCAGGTCCTGAGAGAAATGTTTTCCCAGTGGGTCTCTTAAAAAGAAAACTACATAATACAATTTTAAAAGTTCAAAAGATCCCTAAAAGAAATGCAATACTGAATTTTATATGAATGACTTCACATAAGTAGAGGACATGATGCAAAACCGCAATTCAATAAAAGCAATTGCACAAAAGGCCAAAGCAGAGATAAGTAACCTAGGACCCGTGTGCCCTGTGGGGCCTGCCCTCTTGCATCATGGACCAAGGTCTAATTCCAGGAAGCCCTCACAGGTAAGGAAATGGAGCCCTAAAAGGGGAGATGACTTACCCCAATCCATAGCAGGTTGGTGACAGCCAGAACGAGATAGGGCCTCTGTCCATTCAGACTGACCTAGTAGAACTCAGCCCAGCAATCGTCAGCTGCAGGATGTATGATGCTCTCTAGGGCAGCGCTGCCCACGAGAACTTTCTGCAGGGATGGAAGCGGTGTCAGTGCAAGGTCAGAGGAGTAGGCAAGGAAAGAAATTGGATTTTATTTTCAGGGCAAAGAGAATCATTAGTGGGCTTTGAGCAGGACATGGATGTTGTCTGATTTACATTGCTGACAGGTCACGGTAGGGCAGGACTTCATAAACAAGACATAAAAAGCAAATCACAAAGGAGATTTATAAATCTTACTTTTTTATTGTTAAAATAAAAAATTCTATTGCCAAAAAACAAATTTAAAAAGTGAAGGGACTAACAACCATAAAACCAACCAATGATTAGTATCCAGAATATATATATATATTAAAAAATCCCTACAAATCAAGAGGAAGGAAATAATTCAATAGAAAAATGGTTTGAAGATATCAATAGGAAAATGAAAGTCAATAAGCATGAAAAAGATGTTCAATAGGACTGGCGTTCAGGGACATGCAGATTTTAAAAGCCACCAGATAAGATTTCACATCTATCAGATTGGGAAAAATTAACAGACTTACAATATAAAGTGTTGGAAAGAATGTGGAGGAATAGGAACTCGCCCACTGCTGTGGATGGCAGAGTGGTAAACAGTATTGTGAAGAATGGTTTGCCATAGCAAAACCTGAAGATGCTCCTTCTCTTCAACCCAGAAATTCCACCAAAGAATATATGTCTTAGATAAATTCTTATCCACGTATGCAAGGAAACAGCTCAGATATGTTCATAGTAAGTAGCATTGTTTGTAATAACAAAAAAGAAACAAACTAAGTATCAACAGGAAATGGATAAATTATTTTATACATTTGGAATATAATACAGCTGTTTAAAATGGATGAATAAGAGTCAGAGGTATCACAGTAGATGAATCTCACAAACATACTGTGGAGTGAAGGAAAGCTGCAGAAAAATACACTTAGTATGTTTGGGGGATGGTCATGCTTGAGGC
>VBSM01003157.1:4385606-4409289 GCA_008086735.1 Cheirogaleus medius
GGCGTGGCTTGTACCAGCGTTTGTGATGTTTTCTTCAGCGGCACTGTTGGTATATGGGTTATAGACTTGGGGATTTTTGGTTATTATTTTAACATTACAAAAGTTATCATGAAATATTTACAATCTAGAAATAGATATAAAGAAAAGAAGATCTCCTGAGCTGTTTGTGGAAAATAGCAGGCAAGCGTGAAAGCAGGGACACCCGGTGGAGGGGTGACGAGTGCATTAATCCAGGCAAGAAATGATGCAGATGGAGAAAAGTCAGGACTGTGCCAGTGGGGCTTGGTGATGTGTTAGCTGTGGGTGAGTTAAAGAGTGGAATTAGAATATGGACTTGAGAAAATGAATGAATGTAGGACCACTTGTGAGATGAAGAAGACCAGGAGATAAGTATGTTTGGGGCAGAAGAGATCATGAAGTTCAGTTCAGAACACATTGTGTTTGAGATGCTTAGTGGGAATCCAAGTCAAAATGTCAGGTTGGCACTTGAGCCAAGAGCTCAAGGGAAGAAATAAATGCTAAAGATTTGAATTTAGAAGCCAATAACATGTAGGAGGCATTCCATGTAATTGCACCACAGAATATATATCTTAGATGAATTCTTATGCACATATGCAAGGAAACACCTCTGATATGTTCATAGTAGGTAGCATTGTTTGTAATAACAAAGAGAAACAAACTAAGTATCCACAGGAAATGGATAGATTATTTTATACATTTGGAATATAATATAGCTGTTAAAAATGGATGAATAAGAGTCAGAGGTATCAAAGTAGATCAATCTGTAATTTGGCTTATCATTCCTACTCATTTCTCTATATTTTTATCCTTGTGCTTGATTTTTAAGCAAAATATATAATGTTTATATGCTTTAAACTATATTTATGGGTATTATACTAAGTGTATGCAAATACTTGGAGAGAGATGATGGATAGAGTAGAAGATGCCCCTGAATGATTGCTGGGGATTCTGTTATTGGTTGAGATACAGCTAACACAGAAATCTGAAAAGGAGCTAAGTGACCTCAGAAGCTAAGTGATGGGATGAGATCGAGATGAAGGGAGGGGTTAATCCTGTTGAAGTCAGGTAAAATGTGGAGAGAGAAGCATCAGTATGGAAGTTATTGAATATTTTGACCAGAGATATTTCGGTGTCATGGTTGGGGCAAAAAAAAATACAGACTGGATTGAATTCAAGAGTAAATGGGAGGAAAAAATGGAGATAGACTAATCAACCTATGGAAAATAAAGAAAATACAAGTACAACTTAGCCATCCTCCCTTTTTTTTTTTTTTTTTTTTTTGGAGACAGAGTCTTACTCTGTTGCCCAGGCTAAAGTACAGTGGCATCACTGCAACCTAAACTTCAGAGCTTAAGTGATCCTCCTGCCTCAGCCTCCCAAGTAGCTGAGATCACAGGCATGTGCCACTACGCCTGGCTAATTTTTAAATTTGTTTGTAGAGACAGGGTCTCACTATGTTGCCCAGGCTGGTCTTGAACTTCTGGCCTCAAGTACTCCTCCCATCTTGGCCTCCAAAAATGCTGGGATTACAGGTGTGAACCACCACACCTAACCAGTATTAACCATTTTAAATTGGAAATCAAACAAAGTAATAAAACTTTTAAATTTTTAAAACATTTTGGGGCACAAATTGATATCTGACATTGGGAACCCATAAGATGTGACTGGGAACCAGATTCCAGAATGTAGAAACCATGAAATCATAGACTCTAAGGAACCTCATAGAGAGGCACCGTAAGTGTAAGTGACATCTTGTCTAGTCACTAGATAATATCAGAATCAGGCAGGGAGTCCATTCAAATGCCAAACATCTGTTAAGCATGCAGCATTTCCAAAATATCTTTCAGTCATGTAAATCAATTAACTTAGGACATTCATATCATGTTAGGAATCTACTGTTCTTTAGAGTGTGGGGATGCTAGCTTAGAGTGCTTCACGAGCAGAAACCAAGCACGGTATTTCAGACAGCCACTTTCTAAGTTCCTAGGACAGATACTGGCCTCACATTGATGACACAGTTTAAGAAGGCCTTGGTCAAGAACTCACGAGGTTCAGAGTTAGCTTAGGTAAGGTGTTGGTCCTTTTCTGACCTGATAACTTGGGTTTTTTGCTAAGTTTGTGACTAAATAATACCTGGTACCCTTCTTTCCAGTAATTGGATTCCTTGATTTTATATATATTGCTCCATCCCCCCACTTGAGGTACTGGGGTACCCTCAGTAGTATTCCAGCCCAACCCTGCCCTGCCCATCTACGCAGACCTCCTGTCCGACATCCCAGATAGTACCCGCCCACCTGCTTAGCTTACTCCTCTTGCCTTCAGTGTATCCTGGCTACCCTCTGTCTGCCCCTTACTGCAGTTCTATCCATTCAGCAGGTACTTGTTGAATTCCTACTGAAAGTTGTGAAGACTGAAATTAACAAGAAACACTCACATAAGAGGTAGATTCTGAGCTGATGGATGATGAAGATGGAGGAAAGTAGGAGTGACGAGGGGGTATTGCAGGCAAAAGAAATACCATTAGCAACAGGGCCCCACCTCTGGAATGGACAAGGTGTGATAAGTTATTTAAAGCCAAATGAGATGGCCAAGGACAGGTACCAAAGGGGCAGACCCAGCTCCAGGTGCTACCAAAAAACATTGGTGTAACAGGCTAGCATGCATCTGTGGAGTAGCTGCAACATGGGGCAATCAATGCAAATGGCGCCCAGGTGAGGGGAGTGCGGATTTAGGATGATATAGATGACACAGCAAGCGGTCCCAAGAGGCAGGAGAAGAACAGCAACAGTGGATACAGGATGGTAACACTCAAGAAGGCAAGGCAGGAAAGCCAGGGGCACCAGGCAGGTCTGTTGTGAGGGATCACTTCCAGCCACTGAGCTGGGGCTCCAGAAAGAGTTAAGGTGCAGGGCCTGGAAATGGAGGTGGGGGCGGGAAACGGAGGCCCAGGAATTGGAGGGGTCAAGGCATCACATCTTACCAGGAGTGTTACGTATATCTAAGTATAAGAGTGGGGAGCACAGAAAGGCTTGGGAAGGACAGACCTCAGTGTTAGCACCTGGCAGGAGTAGTGTCAGTGTGCAGCCCCTAAGACTGACTTATTTATCCTTTTGGATTTGGTCTGGTGCAGGGAACATGAGACCGGCCTCACCTGCAGCTGGGGTGGGGGTGTTGTGGCTGAAATGAGTCAAGGGGCATGATGGGGAACGACTGTGCTCTGGGGGCTCCCACACCCACACTCAGCCCTCAGTCCTGCCTGTGCAGGGAGGTATGTTTGAGTTCAGAGAAGCAGTAAAAGGAATGAATGTGAGTAAGAAGAGCAAATGTGTTGGTAAATATGACTAATGGTGGCTAAATACTAATAGAACGTTTTAGAAGCCAAATTATTTTTTAAGACAGTGTGCAATGTTTATATACACTGCCACAATCTTATGGCTGGTTCCCAATTATTGCGCTTTGGTTAAAGTAGACCCGAGTGTGAATCATACATTGTACTTCTCAAAACATACAAGAGGAGAAACTCCATAGGATTTGTTGACCACTGCACAAATGTAGTGGAATCCTGGCAAGCTCTTTGTGGGTGCCGGCCTGCCATGCTGCCTTGCACAGAGAGTTCAAGATTTTAATTGACCTTAGAGTAAACTAAATTGAGAGCTTACTAAAAGAAAGCTAACTAAAGAAATACCATCTACGGGTTAGACAGGCTGCAGCCTTCTTGGCGATCCCGACAGCTTCTTTTACCAGCACCCTCACAAAGGCCAGAAGAGGTGCCACACCAGACAGGGCGGTGTTTGCTGGGGACTATCTTGGAATAGGGCTTTGGGCATATGAGCCCCTTTGCTCCTCTGTCCAATGCCTTTAAATAATGACAGCAATTATAGTCTATAGTAATAAAGTCTAGACAGCAACTTTCCCCCCGAATGATGAGAACTGTGGAAGCCCTTTGACCCACGTCCTCACACTGTCCCTGGAAATAAGAGGGAAAATTGGTGGCAGTCAGAGGCGTTCACGTCCTCCGTGGGTGAGGCAGGCAGGTGCCTGTGGGGTCTGGATGCCGTGAACTGGTGACACCAGGTGGTGCATTAGCCCAGATACTTGTCTGCATCGACAAAGTGGCTGCATTTTATTAATTCTGGATGGCACCAATTGTAGGATGCACTATTATTTTATGTACAACTCATTTAAACAGTTGCTACCAATCCCAATTGTAAAACACCATCAACCCTAAGGCATACCCTGATTTCAGATATGTGAGCATGTGAAAATAGGAAGCAGTGGAAATGCGTCTGACAAGCGATTAAAAATACTGTTTCTGCTTTTCTAGGGAGCCTTCTGGGAGAAAATGGACTGGAACCTTTATTTTTAAAGACAACAATAAAAATTTCAGGAAAAGTCACATTTCGGTAAAAGCCGGAGAGTGAACACCCAGAAGGATGCAAGAGTCTGGGGATGCGCCCTGAGAAGGCCTGAGGGTCACGCGGGGTCTGCTGCTGCCCCGGATGAGGGTGCGCGGACCCACAGGGCTATCCCTGGGGCTGGGGCACGCATGGGGCCTAACGCGTGTGGGAGGGGGCAACGGGCTGGCGGGGCGGGAGCGCACCACACACGTGGGCAGGTGGGCGTATTGCTGCTCCCCGCCGCTGGCAGTGAGCTGGCAGCAGGCGTGGCAGGGTGCCTGGGGCTGGGAGCAGGGAGGGGAGGGATGCGATCGTCATGTTGGGCTTGGAGCCAGCACTCCCTGGGCAGATAGGTGCGAGGCCACATATCTGAGAACCTTGGAAGTGTTTAGGTGGGTGACTCCCCACCCCAAGAGAAACTGAGATTCTTGCTGGAAGGCAGATGCAGACTTTGTAATTTGAGGCAACATGTAAATCCAACCTCATTTCTGCTGGTATGAGACGAGGATGAGCACAAACACGTCCCATGCTGATAAAGGAGGCGCTGCAGCGATGCGCTTTCTGGTGCTGGAGTAGACGGGGGCGTAGGCAAGACTGCAGCGAAGGAGTTCAGCCCGAAGCGATGGGCGACACAAGGTTTAGGATTGCTGAGGGGGTGTGTTTGTCCCTTTGTGCTGCTTCTCTAACAGAATACCTGAAACTAGGTAATTTATAAAGAACAGAGATTCATTTCTTACAGTTTGGGAGAGGAGTCTGGGAAGTCCAAGGTCAAGGGACCCACATTTGGCGAGAGCTGTGCCATCTGATGGCGGAAGGTGGCCGGGGAGAGGGAGAGTCCAAACTCATCCTTTGTCAGGATCCCACTCCCATGACAACCACCTCAATCCATTCGTGAGCACAGAGCGCTCATGACCTGGTCGCCTCTTAAAGGTCCCACCTCTCAACACTGTCGCATTGGGGATTAAGTTCCCAACACATGAGCTTTGGGGGCCACAGTGGAACCACAGCAGGGGACGATTGAAAAGCCCTTCTGGTTCTGTCCCAAAGCTCCGGGCGGAGCAGAGTCGTCTCAAGCAGCGGCAGTATTACCAAGCTCGGGGGTCTGCTTCCCTCGGCGGCTCGCCGCAGTGTCTAGCGTCCTGATGCGTTCCATTCTGTAAAATCAAATGCCTTTGCGCTCCTGCTCGTACAGGGAGCGCAGAGGTCTGAGGACCGGAGAGGAGGCCGTTGCGCTGGGGCAGGGCCGACTAGCGGTCAGCTGCGGGGTCTCTGGGGCGGAGCTCGGGGGACGCAGGGGTGAGCACCGTGTCTGAGGGGCGTCTCAGGGGAGTTCCAGAAGGAGGTAATGGGGAAAACGGGGGAGAGGCAATATATGAAAAATTAATGACTGAGACTTTTTCAGAACTGATAAAGCTGAATAGGAATTAGGATGTATAATTACCAAACTAATAGAGAGACAAAAATAAAATGAGGGGGAGGGAGAATACTCTCAAACAACACAAAAGAAGACCAGAAAGAGAAAAAAAAAGCAGCAATTTTTTAGAATTAGTAATTAGAAAATCGAGACAAACAGAATGCACAAAATACAATGGTAGCAATGCATACAAATACACAAGTATTCACGATCAATTGTGCATATACTATATTTCTTCTAGAAAAAAAAAAGCCTAGCTATGTGTTGTTTATAAACCCCAGTCTACAAGACAAGGCTTCAGAAAGTGAAAACAGCCCAAAGTGGTCAAGGTTATGCCAGTGTGCCCGTTTGTAGGGAGTAGACCTGGTTATGCTGCAACTGTGTTTCCCAGAAGGCTCTTTAGACCATGGGGCCATGGCTTTGAATTTTTAGGTGCCCTATTTTTTTTCCTGCAGTCCTGTGCTAATTTTAAACATTAACTTAAATCTGTAGGATAGCAGGATGAGATCTCAGTTTCTCGGTTTCTAGGTATCACGGAGATTTCTGCCTCCTGCTAAGCTCTTGGGCAAGTGGGCATCGCGCTGCTCACGGGAGACAGGGAAGGATTTGTAGCTGTTTCCAAGGTTGTGTGTGGAGTGAAAAGCAAATGGTTAGAATGCGGGCTTCCTTTGTGCTTTCTGACCAGGACGGTGATGCTCCATGCTCGGGCGCTTCTTCACCCCTCGTGTCATGTGATCTCCCCTGAAGTCTGTGAGTCTGCCTGCCTGGCCATCTGGTCCCAGGCACTCAACTCCAGCTGTTCCTCCGCAGCCGCTGCCCTCGCTTTCCTCCGAGATGCACTTGCCCTGTCTCCTCTCTCTCCAGGGGCAAGATGGGACCTGGTAAAAGAGCACACTCCAAACATCATAGTTTTCTGAAGGAAACGACATTTCCCCAACTAGGAAACAACAACTCAATCCATTTTGGTTGAGATCTACTCTGTACAAAACCCCATGCTAGATGCCAATGATTCAAAAATAAATCAGACACTCTAATCTGAAGCCTAATGGATGGGACAAACAAGTAAACACATGACTTGAGGATCATCTGTTTATCGCAACAGTGGAGGAGTCAAGGTGTCCCAGCGGGGGGGCAAGGAAGGTTTATGGAAGAAATACTGCCTGAGAAGGGCTCCGAAGGGTGGATAGGAGTTAGGCTGGGATGGAGGGCATCTCACACAGATAAGTTAGCAGAACAGAACACAGAGGAATAAACCAGCGTGAGTCGTTTGGGAAACTGCATGCCTATTAGTGTTATGCAGCGTGAGGTGGCTGGGCAACAGGAGGTGGCTGAGAGCTGGTTTTGCAGCCCTTGAACCTTGCGTTCTTGAGGGTATGGAAGGTTTGGAGTAGAAATAACCAAGAGCTGGCCTTGGAGAGAGGTTGTCTTTCAAGTGTGTTGCTGGTGTGATTCCTCCTGTATTTACTGGGAGAAGAGACAGGTGCCTACTCCTCACTTCAAACCCAGAGGAACAAGCTGCACTGAAACTCTCTGGACAACTTAATGTGTGTCTCTGGAACTTGGGTGCACACTTGGTTGGTGTCTGACTTAGACCTGAAAGCCACAAAGGGTGAGAGGCTGTGGCTGGCAGAGCCGGGAGGGTGACTGCCCTGGGCATGTCCTCATGCGGCTGCAAGTCCGGAGTTTGTCAGGGCCGGAAGTGCATGAGTGTCTCCCTTGAATTACATGAGGGGCTGGGGCTGAGGGAAAGAGACAGCAGAGAGAAAGGTGGAGCAGGTGCCCTCACCTGGGGTGGTCCGTCTCGGAGCATGTCCAGAGGGCTTCCTGGAGAGGTGATGCCAGCCCAGCAGAGACACTGAAGATGCCCAAAGGGCCAGCCCTGGTTACATGCAGGTGAGAGGTGCGTGCTTTCCTCCAGCACTGCTGGAGGGGAGGTGCTCTGAGGAACCCATGAGAATGCCCCGTGAAAGAGAGTGAGCTGCTATGCCTGCCTTGACCTCTCGTCCTGGTGAGAGGTCAGACCTCTCCTGCCCCTTCACTGCTTCCTCCTCCCTCCTCTGCTTCTGAATCCTGGGAGGGGGACTGTGGTCAGCAGCTGAGGGGGAGAGATGGAAGTGCAGTGTGGGGAAGAGAAAAAGCCCGGCAAGGCCCCCTCACTGCAGGGGACCAGCCTGTAGCCAGCCCAGGGTGGGCACAGGGAGAAGTTCTGACAGAAGTGCAGACCAGGACGTTGGTGTCACCGGCACACACTGCTTTGTGCATATGACCACAAGTGACTGAAGGACCAGTTAGTGGCCACTTAAGAATGAGCAGAGAAGTCATGAAACTTGCTCTATTGGATCCAATAGGCAAGAAGAAACCCTAGGCATTACCAAGGAAACTAGAATGAGTGTTTTCATTATGTCCATTTGAGGGATATATTTGCGTGCATCACACTCTACTGAAATTGCCTTAATCTTAGTACTGCTTGGGGCACAGGATCCAGGGAGTTGGATTCTGCTATCGGTTCCTCCATGTATTCATCATGTGACATTCGATAAGTTACTTGATTTCTCTCAACCCCATTTTATACATAAATTAAGATAAAATGAATTTTTCTTTGTAAAAGGTTTAGATCTGTCCTGTCCTATAGAGTAGCCATTTGCCATGCGTGGCTACTGAGCACTTGGAATATGACTTGTCTGAAATAAGATGTGCTATAAGCCTATAATACGAACCAGATTTCAAAGACTTATGCTGAGGTGACAATATTTTAGAAAAATTGGGTTAAATAAAATATATTATTAAAAATAATTTCACCTGTTACTTTTACTTAACTGCCTCTTAGATAATAGGAAATCACATATGTGGCTTGCATTATATTTCTGTGGGACAGCAATAGCTAGACAGTGCTCGACTCTTAAACAATAAATGTTAACTCTGATTATGTTTTAAGAAACTTCATGAAGGCAAGAAATACAAATGTTTAGTGCTGTTTCCTGAGTAACTAAGAATGTCTGGCACATAGTAAAATGTAGTAAATGTTCAATACATTGGTTGACGGATCAAATGCAGATGGATATGTGTGCTGCTTGTTTCTGGCTAGCATTCGTTCTGTCCTGTTGTCTGGGGCCGATGTCACCTCTTAAATATCCTCAATCCTGCACTCAGCGGATGGAATCCATTTGGCTAGCTCGTGTGTTCCTTCCTCCAGGAACCTATTATATTCTCAATCTCCTCCCTATTTTCTCTCCCAACAGTAGCCTTCTCTCCCTCTTATAAATTCATATAATATTTTGGAAAAATATTTCTCACAAGACTTAGCCCGGCTTACAGCTCACAGCTCCTCTGACATTTTGATGTAAGTTCCTCTAGAGCTTTGCTGCACCTGTTTTTAGGATATTGTTTAGAGCAGAGCAGGTGCTCGGTTGTGGGTATGTTGAATTGAATTACGACAATGCTTCCTTGGCACCTGTCTTGTATCCTTCTTTGCAGAACTTAGCCATTTAAGATGGCTGGCCATTTAAGAGTCCAATAAATACTTGCTGAATAAATAGACCAGTGGTACTGACCGTCAAAGGGGAGGAATGGGAACACCTCTCTCAACATCAAAGGCATTGTAATGGTGGCCTTGGAGATCTCCCTTCTCCTTGGTCAGAGATGCTAGTCCTTCTAGTCAAGGCCAGGAAGAGTACAGGGAGGTTTTGGCAGACTAGTGGGAAAAATGGCATGTACCTAGGTTGTAATCTCACCCCCAGAGGAATGCTGACTTGAGTGACCTTATCCGTGGCCTTCCTATACAGGAATTATCCATTCTCATCAAGCAATAAGGCCTGGACAAGTCCATGGCTCACTATTTTGTCAATGTCTCACATTGATCAAAACAAACAGAACCAAACCAAACCAAGATAGATTTCAATGCAGAAAAGATAGTCCAACTCTATTCATAATAATTTAGAGTATCTTTTGGAAAAGCATCCAACCCCAACCAACAAACTACCCCAGCTCCCGCAAATAAAATCCCCGGGCTCTCTTTCCACCGCACTTTCTCTGAAGAGCAGCGGTGCGAATGCCCAAAGAGAGAACGAGAAGGGACCGGAGCCCTCAGGAGCAAGGGCGGGTGCAGCAGTTCAGAGCGCTGGCCTTGGGGCCAGAAAGGCTGGGCTTCAGACCTGAACTCTGCTACCTGCTGCTGAGTAGTTCTTGGCAAATTTCTTAATCTCTCTGAAGCCAAGTTTCCCTTTCTGTAGTGACAATAGGTGACGTATTTTGAGAGCTGACTATGTGCCAGGCCCTGTGCTAAGTGAGATGGGTTTCATCAAAGCCCAGGATATAAGTATTATTACCGCCCTCATTTTGCAGATGGAGACCTGAGGCACAGAGAAGGTGAATTGCTTCCCACACGGTAGGTGTGCCTCTGCATTGTCCTATCCAGCACATCGGGCTCTTGTGAGGTAGATAATAAAGTACCTGGCACCCAGAAGCACTCAGCATACAGTGGCAGTGACCCACCACCTAAAGCTGTCCCCGCCCCCACTGGTGGCCATTCCTTTCTTGAGATCCATGATGGCATTTGCATGACTCTGTTAGCACTGATAAACAGGAGAGCTTCCTCTTGATTATCCATAATGAATCAAGGGTGTCCCTGATTTGTTGCATGAAGTTTAGATTCCATTTAAACTGCTGAAAATTAAGCATCGTGGAATTGTTCACAGTTGCATCTCACTTGCATGAATAAAAAGTCATTAATTTCCTAATCCTGTCAGGTACCTCAAACACTGGGTATAGCTACATTGCCCATATAGAAAGCAACTGTGAAAGACAAGCACTTCTTTCTTCCAATGTGAGAAGACGCTCTATTTTGTCTTTTAAAATGATTGCCCTGGCAATCTTTGGAATCTCTTTGGAGGGTATTGTGAAGGGAAGCCAGGTAGCAGCCAGACAGACAGGGGAGAATTAACTGTCAAAATACAGTCCAAATATTATTCATACTCTCTTTCTTTCCCTCTTTTGTCTTCATACTATTCCAAATTTAGACCAGATCAGGAAAACTAAAAGGGAGATAGGTGGTATAAAGCAGTCCGTAAAACAAATCTTCTGTCCTATCCATTACTGAGCATTTTGAAACTCTTGAAACCTTGCTGCAAAAGGCACATTGATCATATCCGAGCCCCCACCTCCAGCTACCTGCTGAGGTCTCAGCACTCAGCTAACAGAAGCTGCCATTCTCCATGAAGAGGGGTCATTTCCCAGTCCAGACCAAACCCAAGTCCCTAACTGGACACACTGTAAAATGCCCTGGCCTGGGCGTGCACTCTACTCAAGGGCATTACCACAGAACTCGAATCGCTGTGATTCCCCAAGTAGCAAAGATGCACTTCACTCAGTTGTCTAGAGAAAACTGAATTGGCTTAGCCACATGCCTTTCATCTAACAACATCTCACCAGTTTTATCTAATTATTCAAATATTAATCATTTGTTGAATTTAAAAAATTTTAAACAAATCTTAAAAAGACACCATTATCCAATACATTTATTATTAGTATTATATATAGGAAAAAAAGAAAATTTCGAATATGTTGCAATAATGTAGGTCATCACAATCACAATCACATGGTTTTAGAAAATATATGGTTTGTTCTGTATTTAAATCCTTTCTCCAAAATGCAAGTGCCTGCTCTACCTGCTGGATACATGGACAGAAACTTCCTCAGTAGAGCAATACCTAGTCAGAGTGCAAACGAAATATAAAGTCACAGGGTTTCAGATCAAAAGGATTTATGGGCCAGCCTGGTTGGATGGTAAAGATGACAATGCCCTCTTCAAACCTTTAACAGTTGAAGATGCTAACTGAAGTTGAAAATCCCCTTTTCCTTTTGAAAGGCGCCTGCCAAAGCCAAGTTTCCAAACCTTTGGTTCCCGTGTCCCCAAACAAAAATTACTTTGCCTTGCAAGGCAACAAACAAGCGAGCTCCAGAAAAGGATCTCTCCTGTAATCCAACTTTTGCCTACTCTTTTTCCAAAATCATAGAATAGGAAACAAAAGGTTACAGCAAACTCCCCACCCCATGAAGAACATTCTACCCCCTTCCTGCCCAGGCACTGACCCCTGAGGATCACTTAGTTTGATCTCATCCTGCTTGCATAAAATGTGTTCTGTTTCCACGTGTGTGCATTTCCATACACACTGCACATGAGCACCAGAGATTCCTCTGAGCACATAGATTCCTTCAAAGGAGACAGAGAAATAAGTCATGCACAGATTTGGGAGGGCACCCCCTTCTGACCACGTGGGATTGAGAACCTGTTTATAACTGAAATCTGTGCAGATCATTTTTATTATTGCGAAAAAACAGCCGACATGATGCTGTTGGTGTTCACAAAGCTAAATATGAAGATGATGGTAAAGAAAGAGACAGTCACATCACATAGAGATGTGATCCTGCTCTCACTTTGTTCCTTTTGGTATGGCTGTACATGTTTTATAAGCCCAGGACGTCAGGGAGGGAGGAGTGATGGGGGGGGAAGAGAATCCTAATAAAAGCCCCATCCATGCTGTTTTAGAAGCTCTGAATAATAGCATGTCTGAGACTTTTTTCTAACATTTTCTGTAGTTGAATCCAGTTTATATTATTATATCTTTCAACCCATTCTAAACACAACTCCAAACTGACTTTGCAAGCATCTAACTTTCACTCCTGCAAAGTGTTCCAAAACTTGTCTTTTTTTTTCCTTTTTTAATTTTTTCCAGCATATTATGGGGGTACAAATGTTAAGGTTACGTATATTTCCCTTGACCCCCTCCCCCACTAGAGTCAGAGCTTCAAGTGTGTCCATCCCCCCCGTTGGTGCGCATCACACTCCTTATGTATGTACATACCCATCCCTCCCCCCCACCTGCCAGACACCCGAGAGATGTTATTCCTATATGTCCACTTATGTGTTGATCAGTTAATACTTGCCTTTATTTCTATCTTTTCTAAAACATGGTCTGAATGTCTTTGTAGGAACTTTAGTATTTGGGGTCTGGGCTGAAGCAGAAAGAAACGGCATCACGCTGGCTAGAGTTCAGCATTTAACATTTTAGAAAAGTCTTTAGATAGAGCGCGGCTGAAATAGACAGGAGTCTACATTCATGTGGCCATCAAAAGAACGGAGCGAGCCGGCAGGGGCGGCCTCAGAAGAAACACCAGCACTCCGCAGGGATATTGGCAGGGCCAGAGAGAAAGAAGAGCTTTCTTGGGGCTACTGTTTTAGAATTTTTCACCCATATACAAAAGGACAAGAGAAGTTGATCTCTGACAAGGACATTGCTACATCAAACCCAGCTTTCCAGAGTCTGCTTAAAGTGGGTCTCTGCAGCTCCTTAAATGCCCTGATTTACATGCAGTGGTGGGAAGGGAGCTGTGGAGATGGCTCCAACCCAGCGCCTGGCTTGCAGGGCTGGAACAGAGCAAGCAATAGATTTCTAAACCCTTGGAAAGGAAAACCCTGCCTATGTGGTGTATGTCAATGAAACGCCAGGACGGCCTGGCACGCAGAGAGCGGTCAGTGAAGGGAAGGAAGAGTGCTATCAAGCCGCCACCGGCTGCTGGGCTGCTGAGACCTGTTCACCTGTTGCCTGTCCATGAAAGGGCAGGTTTTTGAGCTCTCTTTCTCTGAAAAGGCTAATGAGGAGCCATCCTCCTGGAGCGGTGATACTGATGTCTGTCCCAGGCCTGGGGCCGCGGTGCTTAGGCAGGGCACAGAGGTTGCAGGCTGATTGTGCGGGAACTTTGAGCTCTAGCACATAGGTGCCAGGGGAGTGCGGTGACACAGGAACAAACACAGCCCACGAGCAAAGGGTAAACGCAGAGGCTGCCAATGAAGGAGCAGGTGCCCCTTTTCCCAGTGGGGCAATTCCCAGCTACAGAGAACAGTGGCTGCCTCAGCAACAGAGAAGAACATTTTTACTGATGTGCTGGAGAAAAGATTTGACAATTCTTGGCAAGTAACTAAACATTAAAGAAACAGTGGATTTAAATATCAATGATTTTAAAAGGTAAAATTAGCTGACCTCTTAGAAAAGAATTGAGATGAGATAGGAAGATGCCTACCTATTTAGAGAATTTGCTGAAGGAGATTTCAAAGGGTTTTTGTTGTGTTTTTGTTTCCAGTAATAACAGCTCTATCAGAAGCAATGTAAACTATGAATAGAAATAATAATATTTAGTAATCCAATCACAAGGAGAACTGTCGAGAGCTCAAAGTCCTATTTCTTTTTCATCCAATTTTAGATTTTTCCTATAAAAGAGAAATAACAACGATTGCGGTAAAGACTCTTTTTCTCCCCCTTTTAAAAATACTTGTCCGTAATTAGAAGCAATTTTTGATTCCATACTAATGAAGTGATATGGATGCAGGGATATTTGGAATTCACAGCTAATTCATAAATATTATCTAGCCAAGAATTTCAGCCTTTCCTCCAGTAGACCTTCGTATAGAGAGACCTGCGAGTAGGCAACCTGTTTTGATCCTGGGCATTGTAGCTCTTTGTGTCCAGTGTCCAGTGAGCTGACACATGGGCAAAGCCAGCAGTCAGCTGTTCTTGTTTAAGCTAGAGGCTCATTGAGGGACTTACTGTGGATGTCAGGAGACATCAGGGGGCATTAGTAGAAGAAGAAACTGAGTCTTGTTCCACCTGGTAGAAATTCAGGGAGTGCAGAGCTGTGATCCATCTGAAGAGGTTGGCAAAATTCTAATTTAATTCTAGTAAGGACCCATTTCTAAAGGAGGTTGTATCAAAAGGGGGAAGTAGCACAGTGGCCCTAAGAGTTCTGAGCTGAGGCTCAGTGTGGATAGTGGGTTAAATTGTATTTTCCATATTCTCGATTCTCTGCCATTTGGGGCTTTGATGCTAGAGAGACTACCCCTGCCAGGGCGGGTTAATTCCTAGAGATGGCAAACAACTGCATGGTGAGCAAGCCTTTCGTAAACAAACCAACCTGGTCAGAGCCCACACCCTGAACCACCTCTTTTATCAGACTCTCAAACACCAAACCAATATTCCCTTGCCCTAAGTCACCCCCAGGCCAGGTACGAGACAGCTAGGGACCAGCCTTCTAGCACTGAGCCTGCCAACATGATTTAAACTACCCAATTCTAAGCTGACTCAGCGTGTCTACCCCACCTCGCCTAGTCCTTCCCTCCTGGGTACCCATAAAGGCCTGGGCCACCCTCTGCCCTCCTCCTCTTCTGCCTCTTGACTGACTTTGGTCCTTTCCCATGTGGCCCTGCATGGCAGGGCCTAACATCCTCCTTCTATAGGGATCTGTGAGTATAAACGCCTTCCCTCATAACAGTCATTTCCGTGTCAGCTGTCTTATCACACCTGACATGAGGACAAAGCCCAGGTACGTATTCAGCACAGCAGGGTTATGGCCGTAGGAAGCTGGATGGTGATCCATGAACCCTGTTTCCGGGCATTGCCCGTGGAGGGCTTAGCTGTGCACAGCTCCGGAGATGGGGCTAGGGGGAATAGGAATCTGCATTTCTGCAGGCACCTCCATGGATTTCTGCTCAAGGTGGTCTGAGTATCAGAACTGACACACCCAGGACTAGGAGAATCTAGTAGAACCAAGTCAAGAAGGGAGCCCTCACTTTAAAACTTACTTTTTGATGCCGCAATTCCAATTCTAGAAGTTTACCATAAGGAAACAACTAGATATGCACAATTATCCTTGGAAATCTTTTTATATTGTACATAATTTATAGTAAAAAAAAGAAATCATCTGAGACAGTGTTAGATTTAAGTATGTAATGATAGGCATACAATGTACTACTTAACAGTCATCTGGCATAATGTTAATGTCATGTGACAATAATATTGCTAGTTTTAATAATATATTGTTAGTTTTAAAAATCAGTTAATAAAACCGTATTATGATATAATCTTTTTTCATAAAATATACATAGACATGTATATGGAGGTTAAAACCTGGGGTTATCTCTGGGTCATGTCATTATAATTGTTATGTTATATGTGTTTATTTTTCTGTATTTTCCAAATTCTGCACAGTGGACATGTATAATACATTAATTTCGTTATTTTCCAGCACATAGGCTGGTTTCTCCCTAGAGGCAGAATGGAGAAACCCTACGTACCCAAAAGATTCCTGTAGAGGAATTTGGACAATCGGATACTTGTCCCCAAAGATGGAGAAGCTCTACACCTAGGGCTTTGTAAATAAGAGAGTCCAATAACCCCGAGCCGTTTGGCTTTAGGACAGAGCACAATAGAAGTTGCTTCCCAGGCTCCCCTTGCTATGGTGAGAGTTCTTATCACCCAGCAGGGCTGGGCCCACTGGCCCTAAGATGACGCCTGGTGGCTCTAGGTGCCTGGAGGCTCACTTGGCAAGAGGGGTGTTATTAGATCTGAGCAGGGACTGAAGATGCTATGGTTATGCTACAGTTGGTGTAGAGAATTCATAATTAGCAACAGCGGGATCACAAAGCAAGGGGCCAAAAAGAAACATAAGGGAGAAGAAATAACCTACCAGGAAAGAGCAAAAATAATCCACTCATGAGATCATCAATCCTTTAATAATCAAGCGATGATAGTACTTACATTAAATACACTTTAAAAGGAATCAATGTGAAGACTAGGATAAATAAAATAATTTGTGAGAAGTATAAACATTAAACATATACAGTAATTAACACAGCTACAAGGAAGGAAAATCAATATTGGTCAATTCATTTCAAGATCTCTCGTTTATCAGGAAACTATTATTTCTTTCTCAGATTTAAGGACGAGGCTAACAGTGCCTGTCATATACCTCAAGGATGCTCAAAGGAACAACAAAAAAATAAATAAACCTGGGACACTCAGATGTGTTTGAAATGAATGCTCTGAAAATACTCATTGCATGTAATTGAAGTCATTTAGTATTTTTATAATTACAAAGAATTATTATTAAATCGTGGGCACCCCAAATTTCAAGTCTGCTATATTCACGAGGCAGCTGCTTTCTGACAAATAACCTGTGGCAATTTCATAATATAGGGTTCAGAAACCTCATTAGGCTACATGCGTGGTGCAGCTGAAGCTCTCAATGGTTTCCAAGGGTTTGTGAAAATGCAATTAGGCGAACCACAGGCATCTGCAAATGCGGTGCTTTTGCTCCAGATGGGTGGAAGCTCAGGGCGCCCCAGAGCTTTCACAGGGACGATTTCTTTCAGTGTCAGCAACTTGAACACACACCTAAGATGGCCTTTTTGCTCTTGCAGGAGAAATTGTTGCCAAATGGGTAGATGAAACAATGAATGGCTGCCAGGTTTGGCTACATCTTTGTGTGTATCATCAATTGCTGATGGGAGATGGGACATTTTTCTGGCTACAAATGGGTGCGTGGTCCTGATCACTGGTGCATGGGCATCGCACGATATGTCTGTGGGGTTGGCTGTAGGCACCAAGCACAGAAGAGCATCTGATCGCTGCAGAGCCAGACCCCACGGCCCCACCCCATGTGGTCAAAACTCCTCCCTGGACTCCAGGTGTTGGCCATTCTGATGGCATTGGCATTGAGTGATTCAGTGGATGTGAGATCTTCAAGCTGGTGATGCAGACGATGATGGGAAGCACAGAGGAGAGGCCAATACACTCTCTGGAAGTATTTTTGGAGGGAAAACGTCTTGTCTAGGGAACTACTGGAATGTGCTATGGTGGAAAATACATAGGCTCTGGAATCTGACAGATCAGAGCCTGTGCCCTGGTATCTTGGAGCCTCAGTTTTCCCTTCTGTAAAATTAGGGCAATAATATTTTTTATGCGTTTTTAGAGACGTAGAGGCCAAGGATGCTGCTCACATCCTGCTATGCACAGGACAGCCCTCCCCAACAAAGAATTTTAATAGTGCCGAGAGGAGAAACCGTGCAGCAGATCAGGGATTTGCACCCCAAGTATTATGTTAGAATCATGTAGTAAGGGGGGGAACTTTATCAAAACATATAAGCTCTGGCCTCTGAAATTCTGATGAATTGTTCCAAGATGGGACCCCCAAAGGTTTTTTTCTTTTGTTTTTAAGAGACAGGGTCTCACCATGTTACCCAGGCTGGAGTGCAGTGGCCCAATCATAGTTCATTGTAACCTTGACTTCCTGGACTCAAGCAATCTTCCTGCCTCAGATTCCCAAATAGCGGGGACTATAGGGATGTGCCACCATGTCTGGCTGATTTTTTTTTAGTTTTTGTAGAGATGGGGTCTCACTGTGTTGCCCAGGCTGGTCTCAAACTCCTGCTCTCAAGCTATCCTACTACCTCTGTCTCCCAAAGTGCTGAGATTATAGGCATGAGCCACCATGCCTGCCTCCTGTAAGTTTTTAAATCTCCCTAGTTGGTTCTACTATACAGTCAAGATTGAGCACCTCTGATCCAGAGCTGTACAGCGTCCCCCCAGCAGGGGGAGGGGAGGCATCACCGAGTCTCTAGATCACCTGCAAGACCGGGAGCAGTGAGAGAGAAACGGGATCCTTTGTCCCTTTTTAGGATGATGAAGATTCATTAGGAAGGAAATGTGTGACTGTGGTTTGAAGCATTCATTGATGTGTTGCCCCAAACACACACTCCTCATTCACCAGCAACTCTCACCCATTCGTGCATCCAGGCCCCGGATACGGGGCCTCCAGTGCCCCAGGAGGGAGTGGAACTGCAGGACAACGAAGTCCAGTTCTTGGCTTTTAAATTAAAAGTGAATAAATATTGTGCTGTGAAGACAAGGTTTTTAGAAGAATATCACTTGACCTCCTCTCGCCACCAGATGAAACTCCTCTGAGCGGCATTGGCCGGGGACACACCGGGGAAAAACAAGGGAGTTGTTGGAGATGCACTAGTGGCCACCGAGCGAACTGGGTTGGTGGTGGCAGTGATGGAACATACGACCTGGGACCCCTGGGCAGAGGGAGCCCGGGCTCCCCGTGTGCAGAGGCTGGAGGAAGCCATCAAGGCCCTGGTCCCCTCTGCACCTCCTGTATGGGGAGGGGGAACCGTAGGGTTCAAATTGTGGCGGGGTAGGTCTGGAGGCAGAGGACCCAGGACACCCTCTGACTTTTCTGTGCCCCAACACACGTGGGTCATTGGAAAGTGTTTCCTGCCCTAGAGGGGGACAGGCCGAGAGAGGGCAGTGGGCTCCCAGAAATGCTGAGATGGGCGGCCAGTGCGACACATCAGAGAGGGTTCAACATGCAGGCATGACTGTGGACAGCCGCCGCCCCAGAGGGAAAGGTGGGCTGGGAGGGAATTTTGTGCCTGAAATGATGGAGAAAACCTGTAATTGCCTACGATGACATTTTCTGCCATCAGGCAGAATGGGGCTTGAAATGGTGATTGAGTTCTAGAAAAATGAAACGTGCTATAATGTCATGCTGACTTGAGTAAATGACAAGAAAAGGCAAAGCTTCTGCCTATTCAACGAGTTGCGGTAGAACCTCAGTGAACGACCGCGACCATCACTGCGTAATCCGAATTGCTGTGGCCCCCCCACCAGCGTGATTGCTAGAAATTGGCCTCTCCAAGTGTTCTGCAGGGGTGTGAGGGATCCTGGGGACGTGGCGCAGGCTCCGCCACGGTACTGTCACCTCCGTGTCCACTGGCGCTCCCCGCGCTGTGGCCGGTGTGGCGTCTCCCACGGGCAGGGACCGGCCCTTTCATCCCCACGAGACAGCCCCCTTGAAGAAGATGTGAATTTTACAGTCACAAAGTCAAGTGTGTAAATATGAAACTTTATAACTGCACTTAATTCTTGAGCCCTCACTTCTGCTGATGGCAGAGATCTTGTTGTAGCCAATTGAACATAAACGATGTCACTCAGTGTTTCTCGCTCTACTTTGGGTTCAGGATGTTTTCCTTTCCCTTCTCATGACCTCTCCCCACGGGTAATCTAAGAAGCAGCCAGGCAGTGGTGGAAGGGTGCAACTCCGCTGCATCTGTGGCTGACGGAACTTGCATTTGTTCGTTTTTTTTCACTGAGTGCTACTGAGCTGCTTGTCCTGAAAGTTCCATGTTCCTACTGCGTTTTGGTCTTCAGGTCTACCCAGACCACTCCGTGTCCCCTTAGCCCTGTCTGTAACCAGAGTGTCTCCTCGAGGCCCTGCCCATCGGTCCTTCACTGTCCTTCCTGGGGGCTTGGCTTTGCAGTGCATCACACATTTCCTTCTTCCAGATTATTCTAAGGCAACACAAACCTGGCCCCTAGAATCTCAATGGCTTACAATAACAAAGGTTTATTTCTCACTCACATATCTGCTGCGGCTTTATTGAATATCCTCTTATCACTGGGATCCAGGAAGAAGGAGCGGCTTCTAGGGGGAGAAGATATTTGGGCAAATAATACACTCCACCGTACTCCGACATTCTGCAGGTGGGAAGACTCGGAGCAGGCAGGACATGGACGTTCAGTTCCTTTCTGCTGAAAACACCACGCTGCTGCGTCTACAGGCTGCACTGTGTTAGCAGCCTGGCTGGGTGTGGCCCTCGCCTACCTCACCTCCCAGAGTGGCCCAGCATCCGCTCCTCACCCAAACATCGACCCACTCCCGGCTCCAGAGAGATAAAGATTTTTTCCTCCTTCTAGTCCCATGTGTACTTCCCCAACTTCCCCAGTCCTCATTTTCTGCCAAGGCAGGCCCGTTCAGGATGAATGACGGTGACACCGTAGTTCCCCTCAGTGGAGACCCCACCTCCCCCTCCACCCCCACTCCCCCAGCCTTCCTTCTGTCCCCGTGCTCTGACAATGTGTTCACACTAATCTGATAGAAGTGCCGGTGTCAAAGTCCAGGTCATTAAGTCTTAAATAACAGCCTGGTCTACTTTGGCTGCACAATGCTCACATTGGTTCCTTCTGGGTCTTTCTTCATCAGCATTTCAATACACCTCAGAATCTAGTCTCACCCAGGGTTGTTTTGTTGTAATTCGTGTAAGTTTTGTGGCCATCGCCAGGCCAAGTAGACCGACTGTCACTCTGGTCATTTAGCATCTCACCTGCTGTGTTTCCTCCTCCCTCAAAAGGCTGCATCTTTTTCCCCAATTTGATTTCAGGCGTGGTGCTGCCTGACTGATTTCGGGATGACGTAGGTGTGCTGGCCTCCGCTGAGGTGCCCAGGCCGGGTAGCCCTCACTTTCGTCAAGACTCCTGACCATTCTTCATAAAACCCCTGAACATTTTCCTTTCTCTGTCCTAAAACAATGTAACTAAAACAATGACATAATTAGTGAAAAATCAGCCAAGCAAGCGACTGTGGGGCTGAGCATAATTTTTCTGTCCTTGTGTGCTCCAAACAGCAATTGAATAAGAACATCATCCTGGAGAGGCCACATCCTCAGGAAAAGGAACCCGAAGGCAACATCTGATGGCTGGATGGCTACTAATGGCCTGCCTGCCACTGCACCCCAGAAGCTGACAGCGGACATGACCACATCTGACTCCCGCCCAAGGATTCCGCAAGAAACAACCAATTACCTTTATAATGGTGTGACTGTCATTGGCATGCTCAGGAATGAGCAGTCTTATGAAGCAAAACCCATTACTACCAGCTCACCTGTGTGCAAACCCATTGTACAGAGGCACGTGGGCTTTTTGTTTTTAAGCACGAGCAAGATGCAACTCACATGTAATTATTTATAGATTCAAGGAAGGGTATTTTTGTTATATTCAAATAGCATCAATTGTTGTGCTGAAAGTCCAATGAAGCCTTTGGAAATGGACAAAAAGTAATAATAATCAGCTATTGTTAGCTCACTTTATTTCTTCATAGAATGACTTCTTTCCGGAACGCTGACAGCTGATCTTGGATGGGCCACTCTCCTGCACTACACAGAGGAAATGAATGTCAAGTGTGACAGCCGATCTATGGGCCATTTCAGTTTTTAATATTCTACAAGTATAATAATTTCTCAAGATTCTATTCATAAAGATGATTTTAGAGTGCTGATGTCCATGTAATTTTTATAGGCTAATGGTTACTTTCCAATTTAATAACACCTTACATTTGAACTGGCTTTGGTAGTCTCTGAAGTGCTGTCACTCAATGGTCTCCCATCTGTTCCTGTAACATTCCTGTGAACCAGGCAGAGGTGTCCCTTCTGCCACACAGCTGAGCAACACAGAGCTGAGTCACAGACAGTGTATGTGCTCGTGTGGCTGGGTAAGGACCAGAACCCTAAATAGAACTCAGCTCTTCGAGGTATAGTCCAAACACCTACATCCTGGAAAGCACATGGGACTTGGAGTCAGAAAACTAGGCTGTAAACCTGGATTTTCTGCTCGTTGTGGCTTGAATGTGTGTCATCTCCAAAATTCATATTGAAACTTAATCCCCATTGTGGTGGTTCTAAGACGGGGAATTTTGGGGAAAGTGGTTAAGTCAGGAGGGCCCCACCCTTGTGAATGGATTAGTGCCTTATAAAAGGGTGGGAGGGAGCTAGCTTAGTCCCTTTATGTCCTCTTCCTTCCCCCATGTGAGGCACAGTGTTCATCCCTCTGCCATGTGAGGATGCAGCGAGAAGGCCCTCACCAGACACTGAACCTGTCGGCACCTTGATCTTGGACTTCCCAGCCTCCAGAACTGTGAGCAATAAATTTCTCTTCTTTATAAACTACCCCATCTCAGGTATTTTGTTGTAGCTATAGAAATGGACACTACTTATTACTTTTGTGGCCACTTACTTCACTGGGTTGGTGGGAAGCTAAAGTGAGGACATGAATGTGAAAATGTCACACAAATGTGGCCTCCTCTTCCACTTGTGCACCTAGGCAGTCTAGTCACGTTGACGGCACAAGAGGACTTCCTTCCACTTAGGGAAATGATTTCATAAAGTTCCATTGTGGTCTGTAGCTCAGGGGTTCTCAACTGGGGAGGGGCAATGTCACCATGTCTGAAGAGTCTCCTGGTTGTCACAAATTAGCAGGGACATTGCTACTGGCATCTATTGAGGACAGGCCAGGAATACAGCTACGTGTTCTACAATGCACAGACAGACTCACAGTAAAGAGTTTTCCAGCCTCAAATGTCAACAGTGCCAAGGTTGAGAACCTCTGCTCTAGAGGATCCATGGATGCATTGATGGGCTGTGAAGATCTGGGAACCCACCTTAAAAAAGTATATGGTCTATTGGACAAAGCAGACAAAAAACATACACTGGGGAAAAGAATCCTTATTCAATAAGGGATAACTGGGAAAACTGGATAGCCACATGTAGAAGACTGAAACAGGACCCACACCTTTCACCTCTCACAAAAATCAACTCATGCTGGGTAACAGACTTGAACCTTAGGTGTGAAACTATTAGAATTCTAGAGGAAAACATTGGAAATACTCTTCAAGACATTGGCCTAGGCAAAGAATTCATGAAGAAGACCTCAAAGGCAATCACAGCAGCAACAAAAATAAATAAATGGGACCTGATCAAATTAAAAAGCTTCTGCACAGCCAAAGAAACTGTCAAGAGAGCAAACAGACAACCCACAGAATGGGAGAAAATTTTCCCAAGCTACACATCTGATAAAGGGCTGATAACTAGAATCTATTTAGAACTCAGGAAAATCAGCAAGGAAAAATCAAACAACCCTATCAAAAAGTGGACAAAGGACATGAACAGAAATTTTTCAAAAGAAGACAGAATAATGGCCAACAAACATATGAAAAAAATGCTCAACATCTCTCATCATCAGGGAAATGCAAATCAAAACTGCAACGAGATATCACTTATCTCCAGTAAGAATGGCCTTTATCAAAAAGTCCCCAAACAATAAATGTTGGCGTGGATGCAGAGAAATAAGAACATTCCTACACTGCTGGTGGTACTGCAAACTAGTTCAGCCTCTGTGGAAAGCAATAT
>VBSM01003157.1:4409389-4460899 GCA_008086735.1 Cheirogaleus medius
ATATTTGTACCCCCATAATATGCTGAAATAAAAAAGAAAAAAGAAAAAAAATTATATGGTCTACCTGAGGCAAAGGGACATTTTCCTGTGACGAGGGTTCATGACTCACAATAGATTCTCATAGAGACCTGTAGTTCCAGAGTGGCTGTGATCCCCGCTCTGGCCCTGTCTTAAAGCCCAGTGAAACTACTGCTTATGCAAAGGTTTGCATCTTCAAATCCCTTTGGGGAGTAGGAATGACATGTCATATAAATAATATAAAATGTATCAACTTCAAGTAAATAATGAGCATAACAAAGAAAGATGCTCTGGAAGAATCTAGCAGATGACGGGCAGATGGCTAGGACCTGGCAGCTCGTGGGCACCACTGGGAGAGGAAAACGATTCCCATTCTCAACTCCTGTGCACTTTGTCCAGAGGGAGTCAGGAGGAGGCTTGGGGGCGTCTCTGACAGTGACCTGCTCACCAGGTGAGGGAAATATATTTTTTAGGGCAACAGCAGGCTACTATTAAGTACATTCCTTCTGTGCTTTGAGAAATTTATTTATGTCACCTCATTTGAGACTGTGTTACTCCTACAGTGTATGTAGCGTATTCACCCCGGATCCACGTCCGACTCGCTCACTAGAAGTTGGAAGCCCTGCTGGAATCTGAACATCAAATTCACACATCCTGGCTAAAGGACTAGCAGGAAAACGTCACGGTGTGAAAGATTCAACCCTCTGCTAGCACAATGGTTTATATTATACATAAACTCTTTAAATTATAACTATTGATGTGCATTTAATGAAGTTATGAACCACTCTTCAGAAAACTGTTCGTGAACCCCAAACACACCTAATATTTTCCTTTTCAAGATGGCAAGAGTTCATATTCTCTGCAATACACAAACAATTACATTTACAATTGCAACTTACAATTACAAACAATTACAATTGCAATTGCTTAGAGCATGCAAGTGTTTCTTTGTCTCTGTATTCTGGAAAATTTATTTCATAAGGTCTTGAATCAACTCTAGCTCTTCTCTGATTGAACTTTCTAAATTACCCTCCTAGATTTTTTGGCAGTTGGGGCTAAAAAGATAGAGGAGAGTAGTTCGGGCCAACTTTTAAACAGAATACTTTAGTGGTTATGGACTGTTAAATTGTAATACATTTCTTGTCTCTAATTTCTATGCATTGAACATGTCCAAAATACAAATAGTTATTGCTGGTGTTGCTTCCCAGTTCATATTGTTTCCAGTGTTGCATGAATTCTGTGGGTGAAAATAACCCATTTTTCTTTGTCTATATCTGACTATTATTCAAAAAGCCCTGGAGGTAGATTATAATCCTTACTTTTATTATTATCCTGGATTATTTAGCTCCAAGTCCACGCCTCATTCCCAGAACATAAATGAAGTTTACTGCAAATGAGACAGTTATAAAACTTTAAAAAAGACCATATTAATGTGAAGGTAACCCTTTAGGAAAAAATAAAAAAAACTAAGCAAACCCTCATATGGAAAATGGATAAAGCAGAGACGCATTCATGGATTACAGAGTTTATCACCTGCAGCTCACATGGCCCAATCCTATCATAGCTGAAAGTAATCACCTTGTTTTATAACCTCTCTGCTGCCCGTACCATCTCAGTTCAGCCCCCAATTAAAGTGCCCATGTTACAAAAGCTATCTTCAGCCATCTCTGGCTCAGGACGGAGCAGTCACAGGGGCTGGGCTATTCTCCCTTTCTTTGAGTGAGTACGTAAGGGTCAGGTTTGGGCTCAGTAATTGTAAAGGAATGGAGCAGGTAAACCATGAGGACCTGGCCACACAGTCCCCTTGTGAGAACCAACGGAAGAAACTTGTTTCTCCAGAGGTTTCAATACAGCAGCTATCTTCAGAGCCAAACTCATTCAAAAGCACTGGAAGAAAAGCAACACATCCTCTGTTAGTGCAAGTTGGTAACCCAGGTCAGAGTAAGAGCTGCCCACAGTGTGGAAAATATGGCCGTATCTTGAAGTCTACTGCCAGTTGCATTTAAGGCTAGTTGCATTTAAAAAGGCTAACATTTTCAGATGGATCAACTGAAATTTTGCTGGCAGATTCAGATGCAGAAAGCTAAAAGGAACAGACAGAAAACTGTAAATCTTTTTAAAAATTTTTTATTTTTAATTATTATGGGTATATAATAGTTATATTAACATATCTTTATAGGGTATATGTGATGTTTTGATACAGGCATACAATGTGAACTAATCAGATCAGGGTAATTGGGGTATCCATCACCTCGGGCATTTAACATTTCTTTGTGTTAGGAACATTCCAGGTCTACTCTTTTAGGTATTTTAAAATATACCCTAACTTATCGTTGATTATAGTCATTTTGTTGTGCTATCAAATATTGTTCATTCTGTCTAATTATATTTTTGTACCCATTAACCATCCATACTTTATTCCCCTCCCTGCTACCTCTCTGAGCCTCTGGTAACCATCATTCTACTCTCTGTCTCCATGAGATCAACTGTTTTTAGTATTTAGCTCCCACATATGAGTGAGAACATGTGAGATTTGTCTTTCTGAGCAAGGTTTATTTCACTTAACATAATGTTCTCTGGTTCCATCCATGTTGTTGCAAATGGCAGGATTTCATTCTTTTTGTGGCTATATAATATTCCATTGTGTATATGTACCACCATTTCCTTATCCATTCATCCATTTATGGACATTTAGGTTAATTCCAAATCTTGGCTATTTTGAATAGTGTTGCAATAAACATGGGAGTGCAGATATCTTTTCTATATACCGAATTCCCATCCTTTGGATATATACCCAGCAATGGGATTGCTAGGTCATATGGTAGTTCTAATTTTAGTTTTTGAGGAAACTCCATACTGTTCCCCATAGTGGCTGCACTAATTTATGTTCCCACCAATAGTATATGAGCGGTTCCCTTTCTCCACATCCTACTAACATTCATTATTGCCTGTCTTTTTGATAAAAGCCATTTTAACTGGGGTGAGATGATATGTCATTATAGTTTTGATTTGCATTTCTCTGATGACTAATGATGTTGAGCATTTTTTCATATACCTGCTGGCCATTTGCATGTCTTCTTTGGAGAAATGTCTATTCAGATCCTTTGCCCATTTTTTACCTGGATTATTTGATTTTTTTGCTATTGAGTTGTTGGAGCTCCTTATATATTAATCCCTTGTCAGACCAGTAGTTTGCAAATATTTTCTCCCATTTTGTGGGTTGTCCCTTCACCTTGTTGATTGTTTCCATTTCTGGGCAGAAGCTTTTTAGCTTGATGTGATCCCATTTGTCCAATTTTGCTTTGGTTGCCTGTGCTTTGGGGGAAGAACTGCAACTCTTAAAGACAATATTTTCAAAGTGTCGGAACAATTATAATAAATGTTTTGGCAGCAGGCCAAACCAGGAGTTTGGCTATGAAATATTTGGAACAGAGTAAGGTTGGTCATATTTTAGTGTACAATAAATATAAAATAATGACTCTCTAAAATAATGAGAGTCAGTATACATGTGATTAAGAATCCATACTATAAAAACAGATGACTAGGATTTGAATTCTGAGTCACTTCTGGATGTGTGATCTAGGGCAAATTATTTAACTTCTCTGTGACTAGTTTTCTCATCTGTATATGGGGGATGGACAGTATGTGTTATTTGAGTTGTTGAGATTTAAGTGAAATAATATACGTAAAGTATTAGAGCCTGTGACAGTGCTTGAAAGAAACATTCATTCAAGAAGTATTTATTGACTGTTAACTATGGGCCAGGTGCTGTTCTCAGCACTTGGGAAACAGCAATGGACCAAAGAGACAAAAATCACACACACACACACACACAATCACAAAAATTCATGGAGTTCACAATTTATAGTAGGCACTCAGTAAAGACGAGTGATTATTAGTGCTAAGAAAAATCTGATTAATTTTTTTCACCATGAATATAGCATGCATTCTAGGAAGCTAAATCCTGTTTACCCAGGCACATTGCTCAGAAAATGTGATTGCCTCAGGAGAAATCTGCTGGTTTTCTAATTAACTCCCTATCTTCTTCCTTGACACTTTAAGTATTTCTTAGAATATGGCATCACACATAGCCAATGAACTGGAGAACTGATCAGCCACAGTGGGCAGAGATTACGTATACAACCTAATAGCCCACAAGGCCCTTAGGGACTCCCGTCAGGGCAGTGGCATCTCTACAGGGGACAGATGCCCAGCCTGCATGGGTAATCCAACCTGACTCCTACAGTTGTGCCAGGTACAAGTCTTTGGCTTCAGCATGACACTTGAGCCTGTCTGTCTTGATAGCTACAGTCTCTCTTGCCCTTTGGTGTGTCTTTGCCCCTACTTAGCTTCTGGAAATGGTGAACGAAGGCATTGTTGGTGCCTGTGCTTGTCTGACTTGGGGCAGCCCGGCTGATGCTGGCTCACCCCATTGTCTGTCTCCAGCAAATCGCAAAGGTAAAAGGTGTTAGTTAAAGGGAACTGACACCTGAGATAGTGCCCTCCCTTGTCCCATGGGTAATGGACCAACCAAAGTGGCTGACCCCTCTTCCGGTATGTTCCAGCTCACTACAATTAATCTTTTCCATAGATAGCATGCCCAGCTACGCCAATTAGCAGAAGCTTATAAGCTCAGGATTTGGAAGAAATTGAACTGATCTAAAATGATAACATGAAGGAAAGGACAAATAAGAACTTACCTAAAAATGTAGACTGTACTCCACAGTCCTGAGGGTTTTTGGTCCTGCTTACCAAAAAGAACAGGTAAAAAAAATATGGTTAAAATGCCTTTGCATGGAAGATGGTTTTTAATCTACCTGTAAGGTAGCAATATTACATAATTATAAAACATATATCTATAAGATATAATACATATATCCGTATATACATATGTACATACATATGCATACCTGTGTGAGTTACTGAAATGATATACAACCTTGCTGCATGGGTATAGTATATATTAATATGAACCACTGTTAAAAATAAAATCTTCATGGTTAGCTTTGGAGGATGAGCTTTGGAGGATGAGATATATGAGGATCATATATCTGTGATAACTTTTAAATAAATGATGAGTTGGGCATGGTGGCTCATGTCTGTAATCCCAGCACTTTGGGAGGTTGAGGTGGGAGGATCATTTGAGGCCAGGAGTTTGAGACCAGCCTGGGCAACATAGTGAGACCCTATCTCTACAAAAAAAATTAGCTGAGCACTTGTAGTCTCAGCTACTTGGGAGACTGAGGTGGGAAGCTCTTACCTGGGCAACAGAGTGAGACTCCATTCTAAAAAACAAAACAAAACAAGATAAATAAATAAGATGATGAACAAATAAAAATCTATAGATTTATAGAGCTAAAATATAAATCAAATAATTATCAGTTTGGTTCAGGTTCAGAAATTATTTTCATGTTCTAAATTGTAGATAGAAAATATTCAAGTTTGTTTGTAGTTAAAATATATTTTCTCAACAAGTCTTTTTAAATTTAACAAGTCTTACATATTCAACAAGTCTTTGGCCTGTTGAATGGATTAAGTTTTAAAAATTATATCACTTAGTTCAGTTCACACTATGGCTCTGAAAAACTCGTGTGACTTTGTTTGGTTCCATTAAAGTTGCTGCCCCAAATACACACATTTCATTCTCATTAACAGATTTCAGTTTTCTTCCATCAGATATTTTATCAGACTAATAATGAGATGTAAAGTGGACTCATTTGAGTTTTCACTTGAGGTACCTGTAGGTAATAATAGAGAGAGAAGAAAGTGATGTCATCCGCAGACTGGCTTAGAAGGCCCCAAGTAGCTAAGAGTTGAATGTTCCTAAGATTCATGTCTCCAAAGTTAGAAACTGTGTAAAAATTGGAAGAAAACATAAAATTATCTTTGAAAAACCAGAAAAGTGTTTTTGAGGTTTGACTTTCCCCTCCCCTGATATTTTTTCTTATTAAAATAAGGCAGGTATTATAATCTCAGTTGTAATCTTAGGTATAACCCAACATGAGATGGTATTACAACTGCCTAAATGAGTAACCTGTTTGGAATAGGATACTCTGAAAGGGCTCAAATCATTTTCTGTTGGCTGTGCATGGTGGCTCATGCCTGTAATCCTAGCACTCTGAGAGGCTGAGGCGGGAGGATTGCTTGAGCTCAGGAGTTCCAGACCCTGTCTCTACTAAAAATAGAAAAATTAGCCAGGCACGGTGGCTCGTGCCTATAGTCCCAGCTACTCGGGAGGTTGGGCAGGAGGATCGCTTGAGCCCAGGAGTTGGAGGCTGCAGTTAGCAATGATCATGCCATGGCACTCTAGCCCAGGGCAACAGAATGAGACTGTCTCAAAAAAAGAAAGAAATCATTTTCTGTTTTCCTTCTAGTTTCTAAAACAAGTCTGAGAAGATTTTAATTTTTTGTATTAATTGGTTTCAAAAACCTCTTTAAATAAAAGTGGCTCAGCAGCTGAGTTAAAATATTGCAATATCTTTTTTTTTTTTAAAAAAAGTGAACCTAATACTTCCTTGAGGAAAACAGTATTTTTCAGAAAGATAGAGACATTAATGTTGTTTAATTTTTATGCATTTTCCTCCTAATTCTCAAAGTCAGATCACAGCAACAGACCATTAAAATAAAAGTTAAAAAGAGCCAAGAAAGGCAATTGAACTACGGTAATGATTGTTTCAGACAACCCAGGTTAATGGATCATTTTTGCAAGAGAGATTGAGTCATCAAGTATTTCTTTTACAAATTTTCACTTCTTAGTTGTCATTCCAATTTGCTTACCCTGACTGAAAGCAACCCACGGTCACTGGCGTTTTAAAGATCTTTACAGCTGAACGTGAATTTGTAGGCCTGAGAAGGGGCTTTAGAGAAGATTCAGTCCCATGCACATCTCACTGCACAGGTGAAGAGAAGAGACCGGGGAAGCCGAACCCTTGCTAGAAGGGTTCAGAAATCATACAGGTAGAAACCAGCTGACCCCTCCCCACTGTTCTCTGCACCCCGACACACACACACTATGCTGTACTCATGCTCACGCTCCATAGTGACTTCTAGGTGTCAGATTTACATTAACCTGACGACAAGCAATTAGTCACGTCCAGTGTGCCTGAGAGAAGAGGGAGAATGTGCCCCATTTCCCCACTGCATCCTTTTCTCAAATGCTCAGAGATACGGCTTGCCTTCAACCCCACCTGACCCTACCTGGCATCAGGAATATGAAAAAGACAACGTATTTGGAGCTCGTCCCTGACCTTTTATAAATTAGCACACACTTGTCAATAACATACAGACTGCACGTTCTTTCAATGTAAAAGTTCTAAAAGTTCTTTATATCCCTGCAGCCAACTTTCACGCTTCCCCAGAAGTGGAAACAAATTTCTGGCTTCAATCAAACAAACAAACAAAAAATGAAGAGAAAACAGGTGAGAGGTGCCTGTGGCAGCAGATGGAGGGAGGGACGGGCTGCAGAGGGCAGGAGGAGTCTTGCAGGGGTGACAGGAATGTGCTGAATCTGAGTCGTGGTGGCTTTCCGGGTGTCGATAACTGTCAGAACTTTGGAATCACACACTTTCGACAGACTCAGTTTTTGTACATAAATAATTTCCTAATAAAGTTGATATGATGGGAATCTGATGATAAAAGTTTCCAACTTATTATTTTTCTTGTCATCTAGTGAATAAAATAGGCCCTATGATTGTTTTATGTAGTTTTAATAAGATTATCGTAAGGTAATTTTAAGAAAGTAAAACCACCTACCTTTGTGAGATGGGAAATGAAAGATTTCTGAATATCAGTACATTTTAAAATATAAGACTCTGTAAGAAAGGTGAATTTAATTGAAGGCTCTTCCCTTTCCTACTCAGGAAAGGACTGGAAGCTGATCTTTGTGAATGTGAGAAATAAGAAGCCTTATCTTTTTACCTCTTTGCTGACTGGAACGCCTACCTCAGTCCACGGGCAAAAAAGAATTTTTTTTTTTTGAAAAGCTTACTACTTTCCTCTACTTATTTTTCGTTTGACCTGATATCTAAAAATATGCAGCTATGCAATAGGCTCTGTATCTCCAGCACAGCAGATAATTAATCTGCAGTTCCGGTCAACTATCTGAAGTTCACCAATTAACTTCTATCTTTAAGCATGCCATTTCGCATGGCCTCTCCCACAGTTTCTGGGGAGAGTGTCTAAATGCAGTGCCCTATTTTCATGCAACCTAATGCTCTTAAACCTGATACTATCTGTTGGACCTGGGGTTAGGCTTAATGTGGAAGGCACAGAGTTAAAGCAGCAGAAGAGGCCTGAATACCTCCCATGCAAAGCAATAGACAGAGCGCCTCCCTCGTGGTGTGTGCTGTTTCTCTGTTCCGGTGATAGAAAATGGAAGAATTATAGGCTTAATGCATCCAATGGGTGGAAATCTGCAAGGCAGATAGTAAGTAAAATCTATTACGCACTTTGCCAATGCTGTTGGGTCTTTAAATAACAGAGCAGAGCGTCCTCTGGGGAAGACACCGTCTGCAGCAGTAACAGATGCATCCCGGGATGGCCAGGAAGAGGCCCCCTCCGCTCCCCGGCACGTGCTAGCCAGGGTACCCATCCCCTGTGCCCTGGCTCCCTCAGCCTGTCTGCTGGTCTCAGCTTTCTTCCTTCCACCCTCGCTGGCCTCTTTTCTTCTCCCTTAGAAGCTCTCCTCTTTACAAGCGTGACTCAGGAGAATTCAGAACGATAAGTAATTTAATGACCAGAAATTAGGAAAACAAGCTAGATTTTTCTCTCTCTGAAGCCCTTCCCCTAGGGTTATCATTGATTCTTTGTGTAATTTTTCCCCTTTGATCTGTTATATTTTTGTAAAATAAGGCAACGTTTTCTGCAATTTTTTTCCCTACAGATACATATTTCATCTATGTGCATAAAGAACGAAAGTAAGTAGGGACGTGCCTGAGGGTGGAATGCAGATCAGTAAGTGGGCAAACGGCGTCACAGCGCAGCGTTCTATTTTGGTGCCGGTGTTTCAGAGAGGCACAGCGACACTGAGCAAAGCTCATGGTGCTGAAGTCTGCCTTGCGGGGATGTGAATCGACCTACCTGTTGGGGGACCTTGGGCACACAGGCTGGCTTTGCAGGGAAGAATGGCACCTACCTTGCAAAGGTGTTACAACAATATAATGCATGGGAAGCTCAGCGTCAATAAACAAAGAGGGAGAAGCATCCTTAACAGGAAAATCACTGGGTTGACATTTCAGAGTAGGACTTCTAGAGACACTTTCCACTTTTAAATTTTGTAATTCTGCTAGTCTGAAGAAGAGTTGCTTCTTTTATTACGAGAATCAATCTAACACACTGGGGACATGAACAAATGCCCTTGTGGGACTTGCAAGGTATTGCTCAAGGGAGGTATTGGAGCCGTGAGGAAACAGCACAGATTTGGGGTCAAAAGGCCTGGTTAGGGCAAAAAGCATCACCATATTAGCAATGTGACCCTGGGGAAAAAAGTTTTTGCTTTGTGTTGTTTTTAATAATAAAATTATGTGTTCCTAACTGTCTTTGTAAAAAATCAGAATTTAGATGTGCAAGTTTGGTTTTAAGAAACCACTAATGCTAGACTGCACAAGAATAGCTGTTTACTATTCCATGACATTTCAATTGACAACAAATTAGAATCAGGAGATCACATCTGGAAGTGCAAAGGGGGACGGAAATGTCGTAGGGCTGGAACATCAGAGATTCAAGCTCAAGGAGAAGAAAAGAAGTAGGGACATGCTTATCACTGAAAAGGAAAAGTGACTGTGTGTGAGGCATCTGTAATAAAAGGCTGGGTTAAGCAGACAAGGATCTGTCACAGGAAAAAACAGGTGTCTGGTTGACATAGGACAATGGTGAAGCCTGTGGAGCTGCACCCAGTGACACAACTGGTGAAATTGACTAATGGGAGGCATCTTTCTTATTCACTAGAAAAAAATTAGCAAATTGCCTGAAAATTTGGAATTCTAAATTTTTGCTTCACAATTAAAAAATTAAACTAAATAATACTTTGTGATTGCAAATAGGTCCCAGTGGACCCAAAATGAATGAACAAGGGAGAGACATACACGGTAGAAATACTCAGAAAACAGCCACTCAGCTCAAAGAGTGCCGTTTTCTTCACTGAGCTTGCTGTGCTGAGAATTGTCATTTTATATTAACTACACATCATTTAGTCACGTTTTTCTGCTGAGAGGCACTGTAATAGTTAACATTTATTGTTTACTATGTGCCCTGTGCTGGGCAAAGCAAAAGCTCATTTAATTTTCACAATATCCCAAAGATATGGTTCAAGTTTCATTCCCATTTTAAAGAGGAATATGTTGAGTGACAACCAAAGTCACATTAGAAGGTGTTCGGGACTCCAGCTCATTGCCAAACTAGAGATAATAACACCAGTGTTCCCTAGTTCACAGGGGTTTTTTTTGGGAAAATCGAATAGAAGAAGATATGTGAAAATGGAAGGTAAAACATAAGCTACTTTACCAGTGTGTATCACCAGCTGACTAAGTGCTAATTATATTCCAGCTGAAAACAATCTGAAAACTTTTTCAGATTCATACATGTTATCATTTTAAAATATTAATTAAAATATTTTAATATATTTTTATAGACCTTGTCAAACAAATAATTAACATTGTTAAAGTGTGAACAGTTACCAATGTGGATGGATCTCAAAAACATACTGTTGAGCATAAAAAGAAAAAACCAAATAGTGGAATGCTATGTACCATATTTTGCTATTTGTTGAAACATTTGGAATACAAAGTGGTACTGTATATTATATATGGATAAATACACATTTAGTAAAATTATAAACCCATAGAGAGCATGTTGAAATTTATATAACAACAGCTGCTCTAACAGATAAACCCTGAAATTTTAATAGCTTTAATGCAATAAATGCTTATTCATTCTCACATCACAGTCTGATGTGGAAGTTTCTGACTCCACGTGAAACTCCAAGGCCCTGTCTGTTTCTGTCATGTGGTCCTTGGTCCCTCTCTCTTCATGTGGCGGGTGCGGAGAAGGACGAGGAAGACGCACAACCACTTCATCACTACTTGGGCAGAGAAGTGACATTATCATTTCCTCCCAGGTGCCTGTGCTGGAACGCAGCAACACGGCCCCCTAACCGCACGGAAGACTGGGGACTGTGGTCTAACTCCAGGCCCAAGAAGGAAAGGGCGCTGATTTTACTGATGTGCCAGCTAAGAAGAACGCACGAGGACTTCTGCACAGTTGCTGCATGTCGTCGGGAAAAGAGGAAAGCTAAAGTAGATACACAAAACTTAGCATTTTTTGAGGTTGGATGAAGGATACGTGGGTATTATGTTACTCTCTGTGCTTTTATTTGTGTTTAAGTTTTCTAAAAGCCAAAAGGGTGGAAACGTGAGGCTTTTCTGAGTACAGCATATGAATCTGCCTGTGACCACTGGCTAAAACTGGGCTGGCAGGCTAAGGTCTACACGCCAAGAAGGGTTTTTACATTTTTAAAGATTGTATTAATAAACAAACAAATGACAGAGACTGTGTATGGCCTACAAAGCCTAAAATATTTACTACTAGCCCCTCAGTGGAAAAAGTTTGACACTCCCGTGTCAGAACAAAAGAAAATATGATTTACTGTCTTAAAAGCATAAGTTAAAACTCACTATATGCTGCCAGGCACTGAACTCATATATGAATTAAAAAAAAAATTTACCCCTTACAACAACACTATCAAATAGATAAAACAGGAAACTGAGGCACAGAGAGGTTCAGTAATCTGCACAAGGTCACACAGCTATTCAAACCCTAGTAGTCTGATTCCAGAGTGATAGTTCTTCACTATCATGTTTTTCTTTCTTCCTAATTTACTTTTTAATTTTTCAAATTTAAAAGTATTTTCTGAAGAAAAGAGTATTTTCTGAATAATAATAATGAACTGATGAAATTAATTTCTATTCATATTTTATTGGAAATTTACATATATATACATACATATATTTACATTTTCAGCAAATGAATCCTGTAGAAGGCAGTGATATTATCTATGCATTTCAGTTCACAGTGGCAAAGAGAACATTATGGAATACTTGCTGTTAAAAGGGGTACTCTCATGAAAGATAAGACTGAGGAAATGTCACAGACTGGTGGGGACTAAGGAGAAATAGCACCTGAGGTTCTGGGACAGGGAAAGGACATTGGTAGAAAAAGTGGTAAGTTGAGTTAATGATATTGCATCACTGCTAACTTCCTAATCTTGTTAATTAGACTGAGGTTATGAAATACGCTAACATTAGGGGAAGTGGCCTGAGGAATATAACGGAATTCTTTGCACTATTTTTTGCAATTTTGTTTCAATATAAAAAAGAAACACGAGTGCTTCTGAGAGACTCATAGTAAATACGATGCCATAAATGTTTGTTGAGTGCACACACACACACACACACGCACAAAGAAGGAGTGTCAGGTCGGGTGGCACCACTCTCAGCCAGGCACAGCCTGTGGCTGCCCGGGGTGAGCAGAGCCTCCTTCGCATATCCCCCTGGGAAGGATCCCACAGCCGAGCGAATTCTCTGGAGAAGGGCCCTTGGCAGTGCATTCCGGAAGCACCTGGAGGATGGGGTGCGACCTGATGACGGGGTCCGGGGGGAATCACAGGTTACCATGGTGCCTGCTGTAGCCCCAAAGGCTGCCAAGGCAGAGACCGGAAGAGGTCAGTGGAGTTGTCGCGCACGAGGTCAAGCCGAGATGAGTGTGGCAAGAGCAGTCCCTGCGGAGGTGCAGGGACAGAAGTAAGGCTGAAGACGGGGTGGGGACGGCAAGTGTAGGCCACTCTTTTAACAAACTTGGATGGAAAAGGGAACCTGAAAAATAGAATGTCAGCTAGAGGGACACATGAAGGACAAGCTATTCTCCTCTGAATACCTGCTACGCCAGAGCCTCGTCTGCGTGGTCCTTTACCTGCAGGTTGCCATGTTTTGTCCCAGGTGTGGCCACAGCTAATTCGATCTGGAATGGGCTGGTGTCTAATCCATATAACCAGTCGATGCCTGGCAAGAGAGTCTTGCCGATGGCACAGATGGTGACTGGCCAGATCAATCCGATCTTTCCTTTCAGGGAGCTGCAGCGTGAGGCTGACTCTGTGGGAGTGATGGGCAGCTGAGCCTGAGCTGGCACCGGAGCCACTCTTGGGCCGTCACAGCTGTGTTGAGTCATCGGCGGTCCTGCTGCTCCAGCGAGCTGAAGCCCCTGGTTCTCCCCAGCCTGTCTGGGAGCTTCCAGGAGCATTTCCTTTTGCTGTCTGTGAAGCCTCATATTACATACTCATTAACTAAATATCCAAAGGGTGAATATTTTCTGATCATCTCAAAGAACCTAACTCAAGGCAGGGGGTATGAGGGGGCACAGAAGGGCTTTGCATTGTATTGTGTTGAATCTAAGCTGGCGTCAGTTGTAAGGCACACTGCTGTTTTATGTACCGAGAAGAAAAAAGCTTTGCAGAAGAACTGTAAGGCACTGTATCACTCCTTTTGCATTGCAGTAAAGGAATACCTGCGTCTGGGTAGGTTATAAAGAAAAGAGGTTTCTTTGGTTTACACTTCTCTGCAGGCTGTGTAAGAAGATGGAACCAGCATCTGCTTCTGGTGGGGGCCTCAGGCTGCTTCCACTCAGGCAGAAGTGAAGGGAGCCAGCGTGTGCAGAGATCACACGGCAATAGAGGAAGCGGGAGAGAGAGAGAAGGTGCCAGGCAGTTTCTAACCACCAGCACCTTGGGGAACTAACAGAGCGAGAACTCACTCATTACCTTGAGGAGGGCACCAAGCCCTTCAGGAGGGATCTGCCCCCATGACCCAAACACCTCCCACCAGCCCCCACCTCCCCTCCAACACTGGGGATCACATTTCAACATGAGATTTGGAGGGGTGCAACAAACCAAATAATAGCAGGGGCCTTTGTTGTAAGAAGCATTCTGATTTCAGAGATGGTAAATATGAAAACAGTATATCTTAGAATTGTTGAAATACGGGACATTCAGAAAGTGAGAGTTTGGGGAAGTTTATAGATTGAGGGGAAGACATGGTTAGGCAGACTGAAGAGGGAGAAATAATACTGCAGGGAGGCAGAGTGGGATGAAGAATGGGGTGAGATCCCTGCAGAAGCAGGAAGGACCCAGCTCAAGGTCACAGAGGAAAGTCTCCTTCCCCATCAAATGTAGGGTGGGCTCTGCTGATGTGTAGGGAAACAAACAGGTGAGAGAAGAAATGTTTAGAACGTTGAGGCCTTGGGGCCTCTCTTTTCATAGTGATTAGGAAGCAATTTTGTATTTCATTTTGGAATTATTTCAGGACCTTTATTTTTATGAGTTCTTTTATGAGCTCTGACTTGTGTTTTCGAGTTTTAACTGTATTTTACCAATGATTCTACGAGATGGCTGAGAGGGTAAGGATGTAGAATTTAGTGTTTAATAAAGGACAAACAAGCTTCAATATGAGTGCTGCTCCCATGCTCATGCTGTATTTCAGCAGAATTGCAAACAATAAATTTCATATGGTAATACCAGATGACGTGCTCTCGGATTATGATGTTTAATGAAAATACTGCAAACTCAAAAGCACAATGTTGAAAAGCCGGTGCACATGTAGGGTGTTTATTACCCTAGAAAGGGCCTGAAAGTTCAGCCGAACCTGTTCTTTGATTCACAGATGAGAAAATGAGGCCAGCAAGTGGCAGAGTCACACAGGGGCATGAAGAGTCAGAAGCTCAGAGCTTCTTGTCCCTGATAAGGGAATTTCCTGTGCGTGCTCCACCACTCACTTGGCAGATTTCATAAATTCCTCTTCAAATTCAATGTTTTAATTCATTTCGAACAAAGTCATATGTGTTTGTGGCTTGCTGCCCACAAAGATAGCCGTGTCACTAACGTCCAACTCCAGGTGAAGAGATTTCTGGGTCCTGAGACTGGTCAGTGCACCAGTGCCACGCTGGCATTAATCATTATTCTGATTTATTCTCGCTGGCCGCAAGCTCGCCGAGGGCAGTGGCTGCAGGGCCACTCTGCCCACTCGGCGCTGTACCTGTGCTTTCACCTCGTCTTTGTGCTGCTACTTCTTACAGGTGGCGAAACGTATGGGTGTCCCACCATCTCGGGGAGGACCAACCTCCCCAGCCCAGCGTTTGAGGGCCCTATAATTGCACGGCAACGGAGCTGCTAGCTGTATTCCCCACCAGGCCATGCCAAGTCCCACGCTCAAGTCACTCTGACCATTTGTTTCCCTCAAACTCCCATCACAGAGACCTCTGCATCTCAGTTCATGCTAACCCCACAGCCTGAGAGCATCTCTACCTGCGACCTCTCCAGATGCATTCCACCCACGGTACCACCCAGCCCTTTGCAAATGCCTACTGTGTGCAGGTGCCGAGGCAGGCAGGCCTGGGCCTCCCACGGTGCATACAAAAGACCTGGGCTCTGCCGTCAGAGGGTTCACAGTCCAGTGAGAGGGAAACATCGCAAACACACAAGCACACAGAAATATGCACGTCATTGCCAAGAGTAGTAACTGCTCTGAAGCCAAGTACCAGCACGCTGAGCTCAAACAGGACAGGAACCGGACTTAGATGGCCCGGTGGTCCGGAAAGGCTCCTTGGAGAAAGTGACATTTGGGATGAAGCCCGAAAAACCTTTAACCTGCAGCAACATCAACATGTCCATCCTCTCCAGCAAGGAGCATGGTGTTTTCTGCCTGGGCCTTTTGTTCTCCGTGTTCCCTTGGTCTAGAACTTCCTTGACTTACACACTACCTACCCCATTCTAGTCTTTCCTTTTTCATCTGACCTGTTCCTACGTATACTTTGATGCTCAGCTTCACTGTAACTTCCTCAGAAACACTTCCATCGGTCTCCTGCTCTCGCCACTTGGGTCTGGCGTCTGCTTTATGAGCCCAGGGGACATTATGATAGCACCTGTTACATCATGCTGACGCCGTCTGGCTTGGGCAGCCACCATCTCCCCAGCTAAATTCTTCAAGGGACCAAATCACCCTTGCAGACCCAGGCTCTAAAGCAATGTGTGGCACACAGTAGGCACTTTGTGAATGCTCTTGAAATCCTTTGTTGACTTAGCCAAAGGTTCTGAAGCATATTGGAAAGTTAGGGTTGTCATTTGTTGAAAAATACAGCTATAGGAGAAATCTGTGAACCCACGGAATCTTTTGGTTTTACTACCTCCAAGATGCGGAACACTGAAAAATATGTGGTTTTTATCTTTTGATTGAATTTTGATAGCCATTAGGCAAATAACCAAGTGAGTCAATAAGCCTGGGGAAATACTAGGGATGGGAAGGGCTGTGTCATTCATTTAGATGTTGATTTTTTAAATTTTATTTTAATGTATTTAAGAACTATGCTTAATAAAAAAAAATACTATTTAAATTTAAAAATGCAGCAAAAGCCAGAAGGAGCATTAGAGAAGACCTAAAGAGGGGATTTCAAACTGGGTTCCTTGGAGGGGCCCTAGGGTGTCTGGGACTTCAGTGTCACTGCCGTGGTCCCATCTAAGTTCCTCCAGCCTTCTGTGTGTCCCAAGCACCTCAGGGCCCATAATTGACTCTCTTGGAAATGGCCCCTTCCTGGTCTTAAGTGCCCTCATGACTTGAGTCAGCTTGTGCATTTCCTTGCCAGTGGATTTGTTCGGAGGTCTGGCTTCTTGAAGGTGCGTTGCAGAATGCTGGCTGCCTACTTTCCTTATTACCCGCATCTGTGTCCTTCAGACTCTGCCCCTTTTCCACAGGGACCCTCTTCATTTCATACAAGTGATCTCTGCTAGGTCAACATTCTGGAGGCTATGAGGGCTCTGGTGCTGGGTTCAAGGGAAGCTCCACGCCTGAACCGACCTCTGAGCTGACAGTGGCCAGGGCATGGTGTAGGCACGTCCCGGCCGGCTCTGCATAGGGCTGGGCCCTGTTAAACCACACCCGGCCAAGTGTCCTGGAGGCCACAGAATGACACACGACCATTATTCAATTCATTAAGTAGGAATTCAGCTACATTTATTTTTCTAAAATTAAATGCAGTTAGCTTGAGAGTTTTAGTAAATGTTAAGTATGTATAATTAATGGCAAATATTTTGCTCTGGGATTCTCAACAGATCATTTGTGATTAATCAGTTGATTCTGAAGGTTAATCAAGTACAAGGAGTAGTAGTCATGTTTGCCCATCCTAGACCCTCAAAACCCATTCACTCGCACACAAACACACATAGATACACACAGACATGTGCACTAACACACACGTGCACACACTGGCATTTTACATAATAGGCCCTAAGGAGGGTGATTTCCTCCTGCGTTTGCCACTTCAAATCTTCCTTAAAATCATAGCTTGTTTCCCACTGGTCATTTTTCCATTTCCTGTTACCAAATTCCCCATCTCTCCTCTTATCAAGCATCAAAAATAAATATATATGAAAATACAATTTTAAGTCAGAAATAGCTTTTACCTACCACATGCACATTGCCATCAATATTTGTCAGATCTCAATGTACAGATATTTTCAGCCAGGACACACAGTGTTCTTGTCAGGGCTGAAAGCAGGCTGTGTAGTGGTCAAGAGAATCAAATGCACCAATTAGACACCAATGTTTGGGTGACTAATATAATAGGATCTATTTTGAGATCCCTGTTTTTGCTATCCCATGGACATGACCATAAACTCACAGTCGGGAGATTATTTTACTAATGCATTAGACTAAGAAAGAAAAATGACTAACTCTGTCTTTTAACTTTAACTTTCCATGCTGAGGAAAGTTCAGAAAATCTCAGTGAAAGTCTTTTTAAAGAAGTGGCTTCATAGCAAAAGTAGTGCTTTTAATCCCTCAAATAGTTGGTAACCACCTGTCTACCAAACTTATGGGTTCTTCCTGAGGGTCCAACAAGATAATGGATAGACAAGTACCTGTGTGTTGTGGAATGGCATGCAAATGTAGAGGACTATTTCCACTATTATAATTATTATTGTCGTATTTGTTATCATGGGTGTGAGCCTATTATAAGCCAGAGAATCTTCTGGAAGAAATAATAGACCACCATTTAGAGTTGAATTTAATAATTTTCTTAGTGCCTTTCTGAGCTTTTTCAAGATCCTGACTGCATGGCACAGGGCTTCTTTGAGTTCCATTTGATCACTCTAGAGCTTGACTAGCTAGACTTAAATCTTATGAGGCACAAAGGCTCATGGCAAATACTGCTCATAAATTCATTCAATAAATATCACTGAATGGCTGCCTGTGTGCTAGGCCCAGATGCACGTGAATAAAACTGACAAAAATCTCTGCCATCATGAAACTTACAATCTAGTGGGGATTGACTATAACCTACACAGATTAAAACTAAGTAAACTAAAACTAAGTCTGCTATAAAATGGTAAGCAGGTATAAATAAAGAAGAACAAAGAACAGATCGAGGAGGACTGGGAGTGTGTGTGCACCGGTGGTGGGGGTAAGGTGTTGCCATTTGAAATAGGATGACCAGGATACCCCTGATTGAGCTGGTGACACCTGAGCAAAGACTATAAGGAAAAGGAGGGTAGCCACACAGAGTTCAGGCAGAAGTACAGCCCATGCAAAGGGCCTGGGGTGAGCAACTGTGCAGCCTGCTTGAAGAGCAGCCAATTTAGCTGGAAGAACATGAGTGAGCCAGGGAGTACAAGGAGACATAATGCCAGAGAAGCTGACCTGGATAAGGTGGAGTGTGGCCAGATCATGAGGGCTTTATAAGTCATCATAAGGACTTGCCTTTTTCTCTTAATGAGTTGGGAAACTTTAGAGATTCAAGGGAGGGAGTGGTATGATCCAGTTTGTCCTTTGGAAGGATCCTCTTAGTCGTAGTGCTAAAAATAAATATGGGTGCAGGTGCACAATTTTGGAAATGGAGCAACCAGTTAGAAGCACATTGCAATAATCTAGGTGAGAAGTAATAGTACCTGGAGCCGTGTGGTAGAGAAGGAGTTGTCAGAAGTGGGTATGGCTCTGGACGTAGTGTGCAGTTAGAACTAATGTGAATTCCTTTCAGACTGGCTGTGGCTTGTGACACAGAGAGGCGTCAGGGACCACACCAAGGTGCTAGGACAGCTCACTTTTCTTAGATGTGGCTTCTTGGAAGTATGGTCAAATGATTAAAATCTTTAGGTTATTTTGTTAAAGTGTCTTTCAGAAATTGTATCAATTTGCACTCCCACCAACTGTTTTTACTTGTGTTTCTTTGACGAGTACTGTGTTTGAACTTTTAAAATACACTTATTGGACATTTGTTCTTCTTTATCGTAAAATCAAATTTTTTCCCACTGATACAAATGTCAGCTTGATAATATGCTAACTTCCCATGTATACTGGGTTTGCATTTGAGCCTTCTGTTCTGTTTATCCCCAATCGGTGACTATGTTGTTTTAATTATTATAGTTTTATAATACATTTGCATACCAGATAGAGCATGTCCCTAATCATCGCCTCTTATTTTTATGTCTTTTATGGTTACTCTCACATGCTTAGTCTTTCACCTAAAATGGGAATTGTTGGTTGGGAGCCCAGTGTCACTTGCCAAGTCAGTGCAACAACAGATGCATTTCAGTCCTGCTTCTGGTGGCACCTGCTTGTTAAATTAACTATTAAAACTAACTAACTACAGGCAAAATGCCATGTAAGGAGGTTCACAATATCATGGACTAAGTTTAATTTTACATTTCAGATCCTTCTGAAGACATAAGTCGGTTGGCAGCAAAAGCTGAATTTTGTAGCTTTGCAACATAAACTAAGAAACAAAATGAAATCCACTTTGGGATTTAGATATAGTGGCCGATAATTACAGAGTTCCTGGTAAGATGACAAAAGCAGAGACATGTTCCACTCTAAATCCACACTGGAAAAGGCCAGTAACCAGAAACCACTTGACATGACTTCCTTTTTCAAATATAGATATTTAATCAGAAAATTCAGGTAGTAAAATAGTGAGTTGCTTGGCATTATATTATTGCTTTATCTTTCAATGTCAAAAAAAGAAAGAAAAAAGAAAAAGAAACCTCTTAGAGACGTATTTCTGTAGGAGGAACCAAATTAATTATTATTAATTAATTAGTGACCGATTATTGTGTGATTAATGAGATCTGCTTTGAGGCTCCAGTTTTGATTAAAGAAAATGAGCAAATCTAAGCAAGGCTGGTAAAGAGCCTGTCTACCTGCCGTCCCCGGCCCACCAGACCTGTCCCCCCAGTGTGGGGGTCCTGCCTCGGCCTGGGGGTCCCACCAACCCAAGCCTCACTCTCAGCTGCTTTTGGCCCAATGTCTCCCCAAGTGCACACTCGGGTTTTGATCCCTCTCTTGCAAGATGATCTAACCTTTAGACCATCTCCCTTTTCCTAGAAACCCTTACTTTGTGAACTTTTGAACCCCTTATTGGACTTCCTTGCTGGTCTTTATAGAGGAAACCAGGGCAGTCGCCCAGTGCAGAAATACACAGGCCAGCGGGGGAGGGGCGAGGATGAAGGGGATCCAGGTTCTGCTTAAAAACGGCATCTCAATATTTATGAGGCCAGAAAATGAATTCAATTTTTCAACCCTGAATCCTAAAAGCTGATCAAGACAAAAGAGGAAAGGCTGCGCAGCCCCCGAAGGTCCCCTGGCCTCATGCATATATGCAGGTCTGCAGTTCACAGCTAATCTTCGCAAGAATGGGCCACCTATCATACTATCCAAGGGCCACCGCAAACTTTGTTTACCAGATGCGATAAAATCATCCCCTCCTCCACCAGAAAATACGTATTTTCGATCTTCCAATTCTAAATAACCTCTGTGAAGGCTCTTGTCTGAGGATTTCCTCAGCATTTTTCACGTACAGTAAATCACTCCCTTCTCTGCTGCCTGACGTTTTCTAATAAGAACTTCCCTTAGGCCTCCCGATGGCTCTCGCAGTGAGGAGTCGTGACACGTCTATTCATCTTCTGTCTTTCTGGAGTCTCAGGAACACCGGGTTTTCTGTAAAGGGGTGTGTGTCTTGCGCTTTCTGTCTCAACCCAGAGTGACACAATGAATAGGGCTGGGACGTGCGGTGAGCACAGTTCTAGCAGTTGCAGCTTCGGGGCGTCACACGATGAAAGAGACAAACCTCTCCAGGCCCGTGTCTCAGACGGGAGCGTTCTCAGCCCGCTGCCGACGCGGGAAAGTCCTCTGTGATGTACAGAAGACACTTGATACGGTGTTCGGGTGTTGTCGGGGTTCCCCAGGCCCCACGCTGAGGGATAGATGCTTCCGCCTCCCATCCTGCTCTGCTCTCTCTCTCCTTCCTGCCCCACCTCCTTTGGCCCCCATGTCTCCACTCTCCTTTCTCCCTTTGCTTCCTGCTTCAGGTGTCCACACGTGCCCCCCACGTGCCAGGCCCTGTGCTGGCTCTTTGGGTTCAATGGTGAGCAAAGTGACCACTTCTCTGCTCCCATGGAGCTTCGGGTCTAGTGAAGGGATAGAAAGGAACCAAATAATCACACACACAAAAACAAAATTACAAGCATGATAACTGCTGGGAAAACAGAGAGCTGTGTGAGACCCAGACTGGGGAATCCAGGGAACTCTCCCACGAAGGTGCTATTTAAAGTAAGACCATAAGAAATGGAGAGAAATTAAATAGGGAAAGAAGGGAGTGGGGAAGAGCACCCAAGGCAGAGGGCCCAGCCTGTGTGAAGGACCGAGGTGAGAGGAGATGAGATTAATGGCAGCTGAGAAGAGCCTGAAGGTAGGCAGGGCCGGATCACCAGGACTCCGAGACCACGTGAAACCAATGAGAAACTACGGAAGGGTTCTGTTTGGGGGCAGGAAGTTGATAGGATCAGGTTAGTGTTTTTAAAGGTCACTCTTGCTGCTACGTGGGGAATGGATTAGGGAAGAGCAAGCATGGGGGTGAGAAGCCAGTTTGGGGCCCACTGGAAGGTTCCGGGTGGCTTGGCCTGGGCGACAGTAGTGGAAATGGAGAGGAGAGGCTGGATGTGAGTGGCATTTCAAATGTGAAGTTGATTGTACTTGGTAATAGATTAGATATGGGGGAATGAGAGCAAAGGAGATGTCAAAGATGACTCCTAAGTTTCTGGCCTGCACAAGTGGATGAATGGTCATGTTATTCACTGGGAGAGGCAACTGCAAGAAGATAGATTTTAGGGCAATCGTTTTGGACACACTGAATTTCAGGTGCTTTTGAGACATCCAAAGAGAGACAGAGAATAGAAGATCTTGGGGCAAGAGAAGAGGTCTGGCTTGGGACACACCAATGAGAGTCACTGGTGCAAGTTGCTGCTGAAGCCAAGGGTGTGGGTGAGGCTGCCCAGGGGTAAACAGAGCGAGAGGAGGAGGGGCACAGCCTTGGGCTCTGGCACCAGCAGCCGGGTGGAGGGAGGCGAGTGCACAGAGTGTGGTGTCGTGAGGGCCAAAGGAAGGAGGGGATGGTCCAGACTAGAAAATGCAGGTGACAAGCCCAGTGAATTGAATCAGAACATCCCATGGACTTATTAGCATGGAGGTCACTGAGGACCTTGGCAAGCTTTGTAGCCTTCAGCTCACATAAACATATAAGCGTACAGATTGCCCCACAGGCCACCAAGAAAAACAGGTCCTGAGTAGGGACCGAGAGACTTCAGGTAATTTACTAATAGCAAATTATGGTCTATATCTGAGGTCCCCAACCCCCAGGCCATGGACAGGTACCAGTATGTGGCCTGTTAGGAACCGGGCCGCACAGCAGGGGTGAGCAGTGAGCGAGCAAAGCTTCACCTGTATTTACAGCCGCCCCCCATCGCTCACATCACTGCCTGAGCTCCACCACCTGCCGGATCAGCAGTTGCATTAGATTCTGCATTACAGTGACTTGTATAATTATTTCATTATATATTACAATATAATAATAATAATAGAAATAAAGCACACAATAAATGTAATGGGCTTGAATCATCCTGAAACCATCCCTTCTCCCCCATTCATGGAAAAATTGTCTTCCATGAAACCAGCCCCTGGTGCCAAAAAGGTTGGGGACCACTGGTCTGTATCACAACTACTTCTTGACACACAAAAAAATAAATAACAAAAAAAGCTAAAACAATTGAAATCTGGGGAGATATAACTGTAAATATGTATTTTTTTGTATCTGTCATATATTTTGTTTTATACCAAGATGCTATTTTTTTTCTAACAAAGACATTAAGGAGCCCCCAAACCCAAGGATCTTGTTGAGAACTGTAGCAGAGTAAGTTCAGCAGTGGCTACAAACCAACAGAACAGTTTTCAAAGGTGAGAGCTTAAAAGAGATTTTGGTCAGTGGCTAGTGTTTTTCAGCCAAATTTATCCAGGTGGCTGGCTATCAACGAATTTGATAGGAGTATATTGTAATAATGCAGAGAAGCATGTTCCTAGTGACTTACTTTAGGTTCCTGCCCAAAGATGTTTTTTCCTAAAAGCAATTAATGAGGTCCCATTTCTCTCATTTTCAGACAGATAGGATTTTCAGTGAACATTCTTCCCTCATCCATTATGCTTGGATCTAGGCATGCTGTGTAGTCGATACCTTCAAATGTTGAATCAATCGTTGCCCACATACCCTCTCACCTAAAGTGACCCTATCGGACACATTCTAAAACTGTACTTCTGTGAAACACATGAATCCTCAATTTCCATGTTCATCTCTAAATGAACCTCCAGGGAGATTTTTCTGTACTGGAGATGTGGCCAGTTTTAGTGGGATTCTTCTAGAACAGGGATTGGCAAACTTGGCCCGTGGGCCAGGCTAGTCTGCTACTGTTTTTGTATGGCCCTTCAATTAAAAATAGTTTTTTGCAGTTTTAAATGCTCAAAAAATAAATAAATAAATAAACTGAAAAATAACATTTTGTGATGTGAAAATTATATGAAATTCAAATTCCAGCGAGTGTAAATAAAGTCATATTGGAATATAGCCATGCTCGTTTATTTCTGTATCACCTATGGCTGCTGTCCTGCTACCGAGGCAGAGCTGAGTAATGTGACAGTTTGTTTGGCTCACAAAGCCTAAAACATTTACCTGCTGGTCCCCTGCAGAAGACTTTGGTGAACCTACTCTGGGCGGTGATCAGTTCAGGCTCTGACTCCCCTGACTGTTGAGCTGGTGTGGGTAGTGACGATCACAGTGCCACTTCTCATTTGCCAAGAGTTCTACAGTCCAAAGTGTTTCATGTTTACAATAAGCCACTGAGGCAGGAAGGGTGGGCATTAATAATTCCGTTTATAGATAAATAAATTCAGCCCGAGAAATATTGCCCAGGTTGAGTTCGCAAGAATCCTGTAAACAGGTATTACTGTTTCCATTTTAAAGATGGGAAAATACAGACTCAAAGACGTTAAGTAACTTACACAAGATCACCCACTGGGGCAGAACAGGAGTTGAACTTGGATCTTCCGGTCCTGAGAAAGTTCCTTCCCCATTTCACTGCTTGGCTACGCCCTGGATGGAGCGTCTGGCCGGTTTCTGAGCTGTCATTTTTGCAGGGAGAGTTATCTTTGGCTTTAATACCGACACCACCACTGAACAGGAAGTCCTTTGTTCTTGGTCCTAATCAAGTTGAGGCCAGGAAGCAGTGGAGCCCATTTGAGGTTTCCTCCCATTCCCTCTGTAGCCCCTGGGTGACCCTCATTTCAGTAGCTGCTCCAAGGTGGCAGCCAGCACTTTGCTCAGGGAAGCAGAGTGTACGATTGTCCCGGACACGGAAATCATGGCTAAGCTGAGCGTCCTTGGCACTTGGGAGCTTCTATTTCTTTATTACTTTCCATTGCCTCTCTGGCCATCTTTTGTTCTCTTCCTTTTCTTTGTTATTCTCCTTTCTTTCCTTCTTCTTGTCTTTCCCTGCCCACTTTGTAGGTTTAAGCGCCTTACCAGTGGCAGCAAAAAGGAACAGGACCATTTTAAATTCATGTGCTGCCGCCAATTTTGAAGTAATGTACAGTTTCATTCTGCCACTGAAGTTCACCTGGTTGGAGTGTTGCTGTGAGAATTTGGGGTCCCTTCCTGTGGCCTGGAAAGCCCTCCAGGCACATCCCCACTCCCATCTTCCTGGCCTCTTTCTGATCTTTGGGATCTAGAACCTTGGCCATTCCCTTTTCTTGGAATTCTCACTGCAAGACCAACTTCTTGTCATCTGCTGGGCTTTGGCTAACGGCCGCCTTTGCAGAAGTCAGCGATGCCTTCCCGGACCACTCAGTCTAGAACACCACACCCTCCTCCCTGCGCTCTGCAGAACTGCCAGTTTGCCTTGTTGCAGCACCGCACGTGCTGTGTCACCTGTCGTCTTACCGCATGTGACCGACTTGGACGCAGGCTCCGGGGCCTTCTCTGATGAACGCGTGCCGCGGTAGCCCCGGCACTCATTACAGCGCTGGGCACAAAGTAGGTATCAAGAATATTTTGGGGACACTATATTAAGTGAAATAAATACTGCTGATACTACTTATATGTGAAACCTAAAAAAAAGTACAACTCATAGAGCAGAGAATAAAATGGTAGTTACCAGAGGCTGCGGGTGGGAGGCAGTGGACAGGGGAGACGTTGGTCAAAGGGCTCAAAATTTCAGTTAGGGAGGAGGAATAAGTGCAAGAGATCTGTTGCACACCATGATGACCACAGTTAATAACAGTATATTGGATACTTGAAAACTGCTCACAGAGGAGATTTTAGGCATTCTTATCACAAAAAAGATAAGTATGTGAGCTGATACATATTTTAAGTAAGCTGATTTAGCTATTCCACAATGAATACTAATGTCAAAACATCATGGTATGCACCATAAATATATACAATTTTAAATTGTCAAGTAAAAAATTAAAAAATGTTTGGATAATGAATAAAATTTTCAAAAACTGACTTCCACAAAATTAAAATTATTTTGATTTGCAATTCAATGTAAGTCCTAAGTTTTTTATATACATGCACACACACACACACACACACACACACACACACAACACACAGATGCTCCTGGACATCTGTGTGGGGTTATGTCCTATAAATCCATCATAAGTTGAAAATATAGTAAGTAGAAAGTGCAATTTATGATATTTTCAACTTACGATATTTTTAACTTATGATAGGTTTATCTGGATGTAGCTCCATTGTAAGTCTAGGAGCATACAGAATGCCTATTGCTTTCACACCATCATAAAGTTGAAAAATCATAAGTCAAACCATCATAAGTCAGGGACCATCTGTGTGTGTGTTTATATATATACACATACACAGACACACACACGTATTTAAAATTTATTTTAGAAATAAAAAAAATACTGAGAACTTTCAGTTGTAAGGTTAGGATAGCCTGCCCCATTGCTCTCTCATTCTGCCATCCTCACTCCTATAACTTAAAAACCCTTGACATAACACAACAAACAAACATAGGAAGACTCCGAAAGGTAAAAGAAGAAGGCAGAATGGCTAGGGAACTTGACACTTGAGCAACAAGACTTCATGAGTCCCCTGGGTTTTCTTTCTGCCTCTCATATGTCCAGAACGGGTGTTATAGAAATCTGTAACCCAGAATTGCCAATAGGCACAAAGAAAGCTCAAGAAAAGCCTCTTCTCTCTAACCAAGGGGCTGGGAAAAGAGTAACTTAGCAGAACAGAAAACATTCTTGATAATACTTGTCCTGTTCCAGCCCAACACCTAAGGAAAATCTGCACTCCCCCACCCCATGTGGTCAGTAGGGCAAGTGGGAAGCCGGATTTCCAGCTCTACCTGGCAGCAGAAAGGCAGGGAGGTTGACACTCTACTGCCTCCATCAGGACGGTGTCAGTGGGATGGGACAGGGAGCTGAGCTTCTCCTGTGCCAGTGGCACTGAGATGGAATGAGGCGGTGCACAGTGGTGCTGGTTGGCACTCCACTTCTACCCTCTCCTCTGGTGTCCCCTAGTGGGGAGCCGAACATCCACCCCCACCTAGTCCTGTACAATATACCTAAATAGGGTGAATTTTTGCAAAAACAAAATGAAACAAAACAAAAAGATTAAATCACAGCATAATACCCCAAATGCCTAGGATACAACAGAAAATGACTCATCATACCAAGAACCAGGAAAATTTCAACCTGAATGAGAAATGGCAATCAACAGATGCCAATATAAAGATGACACAGATGGTAGAATTATCAACAAGGATTTTAAAGCAACCATCATGAAATGGTTCAATGAGCAATTATAAGCACTGTTGAAACAAATGATTAAATAGAAAGCCTTGGCAAAGGAATAGGAGATATAAAGAACCAAATGGGAATTTTAAAGCTGAAAAATACAATAACCAAAATGAAACTCACTGGATGGGCTCAACAGTAGACGGAAGAAAGGATTGATGAACTTGAAGATAGAATGTTAGAAATTATTTAATTTGGACAACAAAGAGAAAAGAGACTAAAAAGAAGTTAACAGAGGAGTATGGGACAATAACCAAAGATCTAACATTTACATCATTGCAGTTCCTGAAAGTGAGGAGAAAGAAAAAGCATTTGAAGTAATAAGGGATTAAAACTTCCCAAACTTGGCAAAAGACATAAGCCTACAAATGTAAGAAACAGAGAAAACCCTAAATCAAGATAAATCCAAAGAAATTCAAGCCAAGGCACATCATAATCAAACTTCTGAAAACTAAAGAAAAAGAAAAAATATCTTCAGACAGAAAGGAAATGATAAAATAAGAAAATATGGAATATTAGGAATGAAGAAAGAACAATAGAAAAAGTAAAAACAAGGATAAATATAATAGATTATGCTCATCTTGAGTTATATAAATTATGTTAGATGATTTAAACAAAAATTATAACATTGTCTGATGTGATTCTCAATATATTAATATGTACAGAAAATGTTTAAGGTAATTATATTATAAAGGAGCGTAGAGCAAATGGACCTAAACGGAGATAAGGTTTCTACACTTTACTCAAACTTATAAAATGTTGATACTAGTGGATAAGTTACATATGTACAATGTAATACCTAGAGGAACAACTCAAATATTTATGCTAAAAATATACTCAAAAACTTTACCAGAATGGAATTCTAAAAATGTTCAAATAACCCCCAGAAGGCAGAAGAAATAATATAAGACAAAGAAAAGAAAAAGAAAATGAGGACAAACATAAGATAAATAATAAAATAGCAGAATTAAACTTTAACATACTAATAATTAAATTAAATGTAAATTTAATTTGTCTAAAAACACCAATTAAAAGACAGAAATTAGATGACTGAATTTTTTAAATTGGCCCAAATATATGCTGTCTAAAAGACACTCTAATATATCTGAGTGTAGGAAGGTTGAAAGAAAAATATGGAAAATGACATATCATGTAGTATGAATTAAAATAAATCAGGAATGACTATATTAACATCAGATAAAATAGACATTAGAGCAAAGAAAATTACAAGGGACAAAGAGGGATATTACATACTAATAAAAGAAATAATCAACCAAGAACGTATGGTAATGCTAAATGTCCATGCATCAAACAACAGATCTTCAAAATACATAAAGCAAATATTATTAGAAGTGACATAAATATACAAATACACAGTTATAGTTGGAGACTTAAGCACCCTTCTGTTCACAATTAATAGACAGAAAATTAGCTAGGATACAGAAGAATTTAACCAGATCATCATCTAACAGGATCTAATTGATATTTATAGAGCATTCCACCAACAATAGAATACACATTCTTTACAAACAAGAAATATTCATCAAGATAGAGCATATCCTGTTAAAAGAATTTAAATCATACAGAAATGTGTTTTCTTAGTGCAAATGAATCAAACTAGACATCAACAACAGAAAGATAATGGGAAAATTTCTAAATATTTGGAAGTTTAACAACATAATTCTCAATAACCTATGTATCAAAGAAGAAATCTCAAGGAAAAATTTAAAAAATACTTTGAGTGAAATGAAGATGAAAAAGCAACTTATTAAAAGTGGTGGGATGCAGCTAAAACAATGCCAAAAGGAACATTTATAGTACGAAATGTTTACGTTAGGAAAAAGGAAAGATTTTAAGTTAATAATTTAAATTTCTACCTTAAAAATAGAAAAAAAAGAACCACATAAACTGAAAACAAGCAGAAGGAAGGAAATAATAAATGTAAGAACAGAAATCAATGAAGTTGAAAACAGAAAAGCAATAGGGAAGATCAGTGAAACAAAAAGCTGATTCTTTGAAAAGATCAATGAAATTGACAAACCTCTAGCTATATTGATGAAGAAAAAAAGATGGCAATAAATGAGAAAATAGACAAATGGGATTACATCAAACTAAAAGGCTTCTGCACAGCAAAGGAAATAACCATCAAACTAAAGAGAAAACCTACAGAAGAGGAGAAAACATTTGCAAACCATACACATGTTAAGAGGTTAATATCCAAAGTTTATAAAGAATTCAAACATCTCAGTTGAAAGAAAACAAATAACCTGATTAAAAAATGGACAAAGAACCTGAATGACATTTCTCAAAAGAAGACATACAAATGGCCAACTGGAATATGAAAAAGTGCTTGACATCACTAATCATCAGGGAAATGCAAATCAAAACCATAATGAGATATCACCTTACACATATTAGAATGGCTATTACAAAAAAGATAAAAGATAACAAGTGTTGGGCACGATGTGGAGAAAACGGAACCCTTGCCTACTTTGGGGGGAATGTAAATCAGTATATCCATTATGGAAAACCGTGTGGAGATTCCTCAAAAAAATTAAAAATAGAACTACCATATGACCCAGCAATCCCACTACTGGATATATATCCAAGGATTTGAAATCAGCATGTTGAAGAGATAGCTGCACTTCTGCATTCCTAGCAACATTATTCACAAGAGCCAAGATATGCAATCAAACTAAGCATCCATCAATAAATGAATAGATACAAAAAATGTGATATAAATACACGTGGAATACTATTCAGCCTTATAAAAGAAGGAAATCCTGTCACATCAGACAACATGGATGAACCTGACATTATGCTAAGTGAAATGAGTCAGGCACAGCAAGACAAATACTGCAAGATCTCATTTCTATTTTGAATCTTAAAAAGTTGAACTCATTAGAAGCAGAGGGTAGATTGGTGGTTACCAGGGGCTGGAGGTGGTGGGAGCAAAGTTGGAGAGATGTTGATCAAAGGATACAAAATTTCAATTAGGAGGAATCAATTCAAGTTATTGATTGCACAACATGGTGACTATAGTTAATAACAATTCGTATTCTTCAAAATTGTGAAGAGAGTAGATTTTAAGTGCTGTCACCACAAAAAGTAAGTATGTGAGTGATACATATGTTACTTAGCTTGGTTTAGCTGTTCTATAATGTACACATATTTCAAAACATCATGTTGCACATAATAAAAATATATACAATTTTGATTTCTCAATTAAAAAATAAGTTTTAAAAAGAAAGAAAACACAACCTACTAATGGCATCAAAAATAAAATAGGTAATATTAGTACATACTTTACATACATTAAAAAAATATTAAGGGAAAACTACAAACACTCTATACATATAAAAGGTCCGTCCAGAAAATATCCAGCCACATAATATGTTCTCATTATATTAACTATGGCTGGATATTTTCTGGACAGTCCTCATATATTCAGCAACTGAGATAAAATGGACCAATTCCTTCAAAAGCACAAGCTACCCAGATTCACCCAATATGAAGTAGACAATTTGAGTATCCTTATAACTATTAAAGAAGTTCAATTTATAATTGAAAAACTCTCAACAAAAAGATGGCTTCACTGGAGAATTTTACCAAATATAATAGTTAAAGTAGAATTAGAACCAACTCTACACAGTTTCTTCCAGAAAATAAAATAGAACACATTCCAACTTATGAGGTCAGCAGCACTCTGATACCCAAACCTGATAAAAACAGTATATAAAAAAAGATAACTACAGATGAATACCTTGCTTGACTCTAGATAAGAAACCCTCAGCAATATATTAGCAAGTAGAATTTACCAATATGTAAAAAGAATTATGACCAAGTGGAAATCAATCTGTATAATCCACCATATTCACAGGCCAAATAATAAAGATCATATGATAATATCAATTGAGACAAAAAAAAGAATTTGACAAAACTCAACACCTACTTATGATAAAAACTTTCAGCAAACTAGGAATACGTGAGAACTTCCTCAACGTGATAAAGATCATCAACAAAAGACCTAGGACGGCATAGTATGTAATGGCAAAAGACTGATGCTTTCTTCCTAAAACTGGGAACAAGGTAAAAATGTCTGCGCTCACCACTCTTGTTCAACATAGAACTAGAAGCCCTACCGAGCACAATATGGTAGTAAAATGAAATAAAAGACATAAAGATTAAAACAGAAAAAAACCAAACCTTTTTCTATTTGGAGATAACAGTATAGTCTACATAGTAAATTTCAAAGAATTTAAAAGAAAAAACAAAACAAAATAAAAACCTGATAATAAAATGAGTTTGGTAAGGTTACAGAAGACAGGATGAAAATACAAAAGTCAATTGCATGTTTATATACAAGCAATGAACATGTGGAAACCAAAATGATAAACAGTACTATTTACAGTAGTCAAAAGAAAGAAACAAAGGAAGGAAGGAAGGAAGGAAAAAAAGGAGGGAAGGCAGGCAGGCAGGAAGGAAGGTTTAGGTATGAATCTAAGAAAACATGTACAGAACTTCTATGCTGAAAAATACAAAATGATGATAAAATAAATCAAATATCTAAATAAATGAAGATACATACCATGTTTATGAATTGGAATACTCAATATAACAAAGACATTATTCCTCCCCAAATTAATCTATAGGTTTAAAGCAATTCATATCAAAATCCCAGCAACATTTTTAGAGATATAGACCAACTTATTCCAAAGTATATATGGAAAGACAATGGAATTAGAATTGCAAAAACAATTTTGAAGAAGAACAAGTGGTTAGAATCATCCTACCTGATTATAAAACTTACTGTTAGTCACAGTAATCAATATAGTGTGGTACTGGTGAAGGGATGGATATGTAGAACCCAGAAATAAACTCACAAGTATATCCAATTGACGTTTTTTTAAGAGATGGGGTCTTGCTATGTTGCCCAGCTTGAAGTGCAACAGGCATGATCATAGCATGCTGAAGACTCAAACTCCTGGGCTCAAGCGAGTGATCCTCCTGCTTTAGCTTCAAGAGTAGCTGGGATTACAGGTATGCACCATCACTTCCTACTCAGGTAATTGATGTTGACAAAGGTGCAAAAGCAATTCAATGGAGGAAGGACTTTTTTTCAACAAATGGTGCTGAAGCAGTTGGACATCCACAGGAAAAAAAAAAAAAAGAATCTTTCCTAACCTTATACAAAATTTAACTCAAAAAATGGATAATAAAGTGTAAAATGTAAAACTATGAAACTTTTAGATAACATAGAAAATCTCTGGGACCCAGGGCTTGGTAAAGAGTTCTTAGATATGTTACCTAAAGTGAGACCCATTAAAAAAAGTCTGAGTCAGTTGGATTTCATCAAAATAAAGACTTGCTCAATGAAAAATCTTGTTAAGCGGATAAAACAACAAACTGCAGACCAGGAGAAAACATTTGGAAACTACTATCTGACAAAAGACATATGCACAGACTATATTTAATATAAAGAACTCCCAAAACTTAACAGTAAAAATTAAACAGTTCAGTTAGAAAATGAGCAAAAGATATGTCAGACACTTCACCAGAGACAATAACCAGACGGCAGATAAGCACATGAAATTATGTTCAACATCATTAACTATTAGGGAAATGCAAATTAAAACCAGGATGAGATATCACTATATACACTACCTGCTAGAACAGCTAAAAAGAAAATAGTGACAATCCCATGTGCTGATGAGGGTGCAGCGCAAATGAATCTCTCACTCACTGCTGGCGGTAATGTGAAATGGCACAGCCACTCTGGAAAACAGTTTGGCAAATTCTTTAAAAACTAAACGCACTTACCATATGAACCAGCAATCACATTCCTGAGCATTTATCCCAGACAAGTGAACACTTGTGTGCACACGAAAATATGTTCATGAAAGTTCATAGCAACTCTACTTGTAATAGTCAAAATTTGGAAATAATCCAAATGTCCTACAATGCGTGCATGTCAAAACAAACTGTGGGACAGCCGTACCGTGGAACAATACTCAGCAATGCAAAGGAAAAACTTGAAGATGCCAATGTGGGCGGATGTCTGTGGTGGTGGAATTGTGACAGCCGTTTCACACGTCTACGTGTCATAACACTGCATAGCACTGTGCATGTGCGCACACACACAGAGGTGCACGTAGCACTAGAGAAATCTACACGAGGTCTGTGGGTTGTAACAATGGCAATGTTCTGGTTTGGATATATCTTGTCCTATGATTACGTTCCTAGTGACATCACCATCGGAGGGACTGGGTGAAGGGGACGCGGGACCTCTCTGCACCTACTTTCACAACTTCCTGTGAATCTAGAATTATTGCAAAACAAACAAGAAGAAATACAGAGAAGCAAAAATAATAAAATAAAAATTATCTGTATTCCTTAATATTTAGCTCTCAATACTATTTTGATTTTTATTTATACATCTTTTTCTTTTTGTGTATAGGTATAAATGTATTTACAATAAGGGCTTACAGTGTTCACACTTCTTTGTGACCGTTTTAAAATTTAACAATATGTCATGAGCAGGTTTCAAAGTTTTAAACTTTTTTCTGTAATATCCTTTAATGTCTTATTAGTACTAAATAGATTAAAATAACCCTGTTGTCTTCAAACTCCCTTAAGTAACAGAACACCTCTTTCTTAAACCCTGATATTATGAGGGAGGGAAACGGGGAGCTGCTCCTTTTAGATTGGGAGCAGAAAGCCCGATGACCATGTTTGTCCCCAGTTGTTCCCTATAATGGTCCCTGTCATGTCTCTAGCAGGCCTTCAGGCTCTGGGGAGGCAGGTTGAAAACTGTATCCATTTGAAAAAACTGTGACAAAAATGCTGTGTCAAATATGTTCAGTGCTAAAGTTTTAATTGTACTTAACTCCATCCTCATGTTTTTCCAGATGTGGTGATCACCTTGGGTCCGTAAGAAAATGAAAAATAAATGTTTGAGATGTGTCGCTGTGGTGGTAAACAGGCAGGGGAATGGACTTGCTGACCTTTTCTGTTTCTTCCAGAACTTTTCATTTAAAACGCCTACTTTTCTAAGCTGTGTCAGGATAGACCCAAACCTTCTATCTTGACAGCTGAGTTTTATACAGCAATACATATTCATCTATAGGAATTAGTTATTGGCATAAAACTCTTAGCAATGCTGAGTTTTTCTTACCGAAATTGAAAACTTGTCAAGACTTTCCGAATCATTCTGGAGGTAATTAACCTAAACATGCCCTATAAGGTTTTTGCTAGTTTAGATAATTTGTAAATATGGCACAATTTCTTTAAAAGTTAAAGCATTTAATAAAATAGTCACCTACTATGTATAGATACAGCTACATAAGATGCCTCTGACAAATGCATGTGTTAAAAATTATATTTAGACTATGGCTTCCCAAGAAAACAATTAATGCACCATAGTGAGTAACACATACTTTCTGCTAAAACTGAACAAAAAGGCAATGTTCTCTCAGTGAGACACGCCTTTGGCAATTCATTCCATTTCCAGAAGTCTCAGGTGCCAAATTTGCTGCTAATCAGGTTTTCTGTCTCAGCTGACAGTCCTGGTAAAGTGCCATGCTTTTATTTTCTTGTCCTATTTAATGTCACGATTCAGAACTCTGGAAAAGTGTGATCATCTCTACATGGTGCACAACGTAAAAGACAACCAGGTTTTCAATGTCCATGTTTTCTGGAGAAAACAATTATGGATACAGACTTTAAAAATTGCTCCCAGAGGACTCCAACAATCATGTAAATTTTTAGGGTATAATCACTCCAAGGATCTTCCTTCCTGCAGTGTCCTTCATCAGAGCCCGCAAGCACCCATCTCATACCATTAATTGTGCAAAGCTCAATTACCTTACCGCCGGGATTCAAATGCAGTTCCCAGGGGCCCAAACATCCCAAGATGGATGCAAAGGCATCTCAGGCTCATTAGTATGATCCATTCACTGGGATCAGTTTCAAGGACTATCTATCACAGATGCTTTCTGAAAAGCAGCCCAATTGAGCAATTTACAAAACTGAAGCTTGAACTCAACATATCTCTCCAAGATCTTGATTGACGAAAGCAAGTGAGGTAGGAAGGAGATCAGTTGAGGAGAACAGTGTCTATGTGGCTGTGTTTTGCCGGACTTCCCAATACCCTTGTTTCTTCTTGTGCAGGACTGATCCATTTCTCTGTGAAGATGCTGGGAAGAGGCATTGTACCCTTCCTTCTGCACGGAGTCAAAGTTTACTCATGTTGTGTTTGAAGTTTACCTCTTAGCGCCATGGGATCTTCATGTCCTTGTAAGGCAGCAGCTAATGGAGCAATTTTTCACTTGTGAGATCAAGGTTCTTAGTGCACAGTTTGATTCATACAAGACTCATGACCAAGCTGAAAGAGAATCTGTGTGTTCTTAGTGAAACCAAGAAACAGATACTGTTCTGGGTAGTTTGGGCTGTGCTAAGATGCCCTGACCACCCAGGCTGGGATGTGCACGTGGGGGCCAGGCCGTATAATAATGATGTACACGGCTGTCCCCTTCTTCTGAGCTTCCCAGGATCTGCAGTACATGGTTATCAGTTTACAACCAGCACATCATGTATTCTGGGCAGTTCACACCAGCTGCAACACAAAGCACATACTTATTAGTGACATAAATCAAGAGTTTCTGAGCCTGAATAAAGATGAATCTGTAACCCATCCCCAGGAAAAGGAGAATTGGAAAGCGGCACCGGCCGTCCCTACGGTAAACACCAGTCCCTCCCGCCCCTGCGCACAGGCCGAGCAGCGTGAATTCTGTTTCCAAGGGAAGAAAGGGCAAGCGAGAGAGTCTGCCGGTGCTTTAAATCAGTTAGGACCTCAGAGGCCCTGAGATGCGGGAGCTTTTTTTTCCTTAACTGTGATACATTTTCATGATGGAGAAGAAAGGCTGGGAGAGGAAGTGTGACCAGCATAAAAGATAACATGGGGGCCTTCCCTACAAATAAAAACCTTCTGTCTGACAGATCTTTTCTGGTGCGAGGGTGAACTGTGATTTGTCTCTGCACGAGACAGGCATGACCCAGGAGAGACACTTTGGCTTGAAAAGCGTTCCCTCCTGGGCAGCAAATGGGTTAACGAAAGAAAGGTGAAATGATTTTTAAGGCCCAGAGTGAGTCAACCGGAATCTGGACACCAAATGTTCGCCCAAGGGAAGTGAATAAACGCTCCCAGGGCATCTGGATAGCATGTGGGTTCTTGGAAGTGCAGGGGGAAGGCGTCAGAGGAGGCAGGAAAGCCGTGCCCCTGGCACTGCCTGTGGCCCCGCTGCTGGGCGAACAGCTGAGCAGGCCCAGCCCAGGAAGGTGGCCGGAGCCTCCGCCGGCACTGGCCGTGCTGTGGACCACACACCCAGGGCACGCTGTCGGCTGCACCGGCAGGAGCAGCGGGGACAGTTCTGTGGGGAGGACAAGCCTGTCACAGCACTGTCCAGACATCTCTGGGGCTGGCCCGATCGAGTGTCAGAGCTGCCCGGACTGCAGTGGGAGCTCTTCATGATTCCTCCTCAGGCTCAGAATCCCATGACGGCCACGAAGGCTACGCCACCCAGGTGGAGGATTTTTACGAACATGAAAAAAAAAATAAGTGCCTTTAGGGCACTGTTTGACAGCTGATGAGTAAATTGCCTTTATTTATAAGAAGAGAGCAGGGGACGTGTCATTGCGACTGGCACATAAAACTGCAAGGTCAAAAGAATAAGCTGCTTGAGTGAAGGTGTCCCAGTCCCAGGAACATAACTCCCAAGGCTGTGATCTGTCAGGGATTTGTGAGGTTAAGAGTGTTAAGTGTAGAGGGATGCGTGTGTGTGTATGTGTGTGTGTGTGTGCACGTGTGCAGGCGTGTCTTCCTCCTAAACCACTTGCTTAGGACTCCCTCGGAGGCTATCAAGCCTTTCCTGATGCAGCCAAATGCTGAATCCACATTTTGTGTGTGTTAGATTTTTCTTTTCCTATTTTACCTTTAGGATACTCTGAAAGTAACTAACTTTTTGCTTTTTAGAAGAAGCATCAAAATGTTTACTATTATCACATTCAGTTCTTTCTCTTCCCACGTTTGTTCCCTTGGTAGTGTGAGCAGGTTAATCAGGATCATACTCTTCTAGTTTATATGACTATAGTTCTGAGTGAACATTACTTTCTTCCTACTTCCTTATTTTACAATACCATGCCAAAATAAAAAAGGAGATGGAGGAGTCTCTTTCACTGCACATGAATCAAATTGTTCTCCTATCCAGTGAAGACCATCAAAGTCAGCCTCAGATAAGAGAACAGGCTTCTAGCCCGACAGACACCATTGCACTGAGCAAACAGAAGCTGTGGGGGCACCTCCCCTGCTCCCCCCACCAAGTCCTCACAATGACCAGCATCTGCACCCGGGGCCTCCCCCCACTGTGTTTCTTAGTCTGCTTGGACTTCTGTAATAAAATAGCACAGAGAGTGTAACTTATAAACAATGGAAATGTATTTCTTATTGTTCTAGAGGCTGGCAAGTCTAAGAGCAAGGCATCGGCAGGTTCTATGCCTGGTGAGGACCGAGTTCCAGGTCACATAGATGGTACCTTCTCCCTGTGTCCTCACATGTTGGAAAGGGACCAGCTAGCTCTCTGAGATCTCTTTTATAAGAGGGCCCTAATCCTATTCATGGTCTAATGACATCCAAAAGTCCCCACCCTCTAATACTGTCACATTGGGCATTAGATTTCAACATATGAATTTTGGGGAAACACCACCATTCGGACCACAGCACTATGGTTGAACTGTCCATGCTCAAAAATCTATTGACCCCATTCCAGGTTCTACTTCAATTATGTTTTTCACAGCAATCAACAAATGTATATAGGGAGAGAAAGAACTGAATGTGGTGGCCGGGTGCAGTGGCTCATACCTGTAATCTTAGCACTATGGGAGGCCGAGGCGGGAGGACTGCTTGAGCTCAGGAGTTCGAGACCAGCTTGAGCAAGAGCGAGACCCTGTCACTACTATAAATAGAACTAAATTAGCCAAACAACTAAAAATAGAAAAAAAATTAGCCAGGCATGGTGGCATGTGCCTGTAATCCCAGCTACCTGGAAGTCTGAGGCAGGAGGATCTCCTGAGCCCAGGAGTTTGAAGTTGCTGTGAGCTAGGCTGATGCCACAGCACTCTAGCCCAGGCAACAGAGTGAGACTCTGTCTCAAAAAAAAAAAAAAGAACTGAACGTGGTAATAGTAAACAAGTTGATGCTTCTTGTTCCCCTGAGAAGTCACAGGAGAGGCAGGGTAGGCAGGTTTAGGATTAGCTAGCTAGAATCATTTCAGCAGGTTCTAGGGTGTAAGAGCTATTCCTAGTTTTCTGATATTTGGGCCTGAGGTGATTAGAGCAGGTGGATAGTGGTTCGGAGTATGAGAGCCCGGTAGGGGAGATGCTTAGGGTATGGACTCTGGATTGGTTGGTTTGCATTCAAGAGGCTTGTTTACCTTCTCTAGGAATTGGCTAACCCTAGGACAAGCAGCTCCTCCAGGGCCAGCCAGGCCCCAGATGTCAAAGCCTCAGCACACGAACAGTAAAAGACACCACAGTTATTACAATAGCATTTAAAGTTATGAGCGTGGATGAGATCATCAAGGGCCTCCAGGCAGAGGTCAGCGAGATGAGAAGGACCCAGCAAAGAAGACTGAGAAAATGGGGGAAAACAGCAGAGAGTATAAAGGAAAACCAGGAGAATGTGGTACCCCTCCCCCAAATCAAGTGCGTTGTTTCCAGGAGGAGGGGTGAGAAACTGCGCCGCGGGCGACTGACAGGTCGAGTAAACAACATGGGGGTCACTGGTGACTTTTGCAATAGCAATTTTGATGAGGTGTTGGGATGCAAAGCTCAAATGAATCAGAAAGAGAGAATACGGGCAGGAGGACACCACTCTTTTGAGATGTTTTGCTGTAAAACACAGAAATGCAGTGGAACCTGGAGTAGAGTCAATACAGTCTTTTTTTTAAGATGGGAGGAAAACTGAGCAAATGAGTGGGAGAAGGAAGAACCTGGAGAGATGCCCATGAGTAGACAAGAGAGGCCCAAGAGAAGGGTCCAGCCTTAGACAGGAGTGTGGACACTTCAACCATAGTGCTGTGGTCCGAATGGTAGTGTCCCCCCAAAATTCATATGGCTCTCGCCCACAGTTTCCCTCTCGCTGCCACCTATCTCACCTTGGTGCTTCTCCCTGTAGCCCTGTTTGGTATGCCCTGCCTCCGGTTTCTAGGGAACTATGAGTATAATAAACTTCTTCCTTCATGATAGTTGTGTCCATGTCCTCATGTTCTACCATAACTGATTAAAACAAATCCCGGGTACCCTTAAAATAACTATAAGCACACGCACACACACACACACACACACATGCACACACGTACATGCAAACACACACTCCAAAATTATGTTTCTATCCAAGACTTCAGTAAACTCCTGGCTCATATATCTATTTGCCTTTGGAACATCTTTAGATGTCAAATAGTATCTCAAACTTCATATATCCAGTCCCTAATCTACTATTCCTGCCAGAACTCCTCCTCCCACAGTCTTCCCCATGTCAGTTAATGATAATTCAGTCCTTCCTGTTGCTCAGGTCAAAACCTGTGTTGTCATCATTTACTCCTCTCTTTTTCTTGTGCCTCACTTCAATCCATCAGCACGTTTCGTTGGCTCTGCCTTCAAGTTATGTCTGGAACCCATCCTTCTTTTACAATGCCATGCCAAAATACAGCCCCCTGCTACTATGGCACTCTTAGCTCATTAAAATGCACCTAGAACACAGTATATGCTCAATAAACATTTATTGGATGACTTTCATGGTAAATATACCTACTTATTTTATGATCTGATTAATTAAGTGATAAATTAATGTATGTCCTACTTTATTACAAGTGGGACAGTATTATACTTTATTTCAATCTTACTAGACTCAAAAAAAGATTAAAATATATTGCTCCGATGTAAGCTGAGCCCTTAAGATTAAGATGAGATTGCTTCAAGTCCAATTCTATTCTGTTTGAATCTTTTCCAAAGGTTTCCATGCATTCTGAAGGACCTGATTCTCGTGGTCACCTTTGACTTCCATGGAAATGGTCAAGTCTACAGATTGTCTCACCATCCTGTGCCTTTTGATTCTTTCTCTGACGTAGAAGTTGACAGGTGTCAACTTCATTTTCACTTTCATGAATCATTTTGAGTATAGCAAAACTTACTGAACAATTGTGTTTCATGAAGAAGGGATTTATATTTCAGGAACACAAATAATTTCAAATTGAACATTACAAGTCATTGTTCTTCTGTCACTTACACTGGGGGTTTTTAAACGGCCGCTTCACTGCATGAAGTCCTCAGTCTCATTCCTTCTTCTCTCCCGCCTCCCCCATCTCTGTCTTCCTGGACTGCTGCTCCACCCCCTTTTAGAATTCCTCTCATTCTTTTTAGGAGAGAATAAATGGGCCTTCCATGTTACAAGATTGTCCTCTGAAGATGGTAGTTGTGGGTTTGTTTGTTTTTATTATGAACTTCTTTTTCTTATGCAAAATTTCAAACATATAAAAATATAAAGAATAGAACAATGAACACCCACGTATCGTACCATCCAGATTTAGTAGTATTAATATTTTGTCATGTTTGCTTCATCTATACTTTTAGCTGAACCATTTTAATGAAACTTATAGATATTATGACACTTTGTACCTTTAGCACCATCTTCAAAGAATGAGGACATTCTCTTACATTAACACAATTCATTTTCCACATCTAACATTTAAACAATATTTCTTAGTGTCATCTAACATTTAGAGCATTTTCAAATATCTCCCCTTGCACCCACACAGTTGTGGTTTTGAAACAGCAGGTTTTTTTCTCATTAAACTGTATTTAAAACAGCATCTTCTTATTGTGAAGCATCTTAATATGGTTGCATGCTTTTCCTAACGTTCCTCTTTGTACAAAGTGGAGACAAATACCAGTGGCCAAATGCTCTTTATTAAATTACCTGTTGGAGTAAACCAATACCATTAGAGTGGGGTCTCTATTTTACACAGCTTTAATGGCATGAGATGGATGAACTCATTTGTTGAATTGGGATCTGTAAACAAAAACAAATGGGAGGAAGAGCACAGAGACAATGAGTAATGGAAACACAGTTTCCAGATTGCAGAAGCCAGGGCTCTAGCAGAAATATCCACAGCCCCGAGGAAAGGCTTGCCGGGGTCCCTGTGACTGTTACCTAGCAACAAACCCATCACACAGTCTATATTAACTGGAGTCCAGTTTAACAAGGCTCAGGAAAAACACGTGGGTAACAGGACCAAATTTCTTCTTTTATACTATGTTAATAACTCAGGTCCACGACAGTCTCTTACAGGGGCTAGCGTCTGAAGAAATCATCCCTGAATAACACTTTCCCCATGTTAAGTCCCTAAAGGAGGAAAATGGCTTTAGCTAATTTACTGTGCACATGTCATTACTTATTTGTCTGTATATCCATCTGATAAGAGTTAAATATACCATATGAAAAAGAAAATCATCCAAGCTCAAATTAGTTTTGATTCATGGTGCAAGGCTCCAAGACCCAACCAAATTCATTCTTAATAGCAAATGAAGTCTGTATCACAGATTTACTGTTATTATTAAATTTTTTTGCTTTAAAAAATTGCTTTTAAGTAAATTACGGCATTTTTTCAGATTTGCCCTCTTTCTTCTATTAGGCTGTTAATCTGAGCTGACTGAATTGCTTTTCTATCATCTGATTTTGCCTAAATTTGTTAAGGAAAAAGATTTGTTTGCTTAGTGCAGTATTTTAATAACACAATTATGCCAGTGGTCTTTAATAACAATACTGCCCTTAAAAAAATGTTCAAAGTGCTTTTGTAATTTTGCTTCTCATTTATCTTTTAACTAAGTCAAGCTAAGGTATGCATTGGCTAGAGTCAGTACAGAAACCCAAATTTCCTTTCTCTGGTCTAGCTTTTCAGGTTTATTGAGGTTCTAGAAACTCATTTTGCCTGGTATTATGCCCTGAAATCCCAAAGTTCTGCAGACAATTAAAGTGGGACTTAAAACTTACTTAAAAGGCAATTTTTGCCCCACATAGCTGTATTTCCATTGTTTGGAAAAATAATTCCTCTTGCCACGGAGGAGACTCTGAGATTCTGCATTAACAACAAACTTTTATATAAGGCCCACTATTCTCTCACTGTTTTAAATGCTTTAAGTGAGTTGTCATTTAATCCTCACAATTGCCCTATAAGATGGAGACTATTGTCTCATCTTATATTAAATAGGTAAGGAAACAGGCACAAGAAGATTAAATAACTTGCTCAAGTTCATGGAGCTAATCAAGGACAGAGGTGGGTTTTGAACCCGAGCAACATAGCTCCCAAGTCCATGCTCTTAACACCTGTGCCATCTTGTGCCTTTACAGTGATTGTTTATTCATTCATTTGTCCGATAAATCTTTGTTGCAAGCACTGGGAATTCAGTGGCAAGCAAAGTAGACATTGTCCTTGCCTTTACTGGCTTATCCTCAAGTCTGATAGATATTAACAGCAAATGCTGTAATGGTTGTTGCTGTCCTATGTCACCCCGGTTATATCAAAATATTATAAACCTCCAGGTAACTCACTGCCAAATTTTCAAAGAACAGCTTTTTATTAGAGACATGACTTATCACCCATCCACTGATTCATTTTTCAAAAATTTACTGAGCACACTTAACTTCGTGCCAAATGCTGGGTCAAGGTATGTTTTAGATACAGGAAGGCACAAAAATATTCACCCAGATGGTAATGACTAGTTTCATGAAACTCTAAAAGCACCCAGGGATGCTCAGGGTGCTTGGAGAGCATAGAAGTTTCTGCAGCTAGTGGGTTAAGAAGGAGAACTGCTGTGAGGAAAGGCCCCTCGCCTTCTTTTGCATGTCTGCCTGTGTAGGAATACATATGCAATTAGCATGTGGATTGTTTTTGTTTTTTGTTGTAGGACCTATAGGAATACTTTTGCTCAAAACTCCTCTCAGGCAAGGCTCTTACCTCCATGGACCACTCAGTTACCAGTACACCCATCAACATAACTCAAGGCCACCCTTAAGAATCATCACTAGCCAAAGAACCACATGACTCTAAGTGTCATTTGATAATGTTATCGTAATATAGACATTAGAGGCCCTGGTGGTGGTGGGTGGGGTCCAAGAAACCTGTGGCAGGACTGTCAGTTCCCTACCCACGTCCTCTCGCCCTCACCACATTGGAACACTGGATTTCCAGCTGCCAGTACCCACACTCCTTCTCCTGAAGGTGTTCTTCAGCCTCCAGAGTGAACTTTGTCCACCCAGGGAAGAAGCCAAAGGGCCATGGGATCCATGACTCCTGGGGCTCTCAGCTAGTAAGGGGTGGTGGAATCCTCGGAAATGCACCGTCTACACTGGCTCCTGGATTTCTACAGAGGGATGGAGCCCCAGATACCCATAGTGGTAACTCACTTGACAACCCTTTCTTGGCTACTTTCCTTTTCTGTCTTGCTTACTGTCCTACAGGTACTTTCTAGATCTCTTATCAAGTAAACTAATTGCACTTAAATCCTTGTCCTGGGAGTAATTTCTGGGGTTCTGAAACTAAGGCAGAGGCACAGTGTAAGTACTCCCATTCTGGCAGCTTGATAGGGTCATTGAGCGGTTTTCACCAGCCCTGTTCACCCACATGTGCGTGGCAGGCATAGCTGTTCCATGAAAGATCTTCGTGCAGAAAGCATCATGCCTTCCTTTAAACAAAGACCAAGAATCTTAAGCAGATGTAGATTTGCCTTTTAGAAGCTTTCATTCTCAATTACTCCCACCATGACATGGCCTTCCTATGTGTTCATTAACTCCTTCCTTCTTGATGCCTTGTTCTGAGAATCTGGTGTGTGCTGATCGGGAAGGTGCTCAGTGGGTGTTTTCAGGGTTCCTGGTCTTCAAGTTACAACAGCTTGGGAGACAAGGCCATTAATTGTGTCATTGTTTCGTGACTTCACCACAAATGATATCTGTCCTGAGATGTTGGTGGTCTTGGAATGCATTTCTCCCTCTATATCTACACATCTTTTCTGATGGAGAAAGTTCTTCAGGGTTTAGGGAGTGACACTGTAACATTCCAGGACACACTGATATATTTGTGAACCAGTCAATCTCGAGAAGAAGTGGGATATACTACGTTAGTAAATCAAGAAAGAAGGCAAGTGTCTGAAGACAGAAATGATTGAAAGATGGTGGTGGGGGGCAGAGTTTGCAGAGAGTAAGAGGAAAATTGACAAATAGGGGGAGGAGAGAGACAAACAGGAAATAGGACAAAAACCAAAACCAAACCAAACCACAGCCAGACAAGCTTTCTGTCTGCCTTGGAACTGCTGCTCTACCTTAGAATTCTCTGCTTGGAAAACAAAAGGGAAAGAAGAAAAAACATAGACAATCAAATGCCCCCAGTGCCAGGGTGGGTGGCCGTCCTAGGCTCTGCAGAGCCTTGCGATGGTTCCTCCAGCACGTCCAGCGTTACAGCAAGTACTGCCCTAACAGCTGCGCTGTGGTTTTGTTTCTCATCACATTCCACACAAATTGATAATGTTAAAATTAGAGACTGTTTTAGACTTTGGGTTTATTAAGTGGCTGCTTGAGGGTTTCTTAGGAAATGGGAGGTAGCCGAGACCAGCATTTGAGTTGTATTTCACAAGTGCATTATTTTACATATTTTGCTACCACTCTCCCCCTTTTTCCCCTCAGGGCTGTAAAATGACAAAATGAGTTTTATCCCCCTACCTCTTTGAATACTATTTAACTGAAAAGCGAATTGCAGCAAAGCAAATGCTTTCCTGGTCTCAAATGTGCAGGCATCCTACCATCAAAGGAAGTCAATTTCATCTGCCTGGTGGGAAAGCACCACATCCTTCTTAAATGGAATTCTCCTCTCTGAAACCAAAGCTCCAGAGAAGCAAATGACCAACGGTGCTGGTGCTGGGACAGGATTAAAGATGATGATCCTATCTCGTGTTTCTACCACCCCTTGTCATCTCTAAGTCATCAATATGCAGCAACCACTTGATCTGCGTCTGATTCCAGTCTCTTCGGGGTGGGAAAGTGATGGCCACAGACACAAATCACTCACAGCTCGCCGCATGTCTGTGAGAGAAGAAACATCCAGCCGGAGCCTGGGATAAACTCTGCCGTGCACAAGTCGTCCTGAGACATTAAATGTCCACAAGGAACAGATGGGAGCCCTGCATCTCAGAGGTCCCATCCCAAAGACCCTTTCACTCTCAGGAGCTGGGGATCAGCAGGGACTCCCTCTGAAGGAGGAAAGGCTGAGTTGCTTTTGTTTCTGCCCAGTCTGAGGTTTTGACTCAGAAGGGTGGGAAGCAGCCTGAGTGGGAACAAAAGTGGTCTATGCACAGTCTGCCGCCAGCGCGGGCTGCGGTTTCACCCTCTGCACCTCGCTCTCCATCTGTGAAATGGGGCGAGGACGGCGACTTCAGATGAGTGCTGGAGATTGAATTTCTGTGTGCAGGCTTTGAAGTCGAGAACAAGAGGTGTAATTTGAACATAAAGCGTTGTTGTTATTTCTCACCCACTTCTGCCAGCATCCTATTGTTCCCTACTATAGAGTCTTCTCCGGGGTTTTGTTAGGAAACTGTTGCTGCTGTCTGACGACACCCACACGACCCAGCCTCCGGCTGCAGTGTCGTTCGGAGGGTGGCTGCCCATATAGCATGGGGACAGTCCATTTAGCCGCTCTGATATTTTTGTTCATTAATTAAATGAAAACTTGAAAACACACAAAGATAGGGATTTCCCATAAATACTGGGACATTTTCTGCTTTAGAATGAAAGCAAAAGACCTCTTCCACTTTACATCCCATTACAATGTATTCATGCTGGTCATTTCACTTTCTGCAGGGAACCCAAGGGACAGAGGGGCCGGAGGCTGTGCCGCTCCCAGTGGCTTCGGTGCTCGGCGTTGATGAGGTTGGAAAGCTGTCAGCTATTCAGCGCCACGGAGCTCAGGGCTGACGACGGGAAGGGAGTCTCTTTACTATTACCTCCCATACATTGCCTCCATAAATATCCTTTTTTATTATTATTTCTGCTGTTTGTAGATTCTGTTTATGGATGTGGTTAATGCTGCATCTGAACGTTAAGGGAATTACTATCCTTGTTAAGATTCTGACCTCTTGGGGAGATTTGCTTAGGCATTTTTTTTCCTGCAATAAACACATCTGGTGGATGGCAAGGGGCTTATTTTTCCCCTGGACACCCTGGTGAGTGTTTGGGGGAGTGAGTTTTAAGCACCAAAGAGAGCATTCCCTCAAACATTTAACGCACTTTGATGTCGGCTGAGGGAGGTAATCAGCCCTGCCCGTGCATTCTGGGGGAGGACGGAGCCTGCAGGCGGCGGGCTGTTTCTGTGTAGCCATCCCCCAGGAACAACGACAAGCAGCCGAGACACAGCAAAGAGGGGCCCGGGACAAGGGAGCACAAAGCCACCGTCAGCGCCCATCGCCTACTGAGCGATGGCTACGTCCTCCTCCTGTCCCGGGAGGATGGCCTCTGCTCAGAGTGGTGACTGACTGCAGGCGATAGATTCGTTGCACCCTGGGCCAGCATGCCCTGGGTGAGGTGTGGGGGTAGAGACTGCATCCCCAGACAGGTGGAGCTAATCCTTTGGACACTAGAGGTGGCTTTGGAAGGAAGAGATATTCACCTCGTAACCAAAATCCCAGATGACTGCTTCCAAGCCCCTTAACAACAGCATTTCACAGAGTCTCAGGGACAGAGGCAGAGCCTATGTGTGTGATTTCTCAGCCTGCGCCCCTGCCTGCCTGTCAGAGCCACATGTCCCTGGGCCTGTAGCTCTTCTCCATTGGGATGTCTATAGGCACCTTCAGCACGACATCCTTAAAACCTATCCCCTATTGTTTTCCTTTGAATCTGTTATTCTTTCTTTTCTCTTATTTAAGAAAACCATCTGCTCATTTGTCCAAACCAGAAACATTGGGGTTTGCCTTACCTCTTCTTCCCTTCCCTGCAACCCAAATCCATTATATCACCATGTCATTTTGATTGTGATTTGTAAATATCCTCTCAAATCCTTCCACTGTGCCCTATTGCCAGTGCCAGCAGGCTCCAGTCTCTCCTCACCCCGGTGCCTGCAAAGGCCTCGCAAAGAGTGTGCCTGTCTCCAACCTGGAGCCCCTTCTCCAGCCCCTTCTCCTCATTCAATAAAGAGTGGTACTTAGCATCATGTCACCTTCAGCAGCTCCCCGTTACCTTCGAATAAGGGTCAGACTGCGTGACGTGACCTAGAAGGAGTGTGGTGGTCTGTTTCCTTTCACTGTCCCCTGGAGGCTCCGATGCTCCAGCCATTACGTGCAGTTCTCAGACCATCCTCTCTCTTCTTCTCTTTCTCCCTGTGCCTAAGTCTAATGCAGCACTCAGATCTAGGCTTAGATGCTACTTCCTTCAGGAAGCTACTTCTGCCCAAAGATCGGGCAAAACGCCCCTCCGGTGGACTCCGTGGCACGTTTACTCCTGCTCTCCACGGCGTTACAGCGTCATCCTATTATGCTATGCTGTGATGGCGTATGGACCTGCAAGCCACCCACCCAAGATGACGAGCTCCTTGAGAGTAGCAGACACTACATTTTGTTCCCTGTTTTATTCCCAGCATAGTGTTCCAAGCAGCTAGTCAGCATTCACATACTTGTTTTGTAAAAACAAACATGAGTCTTTTATACCCAGTTCAGTGTTTTTTAACTATGCTATGGTTTCCTTCCTGCTATTTTTCCTATGTTCTTTCAAACTCTGTATGTTGCAGTTCCAGTCAATGCACATGCACAGCCCTGCAGTGTGGTACCCTGCACAAAACCGTGGTTCATCTCCCCCAGCTAGAAAATGGGTTGCCAGTGCAGCTGCCGCAGAAGCAGAGACGACAACAGCACGAGCTCACATTTATTGAGCACTTGCTGTGTGGCCGGCATTGTCCTAAGCTTACGTGTGTTAGTTCACTTAATAGTTACCAGAACTCTATGGAGGAGGTGCTATTAACGCCTTCATTCCAACGATAAGGTAACCAAGGTGTAGAGGGGTGAAGTTTATTTAATAATTAGAAAGTGCTAGAGTCAGGATGAAAGCCCAGGAAGGCTGACTTTAAAGTTCAGCCTTTTAATCAATAAGCTGTGTTCTGTTAAGTTGAAATTGCGCTAAAATACGATATTGTGAATGTTTTCTCCTGGGAATTTTTGTTTGGTGACAATCAAATAGTCCCACTGGAATTGCATTATTAACAATGCATAGCAATGACTGAATTTCAGGGATTTCTTTCTCCGGGGGGAATTTTCACTTTCCTCCAAGGACTCTGGAACTGAGAGCCAGGTATGTCTGTCTCTTGATCACTTTTCTAGTCCTTTCTGGATGGGGGTCAGCCCTGGAGGGAAGGGTTTTAGGAAAAGTCTTCATTTGTAGGGGTTCCCTTACTCTTTCTAACCACAGCCCTTTTGATCGACTTTATCCCTGGTTCAGGAGTATTGTGTGAGTTTTATAAGTATAGATTACTGGGTATGACGATTAGAAGGGAAAACTTTATCTCTGTTTACCGCCCAACAGAGATGGCAGAGAATGGCATTAACTCAACATGTTAAGCACAAGTCTGAGAAAAACTGCTTGAAATGCTCAGTGACCAGGTGTGCTGGGAGGACAGGTGGGGTGACCCCAGGCAGAGATGGAGAAGGCGTAACAGTCCAGTCTTCTGGCCACCACTGCTCACATCACAGCTAAACTTGCCTGAGGGTGCGGACGCCTTGAGCAGGCCTCCCCAACAGGGAGCTGCTCCACGTGTGGCTTCACTTAGGGATTGCCGGCGAGTCCTGCCGCCTGCCCCTGTCTGTGCACTGAAAGCCTTGCTCGGAGATGCCCTGCTTCCCATAGCAATCCTTCCTTCATCGACGCCAAGCCAGGTGGTAGCAAACAAACTGCTCTCTCTTCCTCCTTCTTCCTGTCTTTCTGCAGCTCTCAGAGATATCCCACGTGAGAAAAGGAGGAAGCAATGGGGCTTGCTGAAGAAGCTTCCATCCTCTGCTGGTGCTCAAGGTTCAGACCTTTCTACTCTTAGGGTAACAACTCTGACTGCTTTGGAGGAAAGATTGAAAGCCTTGATCATAGCTTCACAATTTTAACCAATGGGCCAGGCTTAAATAGAAATCACTAGGCTGTTTCTGCTGCTTTAAATGCCTAAGTGTTGGGCCAACATTTCTGCCAGGGAGAGATGGTTTCCAGATGAGGCATCTGGTGTCTAAGCTCACATGAGCATATGTGTACACTGTGTCCAGATAAGTCAACAGTTTTGTTAAGCACCTACCCTGTGCCCAGAACTGGACTGAATCAGCTCTGAGTGTTTAGGCAACAATACACATGTTTGCTTTTGGCCTAGTGACAGCAGAACAGCAGAAGGGAAGGGAAGGCAGTCACGATGAGAAGCGTGAGTACTGAAGTTTTCTTCCATTGTGGATACTTTGACGGCTCATTGGTGAAGCTGCTTCCTTAGGTGTATTTTCATGGCAAGTATTACTTCTGCCCCCTCTACAGATTAGCCAGGTGAGGCTAATAAAACCGTGCAAATGGGCCACAAGAAGACTGGGAGGGAGACAGTCACAGTAAGCAGCCCTTGGACCTACAGCTGGCAGAAATGTACTTATTTATTTTTAAAATTATTGATATACACATTACTTATTATGTGTCCAGTCTCTGTTCAATGTTAAACATATATTCATTTTCACTCATAACAACTCTATGGAGTGCTATTATTAGTATTCCCATTTGACAGATACAGGAAATGGAGGCACAGAGAGGTTTAGCAGCCTGCCTGAGGTTACACAGATAGTGACTTTATTTGGCCTGCAACGTGGGTCAAATTCATTTGCCAATACTTACAAATTGGGAGATTTTGCACAAAAATCCAGATTTGCATTGTATCTTTAAAAACTGCAAGGTCTGATGACACTGGGCTCTATGGCAAGCAGAACCACGCTGTAAAATATAAACATTTATTAGCAAGCGGGCATAAAGTTACACAACCTGTTCGTGCCTTCTGTGAGGTCCCCGCTCATCTCTGCAGGTGCTTTGAAAAACAATGTTTATGGAAGACTCACTCTGAGACAAAAATGAGATAGTGTTCTAATAGCAGATTCAACTCCCCTTCAGTGGGATTAGGTAATATTACCATCCAATAAATGGTGAAACAAAAAACCAAACAGAGCTTCAGTCTAGAAGGGTTACTCCCAGGGTGCTGGGCACTGGGTTTGCAAGATTCTAAAATGCCATTCATGCAAGGGTGGAAGTGCATGAATAAAACTTACTCATTGTACCAATAAGAAACTATTTCTAAGAACTCTTATGATCAGGGTAACTTTTAATTTACTGTCTAAACTAGGACATTTGTAAGCATGAAAGTGGGTGTTCCATTTCTCAGTTTATTGCATCTCATCTATAAATGCACCCTTCATTGCCTGCTCTGCTATAATACAAGGGAGCCCTATAAATATTCTCCTTTGCCTGCTGGGATGCAGTGATGCTTTGTCAGTAGAGGATGCTGGGGGGACACTGGAGGAGGAAGGGGTTTCTCTTCCTGATTCCGGTGTGCTCCTCTCCAGGCTTTGGCAACTTGTGGCTTCTCCGGCACTTGGCCTTGGCTGCATATGGCAGCTGGCAATGCCCAGTAGCCTTCAGCTGCCCCTAGAACTCCCTTGAGCAGCTTTGCAGCTGAATCCCACCAGGGAGGCACCTCTCTGTGAACAGCTTCCCCCGAAGCCTCTCTGTGGCTTTGCAGTAAAATTCTGAAGCACAGCACCTTCTTGTAGACAGCTTTCTCCAGCACTCTAGAAGACAGAGTCCACCTGCACAGCACTACAGCAATTAATTGCTCTGCCATCTGGTGAACCACAGCCAGTTCCTCTCTGAGGAAGCCTAGAATTCAAGCCTGAGGGGACAGGCTTGAGGCTTTTCCCTGGGTTCTCTATCTCAGCCTTGGAGATAGGGCTTGCTTAGATCTGCAGTTCTATACTTCTTTAGAATTCTCTTTAAGTCTCATCAGTTAATATCCCATTGCATTGCTCCTGCCTCCTGTGACTAATTCTTTATATTAAAAATTCCCTGTATAGGCCGGGCGCGGTGGCTCACGCCTGTAATCCTAGCTCTCTGGGAGGC
>VBSM01003157.1:4474164-4508764 GCA_008086735.1 Cheirogaleus medius
ATGTTATAGCTTGTTGCTGATTGGATGCTTTTTGAGTCCTACCAAAGGTATAAATGCTGGAGGAGAATGGGGAAGGGGGGTCAGAAGATCAGAAGTTGGCTGAGGGTGCTGACGGAATAAAGGCTTGCCGCTTGGTTATTTCCCTGGTCAAGAGCTGTTACAAGAGCTGTTAACACTTGCCGAGAAGAGCTGTTACACTTGCTGTTAACACTTGCCGGAACATTTGTTCTATGCATTGTTAAGAGATATATGCTTACATAACATGAGAATGAAGTTATGCATAAGACCAATAAATACCAAATCCAGGACTGCAGTTATTGTGTCTGGACAAGGAGGGAACAGTGTATACAGGACAGGGAACAACGCATGAAGTTTCCACTGCTTTTGTGATATTCAGTGGTTAAGCTGGGTAGGGACAAATTGATATTGGCTAAATTATTCTCTACATTTTTTGGTGTCTGAAATATTTCCTAGCAAAGAAGAGCAAGTTGGCAATAAAGATTAATTTAGTAGAGAAAACAGTCTGGCAACGGAACGTAAGGGGACGAGAGCCGCGGGGCTGAGGAAGGATTCTAAGTTTCTCTTAGAATGATGTGTCCAAAGTGTGGGTCCTGCTGTAGTGCATGTTTGGCTAACAGTAAACAACAGCTTAAGTGTGACATTTAGAAATTGTTGTTGCTGATGAATCAAACCACCATATGTCGTAACCTCTCACTTTATTCAAATACAATGCCAGTCACATAGTAGAAAAATCTCCTGTGAGTGATTCATTATAAGAAACTGATATGTTTTCTTTTTTAGTCTTTTTAACTTGGCCAAATTATAAATATTTTAAATGCCAAAAAAGAGGAAGAAGAATGCCACATGCAATCCTTTAGGGAGAAATAGCAAATTCAGCAACAGACAACAGCATCCAAGATGAACAGAGAGGTGTTGCATTCCGTTGTAGCCAATCTCTACTCTTACAAATTTACAAAATAAGAAACTTGAGTTATTATAACATAAGAAAAATGATCCCCTCTTATTTATTTCTTTGGACTTTTTATTGATTAAAATGTCATTATTTCTTTTACTTATATAAAGATCTTTTGGCCGGGCACGGTGGCAGACATTAATCACTCACAGGTAGATATGGAAAAACATCAATTAGAGCCTGGGGAGGAAAAATATAGTTATTGAAATAAAAAATAGTAACTCCTACATGCTATCAAATCAATGTAAGACACAGTCACAGAGAAGATGTAGTAAAGTGAATCATGTGTTGAGGAATCCACCCAAAATATAACACTAAGTCATCAAGAGAAGAAAGAAAATGTAAAACATTGACTGACATGGAAGAGAGAGGAGTTTCCATCATACATCTGTCAGGATTTTTAGAAGTAGAGGAGAGAAGAAATGGTGGTGAGGCAATATTTAAATAGATAGTGGCTGACAACTTTCTGAATAAAGAAAGATACAAGTCCTCAGACTGCAAAAGTGCACTGAGCACACACACTTTTCATCAGGAACAACAGGAATCAGAAGACAATAGAATAATATCATCCGCATGTTGACGGAAAACGTTGTCAACCCAGAATTCCACATAGGACCAAATTATCATTCAAGAGTGAGGGAAAGGCCGGGCGCGGTGGCTCACGCCTGTAATCCTAGCACTCTGGGAGGCCGAGGCGGGTGGATAGCTCAAGGTCAGGAGTTCGAAACCAGCCTGACCAAGAGCGAGACCCCGTCTCTAAAAAAAAAAAAAAAAAAAAGAGTGAGGGAAAAATAACTTCAACACTACAAAGACAAAGGATGTACATCATCAAAAAGACAAACAAGTCCACAAGGAAGCAGTGAGACACACTGAGCAATGGTCACTATAAATAATGCAACAAAAGCCAAATTTTAATGCTGAACAACCAATATCCCAGGAAAAAGCTCAACATGTGACATGGCCCACTAGGATTAAATTAAACATAGAAACATGGTAATTGAAAATAAAAATCAACCTCTAATTAAGCAAACTTTATTACTCTGTAAAGAATGAAGGGGGGCAGGAAGAGATGGAGGAAAGGCAAGACAGCAGCAGAGAGGAAAGAAGGAAGGAGGGATATTTGCCTGCCTGCCCCTAGATTTCTCAGGATGTGGAGAAGTGAGATGCTCCTTAAGAGATGTAATTGGATGTGTGAGCCAGAGGAAGGTGGGGCCTGCTGAGTTTACCTCCATGCCTGGGGTGTGTGCAGGGTGGAGCTGGGGAACACATGGAAAGTGTGAACCAAGGTGTTTCTGACCACATAGGCAGGTGTTCATCCTCTTGACAAGAACTCTGCTGAGAGAGGACAGCAGCAGGGCGGCTCCCTGGGAAGAACAGTCTGGAGCGTGGGTTAGGGCTGGCACCTCGGTGGGGATCAGATAGAGATGCCCCAGAGGGGGAGGAGGGCGCAGAAGTCAAAGGCTCTTCTTCTGCCCCAAGCCAGGCTGCATTAGTGGGCACTCTTTAGCATTGGTGTCTTAGTTCATTTGTGCAGCTATAACAAACTACCTGAGACTGGCTCATTTATGAAGAACAGAAATGTATTTCTTACAGTTCTGGAGGCTGGAAAGTCCATGATCAAGGCACTAGCAGATTCATTGTCAGGCGAGGGCTCTGTCTGCTTCCAAGACAGTGCCTTGTTGCTATGTCCTGACATGATAGAAGGGCAACAAGGGACTAGCTAGTTCCTTGGACCCTTTTATAAGGACACTAATCCCTTCATGACACAGAACCCTTACCACCCAATCACCTCCTAAAGGCTCCATCTCCTGTACTATCACCTTGGTGTTCAAGTTCCAACATGTGAATTTTGGAGGGCACGTACATTCAGTCCACAGCGCTTGGTAAGAAGTTCAAGTGTAGCTCTCTGCCCCAACCCCATGCCTGTTAGCCCTGAGAAGCCAACTGGGGCAGGTGCTGCGCGATAATGAGTGGGGCTTTGGGGAGAGACATGGTAAAGAGAATTTTACCAACTTGCTCGAATTTGTGAATGAAACCTCTTCTTGGTCCTTTTTGAAATTTTATTAATATTTTAAAATTGCTTTCAATTGCTTCTTTTGGTATCTTAATGGTGTTTCTTTCGACTGTGATACTGTACTGAGAACTTGAAGGTTTGGCTTCATTTGGATTGCACATAAAAATTGTTACTCCTTCCTCTTTGGTGGGGGAGAAATGAGCCTGCGTTCTTCCTACTTCTTGGTGTTGGCCTGCCCATCTGCAGAGGCTGGAAGCTGCTATCCCAGGACCACTAGGCTTAGAGGGCCAGGTGCTGAGACAACCACAGCCGGAGAGCTGCTACAGTGCCCCATCATTTCACATATTCTGGACTTTCTCCCCAGGCTTCTCCTGTACATGGGAATTTCCCCCATGGGAACCACAGTCCTCAGTGACCAAGAGCACAGCACGCAGCTGAACCAGGTTGGATGCCTGTCCTCACGAAGGCCTTAGCACTCGCCTGTCAGGTTGTACAGTCTCCACTATGGGAAGGGCTCTTTCATGGGGCTGTATTCCCAACACCCGGAATAGTGCCTACATAACTGTTGAACGAAAGCACATGGACAGGGAACTGTCCCTTGACCTGACCAGGTTTTACATAGGCTCTTTTATAACTACATTGCAAAGTATGCATTACTTCATAATAGAGTCAAAAAGTTGGGGTCAACAAACCTGATTGTTGCATAGGACATAGATGGGCCAGAAAATAAATGACTTAGGGTAATAAACAGGTTCCTGAGAGCATTTGAAGTGGAAGAAGAAAGGATTCAGCGCTGTCTGCTGTCTGAGAGATTTGGTCTGAGAAATATTGCCATGCTATGAAATTAATTACTATCAGAAAAGAAAGCCTCCAGTGATTTAAATTATATTGCATGTATCTATGTGGTATATTACAGTACATTAAAAAAGGTAAAGTAAATTAAAAGCCCTAAAAATAATCTACATATTATTTAAAGATCCCTGTGGCGTATTAATCATGCCACCTTCTCTATTCATTTTGTCTCTTTTTGTAAATAGAAGCAATCTGAGACTGAAGCCACTTGACTAATAAGTGGTCCTGGTGTAGAAACAAGATTGACCCTCTGTCCCCTTACCCTACCACAGGAGTGCCTGTCACCAAAGGGCCTGGCGCCTGTCACCCTGCCAATGCCCCGGCATCTCTGCTCATGGACACCCCAGTGAATTTCTGGTTTCAACTTCTCCACTTTATCCCTTGAGCCTTCCAGAACTCAGGTTTGGGGACACTCTTAGTAGAATTCCAACTGTGTTATGATGAATTAGGCTTCCGGGGCTAGCCTGAGAATCTGACCACCACTGAGAACATATGGGTCGGTGGCGAGTTAATACAACATAATTATTTATTAAGAATGTGGATTCTGGAACGGGTAGACCACTGGCATTGGTTTGCAGACCCTGACATTTATTAAGGGTGGACCTTGGACAGTTTGGCCACTCTTTGCCTCAGTTTGCTCATCTGTAAAATCAGAACAATAATTATAACCAACCTTATAGGTACTATTATGGGCTGAATTGTGCACCCCCCAAAAATTCAATTGTTGAAGCCTTAACCCCAAGGACCTCAGAATGTGACTGTATTTGGGGACAGGGCCTTTAAAGAGGCAACTGAGTTAAAATGAGGTCATTAGTGTGGGCCCTAAGCCAGCGTGCCTGGTGTCCTCATATAAGAGGGATTAGGAGACACATGGAGATAAGATCATGTGAAGACTCCAGGAGAAGAAAGGGCAAGGAGAGAGGCCTCGGTAGAAACCAACACCTTGATCTTGGACTTCTAGCCTTCAAAATTGTGAGAAAATACATTTTGTTGTTTAAGTCACCCAGTTTGTGGTACTTTGTGGCACCCCTAGCAAACTAATGTGGGCACTTTTGAAAATTCCATGAGACGCTGCATGCCAAGTGCCGAGCACAGTAAGCATGCAGTCAGCTTTCACTGTCATTATTATGTAGGAAAATACGTTGCTAATTCTAAATAATTTTCTTAAGAATTAAGATTTAGACCACAACTTGTTCATAATGTGAGTACTATTAGGTATTAAGATTACCTTGAATGTTGTCTTCTTTACATTAAACACTCATTTGTCCATTCATTCATAAAATAAACATGTATTCACTGCAGACATCGAGCCAGGAACTGTTTGGTGCCAGGAATACAGGATGGATTGCACACAGATTGTGGCTTCCTTGAGGAGCTTGGAGTGTCTGGAAATGGTCCAGTGTGGTTCTTGGCATCATTATAGAGAGAGGGTGAGGGTGGTGGCTGGAGGCTGGGAGGGTTAAACATGGCAATAAAGTAGAATGACTGTCCATCTGCAGGGCAGGCAGATGAAGGACTCTCTGGACACATTGAAACCCAGCCCAGCTCTTATGTGGTGTGGGTTTTCTAGGGAAGTTCTGCAGTCACCTGGTGCTGACCTGCAACACACAGAGAAAGATGGCTCTGTCTGAGCACGACATCTATGCTGTGCTTGAGGTTAAAAGGTTGCAGACAAAGACTAGCTCTGCTTGTGAAATTATAGGCTGTGCATGAGGTTCTGGCAGGTGTGGAATCTAACGGGACAAAATCTAACGGTCTGCTGATGCAGACCCGTCTGCCCAGCCATACTCTCTAGAAAAGGAGAACTGAAGTCGTCACTAATGTTCCCTAGGGAGGCTGCTGGCATAGCTAGGTCAGATTTCTTTCAAATTACAATGCCAGTAGTGAGTTTCACAATTTCTCCATGTTTTGAACCACTTTTTCAGGTATAATTGACATACAATAAAATATACATATATAAGTTGTAAAATTTGATGTGTTACACCAGTGAAATGTGTAGCACAGTCAAGTTGGGAAACATGGCCATCCTCAGTCTCTTGTCCCTTACTGATCCCTTCTTCCTGCCTCTCCTCCCACCTGCAGGCAACTACTGATCTGCTTTCTGTCACTCTAAGTTAGCTGGCATTTCCTAGAATGTTCTATACATTGACTCATACAATATGTACTCTTTTTCATCTGTTTTATTTTTAATTTTGAGATTCACTCATGTTGTTGCTGTATATCCGTAGTGTCTTCCCTTTTGTTGCTGAGTATACTCCACTGCATGAATATACTGCAATTTGTTTATCCAATCACCTGTTGATAGACATGTGGGTTGTTTCCTGTTTGGGCTTTTGCAAATAAAGCTGCTACGAACATTTGTGTACAGGTCTGTGGATGGATATATATGCTTTCTTTTCTCTTGGGAGAAGAGTAGTTGAATCATATGGTGGGTATATGCATACCTTTTTAAGAAACTGTAAACTATTTTCCAAAGTGGTTGTATCATTTTACATTCCTAGAAATGAATGAGATTTCTGGTTCCTTCACATCCTCATCCATATATTCAGTCTTTTCTAATTTTAGTCATTTTAATAGTTGTGTAGTGGTATATCATTGGAGTTTTTAGTTGCATTGCTCTGATGACTAATGATGAAATGGTTGTTCAAACCTTTTGCTGATTTTTATGGGTTGCTGGTTTTCTTATCATGTTTGAAGGGGTCTAAATATTTTCTGGATGTAAGTCCTTTATCACACATATGCTTTGCACATATTTTCTCTCAGTCTGTGGCTTGCCTTTTCATTCTCTAAACAGTGTAATTTGAAGAACAGACTTTTTAATTTTAATGAAGTCTAATTAATCAATTTGTTCTTTTATGGCTCATGCTTTTGGTGTCATAGCTAAGAAATTTTTACCTCGCTCAAGTCTACAATTTTTCTCCTATCTTTTTTTATAGAAGTTGTATAGCCTTAGCTTTTACATTTAGATATATGATGTACTTTGACTTAATATCAATTAGGCCAAGTTGGTGCATAGTTGTATTGAGGTCTTCTAAATCCTTACTGATTTCCTATTCAATTGTTCTATCAATTATAGAGAGAGGTGTTCTGAAATCTTTCATTATGCTGTGGATTTGTCAGTTGTTGCATTATGTATTTTGAAGGCCTATTATTAGATGCATATTGAGGATTGTTCTGTCTTATTCATGAATTGACCACTTTGTTATTATGAAATGACCTTCTTTATCCCTGGTAATATTTTTTGCTCTGAAACCTGCTTTGTCTAAAATTAATATAGCCAACTACAACTTTCCTTTGATTACTGTTAGCATGGAATATATTTTTCATTCATTTATTTTTAATCTATTTATGTCTTTTACTTAAATTTGTGGTTTTTATAGGCAGCATATAATCCTTTTTCATCCAGTCTGACAATTTCAAATTTTTAATTGGGATGTTTAGACATTAACATTTACAATGAATATGGATATGCTTAGGATTAAATCTATCATCTTGCTATTTATTCTCTATTAATATCTGTCCCTTGTGGGAACCTGCAGCCTCAAGGCCACCTGACCATTTGCTTAGCTAACTCCTCCTGCCTTGTCCTTCCACACTCCCCTCCTTTATGAAATCTCCATGACTCTCCTAGCCCAGGTTAAGTGGCGTTTCAATGTGCTGTTATAGCCCCTGTTATGTGACTTTTTGTAGCATTTCTTACATGATACGCCAGATGTCTATTACTAGAGATTCATCTTATTGAGAGGACAGACAGGCAGCTTTCTCTCTTTAACCCAGCACAGTAACATGTGGCCTTGGTACATAGGGGCTTTCAAATGTTTGGACAGTAAATGAGTTAGTCAAATGATAGTTTAAAAACTATATTTGGCCAGTTTTATTCTCCTGATTCCCAACCACCCTCTTTGGGCATCTGGAACAGAGTTTTCAGAAGCAGGAATCAGTCTTTGAAATGAGGCTTACTTACGGATCAGCTCTGAACTTTTCAGTAAAAATATTGCAGCCTACAAAGTTTAGCCTAGGAGCTACTTTGGCTCATTACTGAAGATCTTCTCTGTGGTTGCCGTTAAGGCACTTAGGGAAGGAAATTGCTGACTGTTCGGATTAGCTCTCTGCCCTCTTCCTCTCACACCCATGGGGCAAATCCCAGGAGCAGAAGTGGGAGGAGATGTGCATTCTCCCCCACAGGGGGATGCAGAGCTGTGTGCATGTCCTCTTCTGTCACTGGTGCTGGGTGCCAGATGTCCAGGTTGGGTGAGGAGAGACGGTTACACTTGGAGGATCCTCCCTACCCACAGCCCAGCCCAGTATTGCCAGACCCCACCCCTTACCTGGCTTCCTTTCTAAAGTGAGAAAGAATCTAGCAGCAAGACAGAGACTCCTCCAAGACACTCATTGTTGACAGACACTTAGTGCCCACCTCACCTGCAAACCACTGGTTCTAGATGGAGGTCTACACTGTCCACTAGAGGAAATCTTGCCCACGTGGAGCCTTCTAGCTTTCCTCAGACACCTATACACAGAAGCGTAGAATCAGTTGTGTGGATGACAATAATCTTCTGATAAGTTCCCGCACCTTATTCATCTGTATTCACTTAGGATTACTTCTACGAGAACCCTTAAACAGAATCTCATACTGCTTCAGCTGGCTTTTTGGAAGTCACAGAGACTCTTTGGAAAACTTTAAATAATTTATTTTACAAGGCCATCTCCTGTCCTGGGAGGTTTTCATGTTGAATTCTATTAACAGCTTTTGTCTTCTGTTATAATGCATATATTAACAATTAAAAGCCATTTAAAATAATTGATTCAATTCACTAAAGCCAACAAATTAATTAACTGATGCATAATTAATCAGAGCAGCAAGGCATCCATTCTTCAGGGACCAGATAGGAAAGCTGTGATTTGTGTGCTCATGAATAGCGTGGATACAGTCAGCTGTGCTCTTGAACCAGACACTGATACAATCGGGGTCGTAATTTAAGGGTCAAAGTCTGGTCTGCCCACAGAAGGAGCTCTTGGCCTTGGCTACTCTGCTAGTCACAAGGGAGTGTTACTCTACTGTATTAGACGGCTTGGGCTGCCATGGCAAACAAAATACCTGGCTTAAATGACAGACATTTATTTCTCATAGTCTGAAGGCTGAAAGATCCAGTATCTATGTGCTGGCAGATTCAGCTTCTGGTGAAGGCTCTCTTCATGGGTTGCAGATGGCCACCCTCTTGCCGTGTCCTCACAAGCAGAGGGAGAGAGGAGAGAGAGAGAGAGAGGGCACTCTGATCTCTCTTCTTCTTGCAAGGATACTACTCCCATCACGGAGCTCCATCCTGATGACCTCATCTACCTCCCAAAGATCCTATCTCCAAATACTATCACATTGGGGGCTAAGGTTTCAACATATGAATTTTGCAGGGACACAAACATCGAGTTCATACTGATTATGCTCCGGCCAGGTCTTAAGACAGACACAGAGCTATTGGATGTCAGAGCTGGAGGATCCATAGAGACCATCCTGGTCCATTGTTCAACACATACAGCTTGAGTGTTCCTTATCCAAAATGCCTGGGACCAGAAGATTTTTGGATTTTTTCAGATTTTGGAATATTTGCATATATATAATGAGACACCTTGGGAATGGGAGCCAAGTCTAAACATGAAATTCATTTATGTTTCCTAGACACCTTATACATGTAGCTTGAAGATAATTTTATATATTTTTAATAATTTTGTGCATGAAACAAATTTTGTCTGCATTTTGACTGTGACCTGGCACATGAGGTCAGCTGTGGAACTTTCCACTTGTGGTGTCACATAGTGCTCAAAAAGTTTCACGTTTTGGATTTCCAGATCAGGGGTGCTCAACCTGTACCAGTATACTCCAACCGTGGTCTCTGGAAGGTGCCAGTCTGCAGTTTGCTCCTGGTCCAAGAGGAAATGAGTCCAGAAATTGACAGTAAGCATTTAGAAACTTTGATAGCAATTTGACAGGCAATTTTATGTCTGCTGAATCTCATATTCAAAATTTGGGGCTTATATTTTTATGCTCTTTTTATTAAATCATTCTCATAATTCATTTTTATTATATTTAAAACACGTACCAGTATGCAATAGATTATAAAAAAAACAAAGCAAAGCAAAAACAAACTGGTTCTTTACCACAGATATTTCTTGGATTATTCCGGAAATCTTTAAGCCCAAACCTTACAAAATACTGTCTTAGCCTGAGCATGTTCTAGGGGAGATAACGTGAGCTCTAATATCCCTGTGCAGCTGTGTCAGAAAAGGGGATTTGAGAAGCTTTGCATTTGCCTCTGGAGGTGCTACTGTGCTCCGCAGAGTTCAATGCTATCTAGAGAATAAGATGAACAAAGTCTTATCAAAGCCATGTAAGCTGTAAATAACATAGCTGCACTTATACTCATTTTGAACATGTGCCTACTGAGAGGGTCATGAGTTAGCTGTGAAAAGTCACGTTACTGTACAATCACCAGCCACAGCTGTATATTAGAGTGCATTAGAGCACACCATGGTGAATTAATGTACTAACTCAGATAACAAGAATGGCAGGCACTGAGGACATACACCTTGGGGTTTTTAGAGAGAAAACAACAGAAGAGAAACCTGAGTCATTGTTTGGGATAATGAGATGGTGATGAACAGGTTAGGACAGAGATAGTTAGCCCTCTCTAGCACTTTACTAATAAAAATGGAGGGAGTTCAGCCATTGTTCTGACTTGAAGTGGAATGGACACTCACTGGGGCCTGATTATAAGTTGTCTTTGGGTTGTGGTGATGATATTATTATACCTTCCAGAAAGTTTGGAAGAAGACTTTTTTGTGCTGTAGGAGCTATAATAGCTTTTGTAGCCCCTTGGATGGGATTTAAGGTAGGCTTGTCTTGGAGATTTATAGGTTATCATATATACACAGATAGACCACATGCAATGACTCCGTACAAATCCATAGCTCACCTCTCTCCTTCCTTGAACTCTTACTATGTACAAGAGCCTTGACTTGGGAGTGAAAAGAGCTGTGATTCTACCTTTGTGCATGAATGATCTTAGAAATATGATCTCAAGATTTTAAAAAGTAAAACTGCTATTCTGAAAATAAAGTTGCTTATTGTGAAAGGGCTACCATATTGCCTTATCATAACAGAAGAGAAAATTACTCACCTGAGATTGCACATGGAATCCATTTAGTCATATGAATAGGGACAAATCTAATGTACTGCATAAGGAATATTGTATTTCCAAAAACCAAGTAAGCCACTTGATGTAACATACCTGATACTTTTGAAGTGACCCAAAGAGCAATGCAGAGTATCAGTAGCAGAGAAGATCAGATAGATCTGGGTTCAAATCCTAACTTCACCTCTCTCTAGCTATAAAATCTCAGACACTTTATATAGCCTCTATGAGACTCAACTTCCAAATCTGTAAAGTGGAGAAAATAATACCTATCCTAAAAGGTTATGTGAATGGGGCTAACATTTATAGAGTACTTCTTACATACTAGTCCCTATGTTAAATATTTACAATATGTTCTCTCACTTAACCTCACAGCCAACATTTAAAGATATACAGTATGATAACCTGATACCCAAACTCGAGCACTCAACCACTACAGCTTTAGAGATCTAGTATGTGAAGGACTTAGCATAATGTCTGGCACTTAGTAGGCTCTTAATAAATGAATCATTGTTATTATTATCACTACTATTATGCAGGGAGACAAAAGCAACACTGGAAGTGAAAATGCACACACGTGGCCTTTTCCCTGGATTGTCTCCTCTGCTGGAAGAGTCTGTGGCTGCTCTGCCTTAAGGGTGCAGGGAGTGGCCTGAGCTCCAGATCCCTCAGGCTCCAGCCTAGTCCCAGGCATGGGCCAACAGGGAAAGCAGGTTCACTTTCAGGGCAAGCCTCAGGCAGAGAATAATTTTAGGGACAACTAGAAGGCTCTGTGACCTCCCAAATATCTCCTCAGGCCTGGATGTTACCTAAACTCATTTCAGGGGAGCGACGCCACACATGCTGCTGGGAAGGCAGAAAAGCTCAGATATGCAAATCCCAGGAAAGGGTACACAAAAATGTGAATAAATTTCAGGCAAACAGTATAAAATGGTATCAGATCTTAATAGCAGTATCAGAAGAGACTTTAAAATGTTGAAAAATAATGGTCACCTGGCACGAGTCAGGAGGAGGTGCTCTTGAAAGAAAGGAGGGGATAGAAACAATTTTAGGAGGCATCTCAGTTTTACATCTGGCTGGTGTCACTTGTCTCCATCTATGTGCAAACAGATTACATACCATGAGCAAAGGGAAGAAGCTTCTGGAAGAAGTGAGCTGCGCCTCAATGCACCTCCATGGGAACGACGCCTTCCTCCTTGCGCAGCCACGCTCTGCTCCTGGGCGGGTCTGGGTGTGGCCGCACCACCTCCCCTCACCCCTCTCCTCTTTGGCTTGTTATGTGGCATAGTGGCTATTAAAGCTGGGATGCCTGGCTTCTGACCCCAGCTCCCTGTTCTTCAGCTGCCCGACTTTGGGCAAGTGCTTCATCTCCGTGACCAGGGAGCCCGTGTGGGAGTGCAGGGATTAGAGGGGACCAGCCTCCTCCCCACTCTGCCTGGCGCGTGGTCAGCAAGTCCTCCGCAGTCTTCCCTCCGGACCCTCCCAGGCTCCAGGCCATCAGGAAAGTCAGGAAGAAAGTGTCTGAGATTAGATGAGAGTGGAAATAAAAACAGCAACCAGAGTCACTCTGTCCCCCTTGTGTCCCTCAACCCCCACTTCTACTTGTTCCCCTGCCCAGGAGGCAGCCAGGCAGGTGCTGAGGACACTGGGGGCCCTGGTGAGGCTGGGAGGGACTCAGGGAAAAGAACAGGGCAGAGCCCTTGTCATCAGCCCTGCCCCAGTGCCGTGCCGTTCAAGCCTTCCAAAGGAAGCCCGAACACCATTCCTGTCCCTCACCATCTCCTGGTGAGCCTAGTGGCCCTCAGATTCGGTGGCCCTCGGGTGGTTGCAGGGGGTGACCACCAGGCCTGTGAGCCACAGAAAATGGCCATGCGGTCAGGCCAGCGTCCTAAGCTGCGGCCACCCTGCACAGAGGCCGCCCTACTCTGCCCTCTGCCCTTCCCACCCCGGCTGTTCCTATCTTCCCCCACGGACCGGACCGTAGCATTTGCCACTGGGCACGTTTTGCTCACAAGGGAAATGGTCATTCCTTTACAGAGGTTACACAGTTTCAAAGTGTTTCCTTTCTGCTTAGCACAGATTCAAACTGGCAACTCATCTCTTTTACACAGACATGGATCTTCTTGGACACAAACCACTGGAGCAGGGGAGAGGGCTCTAATTGTCACACACTCTCCGTGACCTGGGGAGTCATCTCCTCAGCAGAATTATATTTCCTGAGCTTCAGTTTGCCTGTCCGCACAGGGAACTGTCACTGCCTATGACAATTTACTTAATATGAATATTAATGAGCTTGCCATTCTTTTCCCAGGTCTCTCTAGGCTTCCCTCACAGCCTGTCCCCCCAACACATCCCAAGAAGACAGGAAACTGAGAGCTTTAACTAGCTTCTGGGGCCACACATGGGCTGGAACTATCTGATGGCAAAACCAGTATAAGGTAATTCAATAAATACACTTTTACATGCAGTCAATAAAAATATTTTTAAAAGCCTGTGGAAGCATCACACAGCCAATGGATGCCTGCAAAGCACCCACCATGGGCTAGAGCTCCCTGGAGAAACTGAGTTCTTATCCTGGCTCTGAAGGAATTTGCAGGACTTTGTGGGAGACATGCAAGAATCCAAGTGATTCTAATTCAAGGTAGGAGGTGGGTTAGTGCCACAAAAGAGATACATGTTAAGTGTGTTAAGTATCACATGAGTTCCAAGAAGAGAAAGTTGCTTATAGCCAGGAAATCAGGCCACCTTCGCACCCTGAATGCTTGTGGCAGGCGTGGCTTCGTCGGGGGAGTCGTGGGAGGGGCGCTCTGAGGGTGGGCAGGCTGCGGATCTGTGAAGGTGGGCTGGGTGTGGAGGAGGGGGAGGGAGGGGACACCCACCTAACAGTAGTGTGAGGTGACTCTCACCAAACGTACCTAGGACGGTTTATTGTGCGCGCCAGATGGTGACGAACTGAAATCCTGGTGCTTTTGTTATATTGTGTGCCTGTTAGTGTTTTGAGTACTTCTTTTGTGGACTACAGGAAAGTAGGATGCAATTAGCTGTAAAGGTCTTTCTCTTGTGAGATGTAACAAGTTGCGGTGCTTTAGCTACTGGTACTTCAGAATGCAGAGGAGGTTAGAAATTATCGCCTCTTTCAGTTCCAATTTATATTCTTCCTGTATATTCACCACCTTCCTCCCTGAACGATTTGCTCCTCTTATGCTGAACTTACCATTTGATTCAGAAGAGAAATCAAGAATTTCCCCATCTTGGCATCATTGACATTTTGGGCCCAATATTCTTTGTCGTGGAGGCCTGTCCTGTGCATTGTAGGCGTTCAGCAGCCTCCCGGCCTCCAGCCACTCGGTGCTAGTAGCAACCCTCCTGCCCCAGCTGTGACAATAGAAATTGTCTCCAGACATTGCCTTACATCCCCCAGGAGCAAAATCTCCCCCATTTGAGGACCACTGTGATAAGCCTCTTCACATTTCTACTGACTTATAGATATTTTTTCAACAAACGTTTCCATTTTGCAAGTGGAACTAAGGAGAAGCCACGCAAGCATGCACAAATGCCAATTTCTCTATTTTTCTGCAGCCCAATGAATCTCTCTTTAAGCTTCCTGGTGGCAGAAATACAATCCATGTAACGGATAGACTTGCTCATGTTCAGGATTGGATTTGACCAGTTCAGTTCAGGGTTTCTCCCTTAGTCCTGGGACATTTGCATTGGTCTGGACTTTTCCTTGTCACCACTTCCTATATAGCTGGGCAGGGGCGGGCCGCCAGTGTCTACTTTTCTTGTTATATCCTCACCTCCTTGCTGTCCCTCTTCCCAAGTTCGGAGGAGGGAGGAGGAAACGGAGGCTCTTGAGTTTAAAAGCCAAGAGTTTGCTGTCTTTGTTCTCTGGTTCTGTGATGGCAACTTCCCCCTAAGACAGCAGTGAATCACTGCTGGCTGCCTGGCTGGAGGAAGGCCCTGGGGCCCAGAGGAGAAATTGACTGGAAAGAGAACACATGGCTAAATATCCTCCTGCCCTCGTCGCTTGGCACGAATCCGGCTGCAGGTACCCCCGCTCCAGGGATACGGCAAAAGCAGCGTTTCCAGGCACAGCCTCCATCAGTCACGTGACACTGCACAGGGGACTTCATCTGTCTCATTCCACCAGGCTCTTGGATGAGTAAATATGGGCCATAGGTATGGAACTTTTAAAAATCCATTTCTCATCATCGGTCATCGAAATTACATTAAAATACACATTATAAAGCAGCATCTCCTCCACTCTCTGCAGACCTGTGGGATACAGTGGGAAATCTGGAAAGGTGTCAGTGTGAAGAGGAATGTTATCAAACGTGTGTGTTTGACCTACAGAGAACAATAATCCTCTTTATACTGGGACACAGTAGGACACAGTGAAAAACAGCATTGCTTTCCCACACCGATATTTAAGAGTAAACAGCACCGAGCATTTATCCAGCACTGAAGAGTCTACCTCACGTGATCTTGTAATTGCCAAGATGACGATCTCTCTTTAGCCCTCTGTCACCTCCTGCCCTGTCCTTACAGTGAAGAACTTGCTTCCAGCCCCGCGGGGAAACAGCGGCAGCGAGAGCAGAGCCTGCACGTGCGGACCCTGCCTGCGCCGTGGCCTCCTGCCCCTCCTGTCACCCTGGAGCAGCTGCCGGCTCCACGCCTGCCCCCACCCGCCCCCTCCTTATAACCGATTCCCTCATGTGGTCAGTTTTCCTGGCAGCTGATTCCCTTTCCTGTCTTGTCAAAGTCCACCTTTCTACTGTTTCTTCCTCACCAGAAGAGTGAATATGATTTTCTCCTTCCATGTCAAAGGGGGCGAAGAAGAACCCTCTGTGGACTTGGCTTGTCCTCCACGACCACTTGTTTTCTCTCCCTCCCAATCAGCAAACCCCCTGCAGAGCGTGGCCTGTCCTTACCTGCTCTGTTCTCTCATTAACTCGCCCCAGTCTGCTTTGTGATACGGGCACCAGGAAGCCCCAGCTGCTGAAGCTCCAGCCAGCACCTGCTGCCCGGCGCTGGGCGCCACTCTGTCCTCCACAGGCTTTATCGGAAGCCCGCAAGCTCTTCTCTTCCTCCCATTCCTTCTCGGTCTCCCACCTCCAGACATGGCAGCGCCTTTGGGTGTGCTCTTGTCTCTATCTTGGAGAGCTCAGCTGGTTGCAGGACTTTAAATGCTCCTCCGTGCTGGGGGCACCCCAAATGCATGTGTCCAGCCTGGGTGGCTCCCCTGGACTTCAGACTTACGTGTATGTCTGCCTACTGGGCTTCAACCTGGACACCTGCTGACACCTAAAAATGAAAAAGTATAAAAGCGAGCTCCTGACCTCCCCCACCCCCTCGCCACCTGGAACCTGGTCCCTCCGCTTCACCCTAGCAAGTAGCAATTCTGTCCTGCTGGTTGATCAGGCCAGACATGGGGAGTAATTCTTGACTCTTTCTCTCATCATCAGCCTGTGGTCCACCAGCAGTTTCTGTCAGCTTTGCATTCAACATTTATCCAAAATCTGAACACTTCTCACCTTCCCCACCGCCACCGCCCTAGCGAGCCCGCCATCCCGTTGCTGGCATTGTCCGGGTATCATCCCAACACGCAGGGCCCCTTCCTGACCCTTGTTAGACAGACGGCTCCTGCACAGTTGGTCTCAGAACACTTTATTTCTTAGAAGTGATTGAGGATCCCAGAAAGCTCTTGCCTATGGTCACAATATTAAATCCATTTAAAAATAACAATAATAAACCTATTGCATTTTAATGTAAATTAAATAATTTTATGTAAAATAGCTGTAGTTTCCAAAACCAAAAAAAAAAAAAAAAGTAACAAAAGTAGCAGTATACATTTTGAAACGTACATTTTGCAAATCTCTGTAACATCTGGCTTAATACAATATAGATGGATTCTCCCATCTGCTTCCGCTTTGGATCTGTTGCAATATATGTCATGTAGCCTCTAGAAAACTCCGCTGTATAGTTGTGAGAGAATGAGAATGAAAAGGCGAATTCTGTCTTATATTACTAGGAAAACAGTTTCGACTTCATGGGGATCTTTAGGCCTCGGGGTCTCCGAGGAGTCCCCAGATCATACTTTAGAAAATGTTGGATTAGACCAAATCACGTCACTGCTCAAAAGCCCTGCAGTGGCTTCCTGACATAGGACAAATCAGAGTCAAAGTCCTGACAGTGGTCTCCAAGGACACGCATGGTCAGTCCCTTCCTTTACTCTGCCCCTGCCAGACTGCTGGTCCTTGCTGGTCCTCAGACATTCCAGGCCTTTTCCTGGCCTCAGGACCTTTGCACTTCCTGTTTCCTCAGCCCAGACTGCTCTCCCCCTGATATCATCAACCCTCCTCTCATTTCAGGGTTCTACTCAAATGTCAACTTTTCATGAGGCCTTACCTATCTGCCTCTCCTAAACGGGGCAACGCTGGCCCCTGTCCCGCTGTTCCTGTGATGCTCCCTGTCTCTGCCCCTTGCCACCAGCTTTATTTTTTGCCTTAGCATTTATCTCCATCAGCTTACTACTTACTTTATAATTTATTTTTGTTCACTTCTCCTCCACCTCCAACCACATCCCCACCAGAATGGGCACTAGAACAGTATGTCACACATAGTAGGCACTTGATAAAATTCAAAGCATGATGAATGAATGAGAGAGTGAATGAATGAATAACCCTGTGATTGTGATGTCTATATTCCATCTGAGGAAGCAGGAACTTAGTGAGGGTCAGACTTTCTCTGAGTTGCAGAGCCAGTGCATAATAAAGCTGAATCTTGAAGGCTGGTCTGCTGACCTGCCGACTCTACCGCCTGAGCTCTCAACTACACGGCCAAAAACTCCTACACGCGTCACGCTCAATCCAACTACCAAGTTCAGGCCGACTTGGAGGTCAGAGTGTTTTCAGGTTCTAAATGTGCACTCCTCTCTGGATTGGCCCTGGGGTTGATGAAACCTAATGCCTTCATTCTGCAGGTGCTGACTGTGGCCCAGAGCTGTGACCGCCCTGCCTAGAGTCCCAGGCCCCGGGGCAGGAATGAGAACCATGTGGGGCTTCCTAGCCTAGTGCTCCAAGGATGCAAGGATATGGGTCATGGGAGACTCAATTTAACCAGCAGTGGTCTGGTTAGACCATCTGTCCTTGGATCAATTCATCATTCATTTCCTCAGGTTTGCTTGGATTGATGATGCCAACTCACACTGACTGGGTGGTTTTGCTGCAGAGACATGCGAGAGGGTGTTTATTTTCCTGGCTTGGTGGTGAGTCAGGAGGCATACTGCAGTGCTGCAGCCAGCCCAGCCGGTTTCCTCAGGGACGAGGCCGGGGCTATGAGCTCAGGTGCAAAGCATCTCTGCTCACCTGCGTAGTGCTTTAGCCACGCGTGGGAGCTCCCCTGCTTCTCAGCACAGCCCCGTGAGCTGGTTGTGACGATTCCAACTACTGGGCTCAGGAAGGCTAAGTAACTTGGTAAACTCTGGAAAGACAGTAGGTGGGAAAGCCAAAGGTGGAACATACATCTTTCTGATTCTGCCCCTCCAAGTTCATAGGAAGAGCAGGGAGCTAGGGTTTAACGCGCCCCCAGGCAGCACCCCTGGAGGGAGTCGGAGAGGAAGGGAGTAGACCTTATCTAGTGGCCTTTCTTATACTTCTCTTCCTGTGTCTTAGAAAGAGTTTAGGAAGTGTCAGATTTGCTTTAAAATACTCCAGGGGAACAAAAGGGTGTGTGTGTGTGTGTGTGTGTGTGTTTGTGTGTGTGTGTGTGTGTGTATGTTGGGGAGGGCAGGTAGCTGAAACAAGACTGACAAAATATTGATGACTTTGAAGCTAGATAATGGAGATGTGAGGATTTCATTATCTTTATTTCATGTATGTTCAAAATGTTCTATAATACAAAGAAAAAAGGAAAAAAGATTCAGCTAAAGAATGCTCATCCTATGGTTGTTTATAATCATGAGGTACAGGTACTATTCTAATATCTAACAATAAGGGATAAGTCAAATAAAAAATGTTGTGTCTGATCTGTACATCTGTGTGTCTGTAATGATGCAGATGTTATTTGTTGATGTGGCAAATATCCATCATGTGCTAACTACAAACAATAAGAATATCTAAGAAAAGATATATATTAAAATTTCATTTTGACTTTAAATGCATATTTCTGTTTTATGCTTGTGTTTATATCTACATCGGAACTAATCTGGAAATACCAGCTTTTTTGCTGAAGACAACTTTATATACTTACCTAATATATAAATTTTCAAAATAAAGATGTATCGCTATTGCAATTAAAATGTTTTACATTTTTAAAAGCAGGTCACACAACATCATGTGTAATATAATCGCATATCAATTTTTTTAAAAAAGAAAGAAAAAAAGAAAACATCTAGTGTGGACCAGAGCAGATCAGCTGGGGCAACACTGGGAGGGAAACCTTGGACCCGGACATGTTGCTGGTCTCGCAGGACACAAGCTCACCCCCATCCCCGGAACTGGGAAGGGAGTTTTGGTGCCCAGGGCAGCTCAGGGCTCAGCTAATACTTACTAAATTTACTAAGCTCCTCAGTACTGTGCTCCGCGAATGTGCATTCCCAGAACAGAGGGGAGAATTGAGTTCATTATTTCTTAGACTGGAAAGTTCTGATGAAAGGAGATCGCCTTTGAAGACAGAAAGGCAGCAGCGAGCAGAACAGCAGGAGGACGGCGGCTCCGGAGAGCACTGCGTGCATCTGTCTAGTTGACAGCTCTACCAAGTAACGAGGTGCAGCACCTTCCAGGGGTGAGGGAGCCGGGCGCTGCCGATGCACTTTTACTCCAAGGAAAGGCCAGATTATAAAGTAAACAACTGCATTAGAATGCAGCGCGCACTCGAGGGGGTTGTAATTGTAGACATAATTGTAGCAGCAGATTCATGGTGTCCGGCTAAATGGAAAATCTGTAATTCAGACCATGAAGTAGGCAGCTGGGTTTGTTGCTTTAGATAACATAAATCTAAGGTCAGAAATCTTACCCTGCATGTGCTGCAGCGAGGCTCCCAACCGTATCCTTTTGCCATCAAGTACGAAGATAAGCTAATATGTCAATGCAATCCTAATGGGACTCCATGGATTCTATTACCCAAGTGTCTCCAATCAATTAGGGGTTTTAACTTAGTCATACCAACATAAATATCCTTTAATACCAATTAAGGCCACTGTTCATCATCATGATGGCTTTATCATGGTATACGGGCTTTTTTTTTTTTTTTCCTTTTTCTTTTTTTGCTGCTGAAATTTTAACAGGGAGGAAGACAAGACATGCTGGACTGAGTGTAAGATTTCCTGGTCCCTTGGTCCACGCTGGTGTCAGGGAAGAATGATCACTCCTGTGCTGTGGGTGTTCCGTGCTCACGTTGCTCACTGAGCTGGGGGAGGGGAGGCCTTCAAGGGGACAAATATTTTTCAATAATCTATTTTGAGTGAGGAACTCTGCTAGGACCTGGATTTTATTTGTTACACTGAATAAATAAATAAATTGAAAGCCCATCAGTTTGTGATAGAGTTTTCAAAGTTAAATGGCATGTCGATCAGTATTAAAAATTACAGCCTCTGATTTAGGATTGAATTGAATTGATGACGAGGAGAAAAATCAATTACAGAATCACCTTCTTATTGCTCCCACTGTCACAACCTTTCCCTTCTTTCCCATAAAAAAATCTGCAGCAGGGGACTTTTCTGTTCCAGCTGTCCTGCAATGACATAATCCTGCTATATGAACCAGCATAATCAGTAAATATGATTTGACGTATAAAATGCTTTCAAGCACCTTGAATTACACTAAGTGATAAAACCTTCTCGAAAACATTTCCCCTGCATCTATTTAAGCCATGGTTCTTTACCTCGTTGAGGTATGTGGTGTTCAATTTCAGGGAGTTCTCAGAATCCCTGACACCCATGCGAGGACCCCAGACTAAAGTAAGTATAAGCAAGTACTATCCACCTGTCCATCCATCCATCCATCCATCCTCCCAACCGATCATCCACCTGCTCATCTATGAAATTCATTTTTACCCATCTATTGAAGAAGAAATGACTGAGACAAGGAAGAGTAGTTGGTAAATTGCAACTGACATCATACACGTATTTAAATATTTATTAATACTCATTCAGAAGTTATATACAATTCAGATGCTATATATAAATATTCAGACCAGCACTTTCCAAATATTTGCATTGTATACCCCACTGATAACATATTTTAAGCATCCTCAATATGTATAAATATATTCTACATATTTAGATATGCATATATTTACATGCTAATATGTTATGTACATTATAAAATATACATAAAACATAAAGTTTTAAAGGTTGACTTTAAGTGAAATAGAAAGTTCTTAAATTTTCTCCCCTCGATACTGGAGAGTCCCCTGGGCTTGCCCCAGAGGACCAAGTGGGTTCTTGACTTCGTGCAGGAAAGAACTCGAGCCAGCCGGCACCGTAAAGCAAAAGCAGGTTCATTGAAACAACAAGGAGAATTAAAGAGGGGCCACTCCATCATCAGAGCAGCAGCCGTCACTTGTTGACTGGCTGTGTTTATGACTATTTCTTAATTGTATGCTAATTAAGGGATTGATTATTCATGGATTTTCCAGGAAAGGGGTGGGGAGTTCCTGGAATTTGAGGCTCTCTCCTCTTTTTAAACCATATAAGGCAACTTCCAGTTGTTGGCATGGCTATTGTAGACTCTCATGGCGCTGGTGGGAGTGTTTATGCTAATGTATTATAATTAATATATAATGGACTGCAAGGTCAGGCAGTGGTCATTCTCCCCTCTGTCTTGGGCTCAGTTGGTTTCGCCAGTTGTTCCCTATCCTGTTGTTTGTTTCTAGAACTATGTAACTTTTGTCTTGGGAAACTTAGTCCCGCTGAATCCCTATCTCACTCTCACCCTAATGATCTGTCGTATGTCTTGTGTGTACACATCTCCCCATAGAGGAACTGGGTTGGATGTTACTTTCAGCTGCCTGACTGTGAGAGTGGCAAATCTCATTCCACACTTGAGGAGATGTAAGAAATAAATAGCTTTATTTTCTCATGGACTCTTTTTGCAGAAATGACATTTTCTTTGTCCTTTCTTTCCTATGAGCAGAGAGTGTTTTCTTGAAATGCATGGAGTGGCCAGCCTCTTTGGTCTCATAAGTTTAGTTTAACAGGACTGGAGACATTGTGGTCAATAGGACAATGCCCCCAACACTCATGGAGCAGAGGATTATCAAGGAAACAGACATACATGCAAACAGATAGTTACTGCAGTGTGCAGAGGGCTGACAGACAAGGGTGCTGCAGGCCTTCCACCCCCACCCCGTCCTTCATGCAGATTGATAAGACCCAGCCCCCATGTACAGTCAACCTGCCTCTACGAACTGTTGCTTCTTCATAAAACTCAGTGAAATTCCAAATTAGACTTCAACACCCGAACTCCCATGTTGCATTCTTTGGCCGTCTTGAGAGAAAACCAAGCATATACATACAGAATGACACATCCACTGCACTGTGCCTACAATTCTTCTGTCCACACACTTAACTGTTATCAATGCTACAATCAACAGGCCACCTCTGTCCACGGTGGGTATCGGCAGCCTTACATTGTTGTATCAATCAAAAAAAAAAGAGGGACGGAGACCACCAGTGACTTGTGAGAAAGCAAAGGAGCATGTGGGCGCTTTTGTTCTCTCCTGGAGAGGTATGAGTGTCTCGTTGTGTTGCCTCTCACCCAGCTCGGTGCCTGGCACCTGATAGGATGTCTCCGAATGCCGAATGAAGGTATGTGGATGCGGGTGGGTTTCCTGGATGCAAATTAGCTTCTAGGGCAGAAGTGAAAAATTAGGCTGGGACATCTAGAGACAGTGAGAGAGCTTGGCATACAGAACCGAAGATAAGTCATGGGGGTAAATTTTTGAAGCAAATGTGGGAAATAATGAAAATTGCTTTTGAGAAAGATGATGGTAAGATTATCATCCGTCCCCACTGGGTGCTTACCATGCCCCAAGCACTGTGCTAATTGCTTCATCTTGATTATTGCAATTGATCTTCACAGCCACCTTGCTAATTGGGCACTTTCATTTTCATTCCTTTGTAGGGGGGAAACCAAGGCACAATGAGGATGAGTGAGTAGGACACTAACAAAGGCTGAGCACTCTGCTACCCCAGCTCCAAACCCTGCCCCCTGCGTTAATCCTCACGTCTGTGATGGATCAAGGCAGCTAGCACCTGTCTCCAAAACCCCAAAGAAAGAGATGGAGGACATTCATGGTCTCTTGGGTCACTAGGATGCTGGGGAAACAGAGAATGTGAGGAGGAGAGTGGAGAAATCGCAAGAGAGCCCCGCAATTACCCTTTCTGCTTGGCCACTTGCTGAAGCAGTCTTTGTGCAGGTTCTCACGGATGCTCCGCACATTGCCGGGGAGTCAGGCCGGCATAAACACAGCAAATTCCACTCCACGCCACGTGCATGCAAAGTAAACCCACAAATCCGGGCCCACTGCATTTCCCTAGAAGGCTGTAGCCACAGGACAGCGGCCGTGTTGCTCCTGTATGATGTTTTGAATACAAAACAATCTGATCGTATCTAAATATGTTTCATCCAATTTGACCTTAGCAGTGTTCAGTGGTAGAAATATTTGCGGGTGTTGAATGACAGAGCAAACAGTCTATTTGGAGAGCAAGCCAATCATTCCTGCTCTCAGGAGGTTTTATTCTCCTTCCATGTTTCCGGAGTGGATCAACGTGGACTTTTACAGCTGCTGATGGGTTGATTTTGAACCACCTTTGCATGCCAGTTTAAACACCAGTGGTGACTTTCTTTGTTTTTGAAAAAATGGAAACAACCTAAATCTTTTTGTTTCCTTTCCAGGGGCTCTTAGGTCTGAAACTGGCTTCTTTTTGTTTTATTTCTTCACTTTGTGTTTCCAGGGTGTGATTCCCACGAGAACATCACTGACGGCTGTGCTGGGTCTCCAGACTTGGGTGAAGGTGCCGGTGACGCCGAGAGGACTGGGACTGGCCAGCCTTCCTGAAGCCCATGCCTGCCGCAAGGCAGGTGCCGCAGTGCAGCCTGCTCAGGGAAGGGCTCTCGGGGACTGTTAAGGAGCTGCGTAACCCAGTCATCTGAGGTCCCAGGTGTTGGTGGTGCTTCCTTCCCACCATCGCCCCTCACCTGCCCGACCCCATGGGCCTCTGCTCCTTCCATTCAGCACGGTTTTCTAGGGTGGGGTCACCCTCCTGCAGAACAGATGGGAGTTGTCCCCAGAGAGTCAGACCATACAGTTACATTGTTGAGAGCAAGGACTACCAACAGAGACCTGGTTCCACCCCAGCTCTGACACCTATCAGCATGGGGCACCAGGAAAGTCACTCAGCCTCTCTGAACCTCAGATCCTTCCTCTGTCAAGTGAGGAGAATAATAATTACCCCGTGTCAGGCCCCTTTTGCTGCATGTGACGGAGACTCCACTCAAAATTGCTCAAGCAGAAACGGGGCATTGGCTCATGTACCACAAGGACAGGGGTGCAGTTGAGGACACACAGACCCCGAGTTTGAATCTCTGTGTTCTTCATGCTGCCTCATTCTCTCTGCCTGGGCCTCGCACACCAAGGCCTCAGAGAGCTCCACATCCTGGCAGCTCTGGGCCTGGGGAGCCGAATGGACCTGCTCCCTCCAAGGCCAGACAGAAGGTGCCCAGAGGAAGCTCTGATGGGTCTGGCTCAGGCCCTAAGCCCATCTCTTGACCAAGATGCATTGGGTCCTTGGCATAATCTGGTGGGCCCAGACTCCCCCAGGGGACATGGGAGGAAGGTGCATGTGCGGTGAGTCAACAGAGATAAGAGCCACCGGTCACCTCACGGTCCTGGTCAGGGTAGAGTGCAGGTGTAGAGAATGTACCCAGGCCTGTAACCTGGTGCAGAGTCACTCAAGGATTGGAACTGTGATTCAAGAGGTAGGCCCAGGCCCAGGGCTGCTGTTGCGGAGAACCTGAGCCCTGGGCCAGGACTTGCAGTTGGAGGGAGCAGCTGAGGGGGGTGCCTGAGAATGGTCTTGAGCAGCTGCTGAGGCTGTGCCCCGGCCTTTTGCGGACTGACTCCTCTGGGAGTGCACGGACATACACACTCACGCTTTGCACTCACGTGTGCACACACACTTGCCCATGGTCATAAACATACTCACTTGCATGCACACTCACACACCCATATGCATTCATGTATACACACACTTGCACACATGCTTGTCTGGAGAGCAAAGGGAGAATACCAGCACCAAACCCTCAGGGAGTGCTTTAGGGAATAAATGGGAGCCTCTCCCGGCAGCCCCCAGGATCAGAGGGATGTTACAATGCCATCAGCATCTACTCTCAGGACCCCAGAGGTGCAGCTAGCTCAGCAGACTGATCCCCCAGCAACCCCTGCTGCAGGGTCAAGGTTTAGAGGAGAGAGCCCAGTTGTTTGAATCTTCTGCAGTGTTACTTTGGGCCAAGCCAGCGGATCTTTAGGAATCTCAATTTCTTTTCATGAAATGGGGCTAATCCCACCTCAAAGATTAGTGTAAGGATTTAGATAACACACAAAGCTCCCAGGATGGTGCTGGTGGATGTTCACTATACTGTAGCCATTATTATTAGGTTTAAAGGGAAGTTACTTGGCTAGTAAAACCACGTCGAACATTTTCATGACTTCAAAGATGCAAGGGAAACCTTCCTCTGTGGCCTAATACACAAGAGCTCTCCCCCTAGGTTTTGACCACAGATTTAGCACCTGCTGGGTCGGGGGAGGATACCCGAAATATCCTGCTAACTCTATCCCCTCCCATTTCCACCACAAGCACAGAACTCCTCTGTGCTTTTTGTTCTAACGTGAAGCACTCACTGGCAGTCCATAATGAATACAGTAACGTAAATATGGAATCACATAGTCATGGAATTCCAAGCTGGAAGGAGCACTAGTGATTGCTTTATCAGTCTCCCATTGGCAACGACAAAGAGGCTGATAGGAATTGAAGGTGAGTGCAGACAGCGCAGGGCGGCGCTCGGCGATCTCCAGCCCTGATGGTCTTCCTTAGAGACTTCGCGGTGCAGGGCCTCTCACCCCTGACTGACCCACAGAGGCACCCGGGGACCTTGTTATAGACTTGTGAGATCTCCTGTGAAGATTTGGATTCTCTAGATCTGGGGTGCAGCCTAGGAAGCTGGACAATCACCCAGGAGTTTCGGATACTCCCCCAGGTGTGTGGATCACTTTAATGATGCACATGTAGGACTCCTGGGCAGACATAAAATAGTGGAACGAATACTCATGTTCTCATTGGTTCGTAGCAAGGGAACTCGCTGGCATTTCAGATGGCTTTTATGTTTTAGCATCTTTTCCCAAACTGAGGGTATTTTGGTACACGCACTCCTGAGCTTCACCTCACATCCCAGCATTTTTGGGTTTTGCGGTTGGCCTTTTCTAGAGCAATGTTGTGGCCTGGCTGTCCATCAAGAATAACTTGGCTATCTTACTTTGGCATTAAACTAGAGGTTGACTTACTCTGCATTATGGCTTAAGGCTATTGTTCAAGGTTACCTAATTTAGGAAATTCTTTTATCATCCTTTAACTCAATAGCTCTACTCTTTGGAGAAGCTGGGAGGTTCTCTCCTATTTGAGGTGTATGTTAACCTCACCTTTTTCTTACACCTAAAAGGGAAATTCCACAGGCCTCTGATCCCATCCTCCCACCCCAGGCTGGGGTATATATACACGTAAAATAAATACATTGGAAAAATTTTTGGAGATTTGTGATATGTTGAAAAAACAGATGAATTACATAGACTAGAAATAGCAAAAAAAATTTTTTAAAGTTTGGTATATTGTGAATGCATAAAATATATGTAGATACTAGTCTATGTGATCATTCACTACCATAAAATATATACAAATCTGTTATAAAAAGTTTAAATTTATCAAAATGTATACGCACACAGACCATACATGGTGCCATTTGCAACCAAGAGAAATGTAAACAAACGTAAAGATTAAATCATAATTGCATAAAGTTAACTGTGGTAGAGACTGTGCTATTGTGCTAATTCTGTAGACATATCCTGTTGCTACTGCAGTGAGCTCAAGTGGTATGAGTTCCTCCTTAAAACACCACGTAGCACTAATCATCTGTATGTGAACGTGAGCAGTTCGTCTCTCCCGTAAGTTGTGTATTAATATCGCAGTAAAAAGTGATCTCTCACAGTTCTTTCATATTTTCCATCATGTTTAGTGCAATACCATAGGCCCTGAATAACACCATGGGACCCATGCAAAGTGTCACTGGTGAGGCTGGAAGTGCTCCCAGGACATGGAGAAGTCATGACATTACAAGAAAAAGTTGAATTCCTTGTTATGTACCATAGGTTGAGGTCTGCAGCTGCAGTTGCCCGGCATTTGGAGATAAATGAATCCAGTGTAAGGGCCGTTGTAAAAAGAGAAAAGGAAATTTGTGAATGTGTTGCTGAGCTACGTCAGCATGCACAAAAACCTTGCACTTCTTTGTGAAATACCTTTTTATCCGATTGAAAATACAGATTTTATGCTAGTGGAAGAATGCTGTAAGAAAGACCTACCTATAGACTCTAATACGATTTAAGAAAAAGTGAGGTCATTATATGACTACCTAAAGCAAAAGGAAGGTGAAAGACCTAAAGCTAGAGAATTTAATGCCGGCAAAGGATGGTTTGATAATTTTAGAAACAAGTTTGGCATAAAGGATGTCAAGATAACAGGGGAAACAGCTTCTGTTAAACAGATGTCACTGAGAAAATCACTGAGGAAAAAGCATTTCTGCATGAACAGGTCTTTAATGCAGACAAAAGTATCCTATTCTGGGGGGAAAAGTGCCACAAAGGACATTTATTAATAAGGAAGAGAAGTGAGCCCTAGGATTTAATGCAAAAAGGGATAGACTAACTTTACTGTTTTGTGCAAATGCATTTGGGCTTATGGTCAAGATTGCCCTTATCTATAAATCTGCTAAAGCCTCAGCCTTGAAGGGAGAAGATAAACATCAGCTGCCAGTCTTTTGGTTGTAGAACAAGAAGGCATGGACAAGGAGAACCCTTTTTCTGGAATGATTCCATCGGTACTTTGTCCCTGAAGTCAGAAAGTACCTGCCAGTACGAGATTGCCTTTTAAAGTTCTCCTGACATTGGGCAATGCCCTATGTCATAGGCCACTTAGAACCCTATGAGTTCAACACCAAAGGCATCGATGTGGTTGACTTGCCTCCAAACACAGCGTCTCTAACTCAGTGTCTAGATCAGGAAGTCATAAGGACCTTTAAGGCTCATCACACACAGTACTCTATGGAAAGGATTGTCAACTCTATGGAAGAGAATCCCCATAGAGAGAACATCAGGAAAGTCTGGGGGGATTATACCATTGGAGATGCCATTGTTGTTATAGAAAAAGCCATAGGCTGGGCACGGTGGCTCATGCCTATAATCCCAGCACTCTGGGAGGCCAAGGCAGGCGGATCATTTGAGCTCAGAAGTTCAAGACCAGCCTGAGCAAGAGTGAGACTCCATCTCTACTAAAAAAAATGGCAGGAAATTAGCTGGACAACTAAAAATATATAGAAAAAAATTAGCCAGGCATGGTGGCACATGCCTGTAGTTCCAACTTCTCAGGAGGCTGAGGCAGGAGGATCACTTGAGCCCAGGAGTTTGAGGTTGCTGTGAGCTAGGCTGATGCCATGACACTCTAGCCCAGGTGACAGAGTGAGACTGTCTCAAAAAAAAAGTCATAAAAATTATCAAGCCCCAAACAATAAATTTCTACTGGAGAAAACGGTCCAGATGTTGTACATGACTTCAAGGATTTACAATAGAGCCAACAAAGGAAATCGGGAAAAAGATGATGGATACGGGCAAAAAGGTGAGGGTGGGGGCTGGGGGGGCGTGAAGGATTTCAAGATATGGAACTTGGAGAAATTCAAGAGGTAATAGACACCGCAGTGGAAGAATTAGCACAAGATGACTTGATGGAGATGAGGGCTTCCAAACCAGTGCCCGAACATGAGGAAGAAGACTTAGCAGAAACAGTGCCAGAAAACAAACTGGCATGAGGCAATATGGCAGAAGTGTTCTGATTATTCAAGACCGCTTTTGACTTCTTTCCTGATGTGGACCCTTCTATGATACCGGCACTGAAACTAAAGCAAACGGTGGAAGGAGTGGTACTGTATAGAAATATTTTTGAAGAAATAAAAAAGCAAAAAGTAAGGCAGACATTATGATGTATTTCCATAAAGTTACCCCAAGCATGCCTGCCTCTCCTGCCTCCCCACCACCTCCTCCACCTCTTCTCCTCTGCCACCCCTGAGACAGCAAGACCAGCCCTCCTCTTCCTCCTCCTCAGCCTGCTCAGTGTGAAAAAGAGGACAAGGATGAAGACCTTTATGATGATCCACTGCCACTTACTGAATAGCAAATATATTTTCTCTTCCTTATGCTTTGCTTAATAATATTGTCTTTTCTCTAGCTTGCTTTATTGTAAGAATACAGCATATAATACATATAACAAACAAAATGCCTGTAATCAGCTGTTTGCGTTATTACTGGTAAGGCTTCCGGTGAACGGTAGGCTATTAGTCGTTAAGTTTTGGAGGAGTCAAAAGTTCTATGTAGATTTCTGACTGTGCAGAGGATCGGTGTCCCTAACCCTCACGTTTTCAAGGGTGGAGTGTAATTCTTTTTCCCCGGTCAGTTATGGGCTCAGAAGTGAACAAGACTACACCAAACTGGGCTAATGCGAAGCGAGGGGACTTCAGCAGGCGAGCCCCTGGGAAGAGCTTCCTCCCTGCTAAGGGGCGGCAGGTGGGTTCAGTAAGTCCCCTGGCAGCCATTTACCACCTCCAGGCTTGGGATGAAATCAATGCTGAAACGGCCAAGTGTAAGAGAGACCTCGTCGTATTGTGGAGGTGCTGAATCCCTGACGTTGGGCATATCTCTGGACTTCCTATTATGCGAGACGATAAATTTCCTTATTGTTAAAGGCATATTATTTTCTTGAGTAGGGATTTTGCTTGTAACCAAAAGCGTCCTAAATGTTTGGTGCTGTTCTCTCTGCCTTCCCGGCACTTAGCATCATGGTCAGAGTCCCTTTTGCAGCTGGGCCATCTCCATCTGTCTTATTTAGAACAGCAGGCTGCCTCACACACAAATTGCTCTGCCACTTCTCTCTGTGTCTTTCTTAGGCCCCGTGATGGTTAATTTTAGGTGTCAACTGGACTGATTTAAGGACCACCTAGAGAACTGGTAAAGCATTACCTCTGGGTGTGTCCACAAGATTGGTGTGCGAGTCAGGGCAGCGAGTGGGGAAGGTCCGCCTCCGTGTAGGAGGGCCCCATCCACTCAGCTGGGAGCCCAGATGGAACGAAAAAGGAGAGAAAAGGATGGTCTCTTTCTTTCTCATGGAGCAGGGACATGCTCCACCTCCTGCCCTGGGACATCATAACTCCAGGGCTCCAGCGTTGGGACTCCAGGACTGGAACCAGCAGCCTCCTGGGATCTCAGACCTTGGACCAAGAGTTACACCATTGGCTTCCCCGGTTCTGCCACTGGGGAGTTAGACTGAGCTGCGCTGCCAGGATCCCAGGGTCCCCACCTTGCAAATGACCTCCCATGGAATTTCTCAGCTCCATTATAGTGTGAACCAATTCCCTTAATAAATCTCATCCCCTCTTGTCTGTTTGTCTGTCTGTCTACCTATCCATCTTATTCTATTATTTCCATCTCCCTGGAGAACCCTGACTAATACAGCACCTGTCTCCATCTTCAATTACATTATTTGTTGCTTACTCAGGGTTGTCTCTCCCACTAGATGTAAACTCTATAAGGATAGACACTGTCTCCTGTTCACCACTATATCTCTCCCACTAAAACAGTAATAGGCATGTAGTAGATGCTCAATAAATATTGGTTGGGTCTTCCTAAATAAATACTCTTCGGTGAGCAGAGGACTCTGCCCAGTGTTCCATGTAGACCAGGGCATGAAGAAATATAGGAAACCTGGGAAGTATTTCTTACCGGTTCTGGAAGACATTCAGAAGGTTGATTGGATGTTTAATAAATATTTGCTGAAAACAAATACAAATATAGAGCAGTGGGAAATACAATGTTTTCACTGTATGTATTAATTAGACTTTCTTAAACTTTAAACCCATGTTTCTTTTAATTAACATAGAAATCTCCCAGCACTGCCCACCTCTGGGACGATTCTGCCAACCCCTGAGGGTTTGGGCCCTTCCTGAAACCTCTCCTGCACATTCCACCAGGAGCCAAGAAGGTCTCTCCAGGTTTACTTTTGTTTGTTTGTATTAGGAATCTAATAGGGACACTCTTCACTCTCTTCCCTTCCCTGCTCCAGATGTACAATTGGGTTAAGAACCACTGTTTTTCAAGCAAGCAGAGGTTTGTGTATGTTTCAGGAATAATGCCATTTTCCAGTTTGGTTCAGGATCCAAAGTGCCATAGCCTCCCCAGAGAATGCTGTCATCCAGTGTTAGAATGACTGTGGCTCGTGGTTGGCTTTATGATGTGCCAGGCACTGTGCATAGCTCTTTAACTGCTTGATCCAGTTTCATCCTTGTCTTAGTCCATTTGGGCTGCTAGAGCAAGGTATCATAGACAGAGGCTTATAAACAACAGGAATCTGTTTCCCACAGTTCTGGAGGCTGGAAGTCCAAGATCAAGAGCCTACATGCTCAGGTTCTGGTGAGGGCTCTCTTTTGGGGTGTAGACTGTTGTCTTCTTTCTGTATCTTTACATGGTGGAAAGAGGGCCAAAGAGCTCTCTGGAGTTCCTTTTATAAGGGCTCTAGCCTCATGACCTAACTACCTCCCAAAGGCCCCACCTCCTAAGACCATCGTTAGGATTTCAACATACACATCTGCAGGGGGCTTGAACATTCAGTTCATAACAATCCTCCAAGGAATCAGTGAAGTGGATAACAATATTCTCCCTGAGGATGTCAGGCTTAGACAGATGCTAACTAACTCGGCCAAGGCCATGCCCGTCCAAGTCCTAAACTGGCATTCTGAATCATTTTTCTGTTGCCCAGGTAGCCTCCATGTCCCCCTGGGGCAGGGCAGAACCACTCTCTGGAGGGGAAGGAGCACTGGGGACCACGGTCCCCATCTCACGCCTGCCCCGCAGCCCTTCTCGGGAAGCCGGAGCACCGCAGGCCTGCGGAGAGGGGTCTCCAGGGAGCCGTGTGGAAGGCCCCGCGAGGGCGACAGCAGGATAGTTGAGAGGAGAAATAATGCGAGTCTCCAGGCAGAGCTGCAGTCTTCCAGCCCACATAAATGATTCCTTTAGTGATTTAGCCAAGGATTATGTGTTATGTGTGCTTGGGGAACCAACACAGCCTGAGAAACCGTCAATATTTCTGGAGATGGGCACGTGTAATCAGTCAGGCATTCCGGAAAAAATGTAGTCAGTGATTTTAACAGCAAGTGGTTTCGACTATGAAAAGATTCACTATAGCTTTTTTTTTTTTCTTTTTCCCCGAGAATCACCCTGAGCAATTTCTTAAAGAATTAAAATGAAATGTTTCTGGGGTAACAAATCACGCAGTCTTGCGGCTCAGAGCTTCATCGCTCTCCAGCTAATGGGTCTGAAGAGAGATTGTGGAAGATTCTCGAGACTGCCGTAGAGACTTTGTGGCCAGGAGGAAGCACAGGGAGCTGCTGTTTTGGTGACAAGTTAGAAACAGCAAGGAGAGGACTGATGGGGCAGAGGACAGAGGGCAGGGGCGGTTTGTCACAGTGGAGGGCAGAGCCTAGAAGCTTCCACGGGCGAGCTCGCTGACTGGGGCTGCGGGCAGGGGGTGGGCATGGCCGGGCACTTCCTTCAACAGTTCACTGGTATCTCCCTCTGTTATTCAAGACCTGGTCTGGTTTATACAGTGGCTGCCTTAGTCTGGCGCCATTCATCATTTTATGAAGAGCCAAAAGTGGATATCTGTCCTGGAAGTGACATTTTCTTTGGAAATCGGGGTGTAATGATTTACTATCACGTTACAGAGTTTTGGAAACGGGCTTAAATTTGCTGTCCTAGAGGAAACATTACTGACAGAGCCTTGTCCATTTCTGAAAAATATCCATTCATGCCTTTGCTATGGGCCTTATCTTGAGGGGGAGGGAAGAGAAGGGCAACCAAGGCTGAGAACAAAGCTGGGTGACGCCCTCCAGGACTGAGAGGAAGTTACTACAAACCCACCATGGTTTGGAACATGGCTTTAATCTTGCCTGAGCTGGCTCAGACATCCCTGAGAAAGTTGTCCACGGTGAGCCCAGCTGGGGTGGGTTCTGGCTTCCACGGCGTCACGGAGACCTGCATCTCTCCTGCATCCATGCTGGGCCCTGGCACGCCCGTCACAGCTCACCCCAGAAATCAGCACCTGGGTCCCAGTCCCCACCCTCCGTGGCACTTAGGTTCTCACACACGCAGCATACAGACTCCTGTGTGCAGCTTTCCCTGTCCCCAAGCCCCCAACCGCTCTCCAGCCTCTCCTTCTTCCCAAGTCTGCCCAGCCCCCATGGTTATTATATGCCCACTCCTTCACTAAGACCCTCCACCCCCTGCACCCTGTCTTGCAGAGCCACGATCCTGGAGCAGCCCACACTCTGTCTTCCCTACTTTGTCAGTTGAAGTTACACTTGGCTGACATCCATGGCTTAATCAAGTGGAGCTTTTATTTTTTTACCCCATAAAAGAAATCTGCAGGGCTGATAAGTAAACGTAGAATGTCCTCAACAGGCTCTTTCTCCTCACTCAGTCTTTGTTAGCATGTGGCTTTTGTCTTCATGCTTCTTGCCTCATGGTCACAATATGGCTGCTCCAGCTCTAGCACCACATCCGCAGTCCAGAAGAAGGGGAAGCATAAAGGGCAAAGGGCATGTGCCAGTTGAGTGTAACCACAAACAAACAAAGAAACAATTTTTTTAAAAAAATACTTTCCTGGAAGGACTACCTGGAGACTTCTGCTTCTACCTCATTGGCCAGAACTCAGGACAAAGGCCAACCCTGGACACGAGGGAGGCTGATACATGTAGATGTTTTTGTTAATGACAATGCCCCTCTGAACAGCACGGGGCTCTGTTAGGGAAGAGGGAAGGCCGATCTGGGCTAGACAACAGGCCGTCTCTGCGCTGCTTCCCTCCTGGGCTGCTGCAGGGCGGAGCTGCTACACATACTCTGTCCCCTGCCCTCAGATGCTGTCTCCCCGCCAGTGCTGGCCTCAGCCCATCTGCCTAAGCCCACCCTCCTTGCCCCTCTTTGGATGAGAACATCCAACGACCAAGCAAGGCCCACACGTGCAAACACACTGGCGTCTTCTTTTCTGAAGTCTCAGCTGATGAGTTCTCCTCACCACCGCCCTGCCACACAGCTCTACTCCAGATGTGCTCCCACGGCCCACCTCCTCCTGGACTGTGCCCCACTCCGGACCCACGGCATGCCCATCCTCACCTTCCTCCTCTCACTGGCCATATCCTGACACACGGC
>VBSM01003157.1:4508864-4521739 GCA_008086735.1 Cheirogaleus medius
GTGTGTCTATGTCATTCTTTTATGTTCTGTGTTCTTCCCCCGTCCTGTAATCGGTTCATGTTCACAGGTAGGCCCAGCTGCTTCCTAAGTGGTCTCTATGGCCTGGGGCACATCCCCCTCAAAGCCCCTGTGCATCACTGCCTGGCACAAGTAGAACTCAGACCCGCGCAGGCCGCCCCCCGCCGTGGCACCAAGAACTCACAGTAGAGGCCTGTGGGCATCACCCCCAGAAAGCTTCCTTTCACAGCAGCTAAGTAAAGTTCAAGTAAGAATTTTAATTTTTAAAGCTGCTTTTTTGTTTACATGGAAAAGCATAAAAGCAGAACTCCCTTCTCCTCTGTGCTTCTAAAGGGCAGAATCTGGTTCTGGAACACAGTGCCGGCCTGTTTGGGGTGCGCGAGGGTCCCCGCCCTCTGCCCCTTCTTCCCACTGGCCGCAGCCAGCCCTCCCTCATCTGCACGGCCAGGGCAGAGCCACACAGCTGGAACGGGAGCTCAGGATGGTTGTAAATCTGTGTTAATCCAGCAATCATCCTTGTGAGGACAGGGAGAAAGCCTATCTCTAAGTGGGAACTTTTTGTCAAGGAGCTTAAAGCTTTGTGATTTCAAGTCACTTTCCTAAAGTCTGTATCAGGTCAGCAACGGGTGGGGATTATCATTGTCTGATAGGAAGGGAACCGAGGTAGCAGGGAGGAAGGTTGGTACTGCCCCACCGTGCTGGAGCCAAAGGATTTGGGCCAGATCGGATTCCCACACAATAATCCCCTCCCGGCCTAGACGTCTCAGGTGAAATGTGGCTTGCCGTGGTTCTGCAAAGGTAGGGGCAGGCTGTGGCATGGGCATGCCATCAAATTAAGAAGGTTTTTAGGGCTAGAGGGAAGAAAGCAGAAGGAGGAGGGAAGCTGTAATATAGAAGACAACTTCTTCCAGCTCTAAAAGCACTGACAACTCCCTATCTCTCCATCTGTGATCTTATTGCTTCTATCAATTTACCTAATATAACGTCTTTACATTCACCTGGAGGAAGCACATTTGGTTCACAGGCTTTCAGAAGGAAAGGGCTTTCTGAGGGGAGGGCTGAGCACCAAACTCCCCCGGGCAGTCAGCACCTGGCTGTAGGCTGAGCCCTGCATGGTGCCTTCTTGTTCCTGGGGAGGAGGAAAGAGGACAGGTGACAGATTGTGATCTACAGAGCCTAGGAGCTAGATAGGGTGAGGCAATTGGAGGCATATAGGTGACAAATGGAACAATTATCCTGGAACCAAAGCATTTCCCTATTATGATCTAAAATCCTAAAATTTAAAAACCAGAAAGAAGTAATCTGGATATGAGGCCCCTGCAGTTTGGTCACTGTTTAAATCCTCATCCTGGCCTTCTACATGCTTTCCCTAGGGAATCCTCTGTCTCCAACCGCACCAAGCTACCCTCCAGGCACCCAACTCTTGCAGGCTTCTGCCATGTACTATGCTGTCCCCACTTCCCAGAACACTCTTCACTGCCTTCTCTACCTGCTTTGCAAGATTTCGTTTTGTAGAACAGCAGAGTATCTACTCCTCCATAAAAGCAATGACAACACTAGTAAGAACTATCAAAATCAATTTTATTAGAATTCTGGATATTAATTAAAGGCTTATAATAGTCTGAAGAGAGTTTATTTTAAAAAGAAAAAAACAGTACAGTCTCAGTGAGAACGGTGAGGTATGTAGCATCTTTACTTGCCCTAATCTCAAGCCCCTCTTACAGCCAGAAGCTGAACAGCCACTAGAGGAGGCAGAACAGGGTTGGAGCCACCCTAGAGAGCTGCCATTCTTTAACCTGTCTGGTGAATTACTGGAAAGTCCTAGTTTCAGGACTTGTCTTTATTTCACCTGACTCAGAGCTCTGTCTGTATGAATAGTACTATCTCTAGGTGATTTGCTGAAAACACTCAACTGCAATTGTTTAATACCGGAGCTTCCTGTGGCATTGTCAGCATTTGAGGCTAACAAGATACTGACAAAAGATTAACAGGAAAACTGGGGAATGGAGGGTCTGTGGTGGGCTTTTGAAAGGTTCCAACATATTTCTAGGAACCAAAAAGGCAATGTGCATATGCAGGGCGGTACACCTGCCCAGAAAAGGTAGAAGCCCTAAACTTTCACTTCTAGCTGACCTTGGGACTCTGCACAAGCAGGAAGTGAAGGCTAAGTCACAGCTATAAGTGCTGGATCATTGATGGCATGCCTCAACCTGCATACAGAGCCCCACAGCAAAGACTGAGGGAACTGGCAGAACATAGAGGTTCAAGGCATTCAAGGAAATCTCTGTCCAATCATTAGCTGGTTACTAAGCTAACCAGGCAGAGAATTCAGTAGCCACACAAAACAAAGAATACAAACTTTAAAGAATTAGTTCCACAAGTCATTAGACAAACAAACAGCAACAGCTGCAACAATAAAATCTGGGGAAGAGTAAGGGATCTAATTTACAGAGTTGCTACATTATATTATTTCAAACATCCAGTTTTCAACAAAACAACACAACAACAAATAAAATAGACCAAAGCAGGAATGTATGGCTCATAATAGGTAAAAAGCAGTCAATACAAACTTTTTTTAGGAAGCACAGACAACATATTTACTAGACAAAGACTTTGGATTAGCTATTACAAATAGATTCAAAAACTAAAAGAAGCTACATTAAAAAAATTAAAGGAATGTATGAAAATGATATTTCACCAAATAGATAATATCAATCAATAAATAGAAAGAAATTTTTGAAAAGAACCAAATAGAAATTCTGGATTGAAAAGCAAAATAACTGAAATGAAAAATTTATTACCACACTCAACAGTAGATTTCAACTGGCAAAAGAAAGAATCAGTGACTTTGAAGACAGATCAACTGAGATTATCCAGGCTGAGAAACAGAAACAGAAGAGAAAAATAAGTAATAAAAATAAACAGAGTCTCAGAGACCTAGGGGACATCATCAAAGGTACCAATATATGAATACTGGGAGTCTCAGAAGAAAAGAAAGAAAAGGGGGCAGAAAGAATATTTAAAGAAATAGACTGAAAGATGCCCAAATTTGATTAAAAATATCAATCTACATAAGAATCTCAATGAATTCCAAGTAGAATAAACCCAAAGAGATCCACACCTGGACACATCACAGTTAAACTCTCAAAAGCCATAACTAGGAGACAAATGTTCATATCAGCATTATTCACAATAGCCAAAAGGCAGAAACAACTCAAATGTTCATTAATGGATAAATAAACAAAATGGGGTACATCCATACCATGGAATATTATTCAGCCTTGAGAAGGAAGAAAATTTTGACTCATACTATAGCACAGATAAATCTTGAAAATAGTATGCTAAATGAAATAGGCCACGTACAAAAGGAAAAATATATAATTCCATTTATCTGAGTACCTAGAATAGCCAAATTTGTGGAGACAGAGAGGGGAATGGTGGTTGCTAGGGGCTGAGGAGATGGGGAAGTGGTAAATTATTGTGTAATAGGTTTCAAGTTTTAGTTTGGGAATATGAAAAAGTTCCAGAGATGGATGATAGTGATGATTGCACAACAATGTGAATGTACTTAATGGGAAGTACCTTTTTGATGTGTACTTAATGTGAGTGCCACAGAATTGTATGCTTAGAAATTATTAAACTGGTAAATTTTATGTATATTTTACCACAAACAAACAAAAAAACAAAGACTGAATCTTCAATGCAGCAAGAGAGAAGTGATTCATCATGTACAAGGGATCCACAAAAGTTTAACAGCCGATTTCTCATCAGAAACCATAGAAACCAAAAAGCAATCGGATGATATATACAAGTACTAAAAGAAAAATTGTCAACCAAGAACTCTCTCTCCAGCAAAACTATACTTTTAAAACAAATGAGAAATCAAGACACACCCAGAAAAGCAAAAATGAGAAAATTTCTCACTAGTAGACCTGCTCTACACAGAATACTAAATGGAATTCTTCTGATTGAAATTGAAGGACACTAGAGAGTAACTCAAATCTACATAAAGAAATAAAAAGCACTGGTAAAGATAAAGACCTAGATAAATGTAAAAGACAGTATAAATTTAATTTTGTTTGTAAATTTTCACTCCTATTTGATTTAAAAGACAACTGCTTAAAGCAATAATTGTAAAACTGTGAATGGGTTTATAAATTACAAAGATGTAATTTGTATGACAATAATAATGAAAAGTAAAGGGGAAGGGAACAGAGTTATTTTGGAACAAATTTTGGATACTATTGAAATTAAGTTGGTATTAATGTGAGCTAGAAGGTATTAAGTCATAATGTTAATTGTAATCCCCACAGCAACCACTAAGAAAATAATTCAAAAGCATTTAGAAAAAGAAACAATGAGTAAATCCAAGTGGTTTGCTAGAAAATATTTATTTAATTTAAAGAAGGCAGTAGTAGAGGAACAAAAAAACATAAGACGTACAAAAACAAATAGCAAAATGGCAGGCATAAGCCCTATTTTGTAATAATTACATTAAATATAAATGGAGTAAGCACTCCAGTTAAAAGGCAGAGACTGGCAAAATGAAAATAAAAAACCTGATCCAACTATATGCTCTCTATGAGAGATATACTTTAGATCAAAATCACAAACAGGTTGAAGTAAAAGGCTGGAAAAGGGCATACCATAATACCATAACACAGTACCAAAAAGAGAACTGGAATGAAGCTAATATCAGATAAAACATACTTTAAGAAAAGAAATTTAATAGAGAACAAGAAGGATGTTTTATTTTTTTTTTAAGAAAACCATTTTACTTTTAAATGACTCTCATTGTTTCTAAATGAACTCATTTGCCTTCAATAGAATGATTTCCATGTATGAACATTTACACACAAATATGTGCACATACACACAAACATTCCCAGGGAAACCATTTAGTTTTGGCTTAAAAGAAATATTTCGGTGAAACCGATTGAACACTTGGAGAATGTATATTTCAAATTTCAACATTCCATGATCAAAACTGTCCTTGAGTGGTCTAGAAAATGCAATACAATTGTGGGAAAGAAACTCCTTGGGAAAGTGAAATTGTGACGCTTGCCTTGTATCAAAACCTCAAGGAGGATATTTTAAAATGATAAAACAGTTAATTTATCAGGCATACATAACATTTATAAACATATATATACCTAACAAGAGAGCCCCCAAAATACATGAAGCCAAAACTGACAGAATCAAAGAGAGAAAAAGATAATTTAACAATAATAGTTCAAGACTTCAATATCCCATTTTTAATAATGGATACAAAAGCAGGAATAAAATCAACAAGAAAATAGAAGACTAGAACAATACTATAAACCAACTAGAGTAGCAGCCATTTATAGACTACTCCACCCAACTACAACAGAATTCATATTCTTGTCAAGTGTACGTGAAACATTCCATAAGATAGACCATATGGTAGGCTATAAAACAAGCCTCATAAATTTAAAATATTGAAATCATAAAGTATGTTTTTCAACTGCAATGGAATGAAATTAGAAATCATTTAATAGAAGGAAATTTAGGGATTTCATGAATATAAGAAAATTAAATAATGTAATTCTAATAATGATAGGTCAAAGAAGAAACCATTAAGAGAAATCAGAAAGTACCGAGAAGAGTGAACATGAAACAGCATACTCAAGTCTATGGAACGCAGTGAAAGCAGTGTTAAGAGGGAAATTTATAGCTGTCAACGGCTCCACTAAAAAAGAGGAAAGCTCTCAGATCCTTAAACAAACTTATACCTTAAAAACTAGGAAAAAAGGAACGAACTAAATCCAATGCAAGCAGAATGGGGCAAGAATGAAGATCAGAGTAAAGACGAATAAAATAGAGAGTAAGAAAATAATAGGATGAGTCAATACAACCAAAAATCGATTCTTTGGAGAAAACTCAACAAAATTGACAAACCTTTAGCTAGACTGACAGGGAAAATGAGAGAGAAGACTTAACTTACTAAAATTGAGAATGAAAGAATGGATATTTCTAACAATCTTACAGAAAGAAAAACAGTTATAAGGGAATACTATGAGCAATAGTATGCCAATAACTTAGATAACCTAGATGAAATGGAAAAACCCTAGAAAGACATAGACCACCAAAACTGACTCAAGAAGAAACAGAAGACCGGAATAGACCTAAAACAAGTAAAAATATTGAATTTGTAATAAAAAATCTTCCCATAAAGAAAATGTCAGGCCAGATGGCTTCACTGTTGAATTCTACCAAACATTTAAAGAAGACTAAACACTAACCCTTCACAAACTTTTTTAAAAATAAGAGAGGAGTGAGACATTTCAATTCATGATGTGAGGCCAGTGTTACCCTTATTCAATGCAGACACAGACATTGTAAGAAAAGAAAACTGTAGACCAAGATACCTATGAGTAGAGATGCAAAAATCCTCAATAAAATACTAGCAAATATAATCTAGCAATATATAAAAAGGATTTTGCACCCTGTCCAAGTGGGATTTATCCTAGCAATGAAGGTTGGTTCAACACACAAAAATCAATCAGTGTAATGCATCATATAATTATAATAAGAGATAAAAAACATTATAATATCCATAGATTCAGAAGTATTTTTAAAAACCCAACATGCTTTCACGTTAAAAACATCAACCAATTAAGAATAAAAGGGAACTTCCTCAACCAGATAAAAACCCACAGCTAACATCATAATTATGAAAGACTAAAAATGCTCCCTGCTCCCCACACTCCCAGGGTTAAGAACAAGATAAGAATGTCCACTCTCACCCCTTCTATTCAGGGGTGAGAGTGGACATTGTACTTGAGTTCTAGCCAGAGACAGTAGATGAGAAAAAGAGAAATAAGAAGCATCAAGATTGGAAAACTATCTCTATTCACTGATGACATGATCTTATGTATAGAAAATATTCAAGAATCCATGAGAAAATCTATCAGAACTAATAAAACACATTCTGCATGGTTGCAGATACAAGATCAATACACAAAAGTCAACTGTATTTCTATATACTTGTAATGAGCAATTCAAAAGTGAAATTAAGAAAACAACTGTTTCCCATAGCATCAAAAAGAATACATTTAACTAATGAAATACAAGACCTATACACTGAAAACTATAAAATATCATCCAAAGGAATTTAAGAATACCTAAATAAATGGAAAGAAATCCCATGTTTATGAATCGGAAGACACAGTATTGATAAGATGGCAATAATTCCCAAAATGACCTGCAGATTCAAGATAGTTCCTATCAAAACTCCAAATAACTTTTTGCAGAAATTGACAAGATGATCATAAAATTCTTAAGCAAATGCACAGAACCCAAAATAACCAAGAACAATCTTGTAAAAGAAGAACAAAATTTGAAGACTCACATTTCCCAATTTCAAACTTACTATAAAGTTACAGTAATCGAAATATGAGGTATTGGCATAAAAATAAACACATAGATCATTGGAATATAATTGAGAGTCTAGAAATAAACCCAAATATCTATGGTCAATTGATTTTTGATAAGGTTGAAAAGAATGCAAAAGAATGAAGTCGTACCACTATCTTACATCACATACAAAAATTAACTTGAAATGTGTAACAGAACTATATGTAAGAGCTAAAACTGTAAAACTCTTAGAAAGAAACATAGGCATAAATCTTTGTGACCTTGAATTAGGCAATGGTTTCTTAGATATCACACCAAAAGTATAAGCAACAAAAGAAAAAAATAGATAAATTGGACATCATTAAAATAAAAAACTTTTGGCTTCAAATGACACCATCAAGAAAGTGAAAAGAGAATCCACAGAATGTGACAAAATAGCTGCAAATCATATATTTAATAAGGCACTTGTGTATATAAAAAACTCTCACAACTCAAACATGAAAAGATAAATAACCCAATTAAAAAATGGGCCAAGGATTTGAATAGACATTTCTCCAAAGAAGATATAAAATGGCCATCAAGCACATGACAAAAAGTTCAACACCATTAGTCATCAGAGAAATGTAAATCAAAACCACAATGAGATACCATTTCACACCCACTAGGGTGGCTAGAATAATAATAAAAAAAAACACAAAACAGAGAATAACAAGTATGAAATATTCAGAATAGGTAAAGACATAGAAACAGAAACTAAATTCCTGGGGGTGGGTGTGTTCAGAATGAGGAGTGATGGCTAACACATACACATTTTGGGAAAGGGGGATAAAATTGTTCTGGGACTAGATAGTGGTGATGGTTGTACCAAAAACACTGAATTGGACACTTGAAAATTGTGGATTTTATGGTATGTGAATTATATCTCAATAAAGCTGTTATATACACTTTTTTTTAAAAAAAGGAAGTTCAATGCAAGCCTCATGTCTGTCTTCTAATTCTCTTTTCCACTGTTCCCAGGCTCAGCTATCACACACACCTTCCATCTCCAGCATCCTGTGCTTCTCTCCCACTTGTCCCAGTGGATTGTGACTGTTAAGTCACTTCTCCGTCTTTATTTCTGAGCCGCCAGCCTCTCATACAGTGACCAGCACGGCATAGTGAATAGTCATTTTGGGAGATGTGAATGACCTTTACACTATCTAATGCTCAGATTGTTTTCAAAGTGAACTAGCCAGCCCACCATAGTTTCCCACCAACTATGAGAAATGGACTCCTCTGTAAGGGAAGTCTGATAATAATACCAATACTATGAATAGGCTGGTTGCCTAGCTCCTCCCCACACCCTAGGAAGATGCAGGGTCCTGGGTCATGGGCTTGGGTTGGGATTTGGGGTATGGGCTGTCTGAGGGGAACATGCACCAGAGTGTGGGGTGGGCATCCCAGACAGAGCCGAGGGTTTGAGGGGACAGTGGGAAGTAGAATCTGCAGACAATTCCTGAGCAGCTGGACACTATCTGGGGAGCCTGAGATAGCCAGGATAGATGGGAAGAAGCAGTCACTCATGGTTCCAAGCTGGCTGAGTTACGGGCGTCCTAGGGGCAGCCAGAACCCTCATGGGTGAGAGGGGTGGAGAGTCTTCAAGAAATGGCCCTGTGCCCTCGTCGGAAATGAGGGTGGAGAGGGAAGGAAATAGCGTGCCTCTGTTGGCTGCTAGAGGCCAAAGGGAGATGGGTAGGAAGCAACTGGAGGCGAGATATGCAGATAAAGGCATCATTCCAACTTCCCTGGGGGAGGAAGCTTCAGAGGGACCATCAATGTTTATAGCAGCGCAATTCACAATTGCAAAGATGTAGAAACAACCCAAGTGCCCAACAATACATGAGTGGATTAATAAAATGTGGAATATGTATACCATGGAGTACTACTCAGCCACAAAAAACAGTGGTGATCTAGCACCTCTTGTATTATCCTGCATGGAGCTGGAGCCCATTCTACTAAGTGAAGTATCCCAAGAATGGAAAAACAAGCACCACATGTACTCACCATTAAATTGGTACTAATTCATCAACACTTATGTGCACATATGGAAGTAACATTCATCGGGTGTTGGGCAGCTGGGGGGAGGATGGGTAATGGGTGCCGTGCACACTGTCTGAGGATGGGCACGCTTGTAGCTCTGACTCAGGCAGTGCAAAGGCAATTTATGTAACCTGAACGTTTGTACACCCAAAATATTTTGAAATAAATAAATAAACATATATATATAAATAAACAAGAGGGACAATGAAGGATGGCGTGAGAGGGCTGGCCATGTGCCTGGCACGGCCATAGGCATGTTCTAAGGAGTCCTCTTAATTCCTATAACAACCCTGTAAGACAGGTGCAATTATGTCACCGTGTTAGAGATGAGAAAACTGAAGCCGAGGGAGGTGACTGTAGTTGTCTCGCTTCTCTCAGCTGGTAGGTGCAGAGCAGGGAGATACAGGCCAAGTGCCACTGGGAGGGGTGGACTCCGCCGGGCCCCTGCACTGCTGGAGGGTCCCCTCCTGCTCTGGCTTGAGAAGCTCGGGGTAGATGGAAGAGTCACTGAAAACAATGAAGACAATGAAGGCCCCGGGTGGGCCTCCCTCCATTATATTTTTGGGTCTCAGTCTTGCAAATTCCGGCTGTAAGCTCCGGATTTGGAAGGGTCAGAGAGGAGACAGGCTGAAGAGGGAGTGGCGGCGGGTCTGTGTTTGGTGTCACTGTGATTAAGAGCAGAGAATAATAGCCTGTGAGAATTCTGTTTTGAAAACTCGAAGTGCTTGCCCATCCAGAAAGACTGAGCTTTGAAATCCAAAACGAGAAGTTGAATTAAATGTATTTTAGAGCCAAAATGGAGAAAATTAATCAGCTTATAATACGATACATTGCAAGGCATCTGCAGTCTGAAAAGGAAGGGAAAAAAATCCACGGATAGAATTGACCCTAAATCTCCTGTGATTCTGATAGGTGCATATTTTCTGAAGGAATGCTCGGGGGTGCAGTAGGTTTTGCTGAGAGACAGAGAAGGAGAGAGAGGAGTCCTGAGCTGGTTCAAAGCCATTTGGGATGATGTGAGTTGTGAGTTGGGGTCCCTTTTCCTCGTGCTCTCGTGTGTGTCTCCCCAACATCCACGTGGGCGATATGGCAGGGGCTGGTTGCGGGGAGGGCTTAAGTGATTTCTTTATAATCATCCTAAAAGCATGTATCAGTGTTCATGTTATCAAACTAAAGCATGTAATCCTTTCTCTATTGATATTTATATTAAAGGTACCACAATATGAGGACTACTGTGGTTGGGATACGTGATTCGATGATTAAATGATACGGATTTCACAGTGGAGAATTTATTTTCAGATTCTAATTAGAACCCAAATGAGCCCTGTGGATTCTTGTTAACTCACATGGATTATCTTGTACATTACAATATTAATAAAACTCTTTTTCCATGTCATTTCCAAAGGAGCCAGGAAGCTAAAGTGGGCCATCAGATTGCCTGGCTTTCTCTGTGAATTCCCAGTCCCCAAAGTCAGCGGACAGGCCTGTGGCTGAAGCAAACACAGCACGGGGACCCTCACTGAAGGTCACCAGAGATGCTCACAGGATGCTGGGATGGGATTCAGGCTTCTGATGGGGGCTGGGCAGATGGCCTTGAATTCCCCTAGCGCTCCTGATCCTGGGAATCTATTGTCCTTGAAGAGGTCACTCTGTGGCCCTCCTCCAAGGTTAGCTTCTTGTACCACAGGCTGGGGAGAGACAGGACTTGCTGTTTCTGCCTAAAGAGAAGATCCTTTCTTGGCATTAGAAATATGCAGTCATCTGAATCGCTATTTACTTAGGTAATCTTCATCCCGGTGACAGAGATTCTGGCTTGCTATTGGAACAGTTTTATTCAAGCTCTTAGATCAAATACCTTTGTGCCAAAACAAACCAGTGTCTCAGCTAATTGAGCCTGCGGATTTCACCAATGTACTTGAGTTGTCGGCACTAACCAGTTTCACCTCCTCTTAGGCTCCTGCCTATGTAGAAGAGAGAAGCATATGAGAATCAGTGATGAGTCTGTCCCCATCCAGGTCGCTGTTAGACTTTGAGTCAGACATAAGCTGCTTCAGTTGCGGAAGGAAGAAGAAAGAGGGGCGTGGTATGCATCTTTTGTCGCCTAGTGAGGCCCTACCCTACACTGCTTCTATAATATATGTGTGTATATATATATATATATATATATATTCTTTCATTTAATTCTCACGAAATCCCCAGAGGGGAATGTTGTCATCTCCTCTTTGCAGATGAAGCAACTGAGCCCAGGGAGGTTATGCGGTGGCCCATGGTCACACTGTGTGAGCCGAATCAGAGAATGAGGCCTCTGCATGGGGCTGTCTGTGGTCATGACCGTCTCCCGTCTGTCCCGAGGAAGGCAGTGCCCTATGTCCTAAGGAGGGGGCCGCTCACCTGCTACTGGAGGAAGAAGCTCCAGCCCAGAGCACCCAAGGCCAGGAATTGGGCAGCTGACAGCCCAGCCCTCCCCTGCCCCACCCTGGAATGCAAATAAATCATTGAGAAAACAAATATTTTGTACTGCAGTTTGTTTGGTTTCCTGTTTCTAGAAACTGTGAGAGCATGTTCATTGTTCTCTGCTCAAGACAGTTTTCATATAAATAAGGGATTCACTGTGACTCCTTTCACCGAAGTTAAAATCCCATTTAAAAGTAAATTGACTTCCTGAAATATATGTATTGGCAACAGTGGCTACCACAGCTGGTATTGCATTTTACATTTAACATAGCGTTGTTTGCCTTGACAGATTCCAGACTTTTTCCTACATAAATCAATAGAGTAATGTTTGAAGAGCTCAAATCTATCTTTCATCCTTCCCCCCTCCTCCAACAATGCATTCTGAATCCCATAAAGAAGGACCTTTCTAGCAGGTGTCATTTAGTTGGAGAGTATTATTTGCAGCATTCGACTGTAACACTCTCTGTAAATGTGAACTCAAACAGGAAATGCTTGGAGAAAAAGCCAGGAATTTGCTTCTGAAAGGAAGCATTCTAATACATTTTTATTAATAAAAGTGTGTGTATGTGTGCACGTGTGCATGCATGTGTATACATGTTCATATGTGTGTGTGGGCATGCATGTGTGTGCATTTGGGTGTGCACAAGTGTGTGTGTGCCTGCATGTGTGTGCATGTGTGTACATGTGTGTGTACTGTAAGAACAATTGTGTATAATTTTTTCATGACTCCTCTGACCTGGCCCTGGTGGATGTGTGTCTGGCAAGCAGCAGTCAGCTGAGACAACAGCCACCAGGATCCGGCTGAAGAGGCTGGGCGAAGGCAGGGACTGCGCAGTGATGGGAATGGGAGAGCAGGGATCCCGGGAGGTGTAAGTGCCACCTTTCAAGAAGGGAAGAAGCAGGCCGGGCGCGGTGGCTCACGCCTGTAATCCTAGCACTCTGGGAGG
>VBSM01003157.1:4521860-4542699 GCA_008086735.1 Cheirogaleus medius
AAAAAAAAAAAGAAGGGAAGAAGCCATCCTCCATGTAAGCCACGCTCTTGTAAGCTTGTGCAGAGAAATGAGAGTCTTGCTGGCCCCATTCTTTTTAATGTAACAGGAAGGTAAAACTTAGGCTAGAATATTTTTTTAAGACTAATGACCCATAATTTATTGCTACCATAGAATGGCATGACTCACAGCCTTATTTTCTACAATTGGCTGATAGATTTAAAACTCAGGGTAAGTAAAGAACCTTTTGAGACCTTTTATACTTGACATTTTAGGGGAAGATAGAGTTGCTGAGTCATGCCAGTGCTCACAGAGGGCTGTAAGTGAGAGCGAGGGCAGGAAGGGGAGAGAGTGGATATTCTGAGCTAGGAGCTGCCCCAGTTCTTCATGTTTGCATGGCCCACAGGACAAAGCCAAGCACAGAGCCGTTGCAGTAATTCTGATATTACAGAAGGTCTTCATTATTCCCCTCCCCAACTTGCTTTTGAAGAAAAGATTTTTTGTCCTTTTAATTAAATCTGAAACATTCTGGCTTTTATCAAAAAGTCCCAAAACAACAGATAGATGCTGGCATGGATACGGAAGGAAAGGAACACTCATACACTGCTGGTGGGACTGCAAACTAGTACAACCTCTATGGAAACAGTATGGAGATACCTCAAAGAACTACAAGTAGAACTATCATTTGATCCAGGAATCCCACTATTGGGCATTTACCCAAAGGAAAAAAAAAAGACATTTTATAAAAAAGACACTTGCAATGGAATGTTTATTATAGCACAATTCACAATCGCAAAGATGTGGAATCAACCCAAGTGCCCATCAATACATGAGTGGATTAATAAAAAGTGGTATATGTATATTACAGAGTACTATTCAGCCATAAAAAAATGAGGAACTAATCCCTTCTGTAACAACCTGGATGGAACTGGAGACCATTCTTCTAGGTGAAGTATCACAAGAATGGAAGAACAAACACCACATGTACTCACTGTTAAACTGGAACTAATCTATCAACACTTACATGCACATATGGAAATAAAACTCAGCGGAATCAAGCAGGTGGGAGGGGAGCGGAGGGGTTGAGTAAATTCACAGTTAATGGGTACAGTGCACACTACCTGGGTGATGGGTACACTTACAACATGGACTCAAATTGTACAAAAGCAATAGAGGTAACCAAAACATTTGTACCCTCATAAGATTCTGAAATAAATAGAAAAAGATATGATTTAATGAACTATGACATACCAATAACATGGAACACTATACAGCCATTAAAAATAATAATAAAGAATAAATCTGAAATATTCTGATGGTTTACATTGATAAAAATTCACAGAATATTTTCTGTCTTTCTGTGATGGTTAATTTTATGTACCAATTTGACTTGGTTAAGGGATGCCCAGTTAGCTGGTAAAACATTATTTCTGGATGTGTCAGTGAGGGTGTAATTGGTTCCATGAACAAACACAAAATGACATCTCCCTATATGTTTTCTCTGTAGCTTTCTTATGCTTTAGATTCCCAGGCCAGTAAGGCTCAATGACCACAACATTATAATCTTTCTGTTTAATTCTCTTACCTTTTGAATCATCTCCCAAAAATGGACTCTTTGCAGGATGACGACGCCAAGACTCACCATTCATCACCAAACTGTGACTTTTGAGTAAGACCTCCTGAACGCATTGCTTTCAATATAACCTGCTCCAACACACGTAGCCACCTTCCAGAACCCCTTATAAAAACCTCTGTCCTCGGCTGGGGAGACAGATCTGAGGCATTTCTCCTGTCCCCTGGGTAACGTCATGCGTAACAAATTCCCTTTCTTCCTTGGCAATCCTCATTGTCTCAGTAACTGGCTTTTTGTGCCACAAGCAGCCAAACCTAGGCCAGAACTCCGTTGTGGGTTCAGTAACCAAGGTGTTTCTGGAAGAGACTAGCGTGTGAATCAGTGCACTGAGGAAAGAATTTCCACCCTTACCACAGTGGGTGGGCATCGTCCAATCCACAGATGGCCCAAGTGGAATAAAATGGTAAAGGGCGATTTGCTGTCTCTCTTCTTGAGCTAGGACAGCCATGTTTCTTGTCCTTGGACATTGGAGCTCCTGATTCTCAGGACCTTTGGACCCCTATAATTACACCAGCACCCCATGCCCCCCACTGCTGCCCAGTTCTGAGGCCTTCGGAGTCAGACCCAATTGCATCACTGGTGGTCCTGGTTCTCCAGCTCATGGGTGGCAGGTGGTGGGACTTCTCAGCCTTCATGACCACGTGAGCCAATTCCCATGATAAATCTCCTCTTATCTCTTCCTATATACCCCATTGGTTCTGTTTCTCTGGAGAACCCTGACTAACTCACTGTCCCTGGTATTCGTAGTGTCTAGATTTTCACATGATTTATTCTTTTCAATAAGCGATATCCATTAGAAAGAGAATCATTTGTGGTTTAAGTTTGAGAAAAGAAAAGTAGATCAGAGCAGTAGAGCTCTGTGAGGTATGCAGGCCTGGAGAGACCTGAGTAGGTGACTTCACTCGTGCCCCACTGCTCCCCTCGCCACCCCAGCACCCACATCTGGGGGTGGCTGTATAAAGTCCTTTTGTTCCTGACTAGCTACCTTGCCCATAAATTGGTGATACAAAGAACAATGTATAGCCTATCAATATCTTATGTTATTTTAATGTAAATTCTTTATTGGTAAATAACTATTGGAACTATCTCTTCTTTTCCTTTAAAAATCCACTTCTTTTTTTTTTTTTTTTTGACAGAGTCTCACTCTGTTGCCCGGGCTAGAGTGCCGTGGTGTCAGCCTAGCTCACAGCAACCTCAAACTCCTGGGCTCAAGCAATCCCTACTGCCTCAGCCTCCCGAGTAGCTGGGACTACAAGCATGTGCCAACCTGCCTAGCTAATATTTTCTATATATTTTTAATTGTCCAGCTAATTTCTTTCTATTTGTAGTGGAGACAGGGTCTCACTCTTGCTCAGGATGGTCTTGAACTCCTGACCTTGAGCGATCCTCCTGCCTCTGCCTCCCAGAGTGCTAGGATTATAGGCGTAAGCCACCGCACCCGGCCAAAAATCCACTTCTAACTTTTGCTAATTTATGAACATCCTAAGCATTTTTACCATATTTTATATTTCTCTGTTCTTTCCACAGAGCCTGTCACAGTGCCTTGAATATAACATGTGCTCATATACTATTAATGGATTTTTAAATGAATAGTCTAAAAAGCCCAGGAATAGGAAAACCTGCTTGGGTTTTTTGGTAAAAAAAAAGAAAAACCAGCTTCTCAAGTCTTCATCTATAAGGCTACTCCTGAACTGCAATCAGAGCTTCCTTTGACACCTGCCTGGCACGATTACTCCTACCTACTCATTTTAAACGACAGTTAAATTAGTTAGAAAATAATCCGTTTGGGGATAGAATGTTCATCCATTCAAAACACGCATTTCCCCACTTTTAACACTGAAATTGGGATACATTTTTAATTGATGGCTCTTATAATTGGCAGCATTATTTCCTTTCATTATTTTCCCTTCTTAGAGTTATGTCAAATATATATGTAATATATGTAAAATAATGGTACATCTTACAATCAGTGGTGACTTAAAGCTGATGAAATACGATGTGTTTACATCCATCATTTACCATATGCCTATCTAGAAATTCATCTAGACTTCCGTGCAGTGGCCTTTACTTGATGAATGAATACGGAAGGGGTCCATAACTTACAGGTAACGGGACAGTCTTCCATCCTGCTCCCTCGCCCAGCTGCCACTGTTAGTTGTATTCTTGGGCATCCCCTGAGAGCTTGTAGGATGTTGGTGGACTCAGAAGTGGGGAAAGAGAAGGTTTCATAAATAGAGGAAAGAATAAGGAAAGTGTCCAGAAGAAGATGCCCAGGCACAGTTGGATCCAGGCATAGCTTCTTTGCTTGTCATTTCTACATCCATTTTATCCCCATTAATTATTTCTTTATGTTTATGCTGCCTGAAATTTCACCAACCTGTGATTTATTGAAATGTTGGGGGTTGAAATCATCATCTGCTTCAAAAACGCAAGTGTCTGAGTTAGTGACTTAACCTTAGTGTCTCTCATTCTATTCTTACAAGTCAGCTGAAATCCGCAGCACCAGCAGCGGGTAGTGCTGTGGTTTGCATGGTTTGTTTGTCCCCGTCAGAGCTCATGCTGAGATTTGATCCCCAGCGTGGCAGTGTTGGGAGGGCTGTGTGGGCGGATCTCTCATGAATGGCTCTGTGCTGTTCTCCAGGGAGTGAGCTCTTGCTCCCGAGGGCATGGATCAGTTCCCGTGAGGGTGGGTCTTTGTAAATCCTGGCTGTCCCTCAGGTTTTCCCCTCTTCCATGTGTCTGCTTCCACTTTGACCTTTGCTGCCATGTTGGGGTACAGCTCAAAAGTTGCTAATAGCCAGGGTTGTGCCCTTCCTTGAACTCCTCAGCCTGCAGAACTGTGAGCTAAATAAACCTTTTTCTTCATAAGAAATTACTCAGGCTCAGGCATTCTTTTAGAGCAACACAAAATGGACTAAGACAAGGACAGTGGAAGAGAGGAAGAGGTGGCATGGAGTACTCTGGAGACTCAGAAGGGGTTATTTGGCACCAAGTCTTCAAAATGGTAGTTTCGATGTGCACCGCTTTGGCCTCAATGGGTGTGCTGAGGATGGGGAAGTTGGAGGTTTACAAGCTGGCCTTAAACAAGGAAAAGGAGAGAAAATGCTTCTTCCTCTTGCTTCTTTCTATAGCACAGGCATGGTGAGTGGGACTGCTGTACTTGGCTGTTCAGCATTCATCTGCCTTTGCTTTCTCTTTTCTTTTGAGTATTGGCCCATTACCCCCTACGGTCCAGGAGTTTCAGGGGAAGATCATACCTCCCCCATTCTCTGATTGTATTAAGTCAATGAGCATCTCTCATCCCAGAGAAAGTGTTTAAAATGGACATATGACACAATTTTGGGGCAATGAGATGTGGTGTGTCTGAGAAAGAAACTTCTCTCTGCTTCTAAGAAAGCTAGCACAAGAAACACTTGCTTTGGACAGTGTGGTGTAGGGCTTTGATGTCCCATTCTCTTTCAGGGTTATATAGATTTTTGTAGGCTGACCTGGAAATCTAACCAACATGCATATCATTTTTATAATAGAAAATTTTAATCTTGGGAAAAACAGTTGACTTCAAACAAACTTTTGGAAACCAGCCTATTTATTAATTGGAGAGTAATAGTGGCAATTTGTGAGTAATAAGAGTCATTGATATGTACCAAAAAAGTAATGAATATTTTTTATTATATTTCAAAAATTTTAAAATGTCATTGTGTCCTGTAGTGATATATTAGAATTGAAGGGAATATGACATCCTGATTTAAAAATGCAAGAAACCGGAGTAATTTATGAAGTGCTGGCAGCTAGCTTCACGTTAACTCTCACTGTGTGGGCTCTAAATTACTTTGGAGGCTTTGGTAAGAGACTTTAGTGTAATACATTATGTTATGAAAGTATGAGTTCAGGGTCTAACAGTAGAAAGTGACCTCTGGCCCAGCTCTTGGGAAGAGGGTCTTCCTAGCTCAGGTTTGGCACATGTGGACAGCAGGTCTATTTCAGCCCCATCTGCTCCCAGGAGGGGTCCCTAGGACATCTGAAGGTTGAGAAGATCCATTTGGATCTAGGATGGTCCTGAAGGGTCTGTTTTAGCTGTAGGTAATCTTCACACTCACATAATAAAGAAATAAAATAATAATAATAACCAACAATTTTAGGGGACTTCACAGTTTGCAAAATGCTTTTACATGCATATCTCATTTGCGACAAGTAGGGCCCCTGTTCTAGACAGTGGTGAGCAGGTAAGGAGTTCACACGGAGTACTTGGGCTCGCAGCAGAACAGGGACCGGCAGGGTTTCCTGACTCCCAAATATAAAACTCGGTTTTATTAAGTAATCCAGGTATTTCTACTATATTTTGCTTTAAGCTTTACCAAGAAAATTGAGACCACCAAGTGTGAGTTCCCTTGTTTTCCATCTTGTACATTGTAATGTATCCTTGCAGTCATCCGTACTCCCTCTACTTTCTCTGGTCTTAACTCAAAGGAAAGACACCCCCTTCTCTCTAAAGCTGTAATAATAATAAGTTTGCCTATGTCAGCCCCTCCTCTCCACTTCCCTAGGTCATCTTTTTGTTCTTGTCTCCTGCCTCCTCCCCTTTGTCTATGAATGTGTTGACCTCTGCCCTGTGCTAACAAAGCTCTTGTCAGGGTCACTAGTCTTAGCCTTTTTCTTCCCTCTCTTCCCTCCTTTTTAGAAAAAGCAACGTCTACCTGCAGCCTTGGCACACAGCCTTCTCCCTTCCCACCATCTAGACTCTCACCCACAGCTGTCAGCTCTACTTTGGTTGTGGCTCTAGATTTATTTCTTCTTTGTTGTGCCACAGAAAACCATCCTAATTCAAGCTTTTACTACCTGTTTATAGGCTGAGCTGTGTCCTTCTCCCTCAAATTCAAATGTTGAAGTCCTAACCCCAGAACCTCAGAAGGGGGCCGTATTTGTAGGCAGGGCCTTTAAAGAGGTAATTAATGTAAAATGAGGTCATATGGGTAGGCACTAATCCACCATGGCTGGTGACCTTATAAGAAGAGCAGGTTAGGACACACACACACACAGGAAAGACGGTGAAGACACAGGGAGAAGGTGACCATCTGCAAGCTGAGGAAATAGGCCTCAGAAGAAACGCTACTGACACCTTGATCTCAGAATTCCAGCCTCTAAAACTATGAGATAATAAATTTCTGTTGTTTAAGGCTACAGTCCCCAAACCCCAGTCTGTGGCCTGTTAGGGACTGGGCCACAGAGCTCTGCCACCCCCTTCCACACCCCATCCATGGAAAAATTGTCTTCCATGAAACCAGTCCCTGGTGCCAAAAAGGATGGGGACCAGTGGTTTAAGGCAGCCAGTCTGTGGTCCTTTGCTATGGCAGCCCTAGCAAACCAACACATCCTCCAGCATCTCATTAGCTTACTAGCCAGTTTCTATACTCCCAGCTTCTTCCTTTCCAGCGACAGTATTCTTCTGCATGATCAGAGACAAGAATAATTTTCCAGAATCTCCATGTTGACTATGAAATTTCCCATCTCAAAAAATTCTCATGGCCCTTTCTCACCTGCAAAAGTTCAAAAAGCTTCACCCTGAAGCTCCGACAATGCTGTTAGCATTGCCCTTTCCAGTCTTGCTTTAATTTCTTTTTATTCTAAATTATGGAGGAAAATAGTATTCATTTTACTCATAGAGTATGTAACCTACTTTGCCTAATTTTGTAGTTATGTATACCCTGGACATAACTCATCAAATAGACTCTAATCATCTGGAGGACAAGGGTCAATATTTTATGCTTTTATTCTTTCTTGTATTCTCTATACTTATTGTCAAAATGTGTTATATTAATGCATAGCACTTATCTATAACTATTGGTAATAAATTAATAAAATCACAGTACAGGTTAAACTGAGTATCTATTATTCCTTCTCCCAGGGTAAGGATACAAATAATATTTGGGGGGATATTGACATGTGAGATCCAGCTCAATTTTCTATCATGGTCCTTATTTATTTTCATGTGCCTATTGTTCTGGTTTTTGTTATATTTATCTGTCTCCTGTGTCTTGCCTATGGATTGTTTTGCTTTTTGCTAGTTAGGAAGAAGTGTTGGTATAGAACGCTGCTCTGCTCCACTTGAGTTCTCGCTTAATTACTTTTGTAATGTATTCATGGCATTATTTGAAGTAAGCAGTTCCTGTACAACTTCCATGATTGAGTGTATTCATTTCATGAAGATTAGAAAAATGGATAGCAAGCAATTTTTATTGTATGTGTTACTTAAGGAAAGCATGCTATTGCTTCATAAGTTTTTATTCAGAGAGAATTTCCTTTTGTTTACTGCATTTCTGAATAATTCCCCTGCTCTCCACCCCAGCTACTCTCCGGAATAGCTATAGCTTTGGCAGTGCTGGCTGGCTAGACAAATATATCACTGCAATTGGAAAAATATCACAAGAGGGACAGTTCCAGGTTTGAAAATAGGGCAATTAGCTCTCAGCATGATAAGGTGTGTCAGAATGCCTGAGACCGAATGACAGATAGTGTTGGCTTGAGCCAGACATAACACCAAGGGCTGACAGTGGCCACGTAGGATTCCTCCCTGCTTGTTTCCACCAAAAAGGATCACTTCTGAACCGAATCCCACTGCTCACTCCAGGAAAATTTGCCGGTGGGGGTTATGCAGAAGTGTGTGTGTGTGTGTGTGGTCAAATACCATTCTCTCTGTTTCCTTTATTATTATGAGGAATTCTGCTGTTCAAATAATGCATTGACTCTTCCTTCAGAGAACTGCATTTTCTCAGCTCCTGTTCTTTCTGGTGGGAAGATCAGCCACAGTTCCTGAACACCTGACCAACCTGTCTGGAAAATCCTGATGCCAGCTTCACACCCAATGACTGGTCAAGGTAGGGAAAAGTCACCCAAGATGGGACAACGAGAGACTTTCCCTAGGAATTATATGCACTTAACAGGAGTGAGAGGCTGTCTGTCTTCTGGGGTTGCAACTCTTGACATGATCTAAGCCTGGGTATTGCAGTGCCCCATGCCAAGTAGATATGATCTGTTCATGTAATAGTGGGGGAAAGAAGCCAACTTACTGAGATAAATACAGACAAGCTGGGGGGTGGGGAAAGAGAGAGAGAGAGAGAGAGAGAGAGAGAGAGAGAGAGAGGATGATGGCATTATTCGCACCACTGTAGCCAGCTTACACTAAGGCCATCTCTCCACTGTCTTCCCAGTTACAAAGTGGACATATCCTCTTTTGTACATTTCCGTATTAGGCTAAAGAGCTAGACCCTGGAGAAGAGGAGGCTGGGGGTGAGGGGTGGTAGGAGTGTGGTGGGGGCACAACTACCTTCAGTGCTGACTCTTTGCCCCTCCAGGAAGGAGTTGTGCTTGGATTTGCCCAGGGACGGCTGCCAGGGGATCACAGGGGGCCATGTGGTGTCCAGAGCAGCCTCACGTGAGCTGGGCTAGCAGGTGGGACAGCCACAGTTGCTGTGCGTGGCCGTCCCGCACACAGCTGCTATTCCCCAGACCCTTTCAGTCTAGTCAAGGAGATAAGACAAAACACTCAAAGTCACGGAGAACAACCTGGTCCCCCCTGCGTCAGCACACCAACAATCACGGCCTGCCCTGTGGTGCTGCAGGGCTGTGGAGAGAACGAGACGAGGGCTGGTAGAGTCCCTGAGGGCTTCTTGGTGGCTGTGGTCCTTGATCAAGGACCAGCGTGAAGGCTGGCTAGAGTTGTAGTCAAATGGAATCCAAACTCTGCAAGTGATGGGAAAAACCTATTGTTCTCTTCACTCTTGAGACTTTTAGAATAGCTGGAAGTGTTTGATTCCTATTTTTCTTGAAGATTTTTCTTCTTGTCTTACTCTTTAATTATCCCAATGATTATCAAGGCCATGCCAAAAGTGCAGAGAAAAGTCTGCACTGATTCTGGTCTTGGCTGAACAGAAGCACCTCACACTCACTGCGGTAGAGAAAGTGTATCTCGTTCCCACGAGGTCAAAGGGGGATGCTACACGTGTTCTACCTACCTCACAGCATTATTGTGACCAACCAGTAAGACAGTCTATGTGACGACACTTACAAAAACAAATAGTGTAAAACAAATGCTAAGTATTATCAATTAATGCCTCTTAGTTCCAATACCAAAATATATCGCCCAAATGAAAGAACCACAGCCTTGCACATTTGCTCTGCATGGTTCGGTATGGTCCTTTCTCAGAAACACCAGGACCAGACGGACTAAGTGACCTCCCTCCAGACCACTGTTGTGGCCGATGATCCTGACGGATCCTTATACTGTTCAATACGTGCATGGAAAGAACTTATGCAAAAAATCATGAGTGAGACATGACAACAAAGCATGTGCTTAACCCTCTGAAATTTATACAACTATTTTATGTTTATGAACTCATGAGGAAATACCTCTTTAAAACATATTAAAAAGATAAAAGGGGGAATAAAGCAAAGAGAAAAAAAGAGTTACATATTTGTGACAAGTGCTATTCAAAACAATTTAAAGTCTCAGGGACTAAATTCTTTTTCTACATTATTGGGAGCCCTGAGAAGACGGAATTGATGTGGCCACCTCAATCCATCCCATGTGAGCACTAACATCTTGAGTGGGATAGTGAACAGCTTTTAAAGAGATGAATCTTCATTTCAGGAATGGATATGAAATTTCACATTTCATAAATGACTTGAGCCAGATCTACTACATGAAAAATGACTCTCAGTTAATGTCATTTGGAAAGAAGGAAGGGACTCTCTCCTTGTTTCTCATTTGCATTGCTGAGCTCATATCGGCAAAGAAAGGAGCCATGTCCTCCTCACAGGCACCTGAGCTGTCCCTTGTGTATTAAAGACACTATGAGGATATTTTAATTCTGGACCAGGGCAAAGAGGTTTCTGAATCTCTCAATATTTGTCCAAATCTAAGTTTGGTCATCCAGAAATGTAGAGAATATCTATTGAGCTTCTTGAAATTTGTCCAGCTAGTAAACATGGTAAAATAAGACTATGCCATTGAACAAAGTGACTTGACCATAGAATGTGATTTTTTTTCACATACCTCTGAATCAGTACAGGTTTGCTCAGGAAAGCAAAACCCACCCTAGGTATATCAAGCAGGAAGGGATCAGAGAAAGGGAATTAGGTACTTATGAGCCCATAGGGATTCTGAAGGAGCAAAAATCTAGGGGCCACCATAACAGTCAGGTTTACTTCTAGGGAGTTAAGAGCAGGTGTTGCCCAGAGCCAGGATCCTACAGACACTCTCTGCAGGGGTCACAGATCCTCTGGAGGCATCATGCAAATGAGATGTGGAGGCTGAGGCTGCTGAATAACTCACGTCCAGCAAGAGCACAACCATGACTTCCAGAGGACAAAACAAAATGGTGTCTGTCACCCTTCCACCTTCCAAATATCAAATGAGTTCATCCCACTGATAGAATTTAAAATGTATGCAGAACACTCCAAGCAAGGGAGAAGGGGAAATGCATTTTCCAAGAGACTGGCCTGTTAAACAGGAAAAAACACAAAAGGAGATACATTGCCAACAGGTAAAACTCAGCACGACCTCTCCTTAGATCTTTCTAATTTGGAATCCTTCTTTCACCAATCACCCACTTTCCTGTCTTTCAGCCACTGTGGAGTTCTCAGTGGTGCTTGTCCACCGTTGCTTATTGTCTAATACGTTTTCTAGATGAAAGGCAATGACCAAACTGTCTTCAAAATACTTATCCATTCACCTCCATTATTCTCTCCTTTGGACTTACACCTCTCCAATCCCTTCCATCTCTACTTTCCCTGAATTAAAAACAATTGCATAATAAACATCTTAATAAAAAATGAGAAAGCCAATATGTGTCAAATTTATTAGATCTGACAACGGAGATGTTACCCTTACTATGTTGAAAAGTATAGTAGCTGTGTCTAGTCTAAAAGCGCATTAATTCAATTCAGCACATGTGTTTACATTTAACAAAAGACCCAAAATGACATTTTGACATGCTTTCCTCCTCCTGGATTCAGGTTGTGAACCAAAATAAAATCTTAAGCCCTCCCACCCAGCTAACTGATGGGCCTCCTCTTGGCCAGCGGGAACCCTGCTAAGAAAAACCTTAAAGCCGAGTCGCTGGCCATGAGGAGGAGGGAGGTCAGACACATCTAGTTATGCCCTGTCTTTTTTGGAGTTATTTTTTATAACAATAAGATACAGAATCATTAACAAGCCTAAGGCCATGTAAGACAAAGGTTAAACCACACCTGCAGGTCACCAATTCACTTAACAGATCACTTGAGTCTGGGTATATGCCCACTATATGGCAGGTGGCTTGTCTCTGATTAACAGACTTACTCAACTTAAAACATCCTTAGCTTTTAGACAAAGCTTGCTTTCTTTAACCAATTACAAATCAAAGAATCTTCAAACCTACCTATAACCTGTAATCCCCCGCTTTGAGATGTCCTGCCTTTTTGGGCCAGAGCAATGTACACCTTCCATGTACAGATTTATGAATTTACATGTAATTCCAGTCTCTCTAAAATATAGAAAACCAAACTGTAACCACACCATGGTGGAACCACTTGCTCAAGACTTCCTAGGTGTAGCTCTCCGGGCCATGGTCACACATATTAGGCTCAGAATAAACCTCTTTAAATTATTTTACAGAGTTTAGGTTCTTTTCTGTTGACAGAGTGAAAGTAAAACAATACCAAGAAACCATGAGGATGTCACAGGGACAGGAGTGAAAAGATAGATTAGGGGAATCTTATGAGTCTTCAGGCAAAAGAGAGGAAATAAGTTGTGTTACAGTGCACCTTTAGTGCATTGGAGCATTCAAAGGAAATGAGTCAGCTGATCCTTTTCTCCCAGCGAGGCTGGGGCCACGTGACAGGACCAGCACTTCAGTTTCCTGGCTCTGTTTCCTCCCGCAGGGGTCTGGGTGGGAGCCCAGGGGGTGAGAATGAACGCAGCTCTGTGAATGTGCCAGACACTCAGCCATTGTCTCTGGGCTCCAAACCCACCCTGTGCACCCTGCCACATCCTTGCTGTGCCTCCAGCTCCCCATCAGACTTTGCCAGTGGAAGGTGCCAGAAAGAGCTGGCAAGGAAGGAGGAGCAAGGAGAGACTAGATCTTCCTGTCCTTTCTCCATCTTTGAGGGGCCCCTAGCAACACTTGTTTGTCCAGAGAGTGGCAGTGCCTGTTCACAGCAGCAGCTAGACGCAGCTTACAGTGACCATAACACTCGCAGAACCAACCTGGTCACAGGCACTCAGGGACCAGCTGCCGGCACTGTGGCCCCCTGAGCTTTTGGGTCCTGGTATCTCCAGCCACAGGGGGTGGGGGTGGGAGAGGTGGCAGTGGCTCCCTGCTGTTACCACCTCGCTGGTACCTCTAATTCTCCTTTGTGTTTTTATAGTTTAGTTCCCCAGTTAACAACGTCAAGCATAGTTTACAATTCTTTATATTAAGTTCTCCCTGTTCAGATAACTGGTGTGGTTTCTGTTCCTGGTTAGACCCTGGCTGGCACCATGAATAAAATGGGGTTTTGGAAGATGGTAGGCTTATAAGTATTTGATGAATGAAAGAGTGAATGTATGAATGTCCAGCAATGTGAATGCTCCTTGTCTGTTCACCAGGAGGAAACAAAGGTGCTGCCACAGCGGCTCAGCTGCGGGCTCCCTCCCCTTGTCACCCCAACTTCCACTGGCTTCTGGGCTCCCTCCTGTGGGCTCTGGGGCCTCAGACAGGGCAGCTGACACTCCCTCTCCCAACGCAGGGTAACCATGCCCTGGGCCAGATGTGCCCTCATGTTTGCACGAGGCCACTTGGCGCTACCTGGAGGGACAGGCCAGCTCTGCGTGTCAACACAGCCTTCCCGTCCTCTCTGCCAGGCCTTGGCTTTCAGCTCCCAAACTTGGGCAGATCTCAGACCTGCTCTGGGAAAGAAAGTAGCCAGCGGAGTCGTCTGGTTGACTATTATGCAATTGAAGTCACACAGTAGGAAGCAAATGGACCTGATTAAAGAAAATGGAGTACATTTCTGGCTTGGCAGAGAAAAAAGTATATAAATAAATTTTTAAATGTGCCTGAAATTTTCTCTTGTTCTCGCCTTCCTCGGGAGCTGGAATCCTAAAGCGAGAGTGCCACCTGCTGGCCGTCATCACACCCGAGTGTTGCGGCTATTTCAAAGCTGACTCCCAGAGTGGCACAATTTTGGACAAAAAATTCTATGTTAACGTGGTATGAAGGCAGATTTGCGTGACTGCCTTTGTCGTTTAGTTTCCACAAGGTATTTGTCCCTGCCCAGAGCACGTGGACTTTCTGCACGTCCAGGAGAGTTCCCCAGGGAGGCGTGTTCTCCAGCGCCCGGCTCCGCTTTGAACAAGTGCCTCATCTGCACATCCCAAGTGCCCGCTCTCCCGCGCAACTCTTGGCAGAGGAACCTGAAACTGCACAGTTCATGTGTGGAAATAAGCAATTAAGGCTGCGGATCAGATGCAGTAAGATTACAGGAACCCGTTCCATGGCATCATAGAACCGTAGGATGCCAGAGCTAGAAGGGGGTCCTAGAATATTCCTTATGAGAGAGCCACACAGAGCCTTTCGAGCCGGTTAAGTGTTGACAGTTCATTATTGCCATTTTAGGGTATTGGAGAGGATGGTGTAAGAGCTTTGATGATGATGATGATGATGATGATGATGATAAATAGCATTGGGGTAAACCCCCTTCCCTGAGTGGGGGGGGCCGGACAGTCTTCCCAGTTAATTTCTGAAACCGCTAATAAGAGACATAGCTCTCCTAGACAAATTAAAGGTGAGGACTAAAATGCAAATATATCACAGAAAAGAAGAAAACACAGACTCACCCATGTTGCTCCAAAGAGCAAAGGGTTTCCGATTAAATTCTCTCTTGAAGCAAGTTTTGGAGTGGTGCGTGTGTGTGAGGCTGTGTCTGGCACAAGTGAGCTAGAGACGAAAAATCAAGAAGGAATTGGCGATGGGGATGGATTCAGGGCTGAAGGAAACACACACGGCAGGTGAGGCATTAGACAAAGGCCACCTGGGCACCAGGTGATCACCATGGCTGACCTCAGATATGCATGTGGGGATGGGGGGCGTGCCCCCTCACTTTCCTGCCAGCTCAGGCCCTCTGCCACCTGGCCTGGGAAGGTGTGAGCAGTGGCCTATGAGGCCACAATCCTGCTTACAAAGCCAACGATACTAGAACCTCTGGGGAAACGTGACACTGTGGTCTCCAATGTCACAGTGCCTTTTTCTGTTCAGTTTTCTCTTTTCAACTTTTTACTGCTGCATTTTCATATCATGTGGAACTTATTTCACAACTTTGTGGTAGATACATGATTATCCACTGTCCCACCGCCAGTAAAATTCCTTATTATGGTCCACTTGTTTTCATGCCATCTCTCTCTATCATGAAAGTCACCATGACCCCCTATTACAGCAATTGGCACATGAGGGAGTCAAGTGATATTCACAGGGAGACGCCACAAGGTCCTAAGATGCCTCTGAATCATCAATGATTGGATTATGTTCAGTGAAATTTCAATGGCAAGTCTATTTTCTTGTATTTCAATTTTCTAAAATTGAACATCCACGTTGCTAAAATCTGACATCTGGTGACTCCTTGTCAACCAAGATATCAGTTGACCAGAATTCCTCTTCCAAGTGTGCTTATGCATCATTGCAACAGGAGCAAATAAAATCAAATTAGCTCTTATGCTGACATAACATTTTAATTTCAATAATAATTGAAGGCTTTCTGGGCAAGAGAAATATACCTTAAGGCAAATATCAAAAAAATATTAAAGAATATCAAAGCACGTCAGTCATAATAGACATTTTTATGATAACGGTAACGTTGACTTAGCAAAATTATATGGAAAGCCTATAGTGCCTCCGACTTCGGGTTCAGTATTAGTTGTGGGGGGCAAAGAGTGGGTAGTGTGGTCTTATGTTCTCTGCATACATTGTCAAAACCCACCTCCTGGCCGGGCGTGGTGGCTCACGCCTGTAATCCTAGCACTCTGGGAGGCCGAGGCAGGTGGATCGCTCAAGGTCAGGAGTTCGAAACCAGCCTGAGCAAGAGTGAGACCCCCGTCTCTACTAAAATTAGAAATAAATTAATTGGCCAACTAAAAATATAGAAAAAAATTAGCCAGGCATGGTGGCATATGCCTGTAGTCCAAGCTACTCGGGAGGCTGAGGCAGAAGGATTGCTTGAGCCCAGGAGTGTGAGGTTGCTGTGAGCTAAGCTGACGCCACGGCACTCTAGCTCAGGCAACAGAGTGAGACGCTGTCAAAAAACCAAAAAAAACCCTCCTCCCTCTGCAGCGCTCCATCCCTACTACTAACTATACCATTAGCCTGGATTTATTTTCCTCAGTAGCAGTTAATACTATCTGCAATAATATATGATGCTTATAAAGCAAAATAATGTAATGAGCACCCATGAACACACCACTATTATGCATTTCTTCTTTCCTTGTTGGTTTTCTCTTTCGGGAGAATGTGAAGTCTCTGAGAGGACAAACTTTGTGTCATTCTGTATGAATTCTCAGTGATGGGAAGCATAAGATAGATGCTCAATAATTATGTGTTGATCCAGGATTGAAGATTGAACAAAAGTATGGCAACATATATTTTGGCTTTTTAATACTGGACCACTTTTTCCATTTTAAGTAAACCCAGATGTTTCTGATTTATGCAAAATGGTTACTAAAATTTAGTAGGTGCTATAATTGTTATGCATGATACATTTATAAAAATGTATCATTTTGTAAGCCATATAAATCTTCCTAATTCATTCATTTCCTACCAAATTATGTGTCTCACATTATTAAACACATCCCTTGGGCAATTGTCTTTTGCTTTCTAGTCATCATAGCCATTTCACATTAAGATATATGCACTGTGGAATTATCATTAATGTGAAACAAGTCAGGTCCTAGATATTTATGTTAAATGATCTACTGTGCAACCATGTACTGATTGAATACTGTATGCCAGACAAGTGCCAGAACTTTGCATTTGTTTAATTTTAACCACATAAAAATCAGAAAACTCTAAAAATAACTGAAAATAAATATTGTCCTCATTTTGCAGATAAGAAAACTGAGCCTTAGATGAGTTTAGTAATAAACCTAAAGTTTAATATCAAATAAGTATTAGATCCTGGGTCAAACTCTTCTGACTCCTAAATCCAGGCTTCTCTGTGATCATTCCCCTGTATACTTTTTATTGTATGATACAATGTACCACAAAAAGTGTCAAAATTTTTTTCTCACATAAAAATAGAGGACAATATTGTTTGTATAGATCAGTAACATCAGTTTACCCATAAATATAACATTTTCTGCCATTTATTAGATATTTAAATACTAACTTGTGACTGAAGCCCCTTCAAGTTGCTGATTCAAGCAGGACAGGGTATAAAATAGAGTGTTATGAGTTTAGGGGTGCTATGAGGTCAGGGATGCAATGAACTTGAGACTACTACACATTCAGGGGTGCAAGGAGCTCAAGGTGGCACGAGTTCATGGCAGGGCCACATCGTAACTTCTGTGAGCCCTGGGCATTTTGCCTTCGTGGGCCTCTTCCTCTATAAAAAATATTAAAGTTTATATTGTATGACTGTGTTGATGTAAAGACAAACAGGCTGAACCCAATATTATATATTTCTCTTTATTATATTCACTTTTCTTCTGATATTAAAAGAAATTATAATTTAAACATTTTCGTGGCCCCTTAAACCTCTGTGGGCCCGGGGCCTGCCGTGCCCGAGCAGGACCTGGGCTCTGGGGCAGGAGGCTGGCGGTGTGCTCTGCCCGCACGTGTGTGCTTTCTGCTCCTGAATTCCCGCCATTGGAAAGTTATCCCAGCTAATCATATGCCCAGTAAGGTAAAATATCACTGGAAGAATCGACCTTCTTACAATTTAAGCTGAGAAGAGACTCATGAGCAGAGACTCATGTCCCTATTCTCTGATGAAGACAGGAAATACTGAGAGGTCGAGCCTAGGTAGGGGTTCCTGGAGACCAAGCTCTTTGGGGAGACGCCACTGATCCATCACCTTCCAACGGTTGTGCCTGGGGTTTGTCCCAGCAACGTACTGAGTTATTGGTCTACACATCTGGCCTTGCCTTCTGCTGCTGCTGCTGCTGTTAATATATTGTGTTTCCCCGACATAAAACAGCAACATATGTTCCTATAGAAGCCAACATATTTTGGCCCATTTTCTTTCAGTCTTTTTTCTAGCATCCAGATGCACATGTGTACATATACGTATTAAAATTAGAATCAGGCAGAAGGGAGGCAGGGATGGGTAAATTCACACCTAATTGGTGTAATGCACGCTATCTGGGGGATGGGCACACTTGTGGCTTTGACTCAAATGGTACAAGGGCAATTTATGTAACCAAAATGTTTGTACTCCTGTAATACTCTGAAATAAAATTTGAAAAAATTAGGCCAGGCGCGGTGGCTCATGCCTGTAATCCTAGCACTTTGGGAAGCCTAGGTGGGAGGATTGCTTGAGCTCAGGAGTTTGAAACCAGCCTGAGCAAGAGTGAGACCCTGTTTCTACTATAAATAGAAAGAAATTAGCCAAACAACTAAAAATAGAAAAAATTAGCTGGGCACGGTGGCTCGTGCCTATAGTCCCAGCTACTTGGGAGGCTGAGGCAGGAGGATTGCTTGAGCCCAGGAGTTTGAGGTTGCTGTGAGCTAGGCTGACGCCACGGCACTCTAGCCCAGGCAAGAGAGTGAGACTCTGTTTCAAAAAAATAAAATAAAATAAAATTTGAAAAAATTAGAATCACACAGTACATATAAAGTCCTACATATTTTCCCTTGTGGTTGAGAATTTACTGTTTTTCATGTTTTCTCAGTAAGTCTGTGTATTTCACATTTTTTGTTAACATGCTAAGTTTGCCTGTTTGTATCTTTTCCAAAGATTTGGAAGTCATATTTTAAATCTAATCAGAGCTTACTTTTAAGCTATGAGAATATCACTACATGTATATTCCTCTAACTACCAAATTAAAACCATGATGTGGTAGCCACTGTGTGCTCCACATGAGATGAGGTATCCGTAGCGCTTTAATTCAACATCACTTCTTATAGCCCAGAATTTATTAATAAAATCTAGGGTTTTAGAGCAGCTTGTTTTTATTTAATTACTATTTCTCTAGAAAATATAATTCTATATTAAATTTGAAATTTTCATTACATTTTCAAACTAAATTTATAACAAAATTATTATAGGCTTTATGCTATATTTAGTAGATTTCATTGTTTACTATTAGTCCTTCTCTATCAAAATTACCCATTCATTAATAGTAGTTAATTTCTTTGTTGGCTAGAGGATATTTAAAGCAATTTTTACCATAATGCTACATTAATGCCTATTTCTTGAACCTTGCATATTTGAGAATTTCTTTCTGTTGTCTTCCTATGAAAAATATGAATAACTCAACTGGGCATATATTTGGGGATTGCAACCACTCTTCCTCAAAGAAGCAAATGTTCCTTCATCAGATTCTGGTATTTAATGATTCTCTGAGGCCGTCTTCATTTCTGAACTTCTGTAGGTAACCTATTTTTGCTGCCTAGATGCTTGTTGGATTTTTCCCTGATCTTAGCAGTTCGGAAATATTATAATGACATCTCGTGTCATCAGTGCCTCATCGTGGCGACTTCTTGCCCATTGCACACTCATGTCTTTTTTCAGCCCTGGCTTGGGAAAGTTCCACCTCCACTCACCGTGATGTCTTTGATGACTGTCTCATGGGTTCCATCCGTTCCGTCTTCCTGGGGAATAGCCCTAACTTCTTTCTGTCTCTCCCCCTCCTTTTAACCACCTGAGTGTTCCCTGTATGCCAAATGCTGTGCTCATTCTCACACGTACTCTCTTGCTGTCCCCAGCGTGGTTCCCTGGGGCAAGATCCTTATCCCTGTTCTGCAGATGAAAGATCCGGCCCACACGTGCGGTAAGTGCAGGGGGACGTCCACGTGAGAGCCCGAAGTTCGTGCCTCTTCACACCCACACTGGACTTTCTTCCCTTCCTGTCCGTTCCCCCTTCCTCATGGGATTTCCTTTCCTCTCCATCTCAGAGAGCGTCTGAGGTTTGTCTCCCTCACAACGGAGCAGATCTTCCAAGGTGTCATTGCTGCTCCTTACCATATCCATGCAGCATCAATTTCTCATTTCCTGTAATATGTTCTTACTTTACTATCTCCCTTTTCTTCACATTCTGGGCTGGTCTATTCTCCCTTTGACATTTTGTTCCTGTTTCAAAAAGGCAGTTCGATCTTTCATCCTACTAAGGATGATCATTTTCTTCTGAAATGTTTTAGTGGTTTTTGTAGAAAAATCTCACTTCTAGTGAAATTTTAGCATGAGGTTTGCTTCATCTGATCTGTAAGAATTTTTCAAAGACCCCTCCTTTTTCTGGTCCAAGAACACAAAGCTCTATCCAGCACAAGGGAACAAGCACGCAGTGTGTCCCTGTCCCCACCCGGCCCATGTGACTGTCCTGAGAAGAGCTGGAGGGCGAGCATAGTTGCTCTGTCAGTCATCAGTGTCTACATGGCTGGCAGCCAGGGTGTCTTTGCTAAACTCTGAAGGGAGTTTTCCTGTCTTCACTGTCCAATCTTCCTTTGTAAAATTTGAGGACCTCAGAAGTAACAGCCCTCAGGATGCCTGGCCACCAAGGTTCTGGACTCTGTCCCCTTCACTGTGCTTTATTTGCGGCACTACACTCTCCCGAATGCAGCCTTAGATATCCCAGAATTGTCTAACTGGATCCAACAACAAGAAATATTTTATTTGGGGAGGAGGAAAACAGAATTTGTGTCAAAAAGTAACGCCTAAGGAATCAATGCACGAGCTGGTCTCGCTGTCGCAGACGCAGCCAGGCCTGGGGCCCACGGTGGCGGTGGAGGGAAGATGGAAGGGGCTGCACCACTCCCGGGCCCCGCTGGGACGGGCCAGCTACTGCATCTTCCACTGCACCAGCCCTGTTGTTTGTGGAAACTCTTCCCAAACTCTGCCAACAGATTGACTGGCAGTCCTAGTTTTGGGGGGTGTAAATGTATTTTTTTCTTATAAATTGCCAACTACTTTAATGGGGTTTTAGGGGGCTGAATCAGGAGTTGCTGGCCAGGTGGCCTTTTAAATTAGAAATGCTCTTTTTTTTTTTGA
>VBSM01003157.1:4542799-4576968 GCA_008086735.1 Cheirogaleus medius
GAGGTTGCTGTGAGCTAGGCTGACGCCAAGGCACTCTAGCCAGGGCAACAGAGTTAGACTCTGTATGAAAAAAATAAAGAATAAAAATAAATCATTGAATCACTGGTTAACTCCAAGGTAACTAAACATTGGAAATTTTAAGTGTCTAATCAATAAACAGATAAAAGGGAATGATAATGATGTTGTTAAAGTGCCAACTGCACAGTAAGAATATTTAATCCTAGCCTACTCATAGCTGGGACACCCACTTTGTAAAGTAGATCCAGGGGCAAACTACTGCTGTACTTCTCTTTTTCTGGAGGCTTCTAAGGACTCTGGGACAGTTCACTCTGAATGCAGAGTATCTGCTCAATGAGGAGACCCTCCTGCCAGCACCACACCCCAGGATCAAGCACTGTTCCAGAGACCCACCCAACCCCCACATCGGAAGGCGTGCCCGGCCTGGCACTAGACCACACGAGCAGTGGCACTAGAAGATTCCCTTTATCTCCCTGCGTAGCTGGGTTATTCAAAATGTCTGGGTATTAGGCGAGGGGAGAGGTTATATGAAGCAGCAAAAACTGTTATTTGAGTTAAATGCGCTATTTCAATGTCAACAACAACAACAATACCTCTTAACTGCTGAGAGAACAGTTGTGACAATGAGCTCCTACTTAGAAATCGATAGGGTTCTGTTGCCAGTTTCAGCAGTTCTTATCGAACTTTCTAGATACTTAAAAATAAATAAGGTGGTCTGGCTGGCTGGGCCTTAGCTGCTGCCCAGCCACTGTTCCCCTGTGTGAGGTGGGGGCTTTCCCGAGGTCCCCCCATGCCTTACCCGTTGGGGAGCGTGGAGGCTCTCGTCAGCTCTTTCATGTCTGCCTGCAGCCAAGGTCTCCTGCATTGTACCCTGGGCTCACAGAACTTGGATTCTCAACATCTTGGGCCTCAGACAGTTTGTGAGATGAACGTGGACTTTGGGAGCAAGAAATCCTGGGTTAAGAATCTTAGCTCTGACATTCACTTGTAGTTATGTGATCATTCTCAGTCTCTGATTCCTCATGTATAAACTGGGGTAATTGTGACAATTTATTGAAAAAAAAATGTAAAGTGCCTAACAGCCTCACACAGAGGAGAAAAGCTAGCTTTGCTACTCTTCCCTGTCTTCGTGGCTTTTGACATAAGAACTAAGCCTACAAATCTAGACAAATGGCCAAGTGGGTAAAACTAGGACCACCCACATTCTTACCTCTGCCCTAAAAATCCTCTGGCAGAAAAGAAGCCATCAGACATGACTTCCAAGAGCAACCCCTGATATTCTACGTTTTCAGCATCAGGGGAGGCTTGGGAGGTACTGAGCTATCAATGAGCCTTCGAGAGACCTGCATTCCGAACGGGCTTGGGGAGCAGCCCACTGGTGGCATTTGTGAGTAACTCCAGGCAGTAAAGAGCTTATGAAGTGTCACAGGACTTTGAATCTGGTAAAAGTTCCTTCTGATCAGCCTATTGGAGCAAACCAAGGATGCCTCATCCCCTTCCTGCCTCTCAGCCTCACCTGCACAGACCAGGATAGGGCAGCTGCCAGGGAGGTGGAGCCAGCAGGTCCATAACTGCAAGGAGACATGGTCCTCTAGAAAATCAAGGGCTCCATCCCTTGAATCCAGACAGGTGGAAATATTTGCAGACCATTTTCTTCTGCTTGATACCAGTAGTGTGTTACTATACAGAAATATATCACACGTCTCATTTTTCCTAGGAGAATTTTTTCTTGATGGTTTTCTATTTATTTTTGAGATGTGGTTAAGAGAAATCAAATCCTGGAGGAGATATAAAGGGGAAGCCATTACAAGGATGGAGAGTAGAGAATAAGTTTGCCGGGGACCACAGGGGGTGGTGCAGTGCCACGGCGGGAGAGAGGCGGTGAGGCCAGGCAGGAGGGCAGGAGGGCAGGAGCACAGTGGACAGGAAGCAGCCACTCCTATGATCAGGAGCCCTGCCCTACACTCCCAGAGGAGCATTAGTGGCTCTGGACAGTTGGACAAGGAGAAATCGGGCATCAGAGGTAAAGACGCTCCACGCATCTGTGTGTAACATACCAGAACTCTCCCATGGTACATGTGACCAAGCAACCTTTTTATTCTGTCTGGGGATCTTGAAACAAAACAAAAACACACAAACAGAAAATGAGATATCTAAAGGAATGACTACATCTATACGTTCGCACTTGGGCAGCTTTCTCAATTCCAGTGTGCCTCGAGGTTCCCAGTTGAAAGTTTGCCATCATCTGCCATTCCAGAAGAGCATTTTGAAACAGCTGTTTCAGACACTTCTGCTAAGGAAGGGAATATGGTTCTTGCCAGCTCCTTCTCTAAACAGAAACATTCCAGTGATGTAGCCAGTAAAATTGGTAGCCTTTGACCCCCGGAGGCTGCGACAAAATCCTGCTTTCCTTGTAAATAACAGAGCTGATTATTTTCCAGCCTTTGATAGACATTTGGCCACTGCCCAAAACTGTGTAACTGGCATCCTCTACTTCTGCGAACCAGAAATCCCACAGTTGAAGCTCCAGAACGACCACACTGGGAGGTGTATGCTATCTGGATCTGGCTGATAGATAATTTCCATAACCTAAATGCATTGACTGATAACCTGAAAATTTACCTCAAGCTTGAAAGAGTTGAGCAATGAATTGTTCGTGCCAAGAGCAAACTCTCTGCCCTTCCCTTTGGCATCCAGCTCTTCTTTCTTTCTTTTTAATCAACAGTAGACATTTGTTGCTCACAGTACTGGAGGCTGGGAAGTCCAAGATCAAGGTGCTGGCAGATTGCTGTCTGGTAAGAGCTTCATGGGTGGCTCCTTGATGCTACATCCTCACTTGGCAGAGAGGGCAGGAAGTGCCCTTGAGCTTTTATAAGGGCATAATCCCATCCATGAAAGTGGAACCCTCATGACTTAATCACTTCCCCAAAGGCCCCACCTCTTAATACTATCACATCGGGTATTAGACTCCAACTTATGAATTTTGGGAGGACACGCACATTCAGATCATTGCAATATGATATTATATTTAAGAAGTAACCATCAATTTCTTTTTTAATAAAAAATTTCTAAAATTGATGTTGAATATTATACCTAAATCTTTATAGTGCTCAAAGAGGTGATCATGATTTTTTTCCTTTTATATATCCATAATAAATATTATAATACATATCCAATGATTATATCATCTTTGCAGTACTCTGGAAAACTCAGCCATAGTGTATTTTTTTAATATGCTACTGGATTCTGTTTGCTAATATTTTACTTAGGATTTTTGCATTGATATCTATGGGTGAAATTTTTCTGCACAGTTGGGATGTTTTATTTTTGTTAAATTTTATATCGATGTTATTCTGACTTCATAAAAAGAATTTGAAAGCTTTGCTTCTTTTTTGCCTACTCTGTTGACAATTTAAATAGCATTGATGCTATCATTTTAAGGTTAAGAGCAGAAATAAATGATTTGGGAAGCAGAAAGGGGTAGAAACAAATGTGAGAACTGTTTTTTAGAAAAAATAATTTTCAAAAATTATAGGTAACTAGTCAAGGAAAGAAGAAAAAAGCCCACATACACACAAAATATTTTTTTTGGAATGAGAAAACTATAGATACAGAGAAAAGAACCATGAGACTAGTTCGGTCAACTCTATGTAAATAAATTTATAACCAGAGTAAAATAAATAATTTTCCAGGAAAATATGTTACGTAAACTCATGAACTTTGGAGGAAAAACTCTAAGAAGATGAATTCCCATTTAAAAGATGGAGAAAGGAGAAATACATGTACACATACAACCCATTTCCGAGGTAAATTCTTCCAGGTTGTCTTTGTAACTGGGAGACACATGTGGTCCATTCAGAGCAGGGGTGGGGAGGGCAGGGCAGAAAAATCCCAGCGCCGTTGGCAGGTGACAGGAGCAATGCTAGTCCATGTCACACACCGTCATTCTGGTCCTCAGGTGAGTTTGCAGTTGTACTGTGCGAGGGTGAGTGTGCAGTTGTGCAGCTCGAGGAGACCACAGGGACACAGGGAAAATTGTCTTTGTCTCCCTTGGAGGTGGTACTGTCTAATTATAGAATGAAAATAATCCAGAAATGGATACCAACTACTTAATACATAAATTAATAACCGTGCTGTGTGAGTTGATAATTTAAGCAGTTTGGTCTTGAAATAACAGCTCTATTTTGTGTGAGCCTGGGAGTTCTGAATAAAGGCTTTCTATTTTCTTTTCTTCTATTATTCCATTCAATAGAAACCTGAAAGTTGACAAAGCCCCAGCTGATCCCAGACAGTTTTGTGAACAAGCAAACTAACCACCAGGCTGGGAAATGTCTATTGTATGTCTCCTCAATTCACAGCTGATACCAAATTACAAGGTGGGAGATAAGCAGAGGTACTTTTACCAGCCTCCTCAACCTGAGAAGGGAGGTGCAGGAGCCTGGGTGAATTCTGTTCATGGTGGGGGGGAGGGTGCAGCGGGAGAGAAAGGAGAGGGAGAGACAGAGGGGGAAGGAGATACAGAGAGAGAAATAGGAGATAGTATTTTCTAGGAGTCCTTAAACCCGTTATTTGTTAATTGGAGGAAAATAGGCCCAGTTGAGGGTTCCATCCCACTACCCTGAGAGGACCAGGATGGAAGGGTCCCCCCTTCCCTGATGCGAGGGGATCCCATGATTTAGAGAGCCGCCTTCCAGCATGTTCAACCATTCGGCTGTCTCATCAGGGAGTGCTTTAGATTAACAAATGCGAACATTCTAACATTACTGGAGGGATTATTACATTGTGTTAAATATTTCATTTATCTGACATCGCCCTGCTGACTCACTGCAATAATTTATTAAATCAGCCTCCAGGTAAAACTATTTGATAGTTTTTCACACTGGGGCTCGATTTTCAAGGTCCTCTTCTCCTGCACCTGCGCATGCGCCTCTTGCCTTTTGCCTCCCTCTGGTTCTGTTTCTTGCAAGTGGCACTCGAGAGGTGGGGTGTCCCAGGCCCCTGAGTGGCAAAGGTGGGCAGATTGGAGGTGAATGAGGAAGAGAGGCCAAGGGAGGTGGGGACCGAGCAGAGCTGGTGTCCATGGGCATCCAGGCAGCCTGGCGGTCAGCCAGGGCTCAGGCCATCAGCGAGGAAGTAAGGGGCTGCCCAAGGGCCCAGAGGCCTGAGGCCAAAGCAGGCAGGGATTGGACAACTTTCCTCCTTTCAGTAGTTGGACTTTACTGGTCAGAAGTTATCAACAAGGATGTTCCCACTGAAAGCATCCTGGTGGGACAGCAACGCAGCTTTGTCTTGGTCTTCTTATGCATTGGTTCATTCGATACCTAAGTACTTTACCCTTTTATTCAATGAATATTCACAGAAAAGCTACTGTGTGCTAGGTATTTCAGAGGCATTCATGATCGTGGTTAGTGCCAGGACTCGGGGACTTACACAGTCAAATGGAATAAGTGACATTTACCTTGTGCAGGTGCATTAGAGACATCATTTTCAATCCTTCCTGCAATCTTGCAATGGTAGGTATTATAATCACCGTGTTACAGATGAGATGTTAAACACATTTTGTGAGTTCACATAGCTAGGAAGTTGCTGGCCTACCATTTGAGTTTAGGCCCTTGTGACACCAGATCCTACTCACCCTAAATAAAGCTCAGTGGCCATGATCTTTCATTTGGCTCTGCAGAGCCAAAGGGTAATGTACACCGCCCAGGACTTCTCCTTGGAGGTGTTAAAAAATGACACTTCAGCTGAGCTGAAGTGAGCTGAACAGTGAGCTGTTTGCTCACTGAAGTCCAAGAGAAGGTGGTCAGGTTTTCTCTGGCATTACTGAGAGCTATGGCTGTGGGTATTTCATTAGAATCCTCTTTCACAGTGTCCAATACCCCTACATCTCCACCCACCTGGAGACCATGTTGCTGTTCACTCTCAGAGGCCCTCTTCTGGGCTTTGGTGGAGAGTGAAGCATACCTGTGGACCAAAATACTTCAGATCAGTTGGTGATTTTAGTAACTTGGATGAAAGCCCCTGTATCCCGTAGCCGGTCTGTGAGAGTCAAGATGGGCACGCCCAGACCTTCGCATGGGGTGTGAGGTGTGTGCGCTGTCTCAGAGACAGGCCAACAGAGATCTGAGCTCGTGTGAAACTTACTGAAGCATTTTTACTTGTAAAATGCAAATGATCCTTTCAATCCCAGTCCTAAAGTCATCATGTTCCCTTTCCTTGTAGACGTGGCCCAAACACCCTACAGCAGCTTTTAAACGATGGCCATGTCATTTCTGCGTGGCCTTAGTGCTTTATACCTAAACCCTTTGCCAACAGTCCCATCCCCGACGCTGTTTCTTCAATTACTACTCCCTTCTGGTTTTCTGAGTGGATTCTTTTGATTAGATCCACCAGGATAGATTACACTGAGAAATGGAGTATATCTTACAAGTAGTTAACTGATCTGCAACAACCTCAGAATAGAAAGGGAGAGAAATGATGCTATCCTGTGACTCACATCTCAAAAGAATTACCACCTTCCAATTAAATAAATCTATTTGGAACAATGCTTTCCCAACTATTTAAAAATAGACAGCATACTGAAAACAGGACAAAAGTTGGTATGAATAGTGGCTACTTCTGGATGGTAGGATTAGTATTGACATTAACTTCATTCTTGATACTTTTCCATTTCATTCAGTGTCTGTAATAAGCATGTAATATTATCATAATGAGAACAAACACAATAAATATTTTGTTAAATTTTAATTTATAAAATGTTACCAAAACCCATTCACATTTAAACTGCATTCGTGCGAAACACATGTGATGTCACTTGAAAGCTAAAGATGTAAGTTGACATTTCAAGAAAGTCTCAATTCCAGGCTATTGTCTCTAGCAGCATGATAAAAATCTGAGTGAAGATCCTACTTAAAACAACTACAAATTCTAGATATCATGTTTTTAAGAAATTGTTTTAGATGTAGCAGCGACCTGGCAAGTGGGAGTTCAGAGAAGGAAGGAACTCACTGGAGCAGGCATTTTCCAAACCAAAGCATTTGCTAAACCTAGATGCACATGAGCTTGAGTTTCCATAGCTTTTTGGGGCATGAGGGGAAGGCCGAAGAGGCTAGGTCTGCCCAAGGTGAGAAGTCTGCCCCCTGCAAAAGACCCCAACTCTATCCAAATGGCTAGCCTCAGGATAAGGGGAAATTGGAAATAAACACACATTCTTCCCTCTGAGACAGCTAGAGAAACATCGTGTTTTGGAAATTGGATCCGCACAAAGAAAAAGTCTCCACCTAGATTTTATAACAACATACTAGGCCTCTGGCAGGTGTGTAGCCCAAATTTGCACCATAGACGTAGTCTGAGGCTTTAATCCTGTAAATTAACTTAAAGCAGGCCCACATAGGCACCAGAGAACCAGCAGAAGAAAATACAGATCCTTCCTTGAGGAAGCCCCCCACCCACCTAGGTTTCAAAGGATTCCTTCGGATAAAGCTCCACAGTCAAAATTCACAAAATGTACAAGGAAACAAGTCTATGAGCAAGAGGCAACCAAAACAAAAATTAGCAGAACTGGAAGAAGATATTAGATATTGTAATTATCAGACAACGGACATAAAATAAGTATTTTTAATGTGTGAAATGAAATGGAAAGGTAAAGGGTTGAGAATAGCAATGAGGAAAAGATTAGAAAGATCCAGCAGATTGGCATAAGAACCAAGAAGAATTTCTAGAAATTAAAAATATAGCAATTGAAATAAAAAATTCAATCAATATTGTTTAACTGATCAAGACTTAGCTGAAGAGAAATTAATGAACTGGAAGATAAACCTGAAGGAATTTTCCAGAATTTAGCCTGGAGCAAAGAAAGTGATGAAAAATAAGAAAAAGAGGTTAAGACCTAAGATAGAGTGGGAAAAATCTAGCAAACACTGAATGGAGTTGTAGAAAGAGGATAGGGTAGGGATAGACATTCACATAACTGCTGAGAACTTTCCAGAACTGGCAAAAAACATCAATCCACAAATTTAAGAAGTTAGTGAATCTCAACTAGGTCTGATAAATAAAAATCAACACTAAAAAACATCATAATGAAAGTGAAGAACAACATAGATAAAAGGGAAAAAAATCATGAAATCAAGTAACAGAAACATTGTCTAAAAAGAATAGCAATTAACTGACAAATGACTTTTCAAAAACAGCAGTGGGAAGCAACAGACAGTGGAAAAAGATTTCAATGTGCTGAAAGAACATAAGTCAGCCCAGAGATCTATACCTGGTTAAAATATCATTCAATAAAAAGGACAAAACAAAGATATCTTCAGATAAATAAAAACTAATAGCTTTTTCCAACAACCACTAACATTCTCTAACCAAACAAAATTCAAAAAGAGGTACAGCAACTAAAGAAGAAATGTGATTTCCAGATGGGAGGTCTAAGGTGGAAGATAAAATGATAAGGTAAAAATGGCCTAAATATAGGAGTAAAACTAAACAAACATAGACTGCATTAAGCAGTAATAAAACATTTGTGTGATTTATCAAAAAAGAGAGAATTAAAACAAACACTGTTTATATGTACTAAAATAAAAATGTCACAAAAATGTGTAATAAGTGGAGAGAGAGGTAATCAGAAGTAAAGTATTTTAAAGATCTTGTATGGGAGGACTGAAGAGACATGGATTGACTTCAGACTTTGACAAGTATGCACTATAAAATACACTGCATAACTTCCCAACTAGTAGGGGGAAAGGGGAATGAGAAAAAAAATTAAATCCAAAAGAAAGCAGAGAGAAAAAAGAAGAAACCTATAGATGTAGGACAAATAGGACCAAAGAAACAACAGGGGGAAAAATCTCAATTCCAGATAGAATTTAAAGCACCAGTTTTGGAACATTGTGATTATTAACCTTAGACGATGAAAGGAAAAAAATCAGAGGTTGATTAGTTTCTTTCCTCAGGCCACTGCTGTGAGAATTGGAATGTCTGTCTCTCTGGGACAGGTCAGTCTCCTTCGCAGCCACCCCACCAGCAAAACTATCCAGAAGCCAAGGTCACGTCCTCCAAACTCATTCACAAACATTGAGGGATTCCCAGTGCTCGTAAAAGAACAAACCTCAGAATCAATGATATAGCCCAGGAGTTGACAAACGTTTTCTGAAAAGATCCAGATAGTAAATATTTCAGATGTTTCAGACCACTAAGTTCTCTGTTGCAACTACTCAATTCCCATGCAGTATGAAAGCAGCCACAGACAGGAGTGCATGAATGAGTGTGGCTGTGTGCCAATAAAACTTTATTTTCACTAACAGGCAGGGAGCAGGATGTGATCTGCAGGCTGTGGCTGGCTGGCCCTGATTTAGTTCAAAAGGCATAATAAGAAGTCATGCTTTACCTCATCTAACAATATTAATTCCAGCTTTTACATAGACAATCCCTCCTGGAATGTGGTCTCTATAGCCACTGCTGCTGCTGACCACGTGCAAGGAACTATTTTAGGCAGCAGTGGAGCTGTGCCAGGCAATTCACACATTACCATATGGCATGAACGATGTGACAAAGCTACCGTCGCCAGAAGGCATGAAGGAATCTGGCCACTGAATTAGGTGCCACCTTTTGACGAACGTTCCTCACAGGCACATCCCTACAACCGGGCATAGGCAATGCTGTGATGTCAGCCCCAAAGACTATGGAAGCCCCACTGGGTAATGTCTTTGTACAGTAAGGGGATTAGTCCTGTCTAAATACATTAATAAATATAGTGGAGCACAGACAGGCGGCTCTACCTCATGACTCTTTAAATTAGAGGCACAGCAAGAAGGAAAGAGGTGAGTGACATTAATCCTCTGCGAACACTAACAAGAAGTGCCAGGGCAGCACTGCGAACGTGCAGCTGCGGAGATACGTTATCTCAGAATCGGTCTCAGAAGCGAGGAGGACATCCCACGAAGAGTCCTGGGATCAGAGAGGGCGGTGGCTAACCTGGACCTCTCCAGGAAAGGTCTCACGCAGCGGAGCGGAGTAACTTCAGGGTAATTTGAATAGAAATCAGATCCAGAAATAGGAAACGCTGCACTGGAGAAACGGCACCCCAGCACACGGAGACCTTCAGGAAAAGCGAGGAACACAAGGCTTGGAAGAAAGGGGCCTCGGGTGTGAGAGGACTCCGCTGGTGAACGAGGCTGTTATAAATAGTAAGGGGCACAATAAACCTCTGAGAGTTTGGGGCTTGGAGGGGCCACCTTCCCAGGCACCAGGTAGGGCACCTGACCTCCTCCTCACGTGTCCTCGCTCTCTCCCAGTGGGGCACCAACCGGGAATGGACAGCTTGGACTGGAACCTCCTGCAAGGGTTTCCTGGGGCATGGCTGTCCCCATAGGATGAGATAAACTTTGCCCTACGTTAAAAAGAATTTTTTTCTTTGGACGTAGAATATGTAGTGCAAAAAGCATGCTCTATGTCAGCAACCAAGACGGCTCATCTGGAACACGCAGGCGTCATCCATCATGTTTGGCATTTTGATCCAGCATTTGGCTGAAGCTTGAAATGACAGAGCTGCCACCATATGTGAAATTTGCCTTCGCTCTGTTTACTGTTTCATTTCATCCTTGATTTGCTGTCACTTTTAGAGGTATTGAACACATTATTGAAGGGCTGAATGGATGCCTACAACGGACCTTAAACTGTCTTCGATTTTCACAGTCAGATATTTTAAGAGAGTTGCTACTACTGAAACCAGAGTCTAAAAATGTTTGTGTTTGTTTATTGAAAAAAAAATCAGTAAAATATTACTACAGTGTCTGAAGACCTGTTTGAATCAGAAATTGCAGATATAATATCTGGATGGACTGGCGCCTCTGAAGCTCTGAAGGACGGAGATGCTCTAGAGCCTGGACGAGTGGTGTGATGAGATTAACCACACTGTCCGGTGTGGACAGTGGTCCTGCAGAGGAGATGGCCTCCAGCCTCAGCCCCGACTCAGCCAGAAGATGCCTGATAGAGAGAGGGAAGCAGGGACAGGGCAGGCTGCCTCTCTGCCAGCGTGCACCTGAAGGAGAATTTCTTCCCTAGCCAACACCACGGGAGTCCAAGAAGTCACCCACACTCGTGGTCCAGAGCAGGAACCTGGGTGCCCATGGGCCTGGGGTAAAAGGCACACATCAGAGTCAGCCTGATGCTAGCACTGTGGGTTTGGGCATTAACCACCAGGAGCACAAATAAACACATCGGGAGAAATAGGACCACACCACTACACTCTATGCAGTTTAAGTGCAAAGGCTGTGCTTCGGGGATTTAATTTCAGGCCATCGGGGCACAAAAGACTAATGTTCTGTAAGAGGACCACATTGGTTTTCTTCCCGGAAGGGACTGTTTTCACCATAACAGCTAAGATGGCGCAGGTGAGAAGGGAGGAAGCCTAACCGGGACCAGGATGGAGACAGTGCTCCAATGGCTCCTGGGGCAGGTGGAGGGACAAGACGGATTGGGCAGGGACCTGCTGGCCTGTCCCCTATCCCAGCTCCTTCAGAGGGATTTAACCACCTCTGGAAGCCTGTGCTGGAAGCTTGTGAAATCCAGCCTGCTCTAGTTCCACCCATTCCCACCCACCCTCCTGTCCCTCAGTCTCTCCAGCTGAGCCCGCACTGACTTGTCATTCTCCCCACAGGATCTCTCCCTGCAGTAGTGGTCACCTGAACCACAGCGAGAGGTGCACCCTGTGCTGCCTGCCTGCTGACAGGTGACTGTGTGCGCCCTCTTGGTCCTACTGTCCTCCCTGGTGAAAATGACGACCAGTTAACAAGGCTGCTGTGCAGATTATTTAGGAGATAAAAATCACTACATATAGTTACTCAATATGGGTTAAATATTCTTTATCTCAAATGCTTGGGACCAGAGTGTTTCAGATTTCAGATTTTCTTGGATTTTGGAACATTTGCTTATTCATAATGGATATCTTGGGGAGGAGACCCAAGTCTAAACACAAAACTCATTTATGTCTCATATACACCTTACACACACAGCCTGAAGGCAATTTTATACAATGTTTTTAGTAATTTTATACATAAAACAAAGTTTTGATTGCAACTTGGCACGTGAGGTCAGATGTGGAATTTTCTATTTGTGATGTCATGTCAGTGCTTGAAAATGTCAGATTTTGGAGCATTTCATACTTCAGATTTTTCAGATGCTCAATCTGTAATAGTAACTATGTAGTAGAGATCTGCTAAGATTGAAATGGACCTGACTCATGGTCAGTATTCAAAAAATGTATTTATACTTGTGTTATTATTATTATTATTTATTCCACACATCACCAACTAAGAAACATATGTAGCTAAACTGCAGCAACTAGATAATGTCTTCTACCAAACAGTAAATTAGATGATACTGCCAGTGGTGGCCATTCTGTCCCCAAGCTAATCATTTATTTATTTAACTCATGACTGTGAGTTTAATTATGCATGCACTGTTAATGTTAAAGTTAACCTAAATAAGTGATGAGGACCTCATATGTTTATTCTTTGGTTCTCAAGTACAGTATTTTTTAGTGTAACATAACTCTGTTTTGTACTAGAAGGCACTCTTTAATCAGAGGTACACACCCAGCATCTGATTGATAAAACCAGTTTCAACTAAGAAAAAATTACAAATTAACGATTTCTAATAATTAGACATAAATGCATTCAGTATGATGTATTAAGTACTTAATACGGGCCAGGAAGGAGTTATATGCTGGGTAATGCAGCAGTGAGATAAGGCAGAAGTGCTGCCTGTTGTCATGGGACGGGATATAGACATTACACAAATTACACATCTATATGTGTGTGTTTGTATACGTATATGTGGGATTCAGTTACATCTAATTATGCGCACATATACACAGACACCCCTATACATGTCATTCTGATTGTGGTGAGTGCTATACAGGAAAGGCAAAGGTTTTCTGAGAAAGTGTATTTCAGCTGAAACCTGAAGGGTGAGTTGGCTTTAGGTAGGCGAGACTATTCCAGGGAAAAAGAACCGTGTGTTTGAAGGTCCTGAGGTGGGACAGCGGTCGACAGCTTTGGGAGCTAAAGAAGGCCAGTGCAGGTGGACATTGGAAGAGAACAGAGTGGTGGGCAATGACTCTGACGAAGTAGTCAGAGCCAGAGTTTGCAAGGGCTGGTAGATCATATTAAGGATTTTGGATTGAATTGAAAGTATGTATTGAAGGAATTTAAGCAGGGGTGTAACGTGATCCAATTTGCATTTTTTAAAATCCCTCTTAGTTCCTGAGTGAAGGATAGATGCAAAAGGGTCCCAGGGAAGGAATTAGGGAGACCAGACAGAGGCATGATGGTAGCTTGGATGGGAGGACAGTAGTAGAGACCAAGAGAAGGATTTTGGAAGTAGAATCTTGGGATTGGGTAGGAGAACAGGTGAGTGAGCTGAGTGAGGAAGATGGCAGGAATGAATCTCAGGTTTCTGGGTATATGGAAGTGTTATGTATTGAGATGGAGAGCAAGAAAGAAGGATAATATTTAAGGGAGAAAGATGAAGAAATCAATGCACTGGATAGTTGGCACAGAGGGAGTCCCTGGTTACTAAAAGTGTTTGAGCACAGATGTTTAAAAAAGATACATATGGGCCGGGCGTGGTGGCTCACGCCTGTAATCCTAGCACTCTGGGAGGCCGAGACAGGAGGATGGTTTGAGCTCAGGAGTTCAAGACCAGCTTGAGCAAGAGGGAGACCCCGTCTCTACTAAAAATAGAAAGAAATTAGCTGGACAACTAAAAATATGTAGAAAAATTTAGCCAGGCATGGTGGCACATGCCTGTAGTCCCTGCTACTTAGGAGGCTGAGGCAGGAAGATCTCTTGAGTCCAGGAGTTTGTTGCCTGGGCTAGAGTACCGTGGCATCAGCCTAGCTCACAGCAACCTCAGAGTGAGACTCTGTCTCAAAACAACAACAACAAAAAAAGATACGTATGAATAAGAAGTTTAGATTGGACAAATTTTAAAGTTTGCTGGTTCTAGCTCTAGAGTCCACAACTGTTGGATAAATATTATCCTGGTAAAATTAAGAAGAGAAAAAACATAAATGTTTGGCCATCTCTTGACCTATGGAATTGGGTACAATGTGCAATTTTTATTTCCTTTGTTAGCAAACTAATTGACACTTCTCTGCATTTATGCAATATCATTACCTTATATGAAAATTTGAGTTTTGAAGACTTGAAATAACTTGACAATATTACTAAAAAACTCTCATTTTTTAAAAAAATTAAGAAGTCACAAAAGAGTAGATGTTGGCATAGATGCAGTGAAAAGGAAACACTTATACACCGTTGGTGGGATCCCTATGGAGATCAGTACGGAGATTTCTCAAAGAACTAAAAGTAGATCCACCATGCAGTCCTGCAATCCCACTACTGGGTATCTACCCAGAGGAAAAGACATCATTATATCAAAAGGCTACCTGTATTCATGTTAATCACAACACAATTCACAATTGCAAAGATATGGAATCAACCTCAGCGCCCTTCAACTGATGAGTGGATTAAGAAAATGTGATGTGTGTGTATATATATATATATATATACTCTATAGTATAGAGTACTACTTAGCAATAAGAAAGCATGAAATAATGTCTTTTGCAGCAACTTGGATGGAACTGGAGGCCATTATCACAAGAGTGAAGTATCTCGGAAACAGAAAAATAAATGCTGCCTATTCTCACTTATAAGTGGAAGCTAAACTATGGCTACACAAGGCCACATAGAGTGGTGTAATGGACATTGGAGACTCACAAAGGGGCAGGGGGATTAGGGATGAAGAATTACCTATGGGGTACAATGTACACTATCTGGGTGATGGGTACATCAAAGACCCAGACTCCACCACCATACAATATATACATGCAATGGAATTCAACTTGTACTGCCTAAATCTATTTAAATAATTTTTTTTAAAAAATTGCAATTTCAAAGCTGATAAACCCTGTAAATTTTGAATTGTGGTTATGTTACTTTCCTATGGCTGTGTCATTTTAACTAGTAAACAGAAATATTCATTACTCTTTTCTGGAACCAGTGATGAATTATGAGAGTTTTGAATTATGTGAGATATAAAGGAAAATATCCTTGCGTACAATGATACTTCCTATTTAGTAAAGGTATAGAATTTTAACTTAGAAAGTATCTTATCCCATCCCCACATATGTAGCTTTATATAACACTATGTACCCAGGAGAATTAGTGAATCATTTGTTCTTCCAAATATTCACATTATATTCTCAAATGTATTATTTTAAGAGATTCTTCCTTCTCTTCCCCTTTGCCTCTGTTTTCCCAAAGTGTAGCTTTAAAAGTAAGTTGTTAGCAAGTTTGTAGATAGTTTTTAAGCTGCAGTGATACGTGAGTAGAACAGCAAATATGAAATCAGAAATTATTCCTTACATTTCTATTCCCCCAAGGAAGAGGAGCTGCAAGATGGAAAAAGACCTGTCATCATCAAAACACATATGGAGAAAATAATTTCCCAGTGAGAAGATAAAATTCTGTGGCTGTCTCTGCAGTTTAAACTAGGAGTGCAGGATTTGTCCAAAAACCTTGTGTGTATTAGTGAGATCTAAACAGCAATCAGATTATTTGATAAATATGTGAAATAAGTTAAATACACATAAATGCCAGCAAAAATTTTTCTTTGGTTTCAAAAATTGTTTATCATTTTGTATTACTGGTCTTCAAATATTCTGTGCCAAAAAAGAAAAAAAGAAAGAAACAATGGATCACATCCTGCCATTGATCCCAGAAAGGAACTCCCCCTTTCTTGATGATTTGTGAAAAAACAGATCACTCATTTATGGGACAACTTCTCTGCCCCTCACCAAGACTAAAACCTACAGCATTATCATTCCTGCTTGTGCACAACTTTATGGTGTTTCCAAGCCTGCGGAGAGAATGCAAGATGAGGCCAAAATAAAAGATGATATTTAGAGTCCAAAAGAAGGTCTTTGGCTTCTGCTTAAATTGGACGGACATTAGTAATTCCCATGAGAAGCAGTAGAATACACAACACAACATAAAGGAAGGCCTCCTGGGTCACATACCATCAAGATGCCCTGGGTTGAAGCAAGTGTCAGTAGTGTGTAGGTAGGAAAAATTGCAGGGCCACCTCAAATTATATTGATCGAATTTCACGTTCTAAAATGTATTTATTAGAATAATAGATTTGAGGAAATTTTTCCTTTTGAAAGTTCCAAGAGGAAATCTAATGTGAATGCTAGTTTTTCTATCCTTTGCTCTAGTTTTAAACATGAAAACTTAACAACATGCCCTAAGATCAAAACGAATTAAAACACATGGAGAAGAAAAAAGAAAGGAGAAGAACTGAGACTGTCCAGCTGTATTCCAGTGAATCTTGTGTGATATCAAAGTGGATCTGTGCTTGGTGACTGGTTAAAATTGCTGCCAATTAAGAGAGCATGTGTGTGTAGCGGGGGTAAGTTATCAGCCCAAGGCAGGTGGGGCAGAAGCGTCCTCTTGGAGCACTTGGCCTTTCTAGCTGGAATTTCTGTGTGATTAGAGAAAGCCTCTCTTCCCATCAACCAATAATTTCAAGAGTTTTCACAAATACAGGTGTGGAATGTAGAATAATAATATGTATCCAGTTTCTGGAAAAAATAAGCATTATGGCATATGAGAATTTTCCTCAGATGACTGAGCATAGCACTTTGAGCACCACAACTTAAAGAATCACCAGTTTTGATCGAAACCCTTCACAGTGGATCCACTTTTTCCTAACTTCTTCCTGTATAATTTGCTGGTGATTCCCAAATTTCATCTTCAACCCAGACTCTCCCCTGGACTTTAGATTCATTACCCAAGTGCCTACTCAGCAGACCCATTTGAAAATGTATTTATGTATTTATTAATCTCAAAATTAGCATATTGAAAACCAAACTCCCGATCTTCTCTCCTAAATTCCTCCTCCCTCATTTCTGTGACAACGTTTTCTTCCCAGTTGCTCAGGTCAAACACATGAAGTTACTTAGGATCTTCCCTCCTCCATCCAGTCCAGCAGCAATTCCACCTGATGCTATGGGCAAAATACTTCCCCTATCGACCACCACCTCTGCCATGTCCACCCTGGCTCAAGCCACTGAAAATTCTCATCTGCCATCTGAAATATTGCAACAGACTCCCAACAAGTCTCCCTACCTTCACTCTTGCCCTCATAAGTCTTTTCTCAACCCAGTAGTCCAAGTAACTCCTCCAAAATGTAGGTTAGAATGTATTTTTCTTCTCTCCATAAAATCTCCCATGGCTTCCCACCTCACTCAGAGCAAAAGTCAAAGTCCTTCCAGCGGTGTAGAGCCATCCATAAGCCATCCCCAACACCAACGTGACTGCACAACTCCCCGCTGCACTCACTCCATTTGGCCATGCTGGCCTCCTTGTTGTTCCAGGGACATGTCAGGCACACTTCTACCTTCCCACGTGCCTTCTCTTCTGTCTGAAATATTTTCCCCTGAAATAGCTTCATGCCTGTCTCCCTCACTGCCTGTGGGTCTCTATTTAAACATGGTTTTCTCAGCAACTTTCCTGACCATCCTACAGCAACTACTCTCCAGTCTTATTCTCTTTTCCTGCCTTATTTTTCTCCATACGCTTGCTATATCTGACATACTATGTATATATGTATTATGCATTCATTTACTCATTCATTAATTCATTATCTTATGACTTAAAGGTCCTGCCTAAGAATAAATTTGTAAAATGTGTAACATCAACTCTGGGATATCACATATATTTGGAATAACTGACATTGACATACAAATGACTTCCTAATAGTGCTGCATTATACCACCCAGGAGGAAATTGTGATTGTCTAATATCCAAAGGGTTGTTTATAGAATGTCCCAAAATGACATAGGCACTCACTCTGGGTTGCCTGAACAATAAGTTAGTGGGACCAGGGTTTCACCGCTTCTTCCAAAAGAAAGAATGAAACTCCGGTTCCCTGGAACAGGTGACAGCCATCCCTTGTGGCAAGTCCATTATGCCAAGACCTCCTGGTGCTCTGCAGCTGACTTTCTCTGATGACCTCTAACATAAAAACCAGCCAGGAAACCACCAAAGGGGTCTGGTTATATTGCAGGGAGAACTGCCAGGGAAGTGAGCTCTCTCCCAGAGAGGCACACACCTGGCATGACACTCCCTGAATCAAAAGGGAATCTGGGGACCTTTGGCTTCTCTTCTCTTGCCGACCATTGACTTGTGAGTTTCTTCTTTCTTAATAAAATCTGTTCTTTAACCCATGGTTTCTTTGAGGTCCCCAGACTATTCTCAGGTTCAACAATTTGCTGGAAGGACTCAGATCTCAGGAAATCTGTATATTCATGATTGTGGTTTATCAGTGCAAAAGGGTACAGATTAAAATAAGCAAAAATAAAAGGGACATATGGCAGAATCAAGGAGAGTCCAGGTATAAGTTTAAGCTGTCCTCTCCTAATGAAGTTATGTGGATGGTGCTTAATTCTCACAGCTAGGATATGTGACAACATGTATAAAGCATCACTAACCAGGGAAGATCACCTGAGCTTGGTGTCCAGGGTTTTTAGTGGGAGTTGCTCATGTAGGCATGGAGCTCGCATGTGGCCAACCTTAGTACTTCAATTTCCAGCCTCTCTAGAGGTCAGACTGATACTTTGCTGCTCAAGGCCTGCACCATAAATGACACTGTTAGGATAGACTATCCGATGTGGCTCAAAGCCCCAGGAAAACGAAGATAATCCTACCAAACAGGATATTACAAGGTCTGAGAGTTTATCTCTCAGGAACCATTTGAGATCCAGGCCTTTCTTTGGAATATGCAGGGTCTGAACACCTGCTGAGTGTTCAGACCTGCCGAGCCAACACTTTACTGCACACGTGCTGTGTGATTTTGTCAAATTCATCCTCAGCCTTTGCAAAACAGGTGACAACTGTGAAGGACCCACTTCAGGTGGCATAAAAAGATAAACATGCTCATTCTGATCTATAAGAAATGAAGTTACTTTCCTTCTCTAGCTGTAGAAGAAAGCCAGCTAAAATGATATTTGTTGTTGTGGATTAATTAATAAGAGCCTGACAAATGCATTTACAAACTGAGAAAACTCAATTTTCTATAATCAAACATATTACATAGTCAAATGAACAAGTAGAAATATCTATAGAAAACATGATATATACATGTCTGGGAAATTAAACAAATTTTTTTGTTATCTATGATAGAAATTTAGTCATGATAATAAAAGAATATAAAAGATTAAAACATGAAGAATTTTATTCTTCTTGGATTAATTCTTTGTTTATACTATTCCTGCGATTTCTAGAATGAAAATCCTTAATCTTCTCATATATCTTGGCTGAGGAGGGTAAAACCAAGACTGTATTTTGAATTCTCAAAGTACTTATGGCAACAAGATTATTCCAAAATTCTTATCAAACACAATTGTAACTTACTCTCTTAAGCCTAATCAAAAACAAATAAAAGTCATTAATTTCTGATTTCCGCAATGTAGATAACATCAGTTTGTGGCTTTGAATAAAACAGTGGAGATGGGCCGGGAGCGGTGGCTCACACCTGTAATTCTAGCACTCTGGGAAGCTGAGGCAGGCGGATCGCTCAAGGTCAGGAGTTCGAAACCAGCCTGAGCAAGAGCAAGACCCTGTCTCTACTAAAAATAGAAGGAAATTAATTGGCCAACTAAAAATATATAGAAAAAATTAGCTGGGCATGGTGGCGCATGCCTGTAGTTCCAGCTACCCAGGAGGCTGAGGCAGTAGAATTGCATGAGCCCAGGAGTTTGAGGTTGCTGTGAGCTAGGCTGACACCACGGCACTCTAGCCTGGGCAACAGAATGAGACTCTGTCAAAAGAAAAAAACAAAAAACAAAAAACAGTGGATGTGGAGAAAGAACAATATTATTAAGAATCAAAGATATTGAAGGAAGAGTGATTTTGCGCTTCATGTGTGTTCATCTGCAGAAGTTCTTTTGAAAATTTATAGCAAAAATCAAATTCAACTCACATGTGCATATGGAAAGGGAAGGGGGATGGAGGAGATGGGAATTTTATTATAAGATTTCTTCAACTCAAACTTCAGAATACGCTATCCTTTTTTTAAAAAAAGAGGAAAGATTTCCATTCAAAGTGCCCAAATCATACTATTGAATTAAATCCAATGAGGTGCTTTTTTAATTTTTAATTTTTGTTTTTAAGGAAAACAGATAATTAGGAATTTCATCTCTTCCAAAAACATAAATCAGAGAAGTTGTTAATCAACAAAGGCAAACAGACTCTTCCCTCTGCACCTCCAATCCAGTAAACTATTAGAGATGCAACCAGAGCAGTCGTAGGTCTGTAGACTCCTACAGTCACACTCAATACAGGCCGAGCTCTTTTCACACTTTTGAACATCAACCAAAATTAAAATTACTTTATCTATGGTGCTGCAAGGGGATATTAAAGCATCCATACTGACCTTAACCCATCTCCACAGTGTTTTTTACTTTTCTTGAGTAATCACAACAATTATAAGCCCAGGTGCCTATTGACTGAAGCATTAAATAAATAAGAGGAAGGCAAAGTGAAGAAAAAATGCAGTCATAGAAATTCAAAGCTGAAAGGAGCTTGAAGTGGTTCACTTTGAAGTGAGTTCAATTGCCTCACTATATGAAAAACTGAGGCCCAGAAAGGTGATCTGTGCATACTCATGCACTCTCTCATTCATTCGTTCAATACGTTATTATCTCCCCTACACTGGATTCAAAGATAGCAGTCATTAGGGAGTTCAGTCTCCAGTGGCAGAGAGCCAGGAAAATCTGCAGCACCCGGGGAATGGCTGAATCTAGGAACCAGAGCTCTACATTTTCTAGGGGGCGCAAATTCTTCTAGACCAGGTTTCCTTCAGTCTGCCTTATGGTAGGAGATACCTGGGGTGCTTGTTAGACCCACACATGCCAGGCCCTACCCTCAGCACACAGAATCTGAAAATATACCAAAGGGTCCTGGGCGCTACATTTTTAACAAGTGCCCGGATGAGTCCAATCACCAGGTAGGGCAGGGCTCCTGTCTGCCGACCAGGTCCAGAGCCCTGCCCCCTTTCAGTGGCCTCTTTCAATGGCGAGGCCCAGGCCCCACTGGCTTCGCAGTATCTTATCTGTTTAGGTAAGAGCTCAGGTCAGCACTTCTCAACGCAGAGTGAGCAATAGCATTACCTATGGAGTTTTCAACCGAGTGAGAAGCCGAGGTCTCCCCCAGACCAACTGTGTCAGAATCTCTCAAATCGAGGCCCAGGGCATTCTTTCTGTGAAGTTCCACTGGGAATTCTGATGACAGCCAGCACTGAAGACAACCCAGGGTCCTTTCAGAACCCTTGGGGAAGACCTTGGCCTGTAATGCATAGAGGAGAAGCTCGGGAGTTCCTCTCGAACCCAGGACACACGGTGTCACTGTGCATCATCTCCCCTGCCATGTGCCTGCCCAATATCTAAGATTCTGGTAGAGAAAAAAAAAAAGACAAATGCCTCAAAGGTGTTATTAATATAAAACAGACTTCTCTGACACAGCAGGACTCACAAATTCTCCAAATTCTCCATCAAGACATATTAAAACAAAGGAGCTGCTGGGTCTGTAACCCTCGTGCTAGATTGCACATGCCCCACACCATGTCAGCCACACAGTATCTCAGCCATCCCATAATCTCACCCGAATGCCTTTGCGCCCATCTACACACCTCTTCAGTTGTCCTCACAGTATTGCTTTGTGCTTAGCTGAGCCTCACTCCTTTGCCCGTGGGGGCGGGGGAGAGCTTGTCCTGTAGCCACGCCCCTAGCACGTGCAAGGTCTTGGGACACTTGCGTGCACGCTCGACACACTCCTCAGAGCCTCTCCTCACGCGCCTGCATGGGGTGGTGGGCATGACCTTGAGGAGACCAGAAGAGAACAGAGACTTCCCTGAAGTTCCATGTCCAGGCACACCGACTTCTGAGGAACCCAAGTCACCCAAGGCTAAAAAATATGGGCGTTTAAGCAATGTTCCATCAGCAGCTCCAATGCATAGCCTCAAAGTCTTGTACTTTTCATAATGGATGTTTCTCCCAAGAGTTTTGGAAATACTTTGATACAACTCTGGTTAGGCTTTCATTTTCTATCCTGTGCAAAAATAAGGAGCAAGTCTAAAAGCAAGAGGAAATTAGCTCTCTCCTTGCGAGTAGGTTCCTATGGCACTACTAAAAAATCTGCACAGCAAGCTCGATGCTAATAGCTCTCAGTTATGTTTGCCTAATGACGCCCAGGCCCTTACAAATCCATCATGAGACCCTCTGCCTCCCCTTCTAATTACTATGCTGTTCTTTAAAAAAAAAAATCAGTAATGTTTTGAATTCAACATGTAAATTGCCAGGTAACTTAAAAGAAACACTGGTAGAGAGTTCTTTCCTTGACAAGGTCAAGATTGTTCCCATTATTGTTTATAATAGCTTCCATGTTCCTCTGAATTTTATTTCATTTTCTTAAAATATATGAAGGGGGTGTATTTTGGTGTTCTTGGATCAATCATAACTAAGAAATTACATTAGCACTTAGTTGCACATTAACTCTAGGTTGGGTATCTTTGTGTTTCTCAGGTATATCTTGCAGAGTGCTGAAAATAATTCTTTTGTGGAATAAGAAGACAGAGAGCACTGGGATGCTTACAGAATAGATACTGATGGCATTATTCAGTATTTAGTATTTTCATGTTGGATTAATTTAGCAGCTTAGATTTTTTTTTTCTTTCTCTTTTTAAGACCATTTCCTGAACTTGTCTTCTATTTTCACCAGAATCTCCATCCATCCAGAGGACTTCCCCTAACGTATGCATAGTACTGAGAAAAGCACCAGTCCAGCCTCGGGGCCTCCCTGTTGCCCATAATCTCAGGCTGTTGGTACCTGAATGTATTTTCCAGTGACTTGGCCCATGGTCCTCTAATCTTCTTCTGTTTTTAATGCATGGTTATCAAAATGCATATTCAGTATATGCTTTGAGGCACATGAAATACACATTCAAAATGCAATATTCATTACCAAAAGGAAAAGGTTTAGTTGAATGCATCCCTACAAATAATGACAGCGTTCTTCTTTTATCTCTTTCCAGCACCAGTGCGACTTCATTGTGAAATCCAGGTGCAGTCCTGAAGCCTTTGTGTCTTTGGTTACTACAGAAAGGCAGTCTATTAACTAAAGCCCAAGAATGGAGTACATTTCTTCCATTAACCATCTATTAAGTCAACAAGCTAAGTAATGACTACATTTTTTTTCCAATATGCCTGCAGTGTGATGCATTTAGCAGTATTATTCCTTGAGCAGATGTGTCTTATCAAAGTCTTCTCCCTTTCCTGTGAACATAAGATTTCTTCTTAATTGTATGCTTGTGAGCTGCAACTGCTTCACAAGGTGCTTCTGAGCACACACTGAGATCCCTCTATCCTGAGAGCTGAGTGACATGAAAACCACAACATCATCAAGACTGGGAGCAGCCAGCTCCCCACATCAAGCACCCAATTAGCTGTTATTCTTTGGCGAAATATACTCGGCAGCTGATCCAGTCATCCTCAGTGCTTTGATTTCAGAAGCTTTAGAAATACCTGGGAGTTACTTGAAATGTGGCAGTATTCAAAACACAAAAGATAAGGAAGAAGCATTTCACAGCCAGGCAGCAAACTATAGAATTTGACCGCAAAGATGTTGAAGGTTATATCAAATTCCCTCCACATCAGTGTTTTGAATAACTAAGCACGTTAGCCAGTTTTTTGCTCAGCACTTCACTTTATCAATAAAAAGGAGTATTCACAAAGAATCAATATCTAAAGCACATTGGGCAACTACTACACTTTTATGATTTCCTCGATGCTGAGTGTTAACAAAGAAAACCTCACTACGATACCTTTGAAAGGCACCAATGGAAGCTGACAACCAAATTGATACCATTTTTTTCCTTATAAAAAGTATAATGAGCTCTCGGGTCACCTTCAAAATATGGTTACATTCTTTCCCTGGAGTAGAATTACTGTAGGATCAAGTGACTGAAAAGGCGAGGAGAGGAAATAAAATGATTGCTCAGCAGGACAAGTGTGGCGCTGCTGTCCCGCCTGTGCCCCCGCCCATAGCAAGGTCATGGAAATTCAGCGTGAGCCCGAGCGGTTCTTCAGCAGTGGCAGCCACTAGCAGGCATGATCCTGGCACTTGCCGGTGTTTGTCTGACAGCTGCGTGTGCTGCGGCCAAAGCTGCAGTCAGTGACCTGCCCAGTTCTGCAGAGGAAGGCTCGCCCTACAGTTTCCCACTGATTCGGGAGGTCAAGTAAGAATTCCACCCTTGTCTTTAAATAGTCTTGGCTCCAACAAGCTAACGTGGGGGAGGATTTTGGAGTGCACCTGTGTGTGCCTGGCAAGGATACGCAGGCCTCCAGTTGCTGCTGGGGGGAGTTAGCAGGAGACTGCGTTAGCTGCCTGCAAGTGACACCGGTACGGTCTGCGAGCAAGGGTTCGACAGAGGAGCTCATGCACAAATGTGCTAATGGACTGTGGTATCTGATGATAACAGTAGGAATTGGCTTCATTCTTTTATGATGGGAAAATTGACTTTGGGGTCTTTTGGGAAAAACCACTTGCTCCTATGAATGAGTTATATGGACCCCTTTTGAGCAGCTCTTTAGAAAAGTAAGTTTCTGCAGTAAAATTGCCTACGCTCTGAACTTGAGAATGAGCTACTCACTGCCTCAGCTGCTCCTTCCGAGAGGGGTGAGGGAATGAGCAGGGGGGAATTAGGGTTCAGTTGCTGCAATGAATGGAGGGTTTGACGGGTCCATCCCACCTGTGTTCTTCGCTTACTGTTCTTTGGTTACTGACACTCTGGGGCTCAGTCAAGTCCACACCATGCAGCGTGTTGTTCTTGCCTCCGCTCTTTGCTTAGGTGTCTCCGTAGCAGGAATCACAACTGCCACACATGTGGGTCTGTCCCCTTCGCTAAGCTGTGAGCTCCCTGGGAGAAGGAGCAGGGTGTGGTTCCTCCTGGGTTCCCAGCCCAGTGCCCAGACTGGAGAAGGTGCTAAGAAATATAAGTTTAGTGGAACTGAACTAAGAGAATTAAGAAGTTATATAAGCCTTGATATTGTTTACTATAATTCTGTAGACAAATGTGCCAAGAAACCAGAACAATTGGCTTTCCTGACCTGAAGGTACTGAATTTTCTTCAATGTCATCTTTTCATTCTAATTCTTTGAAGAAATATTAATGTACTGGGGCTCTTGGCTGCTACCCAGCAATCAGGTCCAGTGATCTTTGGTGTGGGAACACCGTCATCGCTTGTCCTGGTGTCTGTGTTCAGCTAACAGCTATGTACTCAAAATAAAAACAAAGCAAGCTTAATATTTTTATAGGGCCTTTTGTCCAAGGAGCTTTTAAGTGTAACTAAACTAATTTTTTAATGCCCTCCTCTGACTTTTGAAATGGTAATTACTTTTTGTGTGGCTTGTCTATGCCTTACCTTCTCTTCCCTGCCTCTGGGACATTTTTGGCCAAATTATCTCAGTTAGTAGCTTATCTATGAGAGGGCAGATATAGTAAAAGAGAATACGTAGCATAAGAATGTGATAGTTTCACTATTGGCTAATGTCTAGCAAAGAGGTTCAGGGATATGACTATGGGTGGAGAGGACTGGGAAGGAAGTTGAAACTACACAGTAACATTGGTTCATGTTTATTATCTGAGAGCCATCATGCTACCTCTGTTACTCACCACCAGAAATCAACATGAGCAGTGTATCACTGTACAGCCATTTGAGAGAAAAAATTCCTATGATCGTCCCCCCAGAACTCCAGGGGAAAGCACTGCTTATTTTGGTCGTTGGTGACAGAGCACAGCTCTGGCTTGCTTTTTGGTCCCAAGTAATGCTTGATTGAGGAACGCGTCTTGCTGCTGCCACTTGGCCACCGGCTGCCAATACAAGGTAGAAACCATCTGGAACCAGGTGGTTTCAACGCCTCACACCATACTTGGCACACAGTACACACTTAGCAAATACTAGACTTTTGAATTACATTGAATTCAGACCTGCCGTCCACTAGTCCAAGAGCTGGGTCTCACTACTTCTCGGAAGAATCAGAGCAATTAGTTCTCTTTGGAGAAAACCAAAGGCCTGTTTGGATTTATGTATAGAACAAGATGAACATATGATATTATCCTGGAGGTTATTAAGAACATACAAAGTTAAGGCAAACACCTTCCTGGGATGAAGGTTCCACAACGACTTAGCAAACATTAACAAGAACACTGACAGACACTAACGGCAAGAGTAGAAAGTTTAGACGAGACAAGTACCCTAGTTGACAGTCCAGGCGAGCTGGCTCCCGTCCGTGCCTCCGGTGCCCACGTCAGTTGTGTTTTTTGTCCTTCAGGTAGCCGAAGAGCATCTCCAGGCCCCCCTCCACCAGCTCCGGCAGGGGCTTGGCCAGAGGGTTGTGGGAAATGTGCAGCCCTTTGTCCATGGGGTTCCAAGCGATCTTGGCCAGTCCGCGCAGCAGGTAGAGCTCGTCTGGGAGTGTCTGGATGTCATTGTTGTTTAAGTTCAGCAGCTCCAGGCTCCTGACGAGGCAGAGTGACCTGGGGAAGGAGTGGATGTTGTTGCTCTCTGCGATGAAGATCTGCAGGCTGGCCAGGCACTGGATGCTCTCGGCGATGTTTTCCAGGCGATTGGAGCCCACGTGCAAGAAATCCAGCTCCTTCAGCGAGAACACACAGATGGGGATGTGAGCAAAATAGTTGTTGCTGAGGTTCAGCTTCCTCAGCCTGGAAAGGTCTGCGAAGCTGGCGGGCAGCTGGGACAGGTGGTTGTGCGACAGGCTCAGCACTTCCAGGTTTCTGCACAAGCTCAGCTCGGCCGGCACCTCGGTCAGGCAGTTCATGTTGACGAACAGGACCTTGAGGCTCTGCAGGAGGCTGACTTCCCGGGGCAGGCTCTTCAGGTGGTTCCCGCACAAGTTCAGGACCACGATCCGAGTCAGTTTCCCCACCTCAGGAGGGAGGACCCGGAGTCGATTGTGAGACAGATTGAGTTTCTGGACCTCAGACAAGCCCCACAGAAAGTCGGGGATGTCTGTCATTCCTTTGGTGACCAGGCTGAAGCTGACATGGCGCATGCCCCGCTTCAGCAGAGACCGTGGGTCCCTTCCCGAGAGCAGGGTGTCATCCCACGGAGAAAATGTCTGCCTCCTCCCCAAGAGCAGCAGCTTCTTGGAGCCCTTGTCCCTGGAGCTGGCCCGTGACTGCCTGGCCCCCATAGAGCCTTCCCTCCTGAGCACTCTCCTCGGCCACCTCCGAGGCTGGGATTTTGTCCTGCCCAGGCTGTGGCAGGCAGGGCGCGTGTGTAGAGATGAGAGCAGAGTTGTGGCCGGGAGATCCCAGCGTGGAGAAAGCTAGCGGGAGAGTCTCGGCTGGGCCTTGCAGGTGTCCGAGGCGGGATCCTGGGTGGCTGCAGAGGCTGTGCTTGTCCCCGAGGATGGGTTTAGGTGGTTTCTCTCCAAGCAGCCGGGCTGTAATGATATACTCTCCCTAAGGCTGCTGAACAGAACTGCTCGGTTCCCTCTGAATGCCACAAGGCAGCTGTCACTGTCATTCTGCCTGAGTTTTATTGACCTGGTATGTGCAAACAGGTCACAGGGAGACTGCATATAACTTTACCCTCTCAGCTTTTCTTGGGTATCACAGCTGAGCAGGGTGATTAACGAGCCCATCTCTAAAAAGAAGTAAAGTGGAAAAATAAAGCCAGCCACACAAACACCGCTCTGTCTGCATGATCGCCAGAACTCAGCCGGATAACTTTAGAGTAACCCAGGCTCGATACTAGTGACGGAGTTATGTTTCCAAAGCTAAAGATCATCAGACAGTATCGTATGTGTCTGCTGCAAACTTTGGTGATTTGTGTATTTGCGAAAAAATAAAATAGCCTGCACACCTGGGCTCCTCCAGGCCAGAGGCGTTTATACTGCGCTTGTCCAAGGTGATTTAGTGAGGAGGCCGTGGGAGGAGGGGTCTGGACCTCCGGCTCCATTTCAGCCAGGGAAGCTCTGGCTCATCTGTTTTACAGTGGGCATCTGAGTTTAGTAGGGTGCACTGTCAATGTCTGAACAGCCACTTAAGCAGCCACCTTCGTAAGGTCAGCACGGGGCACCCCCTGTCCTGGAAAGATAGTGTAATGGGGCCTCCCTGGGTACACATCATTCCTCTCCCCACAATTTCTTTTCCTTGAATTAAAAAAGTTAACGTATACCTTAAGTGTGCAGACTTAATCGCTGGTGTTAGGGGCTGAACTTCGTCTCCTCTCCACCAAGTTTCATATGTTGAAGTCTCACCCCCAGGACCTCAGAATGTGACTGTGCCTGGGGACAGGGCCAGGCAAAGACACGGGGAAGACAGCCATCCGTGAGCCAAGGGGAGAGGCCGCAGTAGAAATAAGCACTTGGTCTCAGACTTCTAGCCTCCAGGGTTGTGAGAAAAATGCATTTCTGTTGTTTAAGCCACCCAGTTTCTTTATGGCAGGCTTGGCAAACTAATATAGCTGGAGGCAGGCACATTTGCATTGGGGAGAAAAGTCTTTAAAATAGTCAGGTTAAAGTGAGAAGGAATGTCAAAGTGAGGACCTAGGCTCTGAGAAAACGCACCATGGTCCAGGAGAGGGCTGGTTTAGCCCAGAAGTGTGTGGCTTTTGCTGGCAGTGGTCTTGCTGGGGCACAGCCCTGGGCACGACAGCTGTGTATCCTGGAGAGCCGTGCTGCTCCTGTGACCTGACCGCACGGGGCTGTCATCACCACCCAGGAGCTCCAGCTGGTCCCGCCAGGGGAACCTGCACGTCCATCCCAGGAGGAGCAGCAGGAGGTGTAAACCAACAGGAGGCCACTTCCCTCTCCACGTGGCATTAAAAGAGACCCCTTTCCACTGAGCAAGCCCAGGGATGCCTGGACAAAAGTGGAGACTTTGAACATTCTGTGTATGGAGCACTTGAGTGTTCTAGCTATTAATTGGAGAAAAAAAAGTAATGTGGCTAAATTTTTACCCCAAGTTTTGGGAGCAGCCCATGCCTTATATATGTAAATTTCATATGACAATATGGTTCTGCTGTTAAAAAAAAGAAAAATTAGGTCAAGTGAGGTGGCTCACGCCTATAATCCTAGCACTTTGGGAGGCTAAGGCAGAACTGCTTGAGGCCAGGAGTTCAAGACCAGCCTAGGCAACATAATGCAATCCCATCTTTACATTAAAAAAATACAAAAAATTAGCTGGGCTTGGTGCAACATGCCTATAGTCCCAGCTGCTTGGGAGGCTGAGGCAGGAGGATCACGTGAGCCCAGGAGTTTGAGCTTGCTGTGAGCTATGATCAAGCCACTAGACCCCAGCCTGGGCAACAAAGAGAGATCTTGTCTTTCAAAATAAAAAAAAAAGTTAGCTATGCTTACTCTTTGTTTCCATGAGCATGAGAAATTATGCTAGAGTACCTGAAATATGAAGAATAGCAAAAGCTGGAATGGTTTAAGAAAAAATTCACAGCTTTGTTTTTTGTGGTGATTATCTTTCTTCCCCCTCAGTATGTTTTTTTCCAATAAATACTTGAGCACTTACATCACTAGCCAACATTCATCAGATGTTTATTATGTGAAAGAAAGTCACTGTACTAGGCACTTCACATGCAGATGGACATTAAAATTATCTTCATTTTACAGATGAGGAAAGGTCAAGTTACATATGCAAAATCAAGTCACTTGCCCAAGGTCAAATAACTTGTCAGTGGCAGACCAGGATTCAAGCCCAGTTAATCTGGCTCTGCAGCTAGTAACCATCTCCAGGCGCTAGGCGGCCGCGCTGTTGGGGACGCAGGTAAGGAAGTGACTGTACATCTCGCTCATGGAAAGAACTGACCGATTAGGCATTGACCCTGCTTGCTCTGCCCCAACACAACTAGGAAGAGCGAAAGTTGAAATACCGTTGCAGAAAACTTTGGAGTTATGGATTTAATGCCTACAAAAACAGTTCAGGTCTTCTGCAGTGAGGTTTTCATATATCAAATTGATGCACTATGTGACTAGCAGACTTGGTTTCTTCTAATTTTTTGAAATGTAAATACTGCCCACTTAGTGAATCGTGATCATCCGGTCAGCAGGTAGTTCACTGAGAGGTTACGCGTCTCTGGGTCTTAGTTTCTTCATCTGTGAAATGGGCTGTCTGGAGGGGAGGAAGGCCCAGAGCCCCTTCCCACTCTCCCAGTCTGATTCTCGCCACAGATGAGGCCACTGGTGAGGAACACAATGCCGCGTTTAACCTCTTTTCTGGTGAAAGCATGAGAAATCCAAGACAGCTTTGATTTTGGTAACTTTGATATTGGTCCTTAGGGAATAAACAGTAACAGGGGATGCTTTTGGCTTTAGGATTCTCTATATTATATAGACCACACATTTGATTTTTGCCAAGAGATTTTTCAGGGCTTTCTGACTGGATTTCAGCTTGCATAAGTCTCAGAATGAAGCACTATTGGACAAGTTTTTGAAATTCCAGGGCATCATAAGTAACATGATTATCTTTAAAACCTAAGAAACCTATAGAATAATTGAAATGTATTAATATGCCCAATGTGTTTAATGCATGTCTGTATATTCCAATTGATTGTTTTAACATATGAAAATCAACATTGATTATTTCCTTAATCCTAAGTATATAAGACTGAAATGATGAGAGTGTACAATAGCAGGTTATGAAAACATCTCGAGCTACTCCTGAATTCACACCAGTGGAATATCTATTAAAACAATTCTTTTTATTCTCACTATTACTTCTCAATTTATGACTACACATCACGTCTGTTAATTTTAGAAGGAAGAAATAAATGTGTATGTTCAAGTAGTTGATTAAAATAAACATCTTACTGATTAAAATTTTTAAAAATAGAAAAAAGTATGAAGAGAGAATTCAGTTAAGATTTTGCACCTATACAGCTAGCTTTTTTTTCCTATGCGTATCTATTTCAATGTTTTAACAAAAACAAAATAAACAACAACAACAAAAAAAACGCAAAACTTTTAAAAAATCTGCCTTAGCCCAGGTTTCCTCAAAAGCAGAGCTTGAGACAAAAGCTTACTGAGGAGCCCGATCTCAGGGAAGCAAGAGTGATGGGGACATGGGAAGCCGCACGAGGAGAGAGAGCACACAGGGGATGCCTCCTGAGAGCCGCAGCTCTGCAGCAAACACAGCCTGTTGCTGGGTTTTGCGGATATCTGCAGAGAGGCTGTATTAAACCACTGCAGCTCCAGATAGCCCACAGTTAAGCATGGACTACAAAGTGCATTGCAGTGTAAAATCCAAATACATAACTAGATTTCCTAAGTCATGGTTATTGGTGGCATATGACCCATGGTACAAGGTAGGAACCCAATAAATGATAGTTGTTCTAGACATGGTAGTGTGTTAGACTGTTTTGCATTGCTATGAAGAAATACCTGAGGCTGGATAATTTATAAACAAAAGAGGTTTATTTGGCTCCCGGTTCTGCAGTCTGTACAAGAAGCACGGTTCTAGCATCTGCTTCTGGTGAGGGCTCCAGGGAGCTTCCAGGCAAGGCGCAGTGAAGGGGGAGCTGGTGTGTCCCATGGGGAGAGAGGGAGCAAGAGGGGGAGGAGGTGGTGCCAGGCTCCTTTTAACAACCAGCTCTCGCGTGAACTCTTAATAATAAACCAGAACTCGATCAATACCGCAGAGAGGGCACCAAGACATTCAGGAGGGATCTGCCCCTGTGACCCAAACACCTCCCACCTGGCCCCACATGCACCACTGAGGATCATATTTCAATATGAGATTTGCAGGGGCTGGACATCCAAACTGGACCAGGCAGTTAGTTTTTATACACACACGCCTCTGGAGGGGAGGCATTCACTGAACATTCTCCACGTGCCAATTTTTTTTGTCCTTGTTTATGAACTTTCCACTTTCTTCAAGGCCAACCAAACCTGTAACTACGAGGCATCCCTCATTCATGTTCCTTCCTTCCTGCATATACGGAGTGCTTCGTTAGTGCCAGGAGCTGTTCCAGACACTTTTAGATGTTGTATGTGATACTGTTAAGACTTGTGAGGTTGATATTTTCGATCTCATGTTTAATATGAGAAAGTCGAGCTTCCCTGAGGTTAAATGACTCTCCAAGTTACGAAACTAGTTAGTACTAGCATCAGGAGCAAAACCAGGTCTTCTGGTTCTGACCCTGGTTCTCCTTCTCCTGTGTAGGTACCCGCCTTCCTCTGCACACTGTTTTCTTAGGAAGGTGGCCTGTTGTTACCTGACCAGCGCATGCCACAGCCTTCCAGCGCGTAGCCACTGCGGCGCGAGGCAGCGTCTTCCAGCAGTTAATGTCCTAAGCTCTGGCACCCCGACCGCCTCGGGTTTCGATCCTGGGTTTATTACACAAAGGTCGTGTGACCTTGGGCAAGCGACTTAGCTTGCCTGTGCTTTGCTTTTCCCTGTCAAATAAGGTTGCTGTGGGACTTCAGTGACTCGATGTACAGCGATGGCGCAGAGCACGGCTTCTCACACTGCAAGGACGCCGGACAGACCGCGAGGAAGACGGCCAGTTCCGCAGGCCCGGGCTGTGCGGCACCAGCGCGGGGCGAGCCTGCTCCCTTTCCTGCCCTACACTGTCCTCTGAGCCACCCTGGGCCGCAGTCAGCTCTCCCCAGCGGCAAACAGGCTTCTCTAGAGTGCAGGAAATTTAGGGCAGGTTCCCAGGGAGATTGGAATTGAACTGCTTTTCTCGGTAAGTCAAGATTCTCTTCTGAAATCGTTCATCCTCGGTGGTTCGCTGTCTCGCTGTTCATTCAGCTCGCGTGTGCTGCTGGCCCAATTAGATTTCAAGCTCCTTGTCTCCCCCAGAGCCCTGGAGCGATCCTGAGGACACCATAGGTGATCAATAAATGCTCACTGAAATGAACTAACATTTGGGCCCATCAAGTTTGAAGTGAGAAAGAAACAACACAAAAGGCACCTGGATACCCTGTTTGCTTTTAATTGCTTCTTTGTTGCTGTGTTTTGATATTTGTCTGCTCGTGGGTCCCTCAGGAGGACTTTACCACAGCCTGTGCTGGGCTGGCCACAGGATCCCTGATTTTACCTCCACCGCAGCTCATTGAACAAAAGCTTTGTCAGACAAGCCCAGCCCGTGTCATCTGTAAGAGGAGGCCTCGGCAGCCTCTCAGGGCAGACCCAGCTCTGACCAGACGGGTGCTCAGCCCCTCCACGTCCCCCTCTGTAAACGGGGGCAACGGTGCTTCCGCCGCCCAGGCCCGTTGTGAGACTGAATGGAATGACATAAGCAGAGTGAGTAGCCCGGCACCTCACACACTGTAATCTCTCCCTCCCCCTGTGGCCAGAGTGTTCTAGAAGTCTGCTCTCCATCAGCCCATTGCCTGATGGCCTACATTGACATGCCTGTGCCCACCGACTGTGCAGACAGTGGTCACACACGTGCTAACAGCACTGGGGTAACAGCTGGCTCCCTACACACTCCTTGGGGTCTCACACGCTGTCCCTTTGTTCATGCTGACCCCTTGCTCCACATGGCTCACACTGCACATACTTCCACACAAGACACAGTGCCACCTCCTCCAGGAAGCCTTCCCTGACCACCTACCTTCCCCCAGGGCCATCTGGGTGTCCTTCCTCTCTTCCCAGAGTATCCTTGACTTACATTTGTCACAGCACTCGCCACCCCATATCTATACTGGGCCAATTTTGCCCCTCACAGGACATTTGGCAACATCTGGAGATATCTTTGGTCATCAACTGTGAGGCTAGTACCACTGACGTATAGTAGGTAGAGGCAGGGATGCTGCTAACATCCTGCAATGCTCAGGACAGTGTCCACGACAAAGAATTATCTAGCCCAAATTCTCAATATTGCAGGGTTGAGAAACTCTGCCGTATGGGAATCATTGTCTTTTGTTTCAATCTCCTCCATTAGACATAAATCCATTTTTTAGGGCTAGAGCTAAATCTTATTCTTCATTATTTGTTTCCCCTTGTTCCGGCAAGTGTTAACAGCTCTTGACCAGCTCTACCTCGGCAAGT
>VBSM01003157.1:4612307-4625119 GCA_008086735.1 Cheirogaleus medius
TTTTTTTTTTTGTTTTGCCTTTTTCTCTTTTCTTTCTGTGTTATCAAATGCTGGTTCTCCAAAGCATTGTTGATAAGCCCACAGGCTGTGTTTATTCTTAAGGGGTGGAGTCGGAGGGAGGAGGACAAAGTTGGGATCTTTATGCAGATGTTGAGTTCTGATTCAAGGTGGTCTTTTCAGAGGTGGAAGGAGCCTCGATTAGGACTAAGGACAATGGTGTTATAGTTTAGGATTGTTGGACACAGCAAGGCAATGACACTGAGGCAAGGTTGAAAGAGTCTTGGGAGTATATATCTTCAAAACTTTCTACTGAAAAGCTGATGGGTGTTTCAGGAAGATTCTGGGGAAACAGTTATTTGCAGCTTTCTGGGCAAGAGCTTCCTGGAATAGTAAACTTTTATTAATGAGGACAGTGGGTTAGTAAAGTCATGCTAATGTAGACAGTGAGCTGTGTGTTGTAGATGGTTCTGGTTCTCAGTCTGGGATGGAGTAAGTTCTGGTTCAGATGCGGGTAAGGCTTGTGGCTGGGAGGAGCCAGCCTGTCTGGGCTCGCAGGGCTCTGTCACTTACCATAAGTGGGATTTGGAGACAGTTGCCTAACCTAAATTCCTGGAAGATAGCAAGTTCTTGCTATTCATCTTATCAGAATCTATTCTCAGCCCTCAAAGAACTTCTACATTCATGGAGAAATCAGATATGCGCACAAATAGCTGCAGACAGATAGGAGAAGCCAGAGTGGGAGCGGGTAAGGGGGTGATTCTTGGCTTGGATTTCTAGAAGAAGCTGTAGGAAGCAACAAGCCATGGGCCGAGCTTCAGAGAAGGTGTTGAGAGTGACAGATGAAGCGGGGGACCCGGCAGGGGTGTCTCCCAACTCCGGGCTCCTTCCCAGAGTGGTTAACTTGATAGCGAGCACAGCAGACATGGCCTGAACAACATGGCTCACCTCCCTGCGGGTCTTGGCATCACAGCTGATGGCCGTGTGACCTTGGGCAAGCAAGTCACCATCCGTCCAGCCTCAGGGCCCTCCCCTGTGCAGTCTAGTCCGTGTGCTCCGTGGGGCTGTCATGGAGATCAAATGCAAAATCACATGGTCAATCCTGAAGTGTCCTGCTGTCGAAGGCACCCCAAGGGGCTTTCCCTTTCACCCCCCCACCTCTCCTGCACCCCTTCACCACCCCTCACCACCCCGTCTCATTCCTCTGCCAGCTCCTTCCTTCCCGCCCCTCCCCCATCCCTGCCTGTGCCTCTGTTTACCCTTCTGTGTATCTGTGGTCTCTTTTCAAGGTAAAACCCTATTCCAGGCCTACATCTCTCTAGTTTCAGCTGCCTCAACTAGAGAGGCTCACCAGATAGTGCAGAAACTCTGAAGGGCCGAGGCCGTGGAAGCAGAGTCCTAGGGTCAGACCCGGTCCGTGCACTTACTGGCCGCGTAGACCCAGGCGACTGCTGAACGCTGCGCCCCCTGTTTCTACGTGTCAGACGGCACTGTGCCTGCTGTGGAGAGATGTGCTCGAGGGTTCGCCAGCTCGGGCAGGGGAAGGCTGCTTTCCTTACCTCCCCAGGTCTCCTGGGACAGTGGGAGCTACCCGAGGATGGCTTGGGGGTCTGTTGGACCAGCGGGCCAGGCCATCCGTGTCCACATCCCGGCTCCCCTCAGGGCCAGGTCTGGGTGAGGTGGGAGAGGAGCTCCACTTGGCACACAACTCGAGGGGGTACCAAAAAGCTTCGTAATCAAGATAGATAATATATATATTTTTCCTTTTTTTTTTTGAGACCGAATCTCACTCTGTTGCCCGGGCTAGAGTGCCGTGGCATCAGCCTTGCTCACAGCAACCTCAAACTCCTGGGCTCCAGTGATCCTTCTGCCTCAGCCTCCCGAGTAGCTGGGACTACAGGCATGTGCCACCATGCCCCGTGCCTGGCTAATTTTTTCTATATATTTTTAGTTGGCCAATTAATTTCTTTCTATTTTTAGTAGAGACGGGGTCTCGCTCTTACTCTTGCTCAGGCTGGTTTCGAACTCCTGAGCTCACGGTATCCTCCCGCCTCAGCCTCCCAGAGTGCTAGGATTACAGGCGTGAGCCCCCGCGCCAGGCCAAGATAGATAATATTTTGATGCAATAATTTAAAATCATAGCATCAAACTACAGCTCGCAAGCTGGCCTCCTGATTTTGTAAATAACCTTTTATTTCAGAGCTGAGGGTGGGGATGGGGTGAGGCAGACGAGGCAAGGTTGTGCAAGTGCAAGGGTGAATCCTGTCATTATTTAAAGTTTGATATTTTGTTCTTCATGAATTTGGGGGTTAATTTTGATTTTTTAAAATATTGTATTATAGTATCATTTATCTTGATGACTCAGATTTTGGGGAATTCCCTTAAATGTTGCGCCTGGCCCTGGCACCGCGTAATTAGCTGTGTGAGCTTTGCTAAGTTACTTGCTCGCTCTCTGTGTCTCAGTTTCCTCGGGTATAAAATGAGGATGTTAGTAATGGTACCTATCTCACCGGGCTATTGTGAAAATCACTGTGCCAGTGACTGTATACACATTATTGTTATTATCATTAACTTATTTTTCTTTTCAGTCTGGGTCATCAGGCATGTGACATGATCCCTTCCCATTCTCTTGCTCTCTGGCATCAATCGCCATCATACCCACCTCCTTCATTCACTGGCCCACTCAGCCACACTACACAAACACACGGGCACCACACACATATGTGCACACAACACGTGCAACACACAAAAACACATACACACAACACATGCAACACCCCACACACATTCTACACACAGTACAGGATTAGGTATGGTGTAGGATTTAAAAATGCATAGACAGTTCTACAAATTTATAATCTAGTCCGGAGCTATGTCAGGCTGATTTCACCTACACATAGCAGATTACATGACTAAGAATTTACTTAGGAAATAGAGCTTCATTCTCTCACTGAATGGGACGACTGAGGCAGGTGCCGCCAGAGTTGTCTAGTCCGGTCTGCAGCGCCAGGCTGTGGGGCAGCGCCTCCGTGCTGTCCTGGGTTGTCCCCTCGGGGTTGCGACACAGCAGCCAGGTCTCCAAACACAGCCTAGCCTGACACATCCAGAGGCAGGAGGAAGGGGTGTGTGTGCTGTGTATTGTGTATGCCGCGCATGTGTGTGGTGTGTGTAGTATGCATGTATTTGCTCATGGTGTGTTGTAGGTGGTTGTGTGTTGTATGCATTGTGCACATGCATGTGTGGTGTGTTTGTGTGTGTCATGTGTGGTGTGTATGTGTGTGTCATGTGTGTTGTATGTCATGTGTGGTGTGTGTGCTCTGTGTGTGTTGTGTTATATGTTTGTGTGTTGTGTGTGATTTGTGTGTTACATGTGTGTGGCATGTTGTGTGTTGTGTGTTGTATGTGCTGTGAGTGTGGTGTGGTGTATGTGTTGTGCATTTTGTGTGTGGTGTGTGTACATGTGTGTGTTTGCGTGCGTATTGGGAGGCCAGGGCAGGCTGCCTTCTCCTCTGAGTCTCCGTGTCAGGGCACAATGTGTCCCCACAGAGCTGGTCCCAGCCCAGCCCCTGTGTGGCGGCGACCCGGCTGGCGGCGGGGCTGCGTGGGGCGCCTTCTCCGCACTGCCAGGCCAAGCAAGGCTTCTGCTCAGGGGCGGCAGCCGGCAGCGCCCCCACAGCAAGACAACGCCTGGGGTGGGGGATGTTCGGAATCCTCCCAAAGGGAATCCGTCCTGCATTTTCAGAAAGGATGGCAGGAGGCTGAGAGAAGATCCATCCTTCAGTGTCGCAGTGTAACTCGGGGACGCAACCGCTCTTCCCACACCCGGCCCTGCCCGTGGCAAACTCCCAGGCCCGCCACGCCCGTCGCCTCCTCCCACCGAGAATTCAGGACGTCCAGCAGGTCGGAGAGGAGGTTCAAAGCTCAGAAAGCCTCCATCTGTCCCTCAAACGGCCTTGCTCTTGACCCGCTGCCCTTGGTCAAGGCAGCAGCTGTGACCCACAGGCGCAGCCCCAGTCCGAGCTGTGCGTGCAGGCTGCAGCCTCATAGCTGCGTCCTCCCTTCCCACCCACAGGTCATCCCAGAGGCTGCGTTGCGTTCTCTTCAGCGACACTGCAGGCTTGAAGGCCAGCCAGACTGTGGACTTGAGAGCCAAGTTCCCCGATCCCCCAACCCCATCTCAGCACGACAGCGAGCAAGGGAGCCTGCGCTGCTCAGAGCAAATCCCCGGGCTTGCCCAGCCTCCAGGTGGGCCTGAGAGCCGCCTGGGTGTGGCTCCAGCCACGTGGGCTCCTGTGCCTTGGTTTCTTCACCCTTGGAGAGGGGATGACAACAGATAAGACCTGTGTGAAGGCTGAATGGCTTACTGCAGGTCCAGTGCCTTTAAGAGCGCCTTTCCCTGGGCACGGAGCAAGCTCTTAACAAACGTCAGCCGTCTCGGCTCGCGGCCAGGGGAGGTCTACTCTTTGTGCACAGGGGAGAGGGTAGGAGGGACATTTAGAAAAAAGCAAATAGCAGTAAGACTCCCAATTCCTGTCTCAGGGAAGCTCTGAAAGCAAAAAAAGGAGCGATTGCTCTGCCCACCCCCCACCAAGCCACCCTTCCGCCCAGGGGAGCAGTTTCAGAAAAGCACATACAGGAAAGCATTTCCAGTGCTAATTTCCGGATTGGCGTCACTGTGGGGGCTGCTCCAGACAAGAATCCAGGGCTGCTGGGCCCCGGAGGCCCTGGCAGGGGCGTGCCAAGTGCCTGCCGTGCCTGGTGCTGGGAGGGAGACCCCACAAGGGTCTGCAGGAGAAGGTGCCTGAGCCAGGCAGGTGGAGAGAGCTCCGGTGCATGGGAGGAGGAGGCCAGGACACCCCCATCCCCATCCCCAGCTCAACCAGCCGAGGGACACACCCCAGGGACAGCACCTGAGGAGCAGCGCCCACCAAGGACCGAGAGTCAGGGACTCCCCCACCAACACCTCAGAACTATGTCTCCTGAACCCAGGGGAGCTCAGCTTCGCCTTAGCCCACAGACATGCCACCAAACCAGAAGAAAGTTCCAGAAAGGACAAGTTAGCACAGAAAGATAAGATGCTCTTGATCCATTACAGTTAAATTATCTTAATTTTGTCCATTTGATAAATATGTGACCATGTGAAGATATTACTGGGGCCTTGCAAGAGACCCTGAGTGAGTGAGAAGCCTGAAAGTTCCTTAGTTTCTAGGCAGGTAATCCCCTGAAGGCACTAAAATCTAAAAGGAAACTGGGGAAAAGATGAATTTTCCTCCCAATGACATCTCGGCTCAATTCTGTTTCTTAAACCCAAGATATGGTCTCTGTTTAGAGGAAGGATTCACTACTTTCTTTGAACGATAAAGTAGACACAGTAGTAAGCAGTCGCATGTTAATGAGTTAAAGCTTGCTTATAAAAACCTCGTCATCGAAATTTAGATTAGAGGCAGGTTAGAAAAATAAAATTTATCCTTAAACATTCCCTTAGAAATGATGTCTATACAACGTGAACATTAATCTCTGAGACCTTGGATTGTAAATTCTTAATCTAGTTGTTGCCTATTTTCTTAGACTTTCTGACCTTTCATAGCTGAGCAGTTTATTGTTATGGGTTTTTTGCTTTATGATGTCGTTTTTTACATTTTTCACTACTCTGGGGGAGCACACAGAGAATTTCTCATAATGGTTTCCGAGCACAATCTTTGGCACAATAAAGTCACTGCAGGTTAATTAAGAAATTTAGAAAATTGTTCCACATACAACTCTGTGCCCTGAGAGGAAAGGTTATAATTAAGATAGATTCAGTGTCATTAGGATCATTTAAAATGCCAACTCTTCAAAAAATGAAGATAATAAAGCCAGCAGGGAGAACACGTACTCTGCACTCGACGAGTTTATGGGATGAGCTGACCTTGTGAGTCACGAGGCAAAGGAACTTCTTTCTCCCGCTGATGTCTGCACACTTGCACAACCTGCTCGCCATTCCCTGGCCCGAGAGATGTTTTCCCTGTGACTTTCAAGGATTAGAACAGTCTCATTGCAGACGTGAAAACGTCCAGACCCTGTGGCTCAAAACGTCTCACTCGACAGAAGGCTCCCGGGCTGAGGCCTGGCCCGGCGGCAGCACCAGGTCTGGGTGTATTGGTGAGGGTGGGGCAGAGACGCACAGGGGACAGGGGCTGCCTGCGTGAGGCTGTGGCCCCTGGCATTGATGCCTCCCTCTCTGTGGCAGTGGTCCCACGATGATGGTCTTGAGGGCCACCCTTGTGGGCTCTTCAGACATACATTCAGCTGGGGACATAGGACACGGCCCCTCCCTGGAGGGGGCAAAGCACCCTTTGGGTGACTTCTCAAGACTGGTCCTCTGGTTCCGCCTTTATGCCACGGAGCCCCTATCTGTTGGGTCCTCTCTCTGGAAGATGACCTTCTTGTGCGGGGGTGTCTGAAGTCAGCTCCAGCTTGGTCAAGCTTTCCTGCCCTCCCCTCTCACAGTGGAATTGCACCCCTGCACCGTCCTCCCTGCTCCTGGGGACAGCTCTCCCGTCTCTTGCCTTCAGACTTCTCCAGGTGAGATCCCGGCAGCGGTCCCTGGGGGCACTTGATCCAGAGCTCACCTAGGCTGCCAGGAGGCCTTTCATGTGGCTTTGCTCCTTCCCATGAGCCAGGGCCTAGAGACTTCTCAGCAAACACCCCAGCATCGGCACCTGCCCTATGGCCGTGGGAGCTGGGGCTGCGGTCTATTCTCTTGCACTGATTTCAAAGAAATCCCTTTATTGCCACTTTTTCCCTGTTCTTCTCATCTCTTTTAGACTAAAGACGGATAAAAAATAGATGATGGGCAAAGCTTCAGATTAGCGTTGGGCTGCCCTCAGCAAGTGCTGCCCAGAGGACCTGGCGCCGTCCTCGGGGGCTGTGGTGACCCACTGTTCCCAGCTTTAGGGCCTCGCTTGAAATGCTTAGACAACAGAGGAAGTGCATTATTTATAAAACTCGTGCTTTATGACGATCTGAGGGAAATTCTTCACAGTGCGAATTCACAGAACGCAAATTCTTTTCATTCTGTTATCGTGGACTGCAGCAGGCCCAGGGAAGTACAGTGAGCTCCGGTTTCATCCATCGAGACCATGTGGGGTACTGAGCCATCAGCGTGGGAAAGGCTCTTCCTGACACCTGACCCTCTACGTGCATTCAGTTCTCACAACCTGGAGTGACAGATGTTGTCGTCCAGGTGAGGAAACAGATGCAGAGACATATGTGACTGCCCAAGGTCAGCCAACTCTAGGTGGCAGAGCTGGCGTCAGAGCTCAGAGGCACTAGGTCCAAAAGCCTATTCTATCACACTCTCTGACTCAATGACTTATAAAAATAGCACGTACACTAGTGCCTGAGGCTGCTCTCACCTCTGTCTCCTACTTCTTCCTCCAAATCCCTGAAACAGTCGAATCAACCAACTCAGTGTGTTGTTGACGGCCTGGCCAGCCTGATGATAAGTGTGGCTCCTAAGCCTGGGGGTGGCATTCAAGGTCGCTAGGGGACCTCACTGGGGACACAGCCTAAATCTGCGAGGCTGTCAGAGAACAGGGGAGGCTGTGTGAACAGAAGGTGACAAGAGCACAGTGGAGTCTGTGAGTGACAGGAGGGAAGTCCGGGGCCACGGGTAGTGTTGAGTTAAGGAGTAGGTGGGCTTTGAGGCACTCGTGGAAGCACAGATGGGAGGGCAGGGAGCCAGGGGGTCTCCAGGTCAGGCTCCCTGGCGAGCAGGGCACAACCAGGGCCTGGGAAGGGCCTGCAGCATCCCCTGGGGCTGCTGTGACAAAGCACCAGCCTGGGGGACTTCCACCACAGACGCTGACTCCTCACGGTTCTAGAGCTGGAAGTCCAAGGTCAGGGGCCGGCAGGGCCACGCTCCGGCTGGAGCCCACAGGGGGATCCTGTCGTGCCTCTGCCGGTTCCCAGCGGCTGCCGCAAACTTTGGCTTGCAGCTGCGTCTCCCCAAATCTCCACCTCTGTGGTCACATGGTCGGTCCCCCTCCTCCGCCCCGCGTGTCTATCTTTCCTCTTCCTACAGGGACACGAGTCTTGGATGGGGCCCACATGCTGCAGGGCGGCCCCATCTCACCTTAACTGATGACATCAGCAACAGCCTTTTCCCAGCTGAGGTCGCACTCCGAGGTGCGAGGGTTAGGACCTCGTGTCTTTTGCCGGGACACACTCCACCCACAACAGACCCGGACCCTCGCCGGTCCTCATGGCTTAGTGTCCCAGCCTGTCCCCAGCTCCCTTTCCGCCTGCACAGCAGCTCTGTGGGCGCCTCCCCGCCCGGCGTGACCGTGGCGTCCCGAGGCCTGGCTTGCTCGTCCTGTGCCCCCCGCGGGGTGGGCCCCTGCACCCGAGCCGCCCGCCCGGCGTGACCGTGGCGTCCCGAGGCCTGGCTTGCTCGTCCTGAGCCCCCCGCGGGGTGGGCCCCTGCACCCGGGCCGCCCGCCCGCGCCGCGTCCCCGCTCGCTCTCGGGAAGACGAGCCCGCAGCTCCCCAGAGCCCTGCGCGGGGTGCGCCCCGTCAAACTCCGCGGGTCGCCTTTGGCTGTGGGGGTCCTTCAACCGTGGCGTGGCCAGGATTCGTGGCTGTGTCCCGCCAGCTAGCGAACCGCTGACGGTTTGCCTCCGGATGAAGGGAGGTGGCGCCCTTGACTCCTGGCCGGCTGTGTCCTCTGCAGTCCCGCGCGGCGGAGGGCGCCCGCCAGGTGAGCGCAGGTGAGGACTGGCTGGCAGCGCCCCAGGGAGGAGAAGGTGTGCACGTCAGGGCTCTGGCTATTTGGGGGCGGCAGCAGGGTTGTGAGGAAGGGGACGAGGGAGACGGAGGGAATTCCAGCCGTGAAGGGTCGGAGAGGAAGAGGCGCTGCTTTGGCTCCTACTGTTCTGCCGGGACCTTCGGAAGGACCCTGCGCTGTGGCAGAGTAAGTTACTCTCGGGATAGTGTGTCGCGGTGAGTAGCAGCCAGTCACGGCAGTCGCGTGGAAGCGGCCGCGCTCGCTCCCCATTCCCAGCCAAGGCGCGTCCCCCGCTGTGCGGGTCGGCGGCGCCATCTAGTGGGCGCGGGGCCAACTGTCGTGGTCTGGAACCTGTGAAGACCCGGGTTTGCGCCCAAAGCTGTCATTATTGCCTTCCTGTGTGTTCAAGGTAGTTTATTCCAGATTAGGACAAAACTTTAATGACAAGAGACTTTCTGAGTGGTTATAACGTTTTTCATTTAATCCTGCTGGGAGGGGTGAGGGGAGGAAGCCGTGATCTTCAGCCCTAACACTTTTACCCTTCAGCAAACGGAATGATGCGCCTCCCAGGCCCTGGATTCGCGGTGGGCTCAGCACAGCAACCCCGCCATCGTGGGACACAGGGGGACTGCCACGCCTTAGAGACTCTGCTTTCCACAGTATGCATTCTAAGAAATTATAGGCAGAGAACCGTGAGCCTGTGCAATTTTACAGAACACCCAAAGTCTCTGTTCTTGATTTTATTTTGAGGTAATAGTAAATAATTATCCTTCCTGTGTCAGTGGCAGGCTTATTTTTGTCCCTCCCACCTCTCCTTGTTTGTAGGTGCTCCCCCAGGGAGCTGTCATCAGCCCTGCTTCCAAAGTCCCCCGATGTTACCTGCCACGTATGTGTTGATGACTCACATGTCTGCATCCGCTCCCTGACCTCGCCCCTTCCAAAACCACCTGTCCAAGTGCCCACTGTCGTCTCCACCTTGAAGGCCTGCAGGCACCTAAACCTCAACATGTTCAAGCTCAGTTCAGTCTCTCCCGGGTAAATCTGTTCCTCTTTTTATTTTCTCCTCCTGGGCTAATGGCATAATTAGGCCCCCCAGTGGGAAATCCTGATTCTGTTCATCCTTGACTCTTTTCTTTCCTGCATCCCTGCATGAGGTGCAGTGCTGGGACTATGCAGAGTTCAAAGGCTTACACAGATAATCCAGGATTCCAATCCATGCATTGCTGAAAAAAATCAAAGTTATTTCAAAATAGACAGTAATGAACATGTACATGATTAACAAACCTAGATCATGTCAACTTAAGTAATTGTTATATTTAGTATTCATAAATACTTGATTATATTAAAATTGTGAGTTAGTTCCTCTTAATATTTTCTTTGTAAAAACACCTAAGTATGCATGATGATTTGTTCAGGATTATAGACAGTCAGAAATTAAATGAATGAATTGTTGCCAAATAATTTCAAATATAAAATAACAAAACATACCTTCTTAATTTTTACAGCAGAAAAATTTATAATGTATTTCACGTGGGAGGCAACACAGGAAAAGAGAGAGGTTTCGACTGGGTTGCCAACTTCGGTGGATTGCTGGAAGCTGTTTAGGACCCTGCATGGGTAAGGATGCTGAGTCTGACTTCTGGGCTCAGTGAATTGCATTGTGCATTTTGGGAATGAGAGGGGTAAAATGATATGCAGTGACATGGAACTTTGCAATCCAGTTGTTAAACATGACCACTATTAAAAATTAAATTATATAAACTTTTAATTAGATAACATATTAAAAACAAAGATAATAAGTACTCAAAACTTATGTACTAATTATTTTACTACATCTTAGTATTATCTATGCATTTGAAATTACTTATGTCTACCGTATCTGTGTGGTGGAATGTGACTGCACACACTTCACCATTCTGCACTTAGTGACATCATGCTGGTAGCTTGAGATCAGCCGAAGTAGGAGCATTGACACCATGAAAATGGTCAAACGCTGCAAATCAGGGCTTTTCCCTGGAGAGCCTGTTGTTCAACATTTACCAGCACACCACTGCCTTTGTCACATATATATCATCCTTCTGCAAAGGAACACTCTCCAGAAGAAGGTTACCACAAACAAATAATAGAATAAGAGCTAATACAGAGTATCTTTTATGTGACAGTCACTGTTATAGTTGTGATTTAACTACTATTCAAATGTATTGGTTCAATTAATTCAATCAAATTCTGACTACAGCTCTTAGCTAAACACTATTACTATTCCTGTTTTACAGATGAGGAAACTGAGGCACAGTCATGTTAAGAAACCTGATTAAAACTTCATTGGATGGCCAGGTAAAAATATATAATTGTTCCCTTCTAGAAGCCTATAGTTGTAGAGGGGAGTGAGAAGTGCGAAGAACAAAAACTGACGTGAACGTGCTGCAATGGGGTGTGTACAAGGTTCCATGGGAACAGAGCTGTACCTTGTGCGTATCTGAGATGACATTCCTAAGGGTGGCCACTTTGTTGAAATGCATAAGATGAGCATTAGTTTGAGTCTCCAACTATTCTAATTCCAGAGTATGTGCATGGGTTGCTACTACATTTAATTCAAGCCTTATTATGGAGTGAGTCATTCAGGGTAGGGTCATTATGTTGCAGGAACAAACAACCCAAATCTCATTCACATCACACAATCAAGGTTTGTTTTCACTCCCACCATTACCATCTGGACTAATATCTGCAGAGCTTTGCACAGTCCTAAATGCTTCATGTATACTAACCACCACAACCATACCAAGTAGGTACTAATATCATAGTTTTTTTTATAGATGAAAACCTTAAGGCACAGAAAAGTCAAATGACTTGCAAAGGTCACCCAGTCAGTCTGGTTCCAGACATTGAAAAACTGTGAATAATAATAAAAAAAAATCTAATGGAATTAAATTCAAAAGTTGGGGGAGCAGTCCTTCAGTGTGAACTGAGATTGCCCCTTTTTCTTCACTGGGTGGCATTTGTCATATCTGGGCTCAGACTTAGGACTGGGATTGGCCTAGGCAGAGGGATTTGCTGAAGGAAAAATAGAAGCAGAGCTTTTATCGCCATATGAATTGGTTTAATGGGTTTAGATCTGGAGAAGAACCAAACGAATGGCAGGTTTTCCATTTCCTGAGTGCTAGGCTGGTAGGACTGAGGGAGAAAGGTTCAGTAAAGTCCTTCTCGAACTTACTCTGTGTGGGAAACAGACTCCACTTGGAGAGAAAGTCCTGCAAGAAACACATGACAGAGCTCTGTGGTCTTCCTCCCAAAAACCTATAACCATCTAACCATGAGAAAAACACAAGAAAAATTCCAATGGATGTGCGTCCTATAAAACCCCTGACCAGTACTCCTCAAAATTGCCACATCATCAAAAACAAGGAAAGTCTGAGAAACTGTCACAACCAATAGGAGATATAACAAGTAAATGTAATGTTTGTCTTAGATGGGAACACAAAAAAGATAGTAAGTAAAAACTGAGAAAATGAGAATAAACTACAGACTTTGTTAATGGTCATGTATCCATATTGGTTCATTAGTTGTAACAAAGATGCCCTCCTAAAGTAATATGTTAATAATAGTGGAAACACAGTGATGTGTATATGGGAACTCTCTGTATCATCTTTTTATTTTTTCTGTAAGTCTAAAAATGTTCTAAAAATAAAGTTTAGTTTTAAAAATTTGTTTCTCCAAAGAAGCCATAATAACAAGGTTAATGAGATTTATAACTAATATAGACGGAAAATATTTGACAATAATGCCACAAAAGGTGAGGAGTAAATGGGATAACGCTGTTGTGAGATTCTCATGTTGTTTGGGAAGTGGCAAAGTAGAAGAAAAGATAATCACAGACCAATGTTTTTCATGAATATACAAAGTTGCAAGACTGAATTAACATATGAAAATAAATTGATATAATTTATGCCATTAACAAAATAAAAGAGAAAACCTACAAGATAATCACAATGAAGAAAATGATTTAGGCCGGGCGCGGTGGCTCACGCCTGTAATCCTAGCACTCTGGGAG
>VBSM01003157.1:4635327-4646552 GCA_008086735.1 Cheirogaleus medius
GGAGGCTGAGGCAGAAGGATCGCTTGAGCCTAGGAGTTGGAGGTTGCTGTGAGCCATGCTAACGCTATGGCACTCTAGCCTGGGCAACAGAGTGAGACTCTGTCTCCAAAAAAATAAATAAATAAAAGAAAGAAATTGAGGTTTTCTTTTAACTTGGGCCAGATCACACCCTTGGCCAAATTCATTCCCCCTCAAAGTGGAAGGAGTCAGGAGAACACATGTTGTAGCATGTGTCAGAATTTTCTTCCTTTTTAAGGCTCAATAATATTCTATTATATGTATGTACCACATTTTTTTTACCTATTTATCCATCAGTGGACATTTGGATTCGTTTCACCCTTTGGCTATTGTGAATCAGAGTATGATCAAGGTTAAAAGACAATAAATAACGCTGCTATGAACATGGGTATACAAATTCCTGTTTGGGTTTGTAGTTTCAATTCTTTGGAGTATATACCTTGAATTAGAAATGCTAAAGCACATATAATTCTATGTTTAATTTTTGAATAACCACCATTCCATAGTGACTGCACCATAAAGAACGTATGTACCTTCTGACACAGGAATCTCACTTCTAGAAAGTGATTCTGAGAAAATAAAAGACATATCTGCAGTGCTTCTGCCTCGTTAACATTTTAATATTCAATGTTCATTGACATTGGTATTTCTCTGTTGATATATATATACATAATATATGTTTATATATACATGTGCAAAAAGCTCAATACATTTTATTGTATTGTATCCTGGGCTCAAGCGATCCTCCTGCCTCAGCCTCCCGAGTAGCTGGGACTACAGGCATGTGCCGCCATGTCCGGCTGATTTTTTCTATATATTTTTAGTTGGCCAATTAATTTCTTTCTATTTTTAGTAGAGATGGGGTCTCGCTCTTGCTCAGGTTGGTTTCGAACTCTTGACCTTGAGTGATCCGCCCACCTCGGCCTCCCAGAGTGTTAGGATTACAGGCGTGAGCCACTGCACCAGGCCTGTTTTTTGTTTTCTTGAGACAGAGTCTCACTCTGTTGCCCAGGCTAGAGTGCCGTGTCGTCAGCCTAGCTCACAGCAACCTCAAACTCCTGGGTTCAAGTGATCCTTCTGTCTCAGCCTCCCGAGTAGCTGGGACTACAGGCATGCGCCACCATGCCCGGCTAATTTTTTCTATACATTCTTAGCTGTCTAAGTAATTTCTTTCTATTTTTAGTAGAGACGGGGTCTCGCTCTTACTCAGTTTGGTCTTGAACTCCTGAACTCAAACAATCCTCCTGCCTTAGCCTACCAGAGTGTTAGGATTACAGGTGTGGGCCACCGTGCCCGGCCCATTTTATATCTTACCAGATGTATAATAAAGAATTTGACTAACTTTTGTCCCCAGTTCCTGGAAGGTAACCTCTAAACTCTTGGAATTCCCAGAGTGATTGGAGTTTCTTTGTTATTCATAATAGACCCATGGGAATACACCCTCTAGTTAATGCTAACAAGGTGACTTGTGGTGGACCTATTGACACTTTACACTGACAAGGTGACTTAGGATAGGGACTGGTCACTCAGAGCAGCAATGTGAGGGACAGTTGGGAGTTTGAGCCACGTGATATCAGCCTGACCTCTGGGGAAGGGAGGACGACTGGAGATTGAGTCACACAGGCAATGGTTCAACATGAAGTGTCAATAAAATCGCAGACACCAAAGCTCAGGTCAGCTCCCTGGTGAAGAATACTCTGTCCCTGTTGTCACACATCCATATGCTGGGGTGGGAGGGAGGAGTAACGCATCCCTCAGGATGATGGAAGCTTTGCATTTGGAACCTCCCAGACTTCACCCTATGCACCTCTCTCTTTGGCTGGTTTTTTCTTTCTTTCTTTTTATTTTTTTAGAGATGGGGTCTCACTCTTGCTCAGGTTGGTCTTGAACTCCTGAGTTCAAGTGATCCTTCCACTTCGTTCGGCCTCCCAGAGTACCAGGATTACAGGTGTGAGCCATCACACCTGTCCCCACTTTGGCTGGTTTTGATTTTTATCTTCTTGTTATAATAAAACTGCAATTGTAAATATAGAGCTCTCCTGAGTTCTGTGAGTCATTCTAGTGAATTAGGAAACCTGACGGAGTCCAGGAGGCCCCCCAAATTTGTAACCAGCTGGTCAGAAGTGAGGGCAGCCTTGGGAATCCTCAAATTTCAGCTGGCCTTGTGGAGGACTGTGCTCTTCTGTGAAGTTTGGCCTAATTTCAAGTACCATGGTAGTTTGTCATTTACTGTAGTCATTTTTTTTTCATTTGCAAACTGATTTATTATGGAAGAATAAACAGGTATAATTTACTAAGAAGCAAAATAATCAAAATACATTTAAGGGTTCTATAGACAATTTATATAAGGCAATGTGCATGTAGACAGATAAAGGTGACTGAACAGTGAGCTCACGGTTAAGTGTTACTGTATTTTTAAATAACAGCTTTATTGAGATATAATTCGTGTACCATAAAATTCACCCTTTTAACTAATACAGTTCAGTGATTTTTAGTATATTCGCAGAGCTGTGTCACCATCACTATCATCTAGTTCCATATCATTTCTGCCACTCCAAAAAGGAATCCCGTACTTATTAGTGTTCTCTCCTCTCCCCAGCCCCTGGCAACCACTGATCTACTTTCTGTCTCTATAAATTTGCCTATTCTAGACATTTAATATAAGATGCGATCATATAATATATGGTCTTTTATGTCTGTCTTCTGTCACTTAGCATGATGCTTTCAAGGTCCATCCACGTTGTAGCATGTGTCAGCACTTCATTCCTTTTGATGGCTGAATAATATTCCACCATAGACCACATTTTGTTTTTCTACTCATAACTGATAAACATTTGGGTTTTCGAAAAGTAATACTCTTTTAAAATTACATGGCTTATAACATAAATCCCACAGGATATGTACGGGTACTGCTAATAATCACTAATATTTGTTGGGCACCTGTTTTGTACCAGGGGTTATTCTAAATGCTTTGTATGTCTAGTCCATTTAATGCTCACAACGATCCTATGAGAGAAGTGTCCCTGTTACCCCTTTATTCTTTTTTTTAATTTTAGTATATTATGGGGGTACAAATGTTTAGGTTACATATATTGCCCTTGCCCCCCGCCCCCAAGTCAGAGCTTCAAGCGAGTCCATCCCCCAGACAGTGCGCATCGCACTCATTATGTATGTATATACCCATCAGAAACAATGGTGAGCTAGCACCTCTTGTATTATCCTAGATGGAGCTGGAACCCATTCTACTAAGTGAAGTATCCCAAGAATGGAAAAACAAGCACCACACATACTCACCAGCAAATTGGTTTCACTGATCAACACCTAAGTGCACATATAGGAATAACATTCATCGGGCGTCGGGCAGATGGGAGAGGGGCGGATGGGATGAATATATACTGTAGTCATTTTTACTGCCTTTTAGTTATGTTTTGGCAAGCAATAGCAATAGGGGTTTGGTATTGATATAATGAGAAATATTAAAATAATGAGAAATTTGTTCCTGGTTAGCATTTTTTTTTTTTTTTTAGAGACGGGGTCTCGCTCTTGGTCAGGCTGGTTTTGAACTCCTGACCTTGAGCTATCCACCCGCCTCGGCCTCCCAGAGTGCTAGGATTACAGGCGTGAGCCACCGCGCCCGGCCTCCTGGTTAGCATTTTAATAACATTTAAATTTCAGATCTAGATTACCACTAAGTAACTTGTATTTGGAGAAGTGTGGAAATATTTATGTTTAAGGATTTTCCTCACAGAATATTTTAAGATCCAAATTTTGGAAACAACCTACATGTCCATTCATTGGGGTGCAGATAGGAAAATGACTTTTGAAGAAATGCAAACAGCAAGTACATACTAGCCCATCTCTAGAGGAAGCTGAACATAAATAAAGGCATATTTCTAAGAGCAAAGGACTGTTGAAGAAATGTGAGTTTTTTGGGTTTTTTTTTTCATTCTAGTGAAGGAATCAGTCAACCCTGGGAGTGGAGGAGATCAAAGAAATGTGGTTTAGAAAGGCTTGGTTCCCCTGGTAAGGGAAGAGGGACAGTTTTCCTTCTCCACCCACTTCTCCATCCATCTTCTTCTCCCAGAATGGGAGAGCCAATTCCACAGGTCACAGTGCTGATCAGGTCCCATTTGGGAGTTGGCAGGGCCACTGGGCATTAAGGGCCCATACTCACGTTGGGCTCTCTGCTCTGCTCCCCAGTTGAGTTGCTAGAACTCTCAGGGAGGGGCCAGACAGCTCTTCATTCTCTTACTCTCTCTTCATTTTTCTTTGGTTTTCTCTTACATTAATTCTCCTCCATGAGCTCTCTCTCACTCTGTCAGTAAGCTAAACTGAGCCTGGGTGTGCTCAAGGACTAGTCTTCTCTCTCTCCCTCCTCCCCACAGTGCTCATTACTGTGGTAGGCAGAGTCTAAGAATAAGCCTCAGGGCCCCTTGGCCTTGTGGGTGGAAACAGAACATGATGAAACATCCTCCTGCGACTATGCCACGTTATAGGGCCCAAGAGAGATTGTGTGGGTGGGCCGATCTAATCACACGGACCCTTCACAGACAGGCTTCTCAGGCTGGGCAGAGAAGAAGAGTCAAAGAGATCTGAAGCGTAAGAACAGTACACTGTTGCTGGCTTGAAAATAGAACAGGTCACTTATGAGAAGGAGCAGAGAGTGGCTTCCAGGAGCTAAGACTGACCCCAAGCCAGCATTCAGCCTGGAAGTGGGAACTTTCACCCCAAAGCCACCTGGATAAATTCTGCCAATGAGCTGAATGAGCCTGAAGGCAGATTTTCCCCCAGTTTGAAAACAGGAGCCCACCCTGGTCGACACCTCAGTTTTAGCCTTTGAGACCCTAAGCAGGGAATCCAAGGGAGCCCATCCAGATTTTTGAGCTAGAGAACTGTGAATTGATAAGTTTTAAGCTGCTAGATTGGTGACAATTTGTTACACAGCAATAGAATAGTAATACAGTGACCTTACTGTCTAAAGAGCATATACTGTTGGGATTCCACTGAGCCTCAGTTTTTTTAATGTATGAAATAGAGACACTAACAGCAGATGGGTTTGTCATGTGGCTTAAATGAGGTAATGAATGTGGAAAAACCTTTGCAGATTGCAAAGTGCTAAAGAAAATTGTGAAGTGTTTTTGTTAGCCTTACTGAGCATGCATTTGAAGTGGGCCCAGTTGGTCTGGTGTCATCATTTTCTTCCCATTAAGAGTGAGGCAGCGTGAAGATTGTTTTTGCAGGGAGGACAAGGAGGAGGACACCGGCCAGGTTAGACGTCTTCAAGTCTGTGCTCAAGACTGAACTGTACGTATTATGTTTGCAGCAGACAAGACGAACCCGCCTGTGTTCTTTCTTTTCTGTTTCCAAAGGCAAACTGTTCTAGGTATTCGAGAAGGTAGTTCACCTAAGAGGGTAACAGCATCTTTGGAAGTATACTGCTCTCAAATGTAAGCGGGAGATTGTCTTGTCTCTTGCGTTTTAATCGTCTGGGTCAGAGGTGATCTTTCACAGCCAGCCATCTACTTCTACTCCCAGAATGTCCCCTTTCTGCCATCACCAGGGCTTCGTGTATCTCAGTCCAACCCTTCCTGGATTTCACGGCTGTGTCAGTAACTCTTTCTACTTGCCCTTGGGTGTCAGACATGGTTCCGTTGAACTCCTGACTCTGGTGATTTTTCTGTCACATTATCCACAGTGTTCAAAGTCCATCCATAGACAGGTTTCAACCAGTTATTCCCACAATGGATAAAGCAGTAACACCCTTAGCATTAGATTCTTGGGGCAAGCAACAACTGGCTCTCATGTTTCTTCAAGGAGAATTTTATTTCCAAAAAAGGATCAAGATTCTCTGAAAAAGAATTAATCATATTCTTGCCCATAACCTAATTGAGAAAACAATAGGATAACAGTAGTAACTTGTGAAAATTTTTTATAGGTGCTTCCAAAAAGTGAAAGATCTCTTTAGGATTTTTCCATTAATTGAAAAAAACGATAGATAGTAGCAGCAGAAGGGAATATATTCAAGCCTAATTATCTATATCTATATATCTATATCTATCTATGTTTATATAATATTTGTATCTGCCTTTATCTATATAGATGTTTCTATTATTAGGTCAATGTTTGAAGTGGAAATACATTCTTTCATTGAACTTATTATTTGGGAAGGTTTTGCTTTTTTGTTTCATTTTGTTCTTCACTTAATTTAAATATGCACATTGTTTAATAGACTGTGCCAGATAACACGATAAGGAGCACACTGGGAATTTACTTAATGTCACCTAATGTTTTGATGCGTGCAGATATTTCTGAACACTCAACTGCATTCATTCAATTATTTACTAATTACCTTTATTTTTTCTTTTTTCATGAAATTTATTCTATTATTCCTTTAGTGTAGTTATTAGTTTGTAACCTTGTTTTCTCCTAAATGGATGCAAGTGCCTCAAAGGCAGCAACTATGTAATAATTCTCTCTGCAGCTACTGTAATTCTTGGCACCCTCAATAGATTTTTATTCAATTCAACTTATAAAAATAACCAAACAACCTAGAAGAACCAAACTGGCAAAAATCTGGTGATTTGTATATTTGGAAGAACATGTCAGAATAGTTTGGGCTGCAAGTAACAGAAAATACAACTAAAACGGTGTTTAGGCCGGGTGCGGTGGCTCACGCCTGTAATCCTACCACTCTGGGAGGCCGAGACACGCGGATCGCTCAAGGTCAGGAGTTCGAAACCAGCCTGAGCAAGAGTGAGACCCCCATCTCTACCATAAATAGAAAGAAATTAATTGGCCAACTAAAAAAATATATAGAAAAATCAGCCAGGCATGGTTGCACATGCCTGTAGTCCCAGCTACTCTGGAGGCTGAAGCAGGAGGATTACTTGAGCCTAGGAGTTTGAGGTTGCTGTGAGCTAGGCTGACGCCACGGCACTCTAGCCCAGGCAACAGAGTGAGACTCTGTCTCAAAAATAAAATAAAATAAAATGGTGTTTAGACCATTTTTTACAATGCATCTCACATAATAAGAAGTCTAGAGGTAGCTGGCTCCAGGCTGGCTGATTCAGCAGCTCAGCAATATCACCAAGGACAGATTCTTGGCCATTCTCAGTGTGCCAGCTACTGCCCTTGTGGTCACAGGGCGGCCACACAAGTCTGAGCATCATATTCTCATACAATATTGTCCAAAGGCTGGAACAGTGGGCACCCCTTCCTTCTGTGCCTTTTCTAAGACTAAGGAAAATCAGACCAAATCATCTTATTAATGGGGATAAATTAACCCTAGAATAAAGGCTGCTCTGGAACTGCCTTTAAAATGTTTGAAAGCAAATTTTGATAGGATTAAACTGATTTTAAGTAAGTTAACTACATGCCAGACCTAAACCAAAACACTATTTATAGAAATATGACAAAATCCAGCACAAAACAAAGTAAAAATCACAATAAATACATTAAAAAATTACCAGGCATGCAAAGAAAAAGGAAACTATGATCCATAACAAACAGTAAAATCCATCAATAAAGACAGATCCAGAAATGACAAAGCAGAAAAGGATATATAGAAATGCTTCTTATGCTCAAAAAATAGAGGGGAAAAATGAATATTATGAAAAAAATGGAAGACATAAAAAGATACTAATGGGATTTCTAGAGATGAAAATGCATTATCCAAAGCAGAAAATGCAGTGAATGGGATTACTGGCAGATTAGACACTGCAGAAGAAAAGCTCAGCACACTGGTATACAAAGCAGTAGAAGCTATAGAAAAGTAAGGAAAGAGGAAAAAAGACTAAAATTCATGAACAGAGTGTCAGTGACATGTGGGATAATATCAACCTATGTAACATACATGTGATTTGAGACCTAGAAAAAGGGAGAACATAAAAATATTCAAAGAAACAATGGCCAAATTTTTCCCAATTTGATTAAAACTATACACAAACAAACCTGAGAATCTCAATGAAAACAAACAGAATAAATTAAAGAAAACCACACCAAGATACATCATAACTTAAGTGTGAAAACCAGCGATAAAGACAAAATTGTAAAAGCAGGCAGAAAAACAAGATATATTACACACAGAGGAACAAAGATAAGAATTATAGCGACTCCTTATCAGAAAGTATTCATTCCAGAAGACAATAGAGCAATGCCCTTAAAGTACTCAAATAAATCAACTGTCAAACTAGAATTCTATTCCTGAAGAAGAAAATATCTTTCAACAATGAAGGTGAGGCAGGGCACTGTGGCTCACGCCTGTAATCCTAGCACTCTGGGAGGCTGAGGCGGGTGGATCATTTGAGCTCAGGAGTTCAAGACCAGCCTGAGCAAGAGCGAGACCCTGTCTCTACTAAAAATAGAAAGAAATTAGCCAAACAACTAAAAATATATAGAAAAAATTAGCCGGGCATAGTGACGTGTGCCTGTAGTCCCAGCCACTTGGGAGGCTGAGGCAGTAGGATTGCTTGAGCCCAGGAGTTTGAGGTTGCTGTGAGCTAGGCTGATGCCACGGTACTCTAGCCTGGGCAACAGAGTGAGACTCTGTCTCAAAAAACAAAACAAAACAAAACAAAACAATGAAGGTGAAACAAAGTCTCTAGACAAATACAAGCTGAGAAAATTCATCACGAGCAGATCTGTGGTACAAGGAACATTAAAAGAAAGTCTCCAAGCAAAATAAAAATGAAACAAGATGATAATTTAGATTTTCACAACAGAATATATAACACCAGGCATGGCAAATTTGTGAGTAAAAATGAAAGTAAAATAAAAGATTTTTTTTCTTAGTTTTAAAATTTATTTAAAAGGTTTCTGCAGTTTAAAGCAAAAAGAATAACCACGTATTGAGGTTTATAATACACATAGAAATAAAATGTGGGCAACTATAGCAACAAGAATTAAGTTTTATATTGTAAAACTTAGAGCAATAACTAGAAAATAATAACAAGTGAAAAGAAAAGCACTAATAAGTCATAATCAGAGATAAAATGAAATAATAAAAATGCCAAATTTATCCAATATATATCATAAAAAGAGAAAAAGATGAAAAAGAACAGATTGGGCAAATAGAAAACACACAGGAAGGTGACAGATTTGAACCTATGCATATCGATAATCACATTATTTGTAAATTACATAGACACCCCAGTTAAAAGACAGATATTGTTAGATTGGATAATAAAGTTAGACCCAACTGTATACTGTCTATAAGAAACATACTTTAAATACGAAGACATGGTTAGGTAAAAAATAAAAGGATGAAATACAATATACCATGCAAACATGAATAAAATACAACACAGGAACATTTATATTAATATTAGACTAAGTAGATTTCAGAACAAGAAATTTGAACAGGGATAAAGAAGGGCATTTTATTATAATAAAAGTATCAAATTATTAAAAGGACATAACAACCATATATACCTATACTCCTAGTACCAGAGTTTCAACACACATGAAGCAGAAACCAAGAACTGAAAGGACAACTTGACAAATCTCTGAATATTTATGGATACTTCAACACTCTCTTTTCAATAATTAATGGAAGAAATTGATAATAAATCAGGTAAGAAGACATGACCACTACTATCAACAAGTTTGACCTAGTTGGCAATTATTAAATACTCTGCCCAACAACAGCATATGCATCCCCTTTGAATGCGCACATAGTACTCATCAACACAGCCATACTCTCACCATAAAACAAGTCTCAATAAATTTAAAATAATTTAAATCACACAAAATATATTCTCTGAACACAACTAAATTGAACAAGAGAAGCAACAAGAGAAAGATATCTGAAAAAGACTCCAATATTTGGAAATTAAACAACATGCAAAATCAAAACATGTCAAAATACACGGGGTACAGCTAAAGCAGTGCTTAGATGGGAATTTACAGTGAAAAAAATTATGTCAGAAAAAAAGACAGTTCTTGAATCAATAACCTAAGCTTCCACCTAAGGAAACGAGGAAAAAGAGCAAATTGAATTCAAAGTAAGCAGAAGGATGAAAATAATTAAGAGCAGAATCAGTGAAAGAGAAAGCAGTAAAATATAGAGAAAATCAATGATACTAAAAGATGGTTCTTGAAAAAATCAATGTATTTGAAAAAGCCCCATGCAGACTGATCAAGAAAAAAGTGAGGGAAAACAAATTATTAGTATCATGGATAAGAAAAGTGATATTTCTAGAAAACCTCTAGATAACAAGGAAATTAATGTGAATAATTTTATGACAAAAATTCACAATTTAAATGAAATGGACAAATTTCCATAAAGATACAAAGTACTTGAGAAGAAATAGTTAACTTCAATTGGTCTCTATCAATAAAGAAATTTAATTCATAGCTTAGGCGTTTGTTAAGAAGGGCGTCTGCGGTCTCAGTCCTCTCAGTGGCTAAAGAAGGCACGAATTGTAGTTACCATTTGCAAAGGAGGAAGCTGAGGCTCACCCTGCTTGTCCACTCTGCTAAACTCTGGCAGAGGTGGGATTAGAGGCCCCTGTCCTTTGCAAAATGAAATAACATCTATTCTGGGGCATCCTTGCCAGGATTAAGTGAGTTGTCAGGTTACTGTGCAGGGTTCTTAATATTACTTTCAGTTTCCTCTCTTTTGAGGATGGTACTAATAGCGACAACCACATGCCAGGCATGTGCAAGGGTAGCACACTATACTACAACTCTGCAAGGTAGGGGTTGTTAGCATTCCCATTTAAACAAAGAGGACAGTGGGACGAGCTGACATAATGTGGCCAAGATCACATAACAGCAAGTAGCAATTCCCAGGTAGTTTGGAGTGGGAGGCTCCACCTTAACTGCTACACATCGTCTCTGGTAACAAACCCTGCCCAAAGTATGTTCTGGCTTCTAGAGGTTGTAAAGAAACTGACCGGTCATCATAGTTCTTGCAGGCTCCTTGTGATATGCAGTGGGGTTTATAAAAGAAAGCCTATAGGAACGGGAAGAGAGAAGGGTGGGAAGGTGAGAAGAAGGATTGGGTTTCAGAAAGTACTGGAGGGGATGGACTAGAGAGGATAGAAATAAAAGTTTTGTCCTGTCTGCAGCAGAAGTGAAAAGACATGGTTTCCAGCTTAAGGCATGGGGATGACAGTATTTAATAATAATAATTACTTGCTATGACACTTTAGACATCACTGTATCTACTCTTAAAAGGTATTAATTCATTTTTTTTTTTTTTTTTT
>VBSM01003157.1:4646652-4660045 GCA_008086735.1 Cheirogaleus medius
GAGGGGGGCATGGGCAATATATGTAACCGTAATATTTGTACCCCCATAATATGCAGAAATAAAAAATTTTTAAAAAATTTTAAAAAATAAAATTATTTTAAAAAAATTTTTTATAGGGCAGCCCCCAAAGCCAGAATACATTCAAAGTGACTCCCCATTTCCCTAATTATTAATTACATTGTATGCTTTTTCATAAAAAAAAAAGAAATTTAATTCATAGCTTAAAACCCTCTGCTAAGAAAACTCATGCTCCTATGACTTTGCTGGTAAATGATACCAAACATTTATGTGAGAAATAAACTCATCTTTTTTTTGCACAAAGTGTTCTAGATAATAGAGTAAGAGGAAACACTTACCCACTCCCACAAGGCCATTTAGTAATAAGAAGGGCCCTAATCCATCAGCACGAGAGCTGCCCTCATGACTTAATCACCCCCAAAGGCCCTAGCTCTTAATACCACCACAGTGGGGATTAAGCTTCTTGAATTTTGGAGGGACCAGCATCATTGAAACCATAGCAGTGACTTGCTTCCAAAGAATACAACATGGAAAGGGGCAAAAAAGAGTCACTTAGCAGTGGAGAAACCTGACTTCAGCCAGGTGGTCAAGGCCAACATTAACACAGTCACAAATACATAGATCATTTACATACACAGTGATATGATATGATGTGATGAAAATGACACTTTACCTCTGTGATCTTCCTCCTAAAACCCATAACTCCAGTGTGATCATGAAAAAAAATCAGACAAATTTCTGCAGAAAGACATCCTGTGAAATTCTTGACCAGTACTCCTCAAAACTGTCAAGGTCACCAAAAACAAGGAAAGTCTGGGAAACTTTCACAGCCAAGAAGAGCCTAAATATAACATGGTATCTTGGATGGAATCCTAGAACAGAAAAAAAAGACATTAAGTAAAAACTCGGGAAATCTGAATAAAGTACGGACTTTAGTTAATAACAATATATTGATATTAGTTAATTATTTACAACAAATATACCATACAGAGGAAACTAGGGACAGGATTGGGGAGTGTGTGGGAACTCCATATTATTTGTTTACTTTTTCTGTAAATCTAAAAGTGTTCTAAAGTCATTTTAATTAAAAAATCACTATAAAGAAAATGAAAAGACAAGCATGAACGAGCAGAGAATAATGGAAAAATCTATCTGACAAGCAGTTTATATCCAGAATATACAAAGAGCTTGCACAGCTTAATATTAAAAAGACAAACAAGTGAATTAAAAAGACAATAGGCAAAAGATTTCAACAGATATTCCACCAAATACGATACACAAATGGCAAATAAGCACAGGAAAAGATGCTCAATATCGTATCATATCACTTGTTATGCAAATTAAACTACAATGAGACACAACTACTAGAATCATTGATATTAAAAATACCGATAATACCAAAGATAAGTGAGGGTGTGGAGCTACTAGAAATCTTGGAATTTTATTGCTGATGGGAATGTCACTTTGGAAAGCATTTTTGCAGCTTCTTAAAGAGTTCGTATATATTAATTTTTACCATAGGACTCATAAATCCTGCTCCTAGGAATGATAACACATGTTCACGCAAAGATTTGCATTTGAATGTTCATAAAACATTTATGTATAAGAGCTAACAACTGCAAGTCATCCAAATTGCCAAATAAATTGTGGTATAGCCATACAATGGAAAGACACTCCCTTCGCTATGGAAACGAACAGACTACTGGTTCACACGTCAACATGGATCAATCTCAAAAGCATTACGTTAAGCGAAAGAAAATAAACACAAAAGACTATGTGCCGTAAAATTCCATTTATATGAAACTTTTAAAGGGCTAACCTATAGTGACATAAAGCAGGATAGTGGTTTCCATAATGGGTGGGGGACTGACCACGAAAAGACAATGGGAACTTTCTGGGGGCGAGGAAACTGCTTTTTAATCATAAATGTGCAGGTGGTTATGACTGTTTGCATTCTTACAAAATTGTACACTTAAAATTTCTAGATTTTCTTTTATATAAAATATACTTCTATAATGCTGATTGGGAAAAGGAGCCTGTATCAAGGCCAATCACTGGTAAACAGAATAGAATCACCCTGACCAACTTCAGCTTATCACCACTCCCTCCCTGGGGTGGGACGGAGCCTCACTTTCCCTCCACACAGCCTGTCTTTCCCCTGGATAAAATGGATGTTTGTCAGCGTGAAGGAATGTGGGGTTACAACTAGCAGTGTCTTCTTCCCAAGGTCATCTATACGCAGGCTTTGGAGAACACACATATCCTTATTATAGTGATATAATCACTTCATAATTAAAATCCAACTATTCATGAACAGCAATTGCCTATTAAACCATTCCTGATAACCAAAACTGTACATAATATTAATGAAAAATAGTTATTCAATTAAAAGTCACACATAAAGCAAACCCTCCAGTTCAATGAGTGGGCAACTTAAGGAAGAATAGATTAAGCTTCCCCAGAAAAAGTTGTGCAATTGTGACCAGCACATGTGGTATGTGACCTTCTTTAAACTCTTTCCCTTCACTCCATATGGGTTATTTTATTTTCAAGCCTTGGCTGCGTAGCTTGTCTCTTGGCTTTGAAGGGAGGTCATTTTTGGCCTAACTCTCAGAGAGGAAAGACATATGCTGCTTTGCTCTTGAAATGTTTATTTTTCCCCATTGCATATGTTTTGCTTCCTTCTCTAATGTCTGCGCTGAAATTTAAGAAGTTTGTCTCACACCAGTGGTTCTCATGACGATGGGCCTAGGCTGGTCCCAGCTTCTCTCTAGTGTGTTATGTGTGAGTTACAAAGCTGAGCATAGCTTCGCTGCTGCTTGGTACTTGTTAAAGAACTCAGGCATAAATTAATTGAGATCTGGTATAGGCTCACTTGAAACATCTGATATTTAAGAAAGACAATCTAATAGAAAAATAGTCAGTGCATTCTTTTAGATTCTTTATGTCCTAAATGCCTTAGGAATGTAGATAATCAATAAACAAACAAACCTGGCCTCATTATCTCAGTCCCTTCCCTTCCTAAAATCCTTCCTTGAGTTAATAAAGATGTAAAACTCTGCCCAGGGCTCTAAAGAAGGTTAATATGAGAATCTGTTTGAATAGCACTGTGTCTTGGAAATCTGTAACTAAAAGTATTGTCCATTATGTTGATAACTCACAAATAATTTCATTCCTGAATTTATCTACACTTCATTGTTTGTCTCTGCAGATAAATGTCCGTGGTTTCTTTTATGAGAAAATGAAAACTATGTAGCCCTTAGTTGTCAGAAAGGTAACAGCTAAATCTCCTGTAGAATTATAATGATGAATATAGCCTAGATACCTAGGAACAGCTGAAATATTTGCTTTTGTAAATGGTCTCCATCAGAGCCCCTGGCAAATGCCCAGCTATATGCTTCGAGATAACATGACTCTAGTCACTTCTTTCTTACGGCTTTTCTTTTTTTTTTTTTTTTTTTTTTAAATTTCAGAGTATTACTGGGATACAAACGCTTTGGTTACATAAATTGCCTTTGCACTCCCCAAGTCAGAGCTATAAGCATGTCCATCCCCCAGACCTTAAGTAAGGCCTTTCTTGGCCCTAGTGAAGTTCTCGTCCCACACCTTGAATTGGTAATACTTTGTCTCAGGAGAGACCTGGAGACTGTCTGGAACAGAAGGAAAAGAACCTCCCATCCTTACACCGGTTCAAGTTTCCTGGACAGGGGGCCTCAGGAGAACCCCCAGCTGCTCTAATAATAAGCTTCTCTGTTTGCAGCGAATTCCATGTGCACAACCACCTTGCGGAGAACGATCCTGGCTTTGCTTTGGATCCCAGCATGGCTCGATCTTGCACATCCCCGTCTCTCCTGCTCTCTGGTTCTTCTATATACTCAACCGGAATTCCCAGACCTGAGTTCTTGTCCTTCTGTGTCTCCCAGCCATGCCCTAGCATCATCTGCAAGAGTTTCTCTTTCTCTATGGACCTTATTAGCACTGTTTCCCCAATATTTCTGGTTCTCCTCCACTTATAGGCACATCCTAGGATTCTACTCTCATGCTGTCTTGAGGTTCGGCATGACCACGTGACTTGCCCAAGCCTGCGCAGTATAAACGGAAACTTTCAGAGCCAGTGTGTGACCTTCTTTTCCTGCTTCAGTTATAAAGTGAATGTACTATGGAAACATAATTTCTTGCCTCATCTTGGGTCCCTGAATTGCAATAGTGAACAGAGCCCACTACTAAGCCACAGTGATCAAGAGTTGTTTGTTACTGCCACATAACCTAGCATATCCTGATGCTAGACCCTCCCTTGTATTTGTCTTTAATTTTTCTGTTTTACGATATTGTATAACATTTTCACAACCTGTATTTCACTGGATATTTCAGAAGTTGGTTTGCATTCTTCTTAAAATTTTACACCTTATTCTCCATCATTATTCTTATAGATTTCAACATCCACATTGATGACTTCCAACATGTTAGACTTATCGTTTCCACCCTCCTTTCTTTTAGAATTTTTTTCCTTTTTATTAGTGAAATCACTAAATCAAACTTTTCTTTCAATTTCCAAATGCCACACCCCTCTGCCTGGATCCACCTTGATTGAACTACTTAGGCATTTTGTGCCTGCTTCCTCTAACATTTCTTATCTCACAGGGCTGCTGTAGGGACTCATGAGATAATGCACAAAAGCCCTTAGAGCAGTCTCTGGACCTTACAAATGCTCAGGAGCTGATAGCTCTAATAATTATTGTCATTATTATGTGCTGCAGCAACTGGTCTCTGCCATACTTAATAAATTTACTCTCCATTCTTGTTATTTTGGATATTTTGTTCTAATTCTAATTTAGTTCTAATTTCTGATTCTCAATCTATTAGCTTCCTTTGACTACGGAGGACCTCTGTGTTTAGCTCCATGCATCCCAGCTGAGCTCTCCCTACACCATCTCATTTCTTAACCTGGATTTGATACTTGAGTGAATCCAGGAAGGCCAGCAGAAGATGCACCCAGCTTAGTCTGTCCACTTGCCCACCCACAGAATTATCTTGAGGAAAATAAATGATAGTTTCTCTAAACCATTAAGGTTGGGGTTGATTTGCAACATAGCAAAAACCAACAGATACACTTTTTAGCTCTGCAAACTTGAACAAGTTAGCTAACCTTTCTGAACTTCTATTGCTTTATCCCTAAAATATGAATAATATTTTTCTTGCATGTGAGGATTAAGCAGCTGGCATAGTAAACTCTCAGTAAAAGGCACATCACTTATCTTCTCTGTAACTTTCTAGTATACTCACCACAACCATTCTTTCCTCCTTTGTCCTTTCTCCTTCTTCAAAAGTCCTCACTCCAACTCTCACCTTCACTGGGTCAATCTTGGATCCCTTTTTGTGGCAGGCTTCCACTATTTCCAGGAGCCATTTCACTTCCGTTCCTCCTGGCCGTTCCCCGCACAGTCTCCCTTGGTGAGCGCCTTCACCTCAGTGGCTTTCGGATCACGCAGAGAAGACTGAACCCTCTGACTTTAGCCGCAATCTCCATCTGTCTTGAATTTCCAGCTGTTTTTCTAACACGGCCATTTGACTATCTGGTAACATCTAACTGACAGTGATCAAACTGTGCTCATTATTTCCTCTCCCCTCTCACCGATCCACCTAACCTATTTTTCTCATTCTCAGAAAGAAAACTTTAAATCCCCAATTTCCTTGATCATCTGTGTCCAATTAGTCACTAAGTCATGTGTCTTCTTTTGAAATCTCATTTTATTCTCTCTGCTCCATTCTCACTGCCACTCCCCCTTCCAAGTCCTCCTCCCCTCCACCCACATGCCCACCTTCCACTTCTCTCAGTTCCACTCCTGTTTTCTGCTAGTAGAAAGATTTCCCTAAAAAAATATTTTTGTCTTGTTTTTCATCTTAAGAATCTATAATAATTTCTCTTCATCTCTGCTTCAAGCTCAGATTCCTCATTCCCAGTTTCTCTGCATACTTTGGAGTATTCAAACCTATTCCCCACTTCTCACTCATTGTTCCATTCAGAGGATCCCTTCTTAGTCCAGTATCTCCATAAACAGATCCTGAAGCAAAAATTGAAATGCTTATGCTTTATTTGAGATGTGCAAATTCATGGCAACATGGAAGAAAATGAGGAGTGAAGGAGGAGAGATGGGGAATGGCTCTGAGTGACATGTAGCCAAGGAACTGCCTCAAGATGAGCCGGGAAGGACCCCAACACTGGGCTTGGCGGGGCTGTTGCATGCTGTACTTCTCCAGGCGGGCTGCAAGGAGGCTGGGCCTTGCAGTGGTGCATGGTGGACAGAAACAGGAGCAGCTCCTCAGTATAGCTCCCTCTGTCTTCTATTTCTCACTGATCAAAAATTCATCCCAGGGAGTGTGAACTGCCCCCCACTTCTGGGTTTCCTCGTCTGCCCCATTCATTTGCCTCCTGGGGTACCAGATGGTACGTGGTGTGGTATAGTGTTTTATCCAAGCCCAGAGTGGAGGGAGGAGAAACTCCAGCAGCTGTGAGGAACAGACTGGACCAGGGGGCCAGCAGCCCCAGGGCTGGGGCCTCTTTCATTTGTGTCCCATACAGTCTGCCTATGGCTCTAGCTCATCCAAACACGTCCCATGTCATCTCTATTTCCTTGCTGTGGCTATTTCACACAACTTTTATACTGTGTTCTGCCACTCTAAATTGCACTTATTCTGCACTGACTGTTGGAGTCTCACTCCCTTAGTGACGCTCTTCCTGGCCACCTGTAGAAGACATTCGCTATTTTCGTTGTTGGCCAGCATCGCCTCTTCCTCTCAGCACCCTGTTCTCTCTCTGGCGAGAGTTCCCCATGTGTAAAACCTTGCTTTCCTCTTTCTTACTCCCAGCTCCTGAGATGGAAGAGAGGGGGTCAAGGCTTCTATGCCCACCTTGGGCACACAAAGGAAGAAGTTCAGCCAATTAGTTACTGGTTCCCCAGGCTTTGAACCTTGAGCTAATGAAACAAAGATGCATCAAACAATTGAAGGTCAGACACCTCCCGGTGCTGTAGTGTGCTTCAGCTGCACTGTTTTTGGTGGTGACCTTGGCTGTGGACTCTGTTGCCTAGCATCCTTAACTCTCTCAGTTCCTATCTTTTCTCCAAGGCCCATCCTCCAGGTTGCTGTGGACTCTGTGAACCCTGCTCTCCCTGCTGCGCTATTTCTCTGATTAACTTGCCTTTGTTTACAGTGGCCGGAGTCAGCTTTTGTTGCGTGTGACTCAGAACTGTTTATACTTTGTAGGTTACATTACTTTTTGCCACTTCGGGACTTTTACAGCATTTGGAAATGGTGTATGCAACAGGTTTGGTATAATGCCTGGAATATAGCAAATGCACAAATGCACAAACTACATTTTTGTCATAGTCAACAAATTTTGTCAAGTTTCAGACACTGAGGGGAGTGTTAAGACAAAATAAAATGACAAGGAGCATGAGTTCCTTGTTTAATAGGAAAAACATGTTCATAAAATCAACAACAGTTGCAACAGATTGTGTTACAAAGCACTTGGTGGAAGAAAAGAGCAGCAGTTCTTGAGTTCTGGAACAGTCCCGGAAGGCTGCCGAGGGGAGAAGACGTTTGACTTGAGTCCTGAAGGAAGACCAGGAATTTAAAGTGGAGAAAGGAAGGGATGGCACCACAGGTAGAGGGAAATGCAGCCGAGCTCCGAAAGGATGGGCTTACTCAGTGAGAAAGTGAACAGTTTGGAACAAGGATTATGATTGCCCAGCAATTCTAAAGGCCCACTGAAGACTATGGGCAGGAGTTGAAGTGAGACTGGTCAGTGTGGTTCTTCAGCTGCCATGATGCATTCCCAGGACAGGCGGAGTTGGAAATTTAAGCAGAATTAGTGAGATAATATGTGTAAAGTATAATTTTAAGATTCAATACATGGTAGCTATGACTATTATCACTGTCATTAGAGGTAGTGATTACAACTTCTACTAAGAGATGTTGTTATTCAAATATTACAAAGGAGGGAAACTGAGGCTCAAAGAAGGTAACTGACCTGTTTAAGGTCAAATAGCTAATAATTTTTAGAGATTCAATTTTAATCTCAGTCTTCTGACTTTCTAATATCCAATGTTGCTTCTCAAGATTAAATGAGATTCTATAAAAGATTTTTTGATAAAAGACTGCTATCTCTTTAGGCAAAAAATTCTATTTCTTAGTAATGACTTCTTCGTAATATTTGACTATGGTCTTTGCCACTAGGCCAATGCCAGGTTTACATGTTATTTGACTCTAAATTGGCTTCTTTTTTCTTGCCTGGGCTAGAGTACCGTGGCCTCAGCCTAGCTCACAGCAACCTCAAACTCCTGGATTCAAGTGATCCTCCTGCCTCAGCCTCCTGAGTAGCTGGGACTACAGGCATGCACCACCGTGCCTGGCTAATTTTTTCTATATACTTTTAGTCGTCCAATTAATTTCTTTCTATTTTTAGTAGAGACGGGATCTCACTCTTGCTCAGGCTGGTTCTGAACTCCTGACCTTGAGCAACCCTCCCGCCTAGGCCTCCCAGAGTGCTAGGATTATAGGCGTGAGCCACTGAGCTCGGCCTAAATTGGCTTCTTGATGAAAGGTCTGGAGAGGTGTTATAAAATGACAAAAGTGCAGCATGATTTATAAACATCTTCTCCAAAAACAAAGCAGATAAAAAATAGCACAATGACAACTATCTTTATAAAGGTACATTTCTGATTTTTCAGATAATTGGTGACCAGCTATACATTTCTTATTTGCTGCTTCTATTGCAAACTTTGATTCCAAAGTAGACCTTTCCTGTTGAAAGGTTTTATTGTTACAGATACCCAGCAGGCAGGGATGTCCTGCAGAGTGCAGGGGACAAATGCTGTTTACATGTCCGTATGAACAGCTGTCTTCTAGACCCCTCCAATTTGGTTTCCTCTTCCTCTATAAAAGGAAAACATACCCACCAAGTTCCCTAATGACCAATTACTTGCCAAAAATTTTCCTAGCTTCAATCTCCCGTCTGAGTCTCCTGTGTTTCTTTCTATATAAATAAGAAGGCAGAGGATCATGTCCAGCGGCCTTTTGTAACCATGTGCTGTCAAATCTGCCCACCTTCTTTAGAGTCCCACATTACTGTTTTATAGCAGCTGTGCCACACTGCTCCCTAAGCCATGGTCATGATGATGATACAATAGAAGAAAGGAATGACTGAATGCTCACTTGACACCAGGCACTAGGCTAAGGATTTTATGTTCATCATGTCATTTGAGTGTCAGAATAAGATCTTTGGACATAGGTCTTATTTTTTCTTTTTCTTTTCTTTTCTTTTTTAAGACAGAGTCTCACTCTGTTGCCCGGGCTAGAGTGCCGTGGCATCAGCCTAGATCACAGCACCCTCAAACTCCTGGGCTCAAGCGATCCTCCTGCCTCAGCCTCTCGAGTAGCTGGGACTACAGGCATGTGCCACCATGCCTGGCTAATTTTTTCTATATATTTTTAGTTGTCCAATGAATTTCTTTCTATTTTTAGTAGAGATGGAGTCTCGCTCTTGCTCAGGCTGGTCTTCAACTCCTGACCTTGAGCAATCTGCCGCCTCAGTCTCCCATAGTGCTAGGATTACATACAGGTGTGAGCCACTGTGCCCGGGCCATAGGTCTTATTTTTATCCCCAGTTTATAGATGAATAAACTGAGGACAATAAAGTTAAATAATTTTCCAAAGATCACCCAGTCAAGTAAATGTGGAAGCTGGTATTTCATCCCAGGCAGCCTGATTCCTGCATTTTTTAACCGTTGCTTTTTCTTGTGTGGAATCCTTGTTAAATTCTATTTAAATGTATTTTTTATACTATTCTCCAGGAACTCAGATATGTAAATGTAAAATACTATAAGCCCCTTAAGTAACAATTAAGCCTCAGAAAGCAGATGCTGCCTAGCTTGGTGGCACGAGCCTGTAGTCCCAGCTACCCGGGTAGTCCCAGCTACCCTGGAGGCTGAGGTGGGAGGATCACTTATGCCCAGGAGTTCTGGGCTGTTGTGCTCTGTGCCGACTGGGTGTCCCTACTAAGTGTGGCAGCAATATGGTGACCTCCCAGGAGGAGGGGACAACCAGGTTGCCTAAGGAGCAGTGTACTGGCCCAGGTGGGAAACGGAGCAGGTCAAAACTCCTGTGCTGATCAGTAGTGGAATTGCCCATGAATAGCCACTGCACTCCTGCCTGGGCAGCATAGACAGACCTCAACTCTTAAATAAAAGAAAAAAATTACAGAAAAAAGAAAGCAAATGTTATCCGACATTCTCTATGATCATTAATGGAAGGTAGGTAAATCAATATAAAAAGGTGCATCAGGACTCACTTTCAAATGACAAAACCCAACTCAAAATAGTTAAAGAAAGAGGAGAGTTTAGTGGCATGTGGATATAAGGAAGGGTTGAAAAACGAAGACGGTGCTAAAGTTCAGATAAGCCCTGCCTTAAATAAAGGTCTCAGGTAATGACTGCGATCTGCCAAGCCACAAAGGGTGGTGGCGGGGGTGGGAGGAGGGCGCATAAGGCGTGCTGTGTGGATTGGGTATTCTCTTGCTTACCACAGAAATTCTCAGAACTGCCGCATGGCTAGACCATCCCATGGAAGGCCTATATGACGGAGAAACTAAGAAATTACTGTAAGAAATGTTCTCTAAGAAACGTTGTCGGAAGTAGAGACCTAACTGAGGGGTGAGAGATGTCCTCTGCCGATGGGGAGCTCCGGGCCAGGCGCAGCGGTGGCCCGACGCGAGGCAGAGCTGCTCTCCAGTGGCCGTGCGCTCTCGCCAGCGAGTAACGGCGATGCGACTTTGAAGACAAAAAACCTCCCTGACATTCAAGTAGGCATAAGACAGAATGCCTGAAGCAAAGAAAAGAACAACTTTTTGAGAAATATCCGAATGAGAATATAACATGTAAATCAAAATTATCTCAAAGTGAAGACATTCAGAATGAGTTAGAAAGAAGCATTCTACTTAGGCCTGGAACACACTTCAGCTTTGAAGGGATATTTCTTTTCTTTCTTTTGAAACCAGCTCTTGTGGAGTAGCTATTACACTTTGTTGTTTAATTAAGCTTAATATATTTCTATTTTTAATTTCAAAACAGATAATCTGCTGGAAAGCCATGAGAGTTTGCTTTTGTTGACTATACAGAGAAGAGCCTGGTTATTCAGGCTATAAGATATATTAGGGTAAGACTAGGTTGCCTTTATAAAGGACTGTAGCATACAATAGCTTGAACTGGATACTCCTCTATTTCTTTTAGCCCAAGTACAGTCCAGGCAGCCAGGTGGTGCTTTTTTTCATAAAGTCATTGGCTTCCCTTCCATCTCGCTGCTTCCCCGTCCTCCGGGAGTGATCCACACCTGTGGGGTGGAAGCTGCGTGGCAGAACGTGTGAGTTTAAGATGGTGACAAGGGAACAGACCCAGTGTTTAGGGCACGGAGGTCATCTTGAGTTGGAGAGTCCTGAAGTTGCAACTTCTCCTCTGCTCACATCCTGCTGGCCAGAACAGAGTGAGAACCTGTGATGGACTGAATGTTTACGTCTCCCCAAAATTCCTATGTTGAAACCCTAAGCCCCAGGGTGGCTGTATTTGGAGATGGGCCTCTAAGGGAGTCAGTGAGGTTAAATGAGGTCATGAGGTCAGGGCCCTGAACCAACACAATTAGTGTCCTCATAAGAAGAGACACTTATAAAAGCTTGAGTTCTTTCCACCACATGAGGACACAGTGAGAAGTTGGCCAGGCAAGCCAGGAAGAGAGTCTCACCAGAAACTGAATCCTACCAGACCTTGATCTGGGATTTGCAGTCTCTGGAACTGTAGGAAAATAGATTCGTGCCATTTAAGCCACTCCATCTGTGTCACTCTGCTCTAGCAGCCTGAGCACACTGACACAGATTTATACCTAGCTGCAAGGGAGGCGGCAGTGCAGTGCCCATTGGGTGACTGAGTGCTCAGAAGGACAGGAGCCTGGATTTGGGAGGTGATAGCAGTCTGTCACCTAGGGATATACACAGCGTCCTGCCTAACACCTCATAGCTGCTTTTCCAAATTGTTCAGCGTTGATAGCATTTCTTGCATGACAGCCAAGGCTTATAAACCTCATGGTCCCTCAGGACAGCAATCTTGTTCCTCCCTCGCCTCAGTTTCTTCATTACTGTCCTCTGAGACCATCCATTTATTCTTCTTTCTTTTTTCCCCAATAATTCAGGTAATTTCTTCAAATTCTTACTTCTTCTGTCCTTTCTTTATCACTGACACAGATGGAATCTTCACTCTCTACTTGGATTTGGACATAGCTGCTCATTACTTTTGCCCTAGCATTACCTCCGCTGCATTTCTGGGACACAGTCTTTTCCTAACATGATTAGTCCCCTAAAGCTTCTGTAACAAACTACCACATGTAGGGGTATTATCTTATAGTTCTGGAGGTCAGACGTCCAAAACAGATTTTCACTTTGAGCTGGATCTTTCTGGAGGCTCCAGGGGAGAATGATTCCTTGCCCTTGCAGGAGTTGGGGGCTGCGCACACTCCTTGGCTCACAATTCCCTCCCCGTCTTCACAGCCAGCATCAGCAGGTGGGTCCTTCCCACACTTGTCACTGGGTCTGGCTCTCCCACCCGCCTCTTGCACTCCCGAGGACTTCCACTGATTATACTGATTCACCAGGATAATTCAGAATAGTCTCCTCATCTCAAGATCCTCATTTAGTCACATCTGCAAAGTCCTTCTGTCATATAATACAACACTTTCCCAGGTTCTAGCCGTCAGGGTGGGCACATCTTTTGGGGACCATCATTCTGCCTACCACCCCTAATTTGCCTTCTTTGTCTGCATGTCCCTCACCCCTGCTGAAGGCTTAGTCTCCCAGCTGCCTTATTTCTAGCCGTGAGACCTTAAGGAACTCCTCTGCTCAGCCTCTCCAGCTTTGCCCAGCATCAGACTCTGACCCCGTAACTGATTTTAACAGCTGACTTCTCGCCCCTTTCCACGCCCCCAGCTCTATGCTCCAGGCCTGGTGCCTGGATGCTGGTTGGTCCTCCTGTGCTCAAGTCCCTACCTGGTATCTCAGTTCCTTGAGAACTGAGGCGCAGCCTTGCTTGCACCAACCCTCCTGGCCCATATTCTGCATAATGGCTGGATCCTTGCTCTGGGGGTGTCAGGACACAAGGAAAAGCACTTTCCAGGCTGGGTTCCCTCTCACTGCCTATGACCACACTCCTCTGAAGCTGGCTCCCCCAGCCTGCTCAGCCTCCAAGGACCAGACCTGGATTGCCTACATACAGGAGCAGGGCAGTCCAGCTGTGTTTCTGAAACTTTGCTGCACATTAGAATTACTTGGAAAGCTTAA
>VBSM01003157.1:4667016-4681095 GCA_008086735.1 Cheirogaleus medius
TCCTCCCGCCTCGGCCTCCCAGAGTGCTAGGATTACAGGCGTGAGCCACTGCGGGCGGCCCCTTCATGTAACTTTTAAAAGCAAACTACTTCATGAAACCCACTTCTTTCCCTAATAGTGTGAGAGAGGTCCCAGTTATTTTCTGACATAACAGGAACACATGGTTCCAGGGGGCAGTATCCCCCTCTCCATAGCCCCCCATGCACATGTTTTCAGTGGGCCTTGTGCAGGACATTAGCACATTGCTTAATGGACACATATATTTGTAAGCTTTCCACCTCCCAACTTGTCCCTTCCAAGTAGGTCTTTGACAGAAAAGTATTCTTAGAGCAGTGTTTCTTAGATTTTCTGGGATTTAAAAACTCAATTGTCAGTTGATTTCAGGGCATTATACTACTTCTAAAAGTATTGTTTACCATAGTATTAACAAGCTGTCTTTTAAGCCATAAGGAACTTTTAAAAATAAATTTTAAAATTTTATGATTTATGATATAGAGAAGTTGAGTTTGAGAATAATTCTATTAGAAGTTAAGGATAAGTTAATAAGTTTACCAAGAGGTATGATTTGTTACTGGAACACTATGGCAGACACAGGAAAACTTAATTAAGGAAAATTCCTAATGAATAAAGTTAAGCCTATACCTTGAATACAAAAATTAACTGACAGCGACTAGATAGAACTCTGGAACGTAGACCTTAGCTGAAGTTTTTAGTTACATTCCTCAGAAATGTTTGGATGAATAAGATAAACTATAGCCTCCTAAGAATGATGTGTGTAGCTTCTTTACATGTTTGCAAATAATTATTTCACTCATTTTATTTCTGAATTATGCATCCATGGACAATTGAATAAATCCATGCATTGCAAAATTAATGAGGAGAAAAAAATCGTTCATAGAAGTAATTTAGTTAAGGTCATGAACTTTGGTTCTGTTGGAACATGTCTGTCAGGGAGCTATTTCAGCATAAAACACCACTCCATAGCTGAAGTCATTGTATTTTCATGTTCTTTATACTGAGGGTGACAGTCACTGCTCAGATAAACCATTTAATAATAAAATAGCACAGAATCCTTCCATGTGTGTCTTTGTTTTCTCAAGGCTGACTCAGGAGAGCTTTCTGTGGGTTAACTTGCTCCCAGCCTTGCTTGGGGGCAGCAGGCAGACAATGGAGGCAGTGAGATTCCAGATCAGCTTGGTGGATAACATTCTTGCCTAGGTAAGCGTTTATCTCAAAGTGTTAATTCAGAAACGGTGACAGAGAAATACCACCACGAAATCACGAGCATGATTTCAGTGTGTGTGCACATTTTTTTTTTTAGATCAACCATTTGAAGTTTGAATTTCTTCATTCCAGAAGTTATCTTTGAAGTTTGATCTGTTGGCCCAGCAGGCAGTAAGATTTAAATTCTTGTGCCAGAGAACCTCCTATATTGCTGGTGGGAATGTCAAATTTAGATCAATGAATATTTATGGAAAGTGCCAACTTTTCTCATTCCCAAAAAGTATTTCCTGCATTTTGTTCCATGACTCCATGATTTCCTGCCAGAACCTCAGGAAATTCTCTATAACAATAACTATGTTAAAGAAGATGCTTCAGTTTAGCACATCATTTTTAGTTAAAAGAGAACATTTAGAAAGAAAAAACCCTCATGACTCAATGCTGATTATGATGCACCATACATTGAGATGTCTTCCAGCCTTTTAGTAAGGACAGAATTTTACCCACAGAAAGGTTATCTTGTTATCTCAGGCCCAGGACAAGGAATTCTTGCTCTCCCCAGATGGCCCCCTTCCTGTTTCCCCCCCATTCATGGCATTCTTTTGGTTACCTTGGCTTCCTCTTCCTTTTCTTTCCTTTTTTGTTATCTCCTTATCCAATTTGTCTCTCTGAATTTTTGTTTCTTTCTTTAAAAATTTCTTCATTTTTTTGTTTTGTTTTTCTTTCTATTATCACTGCAAATGATCACTAGCTGTCTAAACCAGCTCTCGACTGTAACCAGCTACTCTTAACAGGGTCCCTGGCAATAGCTAGTGTCCTTTCACTTAATCTAGGCCAACACTGCAGTTGGACACATCCTGCTAAGACCCTGCCTTTGTGCTGTGCCCTCTCTCCACCCCATTGGGGTTCCAGCTCCTGCCCACCGGCTGCGACACTGCAGGGTCCGTCCCTGTTCAGTCTCAGCTAAGCAGCCCTTATGCGCACACTTTTCAGCATCTGCACTTCCAGCTCCCATTGCAGCGTCGCCTGTCTCACCGCACGTGCTGTGTTGACTTGCAGCTGTGTAATTTTGTTGTAGACTCCCTTACCTGGGATGCACCCCATTTCCTACCTAAAACCTAACCCGACCACTCAGGCACAGGCTGCGACATACTGCCCGAGGACAATGCTGTTTTTATGGCCTGTATCAACCATCTTCTTTCTAAGTTTGCCTTGTGTTTTGTGATAAATCAGGATTCCCAACCAGAGTTACCATCTGGTCCTCTTTAGGATGGCTGGCCTAGAATTGCCATCAGCCAGTGTCCAGAAAAAAGGGACATTCTTTTTCAAAGATCAAAACCTTAGCTCCTGACATTTCTTTGAATATACGGACAACTTCAGGACATGGGTTCTAGAGCTACGATGTGGGCCGTGGCAGTGGGAGGGTAGTCATACCCACAGATTCTCCAGAGGTGGCCTTAGCAACCATAAAGCCTGTCTCCTGGCCCCGGGTTCTAAACCCAGTCCTGCGTCCTGGCCCCGCTCTGGGTATGAGGTCCTTCGGCCTCCCAGATTTCGTACCACTCAAGGGGATTGCTGTTGAGTTGGTCTGTGTAGGATCTAAACTCTGTGTTTCAAAATACCTTATTCTCGTTTGTATCCAGAGGCACAAGGACACTTCCAATTGGGTTTCTGGGTTACATAGTTGTTTCCAGAACTGCCTCTGCCCTGTGGCTGACTTTCTGTCCGTCCCTGCTGCTGTGTCCTCGAAAGAGTGCAGTGGTGGTGAGCTGGCACTCTTTTCCTGCCCCTCAAAATCCCCAGTCTGTCCTTCCAGCCCTTTTATTCTGAATCTCCAAGCCTGGCGTTTCTATCTTTGTTTTTGTACAAAATCAGTTTTCTCAACTCTTTATAATTCTGCTCCTGGCTTCATGGGCATACTTTTGTTCATTCTAGAAGTTTGGAGTGAGGAGAATTGGAGATATTCATCCACCCGTGAATGCTGTTGGAAGCTCCCTATGCATTTCTTTAAGGGAGTTAGCATTTTAAAGAGTTAGCACCTTCTTGGGGAAGGGAATCCTAGTTCTTGTGGGATTGTTGCCATTTCTATTCAGTTTTGCTCATTGTTTCCATGTGCTTGCACGTTCATTTGTTCGCTCATTCATTTGTCCACTCATTCGTGCTGCACCGAAGACGCTCAGGTCCTCCTCTCTGCCAGGCCTGATCAGGAATGTACAAAGGTAGTGTGTCTGGAGAACCAGTTCTCAGCCGCCTTCCTCGCTGTGAATCCAGGGCACTTCTTGGCATTCATGGTGGATTTGTTTTTGAAGTCCAAGGAACTGAAAAGTGCATATATGAAGAGGAATTTTCTCCATAAGAAATGACGGTCAAGGAAGGAGTGGAGGGATTAAAGTCACAATAGTGGACGTTGCCATCTACATTTTGCTTGTGTGTATTTGCATAAATTCACAGAGAAATGAGTGGGCCAAGTCGTGAGTCAGGGGAGGTGGGGAGGAGGCGCAGAGGCGCTCAGCACTGGCTGGCTGTGCTACTGGTGGTGCTGGATCATCCTCTATGCCAGACACCACGGTGGGTTGATGGCTGTTTCCCTTAGGCTTCCATTCTCCCCTGGAGGACTAAGAGCTCCCCTGCTTTGCTAGCTCTTCTGTGTATGCCAGGGGAGAGCAGTTTTGAACAGTTACTCTCTGGGTTACATGTTAGATGTTAATAATGTCAATGCCCAGGTCCTACCCCCGGGGATTATAATTTATTTGGTCTGGGGTGGGGTCCAGTCATTTGCATTTTGAAAATGCTTCCCAGGTGATTCTACTGTGCAGCCAGGGCTGAGAACCACTGGGTTAACATCATAAACTATGCTGGTGAATGCAGTTGCACAGCAATGCCAGGACTTAAGGTCACCTCTCAGTTGTCCACAGGGTGCAAGTCAAGCTCTGATCCTATTGTGCGGCCCTGTCCCACAGCCTAGTGCTCTATGTGCACAAGATGCTGACCCCAGCCTACCGCCTTCACTTCCCAGTTCTTGCTGTTCCCACTGCTGTGTGAAGTAGGAGAGTAACACACACATCAGAGTCGTGTGCAGTCCCTGTGTGTGGATCAGGGAAGTTGCCCAGGGAAAGCCAGTTCCTTCTCTTTGTCCTCAGAGCCCCTGGTGTAGTGTTTTTCACTTGGCAAGAGCTCAATTGATGCTTAATTGCCGTGCTTGTGTTTAAATGCTCACAGTTCAGTCTTGCTTTTCTGGTCACTCTCCAAGGCCCTTCTTTCTTTTAAAAATACTCCTGATCAAATAAATTTGACATCTAGAGTCTCTCATGTTTTGTGATAAGATCCGGCATTTACAAGATTGAGCGGTTGATTGATTGAATTGTTCATTCTTTAACTCATCTAAAATGTATTAAGTACCTTCTACATTCAGGCTTCATTCTGTACTGGGTCCTTCCTTTCCCAAGCCCTTAAATGAATGAGCCACAGGAAGCTTTTCTCTGGCATTACCTGGGCCGCCACCTCCTGTCTTGATCCAGTCTGCTGATCATCACTTGCGCCTGCTGGGGCCTGGTGGCGCCAGGATCTGGCTGTCCTCACCCACCTGCTGCTCCTGGCCTTCTCTGCTCCTGTCTTCAATTGATAATTCATTACACACTTGCTTTCCTGGCCTCCTTCAGATGTTTTTGTCAATATTTGTCTTATTATTTCCCTTCTAGCTCTGCCTGACAAAATTAGAGCCATCTGTCCACATCCCCAACACCACACACAGACACACACACACACACACACAACACACCCCTGTATTGACCTTGCAGACCAGGGCCCTACTTGGCTTCCCTACTAAAGGCTCTTGGAGAGGTATTTTACTTACTGACCCCAGGCTGAGCAGAGCCAGAATCTGGACCTGGGCCCGTCTTCTGGGGTGGGGCAAGTTTTGCTGGAAGGGCCAGCCCAGCTGCGAGCCTAATGTGGCCTGTAAGACAGTTTTTGAAGAGCTCAGAAAGCCGATGACACCCACAGTTCCCCATGCATTAAAGGACGTGACTGTGAAGTCCAACACATGTCCTATCCCTGTAGAATCGCTGTGGTGGCATCTCAGTCTCCACTGAATGGGACTTACAGGCCCTCTGTGGTCTGACGCAGCAGATCTCCTTGCAGCCTTTCTCTCCCTGTTCCAGTATTGTGGTCATTCTGTAATATCTGTGGTTCCCATAATGTGACATGGTGACCTTTCTTTCACCTGTGGTGCTCTCACTTATTCCATTCACCCTGTCATCCTCTTATTGCTTCTAAAAAAGCAAGTTATCTGTGCATCTGACCAGCACATCATCCTGCTAACGTACCTGTCTCTCCTTGAGGACAGCGGTGTTTGCTCAGATTTCTAGTAACCTAGCGCAGTGCCTGGCATATATATTGATTCCGTAAATATTTGTTGGATGAATGCATGTCCCAGTACAGACAAGCGACAGGGGCTGGAGAGGAACCCAGTGGGCATTACTTGGAGACCAGACAGATAGGAGCTGGGATCGGGAAGTCTCTGGTGAGGAAGCAGCGTGGTGCTGTCCTGGGAAAGGGGGGGCCGGCTCAGGAAGGCTGGGGGGCCTCAGTGGGTCTCCCAGACAGGATTTGGACACAAGGAATAAGGAAGAATCCAGGTAACCAGACTAGGGCAGAGGATGGACAAACATTTTGGGGACCAAAGCCTCAGCTCACTTTCTAAACCAGAACACGTGATCAGGACCAGCCCAGCAGCAGAAACAGGAGGCCCAGATGGTCTCTGCGCTCACAGGTGGGCAGGGAAGAGCCACAGGATCTGGTAGCCAGGAGGACCTTGATGACCTGAAGAGATTATTAACCTGTTTTTTTTTCTTCTACCAATTCAATACAAAGAAAAAATGAATTAAGTTCTTGTAATTAGATTAATATTTAATGGTGACCAAGATTCCATTCAGCTGTAAAACTCAGATTATATTCAACAAAAACTTATTTCTAGATTTGGAGTCACCGATTTCTAGGCATCTCAAGCCAGCAATTCATTAACTTATATAATCAACAAACATAACATTCGTTGAGTGTCTAGAATGTGCCACACACTGGTGACAGGGCACCTTGTACACCCACCCCAGGGCTTGTGGTAAAGCAAGCATGAGAAAATGCCCAAGAATCCCACTAATTGTGTTTGTCAGCTCAGATTGGGGAGAGATCTCTGTTTCTGAATGGCTCAAACACCACTCACTATAACTCTACTTATTGCTGTAGAATGGTATCTTTGTCAACAGAAAGAATTCTGATCAAACACTACATTTCTACTGCATGGAGTCTCCTTTTAGTTTAGAGAGCATGACTTCAGAATGCTCTATTGTGTGTAACTTCAGACTCGTTGGCATCTCTTGACTAGTTTGTTGGCATTTGCTGAGTAGTTACATTTTCATACAAAGTAGAGGTTTTTTAAGGGAACTCTACCTGCCTGGCTTTAAAGGACTGTGTTTAAGGGAGGGAACAGCTGTTCTCCTCCAGGCATTCTGGGCTAAGACATCCTCCTCTTCTCAGGAACTGAACAAAGGCATACAGAATTTATGTCACAGATGGATTTTTGTTTGATAAAAATCACTTATTAACCGAATGAAAGAATAGCCTATTCTCTTTAGAAATATGAGCATAACATCTCCTGTGTCCTTAGTGGTTTTTAACTTTGTTGGTTTAGTTTTAATTATTATAATTGACTGAGTTAAAATGAGCCTCATTTTGTGTGATCAAACTTTCCCTGAAAACTTGTGCATAGGATGTTTTTCTATAAATGAAATAATTTCAAATTCACTAGTGAAATAATTCCAAGATAATATTTGAGGGAACCAGCTAGTAAAGAAAATAAATGACACTTTGGTTACTGTTGTTAACTGATATAAGTCAGTTTAATTACATAAAATGCTTAGGGTGTTTTTGGTGGATAATGGAACCCTTTGAAGAGGTTAGAGCACATGGGATTGGTTACTCTTATGCAGTCTGACTGCTAGGTGATCAAAAAGAATAGCTTGAATCAAACACCAACTTACGTTGTGTACTATGTAAGTTATTAACATTATTAACATACCTTTCCTAGCAAGCAGGTTCATAACAAGTCATAGACCGTATACTTTAAATTGGTAGAGTCACAGCTCTCTGTCTGTTTGAATATTCAGACTTCCCTGTGGGCACCTGGCAACCTTCCTAAACCTGGATACGGGACCAAGCCTCGGGTTCCATCACACTCCTCCAGCATGCAGGCTTCAGGCCGCATTATTTTATACCCTGTACTTAGAAGGGTGAGGAGAATCTCCACGTTTTAACAATATTTTTTTGTAGTATAGTTTACATACCATAAACTCGTCCAATTGTAAGTGTACACCTGAATGGGTTTTTAGTAAGTTTAGAGTGTTGTGCAGTCATCGCCGCAACCTGGTGTGGAACATTTCCAAGACTCTAAACCGTGTCCTCTTATTCATTTGTACTCAGCCCCTGCTCACACCCTTAATCCAGCCCCCAGCAATAATCTCCTCTTCGTACCTTGAGACTTTTTTGCCTTTTCTGGAAAGTTCATATGCGTGGAGTCATACAGCATGTAGTCTTTCGTGTCTAGCTTCTTTCCTTACTATTTTCTGGGTTCATCCCTGTTGCAGCATCTGTCGATAGTTTGCTCCACTGTCCTGCTGAGTGGTGTCCATTGTGTCCATACACCACGTTTTGTCCAGTCATCAGCTGACCGGCGTTGGGTTATTTCCAGTGTGGAGCTATCAGGAATAATACTATACGCATTCACACATAAATCTTTGTGTGGACATAGATTTTATTTCTTTAGAGTGAAATTCCTAGAAATGGAACAGGTTTGTATGGTAAATTTATGTTCAGTATTTTTTAAGAAACTCTCAAACTGTCTGTGCCATTTCACATTCATACCGGCAGTGTGTGTGTTCCTGTTTCTCCTCGTCCTTACCAACGCTGTGCAATACCTTTCTGATACAGACTTTGTAGTGGGTTTGAAGTGATAGCTCATGGCATTAGTTTGCTTTTCTCTAATGACTAATGCCATCGAGCATAGCATCTTTTCAAGTGCTTCTTAGCCATGCATATATCTTTGGTGAAATGTATATCTAAATATTTTGCCCAATTCTCAATTGGATTGTATGTGTCCTCAGTATTGAGTTGTAAGAATTTTTCACATTTTCTGGATACAAGTCCTTTATCAGAAATGTGATTTGAAAATATTTTCTCCTAGTCTATTGGTTGTCTTTCCATCTTGTTAATGGTGTGTTTTGAAGTGCCATGGTTTTTTATTTTGATGAAGGCCTATTTATCAGTTGTTTTCCTTTATATTCTTTTGGTGTCATATCTGAGAATTCTTTGCCTAACCCAAGTTTATAGAGATTTTCTTGTATATTTTCTTCTAGAAGTTTTATAGTTTAGCTTTTACATTTAGGTCTGTGACCCATTCTGAGCTAACTTTCGTGCATGGTAAGGAGGCAGGGTCAAGTTTAGTTTTCCATGTGGATATCCAGTGTTCCCAAGAACATTTGTTGAAAAGACAAAATTGCCTTTGGCATCTTTGCCAAAAATCAATTGGCCATAAATATAAGTGTCTGGACTCTATTTTGTTCTATTGATCCATGTCTGTCTTTATGCTAATATTACACTATCTGTATTCCTTTGACTATATAAATTTTGAATTAGGCAGTGTAAGTCATTCAACTTTGTTAATTTTTTTTTTCTAAATTGCTTTGACTGTTCTAGGTCATTTGCATTTCATTAGTATCAATTTGTCAATTTCTCCAAAAAAGCCAGCGGAGATTTTGATAGCAATTGGATTGACTGTATAGATCAATTTGGGGAGAATGACTATCTAACAATGTTGAATCTTCCTATCTATGAATAAGAAATGTCTCTTCATTCATTTAGATCTTCTTTAACGTCTCTTAAAAAATGTGTAGGTTTTCAGCATATTGGTCTTGAAATTCTTTTGTTAAATTTTTTTATGTTTTATTAAAATACTTTGTTCTTCTTGGATACAAGAGCCCTGGCTGGATGGAGATCCGATCTAGCCCTTCTATGGCTCTGGTGTTTCCAGGATCTCCTTGTTACACTGTGAGCTGGTCCAGCTGTCTATTGCTTGCACCTACTGGGGCCAAAACTCAGGCTAGCCCAGCCGGGAGCTTTCCCTGTCCATTTTCTGTGAGTTTACTGCTTTTGCTGATAGCATCACTGGGCATGTGCTTCCACTCCCTGCTCCAGTCAAGCCACTATCTCCTGCCATGGAGCTGCTGTTTTTCAGGGCCAGCTCTGCCCTGGGCTGGGCTGAGGATGGAGCAGCCCCATCTGGAAAGCCGCTCTCTTCCAAAAGTCTTACTCAAAACTCCGGCAGCTTTTCATGAAGAGAAGCTTCCCAGTGTGTTTGTCTTCAGCTGATTTTCAGAGTCCTGAAATGGGGACGATTTTGAAGATTTTGCTTTTGGCGGGGTGAGGATTTGTCAACCCCTTTTCTCTGCTATAGACAGAAGTGTCTCTAAATATTTTAGTTGATACAGGTACCTTGACTACTGTGAATTTCTCCGGTGAGAATCTGTTTCTATTATTCATCATGCCGTTAACAATTTTACTAATTGCCCTTGCTGATAGTCTCTGTGCTAATTAGCATCTTGCTGATGTCATGGAGACAGAGATGTCAGGGGCGTCTGGAATAGGGGCCGTCTTCCTGATTGGATCCCAGCTGACTACCCTGGAAGATGCATCTCTGGCTTTAATACTAGCTATATGAAGGTGGTTTAACCTGAGTCTGAAGTATCTTCAAGCTAATTTCAGGTATTATACTAGCTACCATTTACGGTTAACTGGATTTTCATCTCAAGTCAAACCTCAGCATGCTCAAGTGAAGCAGAATTCTGTGGGCATTGTAGTCCCTGCGGGGGGAATGGATGCCGAATTCAAAGAAGTGCCGCATTGACTGCTCGGGATCATAGCCCCAGAAGCTGAAAGAAGGGCTGGCATTTTCCTCCTGTAAACAAATGAAGCTCCTAAACTGGCCAAACTAATTCAAGGCTAGAGCCTGGGGTTGGAAAAAACAGCAGGGAAAGCTTGGTGCTCCCAGGAAAGGGGAGAGTTGAGGGAGAAGGGTGAGTATGGGAAGTGCAACTTAGAATTTAAATGGAAAAATCTCACTGTTCTGTGTGTACCATGGTGGGGTGTGTAGTAAAGACAGGCCATCTGGTTTTTACTGGTTTGTTTTGAAATAAAATGCATTAAAGATGTACATAAATGTGATTTATGAGAGTACTCTATTGATGTGGTCCAGCCTGGGTTTTGATTCCTTCATTGCTAAAGCATGGAAATAAAGTAAATTCTCCTTCCCTTATCATTATAATAAAAATATAATATAGGGAAGAATTTAGGAAATCAAAGGAAAAGGATTTTTTAATAGCTGATTTTAATAAGAGCAGAGAAAGAGAGCGAGAGAAAGAGAGAGGGCCGGCTTCAGAGACCCTGCTCCGGTGAGGAGCACCCTGACCTCCAGAGTGGGGGGCCGGCCCCCGCCCGTGTGCATGGCCCTGCTTTTGCACGGAGAGTTTCTCTTGAAAATTTCTTCCTTCTGTTTCTGTCACTTAGACAGAGAGACTCCACACTTTCCTGGAGGCTCAAACTCAAGGTCCCCAGGCAGCCAGGGAAAAGCTTATCAGTTTCTACCAAAAAGCCAGCCAGGAGACTATGACAGAATTGGCTGGACTCTACAGCTCTATTTGGGAGAATTGGTGTCTAATAATATTGAGTCTTCCTCTCTGTGAGTAAAGAATGTCTCTTCATTCATTTAGATCCCTTTAAATTTCTCTCGGAAAATTTTTGTAGTTTTCAATGTATTAGTCTCAAATTTATTTTGTTCCACTTTTTTCCTAAATATTTTATTCTTCTTTGCCTTTGTGGATGGGACCTGGACTGCTCTGTTTTGTGTTAATAGATTTCCTTGCTTGACGTGCAGTTGACCTTGTTCATATGTTGTGTCTTTCATTTTGGAGCCCTTGAAGGATTTTTCCTCATAACAGTAAGCCAAAAACCTTTGTTTTAACTGGAGCACTGCATTCCCTCTAAAAATAGTTGCCAAAGATCTCCAAGACTTGAATGCTGAATGGGGATTCTGGAGTTCTGGTTAAATAGTGACAGAAAGCTGCCAGAGGAAGCAAGATCTTACTAATCAGCCCAATGATCTTGTGCCAAGCTTGGCTGAGTGGGCTAAACCCAGAGTGTTCGAGCTGGAAAAAAGCCCAAGGAATCATCTAATCTCTTGAACTCAAACCAGCATCCCCAGGGAGCTTGTTAGACATGAAGCATCTCAACCCCATCCCAGACCCACTGAATCCGTATCTGCCTTGGAACCAGATCCCTGGGGGATTTGTGCACATTAAAGTTTGAGAGGCGCTGCAGTAATCCTCAACTCTCTCTACTGGTGCCTAGTTCAATCACAGTCACCTCCCTTGTGGATGCAAAGGGTCATCTTCCTCTGCCTTTAATAACATGGTGTCATTAATCCACCTTAGATCACATTAACATTTTTAATGCGACCATTCTCATACAGTGTATACCTATCACAAAGAACCATAACATCTTTCCTGTCTTTGCCAAGACTATGCTGTGCTTATAGGTGGATTTTGGGAAAAAAGTGGAAGACACTGCATTTTTTTTTTTTTTGAGACAGAGTCTCACTCTGTTGCCCAGGCTAGAGTGCCATGGCATCAGCCTAGCTCACAGCAACCTCAAACTCCTGGGCTCAAGCAATCCTCCTGCCTCAGCCTCCTGAGTAGCTGGGACTACAGGCATGCACCACCATGCCCAGCTAATTTTTTCTATATATATTTTTAGTTGGCCAATTAATTTTCTTTCTATTTTTAGTAGAGACAGGGTCTCGCTCTTGCTCAGGCTGGTTTCGAACTCCTGGCCATGAGTGATCCTCCCGCCTCAGGCTCCCAGAGTGCTAGGATTACAGGTGTGAGCCACCGTGCCCAGCCAAAGATACTGCGTTATTAAACTTACTCTGGTTTTATTTTGGCCACTGTTGAGATTTCACTAATGCCAAGACCCAGTGTAGTTGCTTCTTCCATGTTTAATGCCTTTTTATATCATTATCTAAGTCAGGATTTAAAATATTGAATAAGGGCACGTTGGGCACATAGGGTAGAAAACCCATGTTTCTGCCCCTCAATCCAATATACTTTATGTTGCTTTTCTCTTTTTTGGAGATAGCTCTTTGGGAAAGTATTTTCCTTCCTGTTTTCCTCTCGAGACCAGGCCTCTATGCTGCATGAGCCGTGTGCCTCCATCCATAGGAAATCAGTTCACGTGGAGACCTTTAGAAGAGCCAGCTGAGGAGACGGACAAGTTGCTCAAGGAAAACTTGGAGTCTGTAGTATGATGTATAATGTAGTGTGATATGTGTAGTATGTAGTATGGAGACCAAAATAAACAGGGCTTTAGAAAGAGAGAAAAATCATTTTTTTTTTTTTTTTGAGACAGAGTCTCACTCTGTTGCCCAGGCTAGAGTGCCATGGCATCAGCCTAGCTCACAGCAACCTCAAACTCCTGGCTCAAGCAATCCTCCTGCCTCAGCCTCCCAAGTAGCTGGGATTATGAGCACATGCCATCACTCCAAAAAAAATTATTTTTTGTTGTTTCTATTTTTAATTGCCTGGCTAATTTCTTCCTATGGTAGAGATGGAGTCTCGCTCTTGTTCAGGCTGGTTTGGAACTCCTGACTTTGAGCGATCCTCCCGCCTCGGCCTCCCAGTGTCCTAGGATTACAGACGTGAGCCACTACGCCCAGCCACGAAAGGTCATTTTTGAGAACAGTTGCTATGAGCTCACATAAGCTGAAGGTGAACTGCTTGTTGGGTTTGGTAAGATGGAAGTTAACTGAGACCTTGAACAGCAGGATGTTTTTACTGATTTATAGGAACAGATTCCTAATGGGAGTTGACTAAAGAGAGAATGCGAGGCAAAGAATTGAGACAGTGAGTACAATCCTTATATCCATCCTTCATCTGGTAGCAGCTTTTTGCAAAATATAAAAACTACCAAATAAAATGTATATGTCTCTATAAAGAGGCAGCCCGATTTCAGGGGGAAAAATGGTACCTAAACTGAGAAAGTACAGTATTATCAATCTCAGTAAGAATGATACCAAGATAATTTAACTCTATGTATCTTTTACTGGAGTGTTTACTCTGGTTGTTAAATTGTCTACTATTGGTCCATAAGGTGAAAGATTCCCCAAATGATTTCTTTGTTTGTAAGATGTCCCTCTAGATACGTACTGGAGTAAAAGTAGCACTAACCTGGTGGATCTGGTCACCTTAGGTCATCGTGCTGTGTTTAGCTGGAGGTGGTGATGCATTTGACATCTCAGGTGCCAAATGATCTGACCAGAGTTGCTGGTTCGTGGACATTTGTAAGGACAATACCCTATTGAAGCTACCCACTAGGCACGTGCAGGACCAGTGACATCATTTGAGGAGCCAGTACAAATGAAAATGTGAAGCCCACTGTTTAAACTACTAAACATTTCACGACAGTTTCAAGAGAGCACAAAACCACACCCATAAAGCGGTCCTTAGCACATGCCTGGAAAAACATGATAGGGTTGTGAAAGTTTTAAAGTACAGGCAAGTAAAAGCTATATAGTACAGTGCAGAAGTGGCAGAAGAAAGGAGAAGAAATAACTAAGACTGTTAAGGGTTTATAGAAAAGTTCATGGCATTTAGAAGTGTTTATCCTGGTTAGAAAACATCTTTTAAGTATTTAAGTTTTTAAATAAATGATATAAAACATTGCAGGCAGGCCGGGTGTGGTGGCTCACGCCTGTCATCC
>VBSM01003157.1:4684949-4730351 GCA_008086735.1 Cheirogaleus medius
TCCTCCTAAAATTCACGTCGTTAGAATACCTTAATATTATTAACCTGGAATACTATGTCGTTAGAATACCTTGATATTATTATCCTGGAATATTATTAAATGCTTCCAGGGGTTTTCACTAAATAATACTCAGAGTAGTTGTTGGAGGTGCTGTTTTTGTTGTTCAGTCAGGCAACTAGCATGTTTCAAAGAGAGTGCTGAGAAACAGGGTATCTTCTTTCTAATACCAAACTTCTCTAATCAATTTATAGATGTTTAGTCGGTTGAATGGGTAAGAAAGAGTAGGGGAGTAAGAGCTGAGTAAATGGAGAACAAAATGGATTTGAATGTTTTTAAAAATCACAAATTTCTCAATTCGGAGATGTAAATTCCTATTTTCCGAATTTCTCCATGGATTGAACAGGCAGCTTTGATTGTTTTTCAAAATAAAAACTCCTGATAATAGAAGCCACCTTGATTATTCAACCATATAAAATATTCATTTTCTTTTCTTTCATCTGGGAAAAAGTGATCTAAAATTATTGCCCCAGATCCTCTAGCTAAGAGTTGCTAATCATTTTCTTTTCAGAATATCACATTGATTTTGAGTATAGATTAGGCAAATATAACATTTTGTAGAACTCAAAGAAAAATTTTTTTTCAGAATGGAAAAAAAATCCTCATGCTTTTCTTACATATAAATGAATCAAGGCTGTGAACTATTGCCTCTGAATCATTTGAAAAGTATTGAAGAGGAAGTTGTAGTAAGCTTCAAGCTTAGCTAAAACTTATATACTTTATTTTTAAGATGTGGAAAATATGTTCTGCTGGGGAAGAACCCATAAACCTCTAACAATGAATTATTAAACTATCTGGAAGTGTCTCAGATGAACACTGTGGTAATTACATGCAGTAGCATTGTTGTCTGTTGGCGTGGTGGCGATTTTTCTCCTAATATTAATAAGGGAACTTTCCAGGAGATTAACACAGTCATGAAATGCATTTAAGAAGGCCAAGTGTACTCAGGATGTGAGGAAAAGGGCTTAAAAACAAAAACTCCTGGTGAATGAGAAGGAATTTATTTCATGCTCGATGGAGTTTGCTGTTGTAAAAGCTGCTGGTTAAATCCACGCATAGAGGAATGATTCCCTTGTGTGTCCTGAGTGGAAGAAAAAAGGTACAAAGTAATATTATGGTAACAGTAACTAAACTAAATGTCTCTGGACAAAAATGTAGTCTAATTTATAAAGTGTGTGACTAAATAACGGGAAAACTATGTAGCACACGGACATGTTGTTACAGCGCTCGTTCTGCCTTTGATTTTTATGTGTAAAATCCAGCTTTTCTTCTTGGTTGGGTCTTGATCCTAATGCTTTTTCTCACTCTTTGATTTCCTGTCCCTCCTCCTGCTTGATACTCATGTAGTTTCCTTTTATTGAAATATTTCAGTCGTCTTTGAAATGATTCAGCAACCTGGGGGGACTTTTTAAAAAAATTCTTTTTAAAACATGGTTGCTCTAGTACATATCCCCAACTTCCTTTCATCTTCTAACAGATGTGGTCCTGCGCAGCAAGGCATAGTAATTGCTCTATAACCGTGAAGAGCGAGTATATGTAGTACGTAAGACATACATTTTAGGGAAGATTTTTCCCCAAACACTATCTTATCTGAGAAGGAAGATTTAGTTTTAGTGAAAAACAACCTGGATATTTTTTAAAAATTAATTATTTAAAGTTTTCTTTGGCATAGCCATGCTAACACATCAATTTATCTTTCTTTTTAGTGTAAGTATACTTAGAATACCAACAAGATAAAGGAAAATGGAAGTTCTTTAAAACCTATCTAGTACAAGGAACTACCTGATGCTGGTTACTACAGTTGAGATATTATTCACCAAAAAGATGTTAAGTTTGTGTTCAAGAGGCTTGTGCTGCGTTTTCTCTGTGGCTCAGGGCAGAGACTTCAGCATAGAGGGGGTGTGGTCCCCCCATGACCCCCTTCCCTCCCTAATCTCAACCCATTAACACAGCGCCCCCCACCCCAGGGAGTGGGGAGTTCTCTTGATGTCCAGGAACTAACTGGTGGGGGAGGTTGGGGGTGATTAAAGAGAAGGTGGGAACATTTGTTAAATTAACTGGTAAAATATTTGTTGTTGATAGAGCACCGCATTTTAAATCAGCCCTTGTAACCTTGGTTTCTTTTCCTCGCTTGACTCCTCTGTGTGAAGGGAATGGATAGAGCTGATTGTCTGCAAATTTAAGTGCATATATGTGATACGGAACCAGAAAATGTCATTTGAATGCTGTTTGGATAAAGCGCTATGGCTCAAAAGCATACAGCATTTTAAATTATTTGCTCATAAGAGAAATTTGAACCAGAATACTAGAATATTATGGTCATAAAGGATGGAGAAAATTATTATTTGTCTCAGTAGCAAAGAGAATAAAGATCAGCTCCTGTTCCAGGTAAGCACTTTGCCTAAGAGTGTACATATCACGTTAGGAGCTACAACGTTACATATAGTGTAAGTGTCTAAATACGGGCTGATTAAAAATAACTCTTTGAGGAGCTGCATGATTAAATGTAATGATTCATCTCATTCCACATAGAGCATTCTTTACTCTTTTTAAATTAAAAAAGAAGTCCCTTTAAAGGAATATGATAAAAATAACCGCCTTTAAATTAAATATGAAAATAAATGTATTAAACATAGTATAGAAGTGTGTTATGTTTCAAAATTAAGAATAATACTCTAGAATACAAGTATTAAATAACTATTTTACTGAGGGGCTAAGGGCCTGTTGACTTGAATAGGGCTCTTCTATTAGGATAAAAGTACTAATACGTAGTTCTATTTTATGTGAAAAGTGTTTGAAAGACTACCTAATAACTTTTTTTAATAGGTGCATGGTAAGTTTTTAATGTAGCAAATCTTACAAAAATAACCATTTTTGTTTTATAATTTAAATTATTAAAATAATTATAATAGAAAAGATCATTGAACATATTAGGCAGTAGTTAAAAAATAAAAATCAAAGACATGAATTTCTTCTCTAATACTGAAATCATATACTGTGCCATTTCAAGTTTCACTGGAAAATAAACATTTCAGAAATGATATTGCTACATGTTCTTTACAAAGAAAAGATTATATTCTGTGATCTTTGAAGATCAACTTCTATTAAGTTAGAGAAACCCCACTACGTTAAGACCTTCCCAATACTCTCTCAGTTCACAATGTCCATTTATGTAGAATGTCTCTTCAACATCACGTGCACCATCATTTCTAGATCGGCATAGAATCTTCACTGCCATTATCCTCTTTTACCAAGATAAAGTTAAATCTCTAAAGAACCTCATGGAGATACTTTTCTCACAGTCATTCAGAAATTGTTTTTTGAGTAGTTTGAATCTGGTACTGATCTCAACTGCTTAAAGATAAAATCAGCTGAGACAAAGGGACTATACAAAGGCAAAGATTAATACTGAATGGAAGAGAAATTTCAAAACTGAATCTTTGTGTTCTAAAGTTTTATTCACCAAAGAAAACAGGCAGTAAAGAAAGAGAGGAGAGAGGAAAAAGACCCTAGATAGTTATGGAGGAGACCTTGTAAATACTACCAAAGGCAACAGGCACAAAGTGAGGACAGGATAAACACCCTTCCCTCAAGTGAAAGGTGTTTGAATTTCATTGGTAAATGTGTGCATTGGATCATTTGAAACTTGTCTTAAGCCTGTTTTCCCCAAAATTTTATTGTAAAAATTTTCAATCAGGAAAGTGCAATGAACGCCTCAACTCCCACCTACATTCTACAATTAACACTCGACTTTCTTTTTCAACCATCTATTGGTGTGTCCATCTCTGTCTCTCCACTGAGCTAGCTTATTTTTTGATGCATTTCAAAATGAGTTGAAGACATAAGTACACTTCACTGATAAATATTTCTGCATGTACATCAATATTTGTTTATGATTTTTTTTATTTTTTGAGGTGAAATGTATGATACTAAAATATATGTATCTACCCAAATCTTAGGTGTACTCTGTGATTTTTTCACAACCGCCTCTGCCTGTGAAACCCAAACCTTTATGAAAATATAGAACCTATCACCCCAGAAAGGCCCCTGTGTCCCCTCATCATCTGTCCCCATCCCCTGCAACCGGTGTTCTGGATTTTTCTCATAGATGAGTTTTGCTTGTCCTAGAATTTCCTGCAAACAAAGCCATGCTCCGTGTGTTGCTTGTGTGGGAGGCTTCTTTCACGTCGCCCATCTCCTTTGGATTCACCTGCCCCCTGGGGTGGGGCGATCTCATTCTGCTGCTTTTGAGTGGCTCTGCTGATTTGGTGAATTTTGTCCTTCAGGCCTGTTTCCTGCCATTCTCAATCTTGCCAGCAATGCTCACATCAGCACCAACGCCACCTGCGGCGAGAAGGGGCCTGAGATGTTCTGCAAACTTGTGGAGCACGTGCCGGGGCGGCCCGTTCGAAACCCACAGTGCAGGATCTGCGACGGCAGCAGCGTGAACCCCAGAGGCAAGTGTTGCTCCCTCCACTCTGAGCGCCCGTGGGGACGCACGCCTTCTGCGGCGGTGACCGAGACTTCTGTTAGGGAGCCGTGAACGTTGTGTTCACCTTCTCTGCTATTCGTTTCCACTAGCATTATGGTTTAGAAATTAAAAAATTTAAAGCAAGAACTGAGAGGAATGCATGTTTTTATTCTCTTTTAACAGAACGGCACCCAATATCAAATGCGATCGATGGCACCAATAACTGGTGGCAAAGTCCCAGCATTCAAAACGGGAGAGAGTTTCACTGGGTCACAATCACTCTGGACTTAAGACAGGTGGGTGAGGCCAGAACTATTGAAGAGTGTTTGTGGGTTGCTGAACTGTGGAGTTTGGGGAAAGTCTAGCTTGTTTCTTAACATGTCTACATTCTGGTCTCACTGTGTTCCACCCGGTGAATCAAGTGGTATACAGAAGTAGTCCATGCTGCCTTTCTTGTCACATTTATCATTCCCAGGTGTCTTGAAGGAGATGTGTGAGGTTGCTTCTATACGGTTGTTGTTCTTTGAAGATGTGTCAACAGGGCACACTCATCCGTTCAGGACACTACATCAGCCTGTGTGCTGGACGCCCACACATGCCATTCCTACTTTTCGAGCTTAGTCTTGCTATTATCATAGTGCAAAGTTATCATTTAAGGGTTGTGTATGGTTAGGGAACAAAAGGGGACAATGTTAAACCTCTTGACTATGTCTCAGATGCTGTCTGTCTGGGCCATGTGTAAGCTAGAGTTACCTAGTACTGATGTGTGCAGGGCCTGCAGCATGCGTTGGGAAAGGCAAGGTGTAAGTGGCTCCGACCACACCTGCATCCTCTTACCTTGCTTCCAGGCCGCACAGGGGAATGGAGATAAATATGACATGAGCTCTGGTTGCCCCAGTTTTTCTGCATAAGGGAAGGGAAAGGAAGGGGAAGGGGAAGGGGAAGGGGAAGGGAAGAGAGTGGTCAGGTCTGAGTGAAAGGGGTGGAAAGGGGATGGCAGGCATTTTGGACCCAATATCACAATTTCTGATTTGAGTTCTTCAGAAAAGCCATTGCATGACTTTCTTATTTTCATTCAGTTTCACTTGTGTTAGAACTCATAAATCTCATGTAAAATATTTATTTTAGGTCAGTTGAAAGAGACAAATAGTTGAAAAATGTGAATTGTAGGATTGAGATAGAAATTTTGGAGATTTAATGACAAATACTCAGAATTCTTTGAATAAGTGATAATTTTTTAAATGTGCAGGATTTTAAGTAGAAGATAAGGCAATTCTGTGTGTATTCGTGTACAAAGAACATTTGATCTGTAATGATCACAGAGAATCAGGTGGTACAATGTGAAACTCCAGAGACATGTTCCAAGCTTAGGTTCACAGTATTAGGAAATTAAAATAACACTTTGACAGCTTTCAGAGGTAAGACTTGAATCGTATGACACTCCTTAATATTTTCAAATTTCCCTAAAGAAAAAGAAAAGAGGTTTTTTTGTTTTTGTTTTTATTTTTGCTCTGGCCTTTGTTTTTATCTCAGTGATAAGAAAGGTTCCGTGGGAGATTTTTGTTTTCCCGTCACCTTTCCAATTTATTTTCCTTCTTCTAAGGGAAAAGGTATAACCGTGTTCATTACTAGAAATGTGATGTCATATGAGTTTGGCCAAATTAAGAACTGCACATTTTGCTATAGATTTCAAACCCATGTTAGGCTCTGTTTTGTCTTGAGATTTGTCAGGCTTGCTTTCATCCTGAGGGGACACCTTCTGATTTAGGTTGGACAGAGGAATTCTAGAAGGGAACATTGGTTTTAGATCTCTAAGGTGTATTGCAAAAACAAGCATGGATATATAGTTATAGACCTCTTCAGGTAATTTCTAGTGTTTTGAGATAGACCTCTTAAATAAGATAACTTAAAATAATGCGTACTCTGAAATTTCTTTACTTTTTACACAGTATTAAATTTCTGCTATGCTTTCAGCTTTTTTTAAAGGAGTACATTACACCTATAATGGAGCAAACCTTTCTCAGATTTATTTACTTATAAAGCGGTTTTTATTATGAACATTGTTGAATGTGTAGAGAGCATATATAGTGATCACACATACCCACCCCTGACAGTCAGGGATTTTTAAGCACTGGGCCATGTTTATTTCAAGCGGATTGCAGTCATTACAGCATTTTATCCATACTTCCGTTTGTATCTTCAAAATATAAAGACATTTGTTCTGAATAGACACCATGCCATTAGTCCCCTGGATAAAATTAACAGTAATTTCCTATCAGTTTTACCACCCATATCCAGTTTTTCCAATTTATCCATCAATGTCTTTTATAGCTTTTTTTTTTTCAAACCAGGATCCAATAAGGATTACTCATTGCATTTGATTGTCATGCTCCTTGAATCTCTTCTAATAGGAATTGTTCTCTAGTATTTTTTCTCTTTTTAAAGACGGGGCTTATCTCTGTCACCTAGGCTGGAGTGAAGTGGCTATTCCTAGCTCACTGCAGCCTCAAACTCCTGGGCTCAAAGGATCCTCCCACCACTCCCTCCCGAGTGGCTGGGATGACAGGGGTGTGCTACCACGCCTGGCTCCACTTTTTTCTTTTGAATGATGTTGAATTTCCGAATAGACCAGGCCAATTGTCTTATAGATTGTCCCACATTCTGGATTCGTCAGATTGTTTCATCATGGTTTTATTTAACATGTTCCTTTATGCCTTCTATTTCCTATAAACTAAATTCAGCCCTAGAGACCTGATTAAACTCCAGTCAGATAGTTCTGGCAAGAGCACATCTTCGGTGACCCCGGCTACTCCATGTGGCCTCACACCAGCAGGCACCCCAGGCTGGTTGTCCCACTAGCAGTCATGCTAAATTCGAGTCCTGTCTGGGTGTCGACAGCCAGATCTCTCCCTTGTTTTCCTTTTTCCCCTCTCACATCTCCCTCTTGTTTCTTAGGTCTTGCTGACACTCAGATCTAGAGCTTGGCTACACCTTCTGATGACTTTTTTCCATCGCCAAAATCTGCTTGTTTCCCTCTTAAGTCAGCGATTGGCAGGCTGCTGGTTAATTTCTAGGCCGTATAGTACACGAGGGCAGGGACCACAGCCGTCCTCGTCTCCTCTTCTCTGTCTTCCTCTCCTTTCCCTGATGGTGTCTATCGAGGGCTGTCCATTCACTGCTGTGCACCCAGATGTGGGCACGGCTCAGGCACTCTGCAGTGTGGGTCAGTGCTTTGTTAACTCCCCCTGTTCTTTCCTTATTCACACGATGACAAAGGTGACAATGAACAAAAATAACCTTTTTTTTTTTTTTTTTTTTTTTTGAGACAGTCTCACTCTGTTGCCTGAGCTAGAGTACCGTGGCATCAGCCTAGCTCACAGCAATCTCACACTCCTGGGCTCAAGCAATCCTTCTGTTTCAGCCTCCTGAGTAGCTGGGACTACAGGCACACGCCACCATGCCCGGCTAATTTTTTCTATATATTTTTAGTTGGTCAATTAATTTGTTTCTATTTATAGTAGAGACACTCTTGCTCAGGCTGGTTTCGAACTCCTGACCTTGAGCCATCCACCCGCTTTGGCCTCCCAGAGTGCTAGGATTACAGTAGTGAGCCATCATGCCCGGCCAAAAACAACCTTTTGACTGCTGTGTTTCAGTAGTGTAATAATGAAAAATCTCTAAAATACAGGTTTCTAAAGTAAGATCATAGGTAGACCTTAATATTACCAGGAGCCGTAAAACTTAATGTTGTAAATGTGTTCATGTAACTTAATAAATATGTCAGCTCCTGAGGTTTTATGATCAAACTAGCTATGTTCTGTGTTGGCAAATGCTAAAAATATTGATCTTGATTCTCTAATTGATGGCAGCTGTTGAAATTACAGCACTTTTAGCTTCTATGTATAATGGTTGGTTATCTGGAAGATAAACTAAGGAAAAGATGAAGAGTGGTGTTATCAGAAAGTCTATAAATGTTGTATGATTTGCAATAAGGTTTAACTACGGTGTTTGTTTTAGTAACATATTACAAGAGGAATGACTAGATTTATTTCTTTGTTTCTTTAAAATAAGGCCTGCTATTCATTTCTTTTATTGATTCAGGATACTTTGAAGCTACACTGTTGGAAATTTAGCAATATCTTACTTTTAAAAAATCCAAGGGAATTGAATGTGTGTGGTATTTTTGTTTCAAGAAAAGTAAAGGTTACACTTCAACTTTAACAAATGTAAAACTGGCATATGTGCAGTAGTCTCCGTTAAAATGCTGCTCACCGTCAAGTGATTTAGGAGCTCATACTTTAGCACTACCACTGAACTGAGTCAGTGATCTTTTTTGGTGACTTAAAATTTAAAGTAAATCATTCTGAGAGACTGAGCACGCACATTTCATGAATCTTGAATTTTATGATTGTCAAAATTCTTGTAGTCCCCACTAATTATATTAAAGGTTATTCCCTATGGTAGCATTTCTCAGTGGAAGAACACAAGGGTTTCCAGTTTGAGAAATATGATATTAAAAGTTAATATACTGGTCAGATGAAAAGTTGTTGAACATCATTAATCAATAGGGAAATGTAAGTCAGAACCACAGTAAGGTGTCCATCGCACTCATTAGGAAGGAGATTATAAAAGAAATGGAAAGTAACAAGTGTTGATGAGGATGTGGAGAAATTGGAACTCTTGTGCACTGTTGGTGGGGATTAAAATGTGGCAGTGCTGTGGAAACAGTGTGATGATCCCACCAAATATTAAGCATAGAATTACCGTATGCTCCAGCGATTCCACTACTAGGTATATACCCAAAGGAAATGAAAGTAGTAACTGAAACAGATAGTTGTACACCAGAGTTCGTAGCAGCATTATTCACAGTAGCCGAAAGGTAGAAACAACCGAGATGTCCATCAACAGGTAAATAGATAAACAAAATGTGGTATATATTAATACATACAATAGAATATTATTCAGCCTGAAAAAGGACTGAAATTTTGACACATATTACATCATGTTTGTACCCTGAAAACATTATGCTAAGTGAAATAAGCCAGACACCAAAGAAGAAATACTGTATGATTCCACTTACATGAGGTGCCTGGAATAGTCAATTCAGAGAGATGGAAGGTAGAACGGTGGTCGCCAGGGGTCTGTGGGGAGAGAGAATGGGGAGTTGTTGTTTATTGGGTACAGAGTTTTAATTTGGGAAGATGGAAAAGTTCTAGAGCTGGATGGTGGTGATGATTTGATTGCACAATGATGTGCATATACTTAATGCCACTGAATTGTATACTTAAACATGGCTAAAGTGGTAATTTGTATGCTACATATATTTTACCACAATTACAAAAATTAATATGCTGGGAAATGCACGGTGTATTCTATCAGCCAGGGTCCAATGAGGGAAATGGAAACCACACCAGCCATTTGAAGAGACATGTTTAGGATGAGGATTGGTTCAACAGGAGAGCTGGAAGAGGGAGCAGAAGGTAACTCCGGGACAGGAATGGCTGAGGAGGAAGCCGGGGAGGAGGGTGGAAGTATTCACACCTGGAGCCTGGGAGGAGAGTCCCTGTCTCAGAGGGTGTTGGGGCAGCTCCTCGGGGGAGTCCTGGAACGCTGGAGACTGGAGTCAACTGCTGCAGCCAGGGCAGTGCTGGCAGGAGCCGCAGGTAAACAGAGGAGCAGTCCCACCTCCCTCCTCCAGCGCTCCAGCCTCCCGCTGGTGTCCCTGATGTGACTACCAGGGAGCAACAGTCTGCAGAGTCCTGGCCCAGCCCCAGGACTTGGAGTACCAAAAAGTGGGCTGACAGTTGCTTAGCAACCGGCACAAATACTGTCATCCCATCTCAGTAAGTGGTCACTTGCACCAGTACACTGACAGAAACACAGAGCCCAGCAGCCCTTGACATCCTGGGGCAGTATTTTGTTCTGACGTTGGCCAGCTACATCCTGAATATGCTTATGTTAAGTTTTTTAGGTTAACTTTGGAATGAAAATGCGAATTTTAGAATTCTCCTGGTAAAACCCATCACAGACTGGGCGTCCTTGGCTCTCAGCTGAGAGACTGCATAGGGCGCTGCCTTGGTACTGGGACCTTGAGGACAGAGGCGGAGGCAACGCCAGGGCAGTTCTATTTATGTATGGATGGATTTGTTTACTGTCACCCTTTGCTTGTGTGGTGTGGTGGAGATGCACAGAGTGTGGCAGGGTGACATACTTCAGTACAGTTCACAGAGTAGAATGTGAAGGCATTAAGACTGAAGGGTATGGAGCACCTATCAAATCCCTCATGTGAAATAAACCTGAGTTTTCCTTCCCTCTATCGCATTTCTAATCCACAAATTACTTTACATTCTCGAAGATCTAAACAAGACCTTAATATTATATAATCTAATTAGAGGTAGCTGATAGGATTAACTAAGATGTGCATTATACAGATTTTGAGAAAATAGATTCATGTTAATAATTCTGTTTTTTTCTGATTAGGAAAGTAAGATGGGTCATCATGGAAAAATCAGAAGGTGTGGAGAAGTGCAAAGAGGCAGAAAAACTTAAGCCTCTTCACTCGGAAACAGCCACAAATAATATCATTTTTTATTTTTTTTTTTGAGACAGAGTCTCACTCTGTTGCCCTGGCTAGAGTGCCATGGCGTCAGCCTAGCTCATAGCAACCTCAAACTCCTGGGCTCAAGCAATCCCCCTGCCTCAGCCTCCTGAGTAGCTGGGACTACAGGCATGCACCACCATGCCCGGCTAATTTTTTCTATATATATTTTTAGTTGTCCAGTGAATTTCTTTCTATTTTTAGTAGAGACAGGGTCTCGCTCTTGCTCAGGCTGGTTTCGAACTCCTGACCATGAGCGATCCTCCCGCCTCAGCCTCCCAGAGTGCTAGGATTATAGGTGTGAGCCACCACGCCTGGCCACTAATAATATCTTGGCATTATTAGTCATTATTATTAGTCAGTTGCAAACAACTGCATATATTTAATAATGCTACAACAGTGCTGTCATTTATTACACACTTGATGGGCAGACACTGTGCTGTGCACTTGATCTGAATTATGTCACTGAATCCTCACAATCTCCCTGTGAGTTTGCTCCTACTATTACCACCTGGTGGCAGAAGACCAGACTGAGACTTGGGGAGTTTAAGTTGCTTGCTCAAGGCCAGAACCCACGGAGACTCGAGAGTGTGTGCTCTGTCTCCATCAGTGCAGCGGAGATTATATGATATGTGAGTCTGTGTCCTGATGTTTTATTTACTTTATAGCATGAACATTTCCTAATATAACTAAAACTCATTATTAATAATTTCTAAAGCTGTGCGAACTGTCTTCTGTATGGCTTGCCCGTCATTTGCCTGATGATTCCTAGAGCGGACATTTTGGTTGTTTTCTGTTGTGGGTAATAACTTGAGCTTTCAGTGAAAAAGGGTTAATCTCATTTGTATGCCAATGGAGAAATACAGTGAATACAAATCATTTTCGAGGTTCATGGTACAAATTTGTGGTTAGTTTTGTTTTGAGTATCCCTTTAAAAAGGAATGTTTATTGCCTTGTTTACATATAGCAGTTTATAGGTATAGGTTATAGACTATTCTGCACTTTTTTCCTCATCCATATTATTTCACCTGCCCTCCCCAGCAGTCCTGGAATACAGATGATCTCCTCGGTGTAGGCACAGAGCCAGCGGTTCGCTGGCTTGCCCAGAGTCATGTAGCTGTGCTAAGGCCACGATTGGAAACCAGGACTCCTAGTTCCTTCTATACTCTGCTGCACTGTCTCATTGTCCGTGGTCTCCAGTTGCTTTGCTTTCCAGTATAATTTGATAGGAAGACTGGCCAGAGCTCTTCCAGTTTCCTCCTGATTCGGGGGTGTTGGGATTCGAGCCCTTCCCTCGTGTTCTGTTTGCCTGCCTTGCTACACAGGGGATCCTCTCCCTGTGAGTCGGGCAGAGTACTGACACTCCTTCATGCTTTTGCAGTGACAGACAGAATTGGGTGCTACCCAACGTGTTTTTGGCCAAGAAATGGGAAAAGGAATCGATGTTTTATATTTTCCTTTAAAGACATTTAAAACTGGGCAAAAATTTCACTGGGAAGGGAGGGTCAGATTTGTGAGTAAAAATGTGTAATATTCCTTCAGAAGATAGGTTCTGTTTTGTAAGAAAGGAAGGTTTCCTATGGCATTGAAAATAAAGCTGCCTTTTGGAGCAGTGCTTTATTTTATGTGTAGGTTTAATTAGGAAGTAGCACTTTGTTGTGGGAACATAACCACAGAAGAGCCTTTGTTTTATGCAAACCTTTAAACAAGAGCTGCTTGTTTGCTGGGTTTTGTAAAACCTCATTAATTCGGGTGTCAGTTGTTTTTTTCCCCAAAATTTCTGAAAAATTGAATAGAACTGGGTGAGGTTTATTATTGTATCATCCAAACATAAAGTGTTTGCTAAGCACATTGACAAGGTCAATAAGAAAACAAGCAAACTTCACATTCTTGAGACAAAATCTTTAAGGATTTTTAGAACAAGAATTGCATGTAAATTGGAGCTTCTCATTACAACTGAATCTTGGCTGTCCATTAAAAGAGGTTAGGCAGAGACCCTCCTAGAAAGGCTCTGATAGAAACTACTTTTACTGTATACTTACATGTACTAAAAATGATTCCATTTCAATTTTCTACTACTTCATTAAAAGTAATGGAAAATTACTGGCCTCAACCAATTTCAAATATTAAGTTTTTCTTGAATTTATTTGGCAAAATGAATAAATTGGGAGAAATGTAGCTCTTCATTATGATTTGGAAATAAGCCACCCTAAATTCCTGCCCTTTAGACATTTTTATCTTTTTTGTGATGTTCTCTGTGAAGCTGCTAGTCTCAGAAATATGTCTTTCTTTTATTTTCATATTTTTATTATCTCATTTTATTTTTTCATACACAGCTTTTCCTCTGGTTATCTAATGCTGTGTAAGAAATCACTGCCAAACTTTCCGGCTTAAAACAGCAACATTCATTTTATACCTTTCCTGGTTTTTGTGGGGTCAAGATTTCAGGAAAGGTGTGTCATTGAGTGGGTGTGTCTAAGGCTGCAGACCTTGGGTGCTGGAGGTGGAACAGCTTAGGAGAGGAGTCCCTGGAGCAGCTGGGAGAGGGTCCCTGGGCCAGGTAGAGGCTGGCCAGGCTTCTGTGTTCGCGTGGTCTCGGGCCTTCTCTGTGTGGTCTCTCTACATGGGCCTGTGTGCTTCCTCACAACATAAGGCAGAAGTTGCATCCCCTCTTAGACCTGGCCTCCAGAGTGACACAGAGCCAATTTCCCTGTGCACTGTTGGTCACCCAGTCACTAAGGTTGGTGGAGATTCCAGTTGGGAAAGGGAGACCAACTCTACCTGTCAATGGGAAGAGGGGTGAAGAATTTGAGGCCTGTTTTAAAACTCCTGCTGCTTCTTACTTCTGAAAGTGTCTTGCTGCAATCTTTGCAGCTTTGCATATCTTTCTTTGAGGGCCACACCCTTATCTCTAGGTGAGATGAAGAGCTATAAGATTCACACCAGGAAGCACATATTATACTTTAAAGCCATTCAGTGTTACTACAGAGTGAGCTGAATAAGTGAAAGTAATCAAGGCCAGGTTTCAAGAGCCAGATGGAGTTTTATTATTTAACTTTTGAGCTTTCTCATTTTTGTGTTATTTGTGGTGATTTTCCAAACAGTCCAGGATAACTATTTTGCCATTTGGTAGAGTTTAGTCCTCTTTCGGTTTTAGTGTCTCTCACCTAACAGGGCTTCTCGCATTGGGCCTGGGGAGGATTTGGGGAAATCAATGAGGACAGTTTTGCAGGATTCTGTCACAGTATGCTTTTCATATCCCCAACTGTTTTGGCATAAAAGGAAAGCTTTTTATATATTTATGGGAAAAAAGGCAAGTCCTTTCTGAAATTATTATTTCTTCCTGTTATATTGAAGCTGAAAAAGAAAAGATAAGTTTTAATTTCTGAAGAAATGTTTCTTTGAAAACTACAAAGCAGTTTGGAATCCATTATAGCTTTTTTTTTCTTTTTATGTGTTGGCTCATCTTCTACTCGGATTGTGATATTTCCATCTTTAAAAAGAAAGATGTTATGAATTTTTAAAAAACAGTGGCTTGTGAGTACCTCAGCTGGACCTCAGAATATCTCTTTTGCTTTTTATGTCTTCGATGGACCTTTTCTCTACACAGAACTTCCTTTATTCAGATGTAGAAGTAATATATGATAATAGCAGAAATTTTTAAAAATATACAAAAGTCTAAGAAAAACATTTTTAAAAAAAGTACCTGTATTTCTAACAACCAGGAATGACCTTTTGCTCCATTCTGTCATATCTGAGGACACTATATATTTAATAAATCATGGGATCTCTGCCTATTGGGTGCTGGGGTCTAAGGATTCATTGATGAACAAGACAATGATCAGGTTAGGCCCTGAGCACACAATACATGGTTGGTTCCTTAGCCATGTTGGTTATTAGCAGTGTCACTTACATTGTTAGTTTAAGACAGACCTTGGCCCTCAAGGGGCTGCTGGTCTAGTAGGGAAATAGCAAGTAGGCCGATGGCCTCCGCCCAGGGATGTGGGTTATGCAGGGCTGGGGATGAGTGGGGAACACAGGTAGGGCTGCAGAGGTTCAGAGAAACACCCCAAAGAAGGAAAGGAGGAGGGAATAAGGAGGGATGCAGCAGGCGAGAGCAACATGGGGAAGACCCATAGATGAGAAAGCTCATCATGTTTGTAGAGCTAAAACAGTACACTCAGTCCTATAATAAATGTTTTCTTTCATTTTTCCTATTTATTGAGATATAATTTACATATAGTGAAATACACAGATCTTGAGTATATAGTTGGGTGAGTTTTGACAAATACAGGCACATGTATAAACCACTCCCTTATCAAGGTATCGAACATTTCCATCAACCCAGAAGGTTGCTCTCTGCCCTTCCCAGCTGCTTCCCAATAGCTCTCCCTCCCGCTGGCGAGAGGAACTACCAGCGTTCTGAATTTTTTTGCTTTAGGTGAGTTTTGCCTGTTATATAATTTCCTATAAATGGAATCATACAGTGTGTCCTTTTTGGTGCCTGGCTTCTTTCTCTGAACATTGTATCTGTGAGATTTATGTCTTGTTACTTGTATTAGTGGTTTGTTCCTTTTATTCCTGAGTAGTATTTCTCTTTATGAATGCACCGAAATTTGTTTATCCGTCATCTTGCTGGGTTGCTTCCAGTTTTTGTCTATTATAAAAAAGCTGCTGTGAACATTCTTGTAAAAGTCTTTTTCTGGGTGTATGTTTTTATTTCTCTAGGGTGGAAATGGCCCAAGGATATGTGTATATTTAACTTTATGAAACACTGACAAACCTCAGTCTAGAAAGTGCCTCCAGGCAGAAAGCAGTGCAATCCTGGCCTTTTCTCCCGGGAGTCACTGTCCTTTCTGCTTGCTGTCCAACGTTTGAAAACCATTTTTTGTATACTTTGTCCAGTTTTCTAGTTGTTTACTGTAGGAGGGCCAGGCAGTAGCAGTTTCTTTTTCATGGCCAGAAGCTAAATTTCTGTAGTAATTTTTAATGTCAGAATAATATTTCATCATCTGGCTACATAATAATTTATTTAACCTGCTCCCATTGTTGGACATTTAAAGTGTTTCCAGATTTATTATAAATCATGCTGCAACAAATACTTGAACATTTTTGTGGCTGTGATGCTGATTATTTTTTTTAGTGTGGACTACAAGAAATAGGATTAATGGATTAAAAAGCTTAAACCTTTTTCTAATGTGATCTTTATTGTCTTATTTTTTTCCAAAACATTTTTCAATCTACATGCTCACTAACGGTAATTGAAAGTGTGTAGTGCAACTCCTAGGCAGCATAGAGATTAGAATTCTTTTCATTTCTTTTTTTTTCTATCTGCTAATTGAATAGCAGAGAATTATTTATTTATTTATTTATTTATTTATAATTAGCCATTGATACATTATGTGGCTGTATTGAACATGCATCTGGGAGCACTGGGCTGAGTCAGATGCTTAAGCAATGCTTGTTCTTGTTTATTATCTTCACATGTGTAAATTATGTCCCTATTGAGGCAGTCAAATCTCTTCGTAGCATGGTGGTGACATTTTTTAGATATTGAATGTCAGTATCAGAGGCTGGACAAAATTTTCAAGTCATATTCTAACAAAAGAGAAAAATTGAATTAACTCTAAATATCATCATTTTGAGAAGTGTCAGAAGAGTAACTATGAAACTTGGGGAAAGTGATTAAAAATCTGATACCTTACATCTGTATTATTGTACATCTTATAAAGTGCTTTCCTATTCATTATTTCATCTTACTCTTACAACATGAAAAGTCTGAAGAATGTCCCAATTCGTATTCATATCATTTGTTGTGAATAATGCAGAGAACCCTCCAGATTTATCCTTTTCAGCCTGAATTATGGAAAACATTAAATTGTGTTTTATAATTCTCTAGGTTACAAGAAATTAAAAAATTATTAATCACCTATCACTACCTTCTCGAGGAGGGGAAAGAGTGATTGTGGAAGTCTGACTCTGTAAGCGTCACTTTTGGTGAGACGATGCAGCTGCCAAAGTAGTGCTACAGGTGGGAACCCATTAGTGACCAGGGGGTTGCCTGTTTGCGCCAGCGCATTTCGGCAGACCTGTGGTACTTTCAAAATTTGCTTGGAAAGCACTGACTCGCTCTGGCCTCTCCTTTGTCCTTTGATAACGTACAGAAGTGAAGCCTGGGAAAACTGTGAGATCAAATTAAAACCTGCAAATGATTAGCTGGGATGGCATAGCTGTACTGACCAAGATATCCTGAGAAATTTAGTGAAGCCTTAAAACCACCTGTTAGCTTCTGTTTAGCCAACTGGGGTGGTTTAAGCTTTCTTATCAGTTGATAATTATGAGAGTATATGTATAATTGTTTTGTTTGTTTTTGTGTTTTTTTTAATTAATAGACTTATAGAGAAGTTTTAAGTTTATAGAAAAATTGAGTGGAAAGTACAGAGAGTACTTTATTATACAAGGGGGCGTGTACCCCCTTGTGTAATAATTTTTGGGTCATATTTGGACTATTCTTAATCACCTTTTGGAAAGTAAATCATAAAGTGACTGATCTAGCACAGTTTTAACTGTTTCCAAGACCTTGTTCTCCATAGTATTTAGACATGGACCATGAGAATTGTTAGTCGTTTACTTAAAAAATTTGTTTTCCCTACTATTTAGCAGCATGTAATCAGAGGATATTTACCTTTGTTACTCATACGATAGAAGCACAAAAAAATCAGTTAAATAACCACCTGGTAGGTCTCTGTGGAGACGGCCAGAGGTTAGGGTCATTTCCAACTTTACACCAGTTGTATATACTGGGCCGGGCAAGAACTGGGGCTGCCCCGACGTCAGCTGCTTGTTCAGGAAATGGCACCAGGAAGTGGTGTCTGTCTGAACTGTGAGTCTTCAGCCAGCTTATCTCTGGGGCTTCCTTTCCTGTAAAACCCGAACATTCTAGGCTTTGATTTTGTATTTTGTGAAGTATCATCACACCTTGCCAGAGCTCAGTAAGAATGGGACAGAAATAGGGTCATGGGAAAGATAAGATTCTAGCATCCCCTCGGAGCTGTTTGCTCGACCTCCAGTGATTTAACTGGCTTCTACAGAGTTGGCCCCTGCCTGGAAATACCACATTCCTACCTACTTTCAACTTAGATATCACAATCTTCCACAAAGTCAAGTCTTCATACCATTCACTTTTCTCACCCTATTTTCACATCTTTCTTTTTGGGGGGATGGGGAGGGAATTGTTGTTGGAAAAAATACAGAACATAAAATTTATCATCTTAACCATTTTTAAGTGTACAATTCAGTGGCATTGAGTACATTGACATCATTGTGCCACCTTCACCTCTGTTCATCCCCAGAACCTTTTCATCTTCCCAAACTGAAGCTTAGTACCTGCTAAACACCAACTCCACGTTCCTCTCTCTCCCCAGCCCCTGGCAACCTCCATTCTACTTTCTAAGGAGTTGATGACTCTAGGTAGCGTACATGAGTGGGATCATACTCTACTTGTCCTCTCATGTCTGGCTTATTTCACTGAGCATAATGTCCTCAAGGTTTATCTGTATTGTAGCATGTATCAAAATTTCCTTCCTTTTTAAGGCTGAATGGTATTCCGTTGTATGTATATACCATATTTTATTTAGACATTAATCCATCCATGGGCACAAGGGTTGTTTCCACCTTGTAGCTATCATGAATAATGCTGGTATGAACGTGGGTGTACAAATATGTTTGAGTCCCTGCTTTTGCTTCTTTTGGGTACATACCCAGAAGTAGAAGTGCCGGATCATATAGTAATTCTCCATAGGATCCACCACACTGTTTTCCATAGTGGCTGCACCATTTTACATTCCCACTACATCTTTTTTAAAGCAAACAAAAGCCTTCCTACATGTTATATATGTACATATGTATCCTATATATTTGGATATAATTTTTAACAGTGAGCTTTAAATGTGATGATTTGTTAGTTCAGTGGTTGGCAAATGACAGACGCTCAATGAAGTGAGATGTATCTAAAGAAAAGGGAGACTCTTCAAGTAGGATACAGACCAAAGATCCATAGAAAGAGCGAAATCTTGCTCACACACAAAAATGATGCTTTCTGATCTCTCTAGTGCTAAAACTGTAAACGATTCAGCGATATTTAATGACCAAAGGAAAGAAAACATATAATTATTGTTTCTGGGTGTCGTAAATGTATAACTAATAGGTTAATGTTTAGTGGAGTCAGTGAAGTGCAGATTTGCACAGCTTCTCCAGCCAGTCTGGCTGGTGATTCGCGAGGCTTAATGATTAAGGGCCCCCTTGACTTTCATCGTGTGATGACAGTGTGTTTTCTCATTCTGGGGATGAGGGGAAGGGACGTAAAGCTACAGGCTCTTCACCATTGCTACACACAGCTCAGTGTGAAGACTAGGAACAAAGTGAAGAGAAGTCGTGCTTTCAAATGTTTTCAGCCAGAAATTCTCTGGGACTGAGGAAAGAAAGACATGCGGGCTTTGAGACCATGAGGGAGGGACCTCCCCAGCCTTCCTACAGTGGAGCCAGGGATCTGGCCAAAGTCGGGGAGCCCTGCTTGACCTCTCAGTGTTTTCCTTCTCACTCACATTTTGACCTGTTAGAAAATTCTTGAAGACTCACTTACTTGCTTTTATCTCTGCTCTGGTCTCCTGGTCTTCACAAAGTCAACACCACCATCTCTTATGATTTCCAGGTACCAACGTCCAATTCCATGATCTTTTCAGCCCTGGTGACCCCGTAGATACCTGACTTCAGGTCCCGTGATGGTCTAAAGCAGTGGTCCCCCACCTTTGTGGCACCAGGGACTGGTTTTATAGAAGACAAGTTTTCCAGAGACAGGGGTTGGGGAGGTGGAGCTCAGGCAGTGAAGCGAGCGATGTGGAGCAGCTATAAATACAGATGAAGCTTTGCTCGCCTGCCATTCACCTCCTGCTGTGTGATCGTGTGCCCAGTTCCTACGTTTTTCCACAGACGGGGCAAGGTTAGGGGGATGCGGAGCTCAGGGGGTGATGCAGGGACTGGATTCTAACAGGCTACTGATGGATACTGGGCCACAGCCCAGGGATTGGGGCCTGCATGTCTAAGAGCTCTAATGTGGTGCACAAAGTCCAGTGTGACGGCTCATGGTCCCCGCCCTGCCTCCCTCTGTCCTCCAGCCAGGCCTCTTGTGTCTCTGTGCTGCCCTGTGCTCTGGCCCCTCAGGGCTTCCCTCGCTGTCATGCTACACCTTTGCTCGTGTTACCTAGACACCTCCTGTCAGTCTTCCCCTCTCTTCACAGATGTCTTTAGAGAACCTTCCCTGACCTCTGCCCACCCCAGACCAGCCTGGCCTCCCCACACACCGGCAGTCCCACCACCTCTGCCCTTCTCCCTGGTGACTTGGTCCACCTGTCCTTCCCACTAGGGCATCGAGTCCATAGAGACCTTCCATCCATGGCTATACGTGTAGCACCTGCCATAGTCCCTGTGACAAGGCAGATGTGCAGTCAATGTTGACTAAATGAAGCCTAAATGAAAACTTGTTAGGGGGTGTCCCTTGTCCCTTGTCCCACGTGTCCATGTGGAGTGCTCCTCTGCCCAGCCCTTCTCCTGTCCTCAGGAGAAGTCGTTGTCCTGACTGGGAGACCCTGACCCTGCTCCCTGGGGCACGTGTGTGCCCTTCTCGGACGCACGGGTTCCTGACCACAGGGCAGAGCCGCTCCGCAGGTCCGCACTAGCTGCTCAAGCTGCGACTGGAAGGCAGTGTGGGGGCCGGGCCTCCTGGCGCCCGTCTAAGCCACGTGATGTTGCTGACTTCTTTTTCAATCTCCGCAACACATTTCTGAGTCTCCTTCCACAGTCGGGAGGGGAAGAAAGGGATGTTTTGTGTTGCCACCTCCGTTCCAATGTGAACAAATAGGGGACTGCACTTTGGAGAAAAGCCTTGTGAAATTTCAAAGGCAAAAATATTTATACGTGAAAACTCGATATCTCTGCCTGAGACCGTGGTCAGGAGTTGGATGATAGAAAAGGCATTTTTTGTATTTCTCAGGTCCAAGAGTGGCCCGTAACTGCATTTCACAAGGGGGTTTATCTCGTTTTGGGATGCTAGGCCGTCATATGGAGCTTACAAATGGGGGAAAGAAGTGAAGATCACACCACGGGCATTTGGTTTAGGTAGTTCCAACTATTTTCCACAAATTTAGCAAAATCATTCCAGAATACTTGGAGAACTTGAGCCACAAGAACAATTATATGGAAAGATATGTTGAGACTAGGGATGGAAACCAACCTCTTACTTTTCAGTTTTGACTTCTTAGGTAAAGTGCTTCAACATTTTTCCTTTGAAATAATACTGTCAGTCAGCCTCAAATGGAAAGAGTGACATGTGGACCGTGGGACAGCTTGCTGGTGGCCTTTCTGGTTTATGGAAGACAGATCTATTGCCAGGTGCTTTAGGTATTCCTTTCCTATCCTCATACCACGGACCACGGGTTCCTATTTACGTTTTAAACAGGCTCATGTTGCTGTGTCCTGCATTTGCCAGTCACCATCTTTCTTTTGGCTTTTCCTCAAGGTCTACTCTAAGTATCTCAGCGTGGTTCAAAAGTGCGCATTCCTTGATTTTCCGAGACATGAGTCTTAAGAATTTTAAAGAAAGAAATCTGCTTGATCTAAATTTATCACTGTTGGCAGCCATTCCCTCCTCCCCCAATCAAAATGAAAGCCAAAAAGGAATGAAAGAAAGGAAGAAAAAAAAGATAAAAGTCACTGGACTTCAACATGTTTATTTTGCATTACTTTATTTATATTTAATGACAGCACCAAATTTAAAGAGAAGCAAATCTCGTTTTATTCCAAAATTCTCTTCTCATTCATGAAGCTATTTCTTTTCGTCTGTTGATTGTGTATGCTGGTTCTAAAATGAGGGAGTAACACAGTAAAACAGCCAACTGAAATGTAAGTGACATTTCAAGGTCATTGCCCATGAGAGATTTATCTAAAATGTATATGGCGGTTTCCTTCCCTCCCTGAGAACCTCTCAGCTCCGTAATGTCTCCTATTCTTCCTCGTTTTTATTGCTTCCTGACTTGCTTATCAGTGGACTGAGTGCTTTAGTGATTGATACTCTATAAAACTGGAAGTGAATCATATCTGCATTAGTAATTAGCCTTCTGTTAAACAACTGCTTCTTTACTCTTGAGTAATAAATATTAATTCAGATGGTCATTTTGCATTTCATTCTCTAATAATTTCATGAGAAATACAGCTTACAAAGCATGAAGTCATCACTTTCACAAGGATAATTGAGCAGTATTATTTATCAAATACACGTGTCTATTAATCTAAATCTCTTTTGTCTGTGAAAAGTTCATTTCCTTCGCTCACTGTTCAGTCACTGCCGTGGAGGCAGGTAAGTCCTTCCATGGAGAATTTCCAGAAGGGACTCATGCGTGGTGCCTGGCCCTCATAGGTTTCGTGACAGCACAGTCGTGCAGAGAGCAGCTGTACTTTCCGTGGAGAGGAGCGGTTTCACTTCTCTCCGCTCATGGGAAGTTGACCTCTGGCACTGGAAAGTTAGGTTATCTGTATTTTTCAGTCATCTGTGCCTGAGATGGATTTAATATATTTAAGTTGAGATTGAGGCCCACATGAAAATTCCTGTCTGGATTCCTCTGTAGAAAGTGGTGTTTGATGTGTGCCTACTTTATTTATGTGACACTGTTTATGTGCATTCCAGTGATCATTAACAAAGGCCACTTGGTGGAAAACCGTGATGAAAGTGGATTTAAAAATGGCTGCATCAGCTGCAGGTTTGGCCAGACTGCGGGGACTCTGGGTCTGGGGAAAACCCTGCCTCATCAATTTGTGTTCAGCCAACCTTATATGGGAAGGAAAGGCAGTTCAGTCATCCATGCACAGAAAGGGCAATAGAAATATGGTGGATTTTCTCTGGACAAGGGTTTAACATCCTACATACTAACAGGGAATGCCTCACTTTTTCCTAAGGCCTATTTGTCAGTACACTATTGGTGAATTAGGGCCTGTATTAGTCTGCTAGGCTGCCATAACAACACCGACTGGGCAGCTTAAACAAGAGAAATTGATTTCTCTTCCATTTGCTCCAGTTCTGGAAGCTGCAGTCTGAGATCAAGGTGTCGATGGGCTGGTTTCTCCCGAGGCCTCTCTCCTCAGCCTGCAGATGCTGCCTCCTCCCTGGTCCTCACGTGGTCTTCCCTCTGTGCATATCTGCATCCTAATCTCTTCTTACAGGGACACTAGTCATATGGGATTAGGGCCCACCCTAATGGCCGAATTTAACCTAATCACCTTGTTAAAGACTCTCTTTCCAAATACAGTCACATTCTGAGGTACTGGAGGTCAGAACTTCAACATGTGAATTTTGGGGGACACAGTTCAGCCCACAACAGGGCTAAGTGAAGACAAATTGGATTTAAATCCTTCAGAGCTTCCTTTTCCGCTTCATCAGACTTACAGTTCTCAGTCCCCTTCTTAGTTTGTTTCCTGGTGCACAATTTAGTGACCTTGAGGACTACTGAGAGATTGTGAGAACAGTGATCAACTTCTTAACGGAAGGCTTTGATCAGAGTTAGCCAGTTCCAAGGCCAGGCGCAGTGGCTCATGCCTGTAATCCTAGCACTCTGGGAAACCAAGGCAGGAGGATTGCTTCAGGTCAAGAGTTCCAGACCAGCCTGAGCAAGAGCAAACCTGTCTCTACAAAAAAATAGAAAAATTAGCTGGATATTGTAGTGTGCACCTGTAGTCCCAGCTACTCAGGAGGCTGAGGCAGGAGGAGCGCTTGAGTTCAAGGTTGCAGTGAGCTATGATGATTCAACTGCACTCTAGCCTCGGCAATAGAGTGAGACCCTGTCTCCAAGAAAAAAAAGAATTAGCCAACTCCTTTCCTGAGGGCTTGGCCTAAAGTTTTCCACTATGATTGTTCTTCCATTTGCTATCATTTTCTTGCATATGACTAAGCCGTCAGTATAAAAGCTGACAAGGGTTTAATAAAGTACTGGAGCATAGTACTGAAATAAATGCTACTGGTTGAAGTAAGAGGTTGGAAAAACTGGGTTAGTACTCACCAGTTGCCTCAGCCTGTGATTTCTTTCTCCCTTGTCCTTGCTATCTGTGTAAGTTGTGTCGTGTACCTCGTAAGAGCACAGACTGCCTGGCTGCGAGCCCTGCAGTGCATACTTTAGCTCCTGTGAGATCCTGGGAGGATCACTTAACCTCTCTGTGCTGCAGTTTCCTCAGCGGTAACGTGGGGGAAACAACAGTCCCTACTTGGTAAGAAGTATGTTACTGTGAGGATTCAGAGGTGATAATTCTAATAAAGCACTTGGCTTTGTCACTGGCCACGGCTAGTGCCCCTTCTGTAAGCATTGATTTTTGTTGATTTTTGTTTCTTGTCCATTGTCCATCCCCTCCCCCACTCATCCTGGACTGTAGGGACAGAAACTGCATAATTACCTGGAAAAACTGCTGCTGTGCTTTTATAGGCATGGACCTGGTTTCTAAGTGAATGTAGAAATTTGTTTTTTTATATTACCAGCAAGCTTAGGTGTGTGTGGAGGTTTGAGGGCGGACAGTATATATAAAGACTCTGCAATGAGACCACCTGGTTTCTTATTGGGACTTGCAACTGAGTGGTTTGTTTCTTGACCTCTCTTTACATCAGTTTACAAATATTTAAAATGGGCACAAAAATAATAATGGGGTTGTTTGGGATTAGATGAGATAATATGTAAAAAGCTCTTACTATGAATGTGGTAAACCTGTTAGTTCTTTCCATTTTCAAATGTGAAACTGAAAAACAGGAGATAAATACATTCAGTTTCAGATGTCTTTATAAATTATCTTGACTTCGTTCCTTCCCAAATGGGCTGCCTGATCACCCTGGCTCACTTGGCACCAACGTTTTGTAAAGTCCAGATTCGTATGTGCAACAACCCACATATTCATAGAGTTCTATCTTTATGATGACAATATTTACAAAACAACTGGACAGTGATGAGTACATATGAGGATGTTCTCCCTTGTCCAATTATCAAAATTGCTTCTAATGTGCTTTAAAAGCAGTGGCTGCCTTCTAGAGGAAAATGGCGCACGCATGGGGATAGCTGAAACATTGTACACACTTACATGGCTTGCAGACTAAACTCGTGGAGAATGTTCCTGATAGATGAACAGAGTTACTATAATGAGCTAGATTGTCCTTCCCTACTGGTTCCCTAGAATCAGCAGGTAAATGTAAACTTATTTGCTTTGTGCTTGGTTAATTTTAAGGAGCTTTCGTGTTTCTGGAATTGGTGTGGGCTAAGATGGGGAGAAGCTAAAAAAGCAAATGAACAAAAACCAAAAAAACCCCAGGGGCAATAAGACACAGAGTAAGTGAACAACTTCTTTCCTAACACAGACACATATGTGTGTGTGTATGTGTATGTATATGTATATATGTTGACCGTTGAACAACTTGAGGGTTAGGGGCACCCACCCACCATGCAGTCAGAAATCCTTGGATAACTTTTGTCTACCCAAAAGCGTAACTAACAGCCTACTGTTGGGCAGAAGCCTTACTGATAACAGTCGATTAACACATATTTTGTATGTTATATGTATTATATACTGTATCCTTACAATAAAGTAAGCTGGAGAAAAGAAAATGTTATTAAATCATAAGGAAGAGAAAACATACTTGCTGTTCATTAAGTGCAGGTGGATCATAATAAAGGTCTTCATCCTCGTTTTTTTCACATTGAGTAGGCTGAGGAGGAGGAAGAGGAGGGTTGGTTTTAGCCTCTCCAGTGGCAGAGGCAGAGTAAAGTCTGCTTATAAATGGACCTGTGTAGTTCAAACCCATGTTGTTTGAAGGTCAACTGTACACACACATATTTATATACACATTTACACAAATATATTGCATATATGTTTTTAAAATAAAAGGTATTGGACTTTGGTTAAAAAAATCATCTATATCAATCTGAGTTAGAAGAAATCTGGAGTAAATAGCAGTTCACATGGAAAAAGGCATTTTTGTTGTTTGCAACCCCAACATGAGTTACTAATCTAAGTTTACTCTCAGAAAAGTGAATTCTTGCTAAGGCTGAATTACTAAAACAAGGAACTTGATAGGTTCACTATGGTCTTTGCAATCCAGAAAACATTTGGAGTTTTGTGTTCAGTTCCTGGAAACCACATTTTAAAATAAGGTTGTGTGCAGAACATCATGACAAGGCAATGACCTCTTGCTAAATGAATGCTTTCAGGAAACCAGAATGTTGAAGCTAAAAATGAGAAGACTTTGGATTCTGGAGGTGATATGTGATAGTTATGTTCAAATATCTGAAGGACAGTTATTTGAAAGTGGAATCCAACCTCTATTCTGTAGCATCAGAGTATAGAATTTACGGGGACCTTGAATCAGTATAAAAGCAGATCCTCTAGAGAGGGAGTTGTAGTAAAACAAAAGGCCTGTCTTAGGAGCTAATAAATTTCCTGTCCCTGGAAGTACTTCAGGAAGGGCTGGGTTGTTAGATTATTTCTTCTTAGTGCTGGATTTTGGGCTATATATTTATTTATAAGGGTCCTTTCCAAATCCAGAATTTCTCTGACTAGTTTCTTCACACTGATAATTGTCTCTACATTCCCTTTTCCCCAGTTTGCTTCCTCCCTACTCTGAATTTTAATTTTTTAAATTAATAGACACTTTCTGGAACAGTTTTAGGCTTACAGAAAAAATGTGAGGCAGTAGAGAGTTCTCATATACCTCCTCACTCTCTCCCTCCCCTCCAGTGTCTCCTATTAATATCTTGCATTACAGTGATGCGTTCGTTACAGTTGATGAGCCAACATTATAATTAACTAAACCCATGTTTAAATTAGGGTTCACTCTTGGTATTATACATTCTGTGCATTTTGACAAATGTATAAGGACATGTTCCCACCATTACAGTATCCTGTGGGATAGTTTCACTGCCCTGAAAGTCCTCTGTGCTCCACCTGTTCATCCGTCCTTCCACCTAAATCCCTGGCAGCCACTGATCTTTTTACTGTCTCCATAGTTTCGCTTTTTCAGAATGTCATACAGTTGGAATCATACAGTATATAGTCTTTTCAGATTAGCTTCTTTCACTTAGTAATATTCGTTTAAGTTTCTTTTTTTTTTTTTTTGGCAGAGTCTTGCTCTTTTGCCCCGGCTAGAGTGCCATGGTGGCGTCATCATAGCTCACAGCAACCCCAAACTCTTGGGCTCAAGCAGTCCTTCTGCCTCAGCCTCCCAAGTAGCTGGGCCTACAGGCATGCACCACCACACCCGGCTAATTTTTTCTGTTTTTAGTAGAGAGAGGGTCTCACTCTTGCTCAGGCCGGTCTCGAACTCCTGAGCTCAAACAGTCTGCCCCTCTCAGCCTCCCAGAGTGCTAGGATTACAGGCGTGAGCCACTGTGCCTGGCCAAATATGTTTAATTTTGTAAGAAACTGCCAAACTGTCTTCCAAAGTGGCTGTATGATTTTGCATCTGTACCTGCTATGAGTGAGAAGAGTTCCTGTTGTTCTACATCCTCACCAGCATTTAGTGTTGTCAGTGTTTTGGATTTTAGCCGTTTGAATAGACATGTAGTGGGTGGGCTGACTTTTTTCTCGTATTCAGATGTATTATTAATATCTCCAAATCGCCATGAGAAATACATTTAACACTAATTAATGTAACATAATACTATTATTCAGAATCCAGATAAAGATAGACATTAGAAACAAGAGAACAAGCTCTTATGTTAATACTGATATTGATAACAATAACAACAATAATACCATAAATTTATATGTGAGTATTTTTTGAGTTTAGTTTGAAAACAAATGCCACCAAGAGAACATTCACAAGACATAGTTCTGATTAATGTGTATAAGCAATTATACTCAAAAGCTAAAAGAGACTTTGGTAACCATTGCGTAACAGTTCTCTCAAGATGCACTTTGGTTTTTGAGCAGTTGCTATGCTTCTATTTTTAAGTTTTTAAATTGTATATATTTAAGGTGTACAACTTGATTTGATATATGTGTAGTCATTGTGAAATAATCACCACAATCAAAATAATTAACATATTCATCACTTCACAAAATTACCTTTTTTGTCTGTGTATGGTGAAAACACTTAAGATCTACCCACAGTGAATTTCCGGCATACAGTACAGAATTGTTACCTGCGGTCACCACACTATTTGTTAGATCTCCCAAACTTACTCATCTTGCGTAACTGAAACTTCATACACTTCAACCAACATCTCCTCATTTCCTCCAGCCCCCAGCCCCCGGGAACCACCATTCTGCTCTCCGAGTCCATCAGTTCGACTGTTACAGATTCCACACATAAAAGAGATCGTGCAGTATTTGTTTTATACTGATTCTGGGTTGAGATTTTTCAGTGTCTTCGTTTCAGGTCTTTCAAGTTGCATATGTCATCATTAAAGCTGCCAACTCCCCTCGACCTGGAAACTGGATTTTGGAGCGTTCTCTGGATGGCACCACGTTCAGCCCCTGGCAGTATTACGCAGTCAGCGACACGGAGTGTTTGACCCGTTACAACATAACTCCAAGACGGGGGCCACCCACTTACAGGGCCGATGACGAAGTGATCTGCACCTCATATTATTCCAGACTGGTGCCGCTCGAGCATGGCGAGGTACTGTGCCACCCGGCCAGAGCTGTGTCCATCAGGGCCCCGCCCCAGATGTTACGATAGCCGTCGTAAGAGCCAACGTTAAACACTCAAAATGGAGCTCTCTCAATACAAAGATCTTTAATACAACTATCTAGCTCTATTTAAAGTAGCCTTGAATGGTGTCTGTTGTGATTAACTTTATAACCAATATAGTTTACCTCAGTGATTTCTTCTCTTCAAGGAGGTTCCTCCATCTTCGCTCTGCTGTGACTTAATCACAGGAACTCGGTCAGTTCCTCCTTCACAGCCTTGCCCATAGCACCAGGGCGAGAGCATGTCTTGCAGTATTACAGAGGGAGCTAAAGTGCTTCTAAAAGCTGTAGTTCCCAACTTTCTCCGTGAAGTTCTCCTTCCCATGGTGGGTGTTGGGCCCTGGGAGATGGCTCTGGAAGTGTCACAGCGCAGCACTGAACACGCCCAGGGCACACACTGCACCGAAGTCAGGGTGTAACGGAAACAATCCCTTCTTCAGTAGCAGCTGGCTGGGTGAGATAGAACCACAGACGCTCTCACGTGCTCTTCCTCTCTGCAGAAAGCCCTGTATTGTTTCAAGAGCAGAGATTAAGACAGCAGATATCATTAAGGCTTTTGGGGACTTTTTCCCTGTTCTCCCAGCCTGTTCATGGTGTTTAGAATTTGCTTCAGAGAAGTCAGTAGCCTAATGATAGGTGTTGAAATATCCTCACTGCACTGGGAGACATGGTTAAAGGATTTCCGGCAGTCTTTGAGACACTGACATGGATAACTTCAGTAAACTGAAGATATATTGAGATCATAGTAATCCATGAGTAGTTAAATGTTGGACAGATTTTTACAAGAAACCAGTTGCTTTGTTTTAATTTTTAGATAGTATCTTTGTAAAGATTATGTCCTGACATTAGACAACTAGGGCCATATTTTTGCATACTTAATATTGACATGTGTTTATTTCAATGTCTTCATCCCCAGATTCATACATCACTGATCAATGGCAGACCAAGCGCTGATGACCTTTCTCCCAAGTTGTTGGAATTCACTTCTGCACGATACATCCGCCTTCGCTTACAACGCATCAGGACACTCAATGCGGATCTCATGACCCTGAGCCGCCGGGACCCTAAAGACTTGGATCCTATTGTTACCAGACGCGTGAGTACAGGCCAGCCCTTCTGCCACTGTGGAAAGTTCATCTTGGTTAGGGGAAATACTCTTCTTTTTTCCATTTTCAACTGTTCTCCCCCCAACCCAGGTTGGCCTTTTTTTCTTCTCAGCTCTTATATTCTTATTTTATCAAAGATTGTCAGATACCATTTGTTGCAAATGCTACCTTTAAACTAGGTGATGGCCCTGACATCATGTCGTCAGGTTCCTCACCCTACCCCGTCCCCAGAGTGCCATCATGTAGTGAATGTCATGTGGTCTTTGTTCTTCACATTCTACTCTGGGTCCACATCTGATCTTTGGCAAATGAGGGTTTTCTTTTATCTCAAATTTTAAAGTTTGAGACATAATTTACATTCAGGAAAACATACAGATTTTAAGTATACAGTGCTCAAGGCTTGTGTGGACAAATATTTTCATATCCCTTTAATAACCCAGGAGTGGAATTATTAGGTTATGAGTTATGTTTAACTTTTTAAGAAACTGCTAAACTTTTATCCAAAGTAGTTGTATCCTTTTGCAATCTGACCAGCAATGTGTGAGACTTCTGGCTGTACCACATGGTCTCAAATATTTAGTGTCATCCATTGTTTTCATGCCGACTATCCTTGTATGTATATTGGCATCTTGTGATGTTAATTTGTATTTCTCTGATGACTAATGTTGAGCATGCACTTATTGGCATCTGATGAAATTTTTTAACCATTTTTAAATTGGGCTATCTGTCTTTTTGTTACTGACTTATAAAAGATCTTTATATATTTTGTGTACAAGTCCTTTGTCAGATGTATATATAGAGAAAAAATCTCTCTGTCTAGAGTTTATGTGTTCACTTTCCTATGACTTTTGATGAGCAGAAGTTTTAATTTTGAAGTCCAGTTTATCATTTTTTCTTTTATAGTTCATGCTTTTCATGTCCTCTCAAAAAATATTTGCTGATCTCAAGTTGACAAAGATGCTATCCTTTGTTTTCTTCTAGTAGCTTTATTGTTTTAGCTTTTATATCATAATTATCAAATTAATTTTTATATTTGGTATGAGGTAAGAGACAAGGTTCTTTTTTTCCTATATGCATTTATTATATAATTGTTCCAGCACCATTTGTTGTTAATACTTTACTTTCCCCTATTAAATTGTTTTGGTGCTGTTATTAAAAACTATTTGACCTTATTATTGTGCATGTATTTCTGGACTCTCTACTATTCTATTGATCATTAATCTATCCTTATATTAATAACAAACTTCCTTGGTTATTGTAGCTTTATAGTAAGTCTTGAGGTCAGATACTATAATGGTGCTAATTAATTCTTTTTCAAGATTGTTTTGGCTATTTTAGCTTCCTTATAAATTTGTAGAATCAGGTTGTTAATCTCTATAAAAAAAAATGGAGCCTGCTAAGACTTTCACTGGGAATCCATTGATTCTCTAGATCAATTTGGGAAGAATTTTGGAAGACATTTTAGCAATATTGAGTCATCCAGTCCATGAACATGCTATAACCCTTTACTTGTCTAGGTCTTCGTTAATTCCCCTTGGCAGTGTTTTATTGTTTATTTGTAAAGGTCTTATTTGATAATGCAAGAAAAAGGAAATCAAAGGCATACAGAGTGCACAATAAGACTAAACTATCATGACATGATTGTGTACATAGAAAATCTACAAAACTATTAGAAATAATAAGTGAATCTGGTAATGTTGCAATATACAAAATCAATAAACAAAAATGGATCACGTTTTTATATACTAGCAATGAACAATGGAAAACAAATCTAAAAAGAAATTTATCAACACTAACATGCAAATACATAAAGAAGTGGTGAGAGTAGATTTTAAGAGGAAAGCACTTTCTTCTGTTAATGTGATGATTTATATTTATTGATTTTTGTGTGTTAGACTAACTTTGCATCTGCGATAAATCTTACTTGTTCATGATTTATTATCCTTTTCATATAGTGCTATATTCAATTTCCCAGTATTTTTTAGGGTTTTCCATAGGATTTTGAAGATTACTGCATTGGTTTAAGATGCAGCCAAGTTGGGAGATTCTTTTAGACCCTTTTGAGCTCTTTTGAGGAGCTAATTGAGAATTATTTATTCTAATTGAGCACAAGGATCATTGTACATGAAATATAATTTTTAAATGTATATAGAATTGTATTTCAGATTACCAATAACAACTCTTAAACCACCTGAGATATTTGTTGATGTGTCAATACTTTTGTTTCACTTTTTGTTTCAAATAGAGGTTTTAATTTTTGTTTATAACTTTCTTTTCCCTTAGTATTACTATTCAATAAAAGACATTTCTGTTGGAGGAATGTGTATTTGCTATGGCCACGCTAGTAGCTGCCCATGGGATGAAACTACAAAGGTGAGTTCTAGTATTTTACATTTTACTAAAACTTCAAAATAGAGGTTATAGCTATAATATTTGCATTACTCGTTTTTATTCAAGGCAAATGTTGAAAAGTATAAAATCATGCTGCAAACACAAAAAAGAGTATTCGATAATTTAACTGGTTTTATTTTTTAGCAATTTCATTTTGCTTTGGACAATATATTTTTAATGCAGTCCTTACTGATTGTTTGTGGTAAAATATCCAAACATATAATTTACCATTTTAAGTGTATAATTTAGTGGCCTTATGAATTTTGAAGCTCTTCTGTCTATAAAACAGTCAAGCAAAAAACTTATGCAGTTATAAATTATATTTACATTTTTTTAAAAACGAGTTTTCCTCTTCACATTTTCTCCTTTTCCGTTTTTTGGTACCTAAATCAAGATAAAATAAAGTTTATTTGGTTTAGCATAATATTAGCTGAATAATATGACATCATCTCCTTTTAAAACACTTACATGAAGTTACTTCTTATTTTCTTCCAATCTTTGTAATTCTTTACCTCATGAATAGGACTATTTTACTAATGATGCTGAACAATGTATAGACGAACATCAAGAGAATTATTAAGAGGAGCTTCCAAGCCCTAAAGTCCATGTATATTTTTTAGAATGTTTTTGTTAGTTAAATCCTATTCTAATTTTGCTTTTCTCTCCTTCCTTCTGTTTGTAACTAGGTTATGTGTATACATTTTTCTCTAAAAATTAAATGCCACTTCGCTTTGATATAGTCATATAGTCTCCACTGTGACTGATAGATTCTTTGACTGATAGATTCTTTTTAAAATAAAATTGGGAAAAATAAGCAGGTAAAGTTTTCCAGTCGCGTTTTGTGTTCCTGTTGTTCAGAAGCTGCAGTGTCAGTGTGAGCATAACACCTGTGGGGAGAGCTGCAACACTTGCTGCCCCGGCCACCATCAGCAGCCCTGGCGGCCGGGAACCGTTTCGTCCGGGAACACATGTGAAGGTGAGGACTCTCAGAATGTGGAGAATGTGGTCTTTTTTCTTCCTAATATGTCTAAGTTTTTGATGTCTTAACAACTTTTGTAGTTCACAGATAACTTGTTTTCTCAGAAATTTCAATAGTTTCCAAAGCTGTAAATTACCTTAATAGAATTTAAGGCACTATTGCAGCATAAATATATCTTGATGGACTTGCTATTTTATCTACAGTACCCTTCCCCTATATTCATTTATTCTTTATTAATTTTGATATAATTTGTAAATAGGCAATATGGTCACAAGATCCTAACGTCTAACAATATAGAAAAATATATAATAAAAAAACATTACTTCCACTTCATCTCCATCCTTCCCACTTTTTATTATTTTTTAGTATGTTATTCCTAAAATTGTTATGTAAATAAAACATACATGAACATATTCCTACTCTCAAGAGAGTTCTTACACAGCAGATGATGTACTATGCATGCCAGTCTACACATTGCTTTTTATGTTTAACAATGTGTCTTGAAATTCTTTACATATTAACAATTTGAAATGCTGTTTTTTAAAAACAGTTGAACATAATTCCATACTTGGATGTAACATAATTTATTTAAACAGCTATCTATCGATGGGTATTTTGGTTGTTACCAGTTGGTTGTCAACACAAACAATGGTGCAATGATTAACTCTGTACATGTCATTCACAAGTGTCTACATACTTGTGTGAAATAAAATCCCAGAAAATGGTTTACAAGGTCAAAAGAGTAACTACCTTTATTATCTTAATAGTTCTTCCCAAATGTCCTGCATAATATTGCCTATATCTTATTAAAATTACTTACTCTAGAATTTTAATTTAATTTATAGTCATAGAAATTTAGGGAGGGAAGAGTCTTCTTTATATAGGATGTACTATGTAAATTAACTGAGATGTTGAAATATTCTCCTAGAATGTAACTGTCACAATAAAGCCAAGGACTGTTACTATGATGAAAGTGTTGCACATCAGAAGAGGAGTTTGAATACTGCTGGACAGTTCAGCGGAGGAGGAGTTTGCATCAGTTGCCAGCAGAACACCATGGGAATCAACTGTGAAACCTGTATCGATGGATATTACAGACCACACAAAGTAAGAGTACTTCTTCGCCATAGCTGAGTTTTGTTGTCTTCCCAAGGTGGAAAAGAGACTTGGCTAAATCTCAACCTCTGTATTGGAGACTCATTTCCTTTTGTAATGTTTCATTTGTATCCTTGCTATTCTAGTAGTGTTCTTTAGATATCTAATTCCTGCTCTATGTGTTCTGTCTTCTTGCTCAAAGTAGGATGTTCACTCATCATTATTCAACTTGAATTTGAGGGCCCATTAGCTTTGTTATCTTGAGTAATAATACTAACTGCAGACATGAAAATTCAGCCAATAACTAAAGCAGCTCTCTCCTGCCTGTAGGAGGCATTCAGCCAACCTTTCAGTGACTTGGTAGGTAGTTGTTTCACAGGTGCTCATGGTGGTCTGGTTATAATGTGTCTCTGAGAGAAAGCAGAATGGTGGGGGGGTAACAGTACTGGGGAAGAGTGACACTTTGCTAACGATGCTAACTGCTGTCACCATTAAAAAGATGTTTGCAGCTTCCTAGCTTGAGATCACTTTTCTTCCTGAGACCTACACCCCCTTGGTACCTCAAATCATTGTAATAATCTCATCTGCAATAAAAAGCTGATAACTTGTCACTGGTGTTAATGCTAATGTTGCTGTTATTTCTAGTCCAATAATCCAGGACAACCTCTGCCTTTCAGGTGTCTCCTTATGAGGACGAGCCTTGCCGTCCCTGTGACTGTGACCCTGTGGGGTCCCTCAGTTCTGTCTGTATTAAGGATGACCCCCATGCTGACTTACACAATGGTAAGTACTTGATTCCTTTTTGTGTGCGTGGAAGATTTGTACATAGTGGAACTATTATATCACTGTTGGGTAGCAATTTGGTGATGTGATTCTTTGTTGGATTCTTCTGTTCACCAGATATTTATTAAGTCCCTATTAGGTGTCAGGCAGTTTTCTGGGACCTGGGAATATATACTTGAACAGGATGGCCAAAGTCCCTGCTCACAGGCAGGTACTAAACACACAAGTACATGGGTAGTATAACGCCAGGTAGGGATAGTGCTGTGAGCATCAAGTAAGATTAGAATTAGCAATTGGTGGAGATGGGGTTAGAAGGGGACAATGTTGGGGTGATGAAATGGCATTTGAGCAGATAATTGAGCATTTGATGAAAGAAGAAATAAGGCTCAGTTTGAAGCCATATGTGGAAGATAGTAAATAGCATTTGCTCTGTTTAGCTCTTAGAAGACACTCAGAGAGCTTTTGCATACATCATCTCACAAAGCAAGCAAATCCTCTAGTTAACTTGGCAAATGTCAGTGTTCTTTCCCTTTAAAAAACTGGCAAATTGACTTGCAAATACCAGGGTCTCCTAAATAGGTTGCATCTGTTCAAACACTTCTGTGGCCCCACCAAATATTCAGCCACTGGCAGTTAAAATGGATATTGACCAGCAGGGATGAGTGTGCACCTGTGGGGCCCACCGGGCACGTGCAGGGTAAATTACACAACTGAATTCTTGCATGTGACTGGGGATGGGATGGTGATGATGTTGACGAAGATGGTGGTGATGGTGTTGGTGACATTTACCCTTGATTGGGTTCATTTAAAAAATATATCATTTAAACTTTCCAACACTAATGGGTCGAAATGGTTGAACCCATTTTACAGGCAAGGAAACTATAGCTGAGAGCAGTTAGGAAACTTGGCCAAGGTTACACAGCTAGAAAGTCTCAGAGCTGGCATTAAAAGCAAAGATGGCACTTGTTGCCCTCTGCCATTTGCCTCTGTGCTGTTTTTACAAAACTGTTTTATAATTTATTACCATACAGTTCTCCCATTTGAAGTATACAATTCGATGTTTGGGGTATATTTATGGGTGCAACCATTACCACAATCTAATGGCAGAACATTTTCATCACCCCATAAAGAAACCGCTTGCCAATTAGCTGCCACTCAACATTTCCCTCCAAACCCCTCCGCCCCAGCCCTTGGCAACCACTTACCTACTGTTTCTGTAAGTTTACCTATTCTAGACATTTCATATAAATGAAACCATATGATATTATATGTTGGTTTTTTGTGACTGGCTTCTTTCCTTTAGTATAATGTTTTCAAGGGTCACCCATGTTGTAGCATGTGTCAGTATTTCATTCCTTTTTATTGCCAAATGGTATTTCATAATATGGACATATGACCTTTAATATATCCATTCATCAGTTGAACATTTGGGTTTTTTTCTACTTTTTGGCTATTATGGATAATGCAGCTATGAACATTCATGTACAAGTTTTTTGTGGACATATGTTTTCACTTTTCTTGGGTATTTACTGAGGAATGGGGTTGCTGGATCATATGTTAACTCTGTGCTTAACATTTGGAAGAATTGCCAAATGGTTTTCCAAAGTCATTGTACCATTTTATATTTCCACCTTCTTCATCTCTGTTTTTTCGCTTTAAACTAGGAGTTGGCAAACTATGGCCCAAGGGCCAAATATGGCACACTGCCTATTCTTGTGAATAAAGCGTTAGTGGAACAGAGCTATAGCCATTTGCTTGCGTATTCCCCGTGGCTGTGTTTGAACAATAATGGCTGAGTTGAGTAGTCACAACAGAGACTCTATGGCCTAAAAGCCTAAAATATGCACTCTCTGGCCCTTAACAGAAAACGTTCCCTCACCCTGCTTTAAACCTCTTTTACCTTTGTGTTGGATCATTGCCATTGTTCTCTCTCCAGGGAAGTGGCCTGGGCAGTGTCCATGTAAGGAAGGTTATGCAGGAGAAAAATGTGATCACTGCCAACTCGGCTATAAGAATTACCCAAGCTGCGTCCGCTGTGACTGCAGTCCAGCTGGCAGTGTGAATGACGATCCGTGCACAGAGCCCTGTCTTTGTAAGGTAAGCAAGCGTGGAGGTCACAAACACCCCCAAGTTTCCTTCAAGGTTTTCTGAAAAAGAAACATGTTCTATTGGCTCCGACAGTCAGTTCTTGAGCAAAGCAGTAAAGTTTAAGAGAACTCCCCCTTGCCCCACCTCCTGGGAAGCATGACCTGTCACACCGAGTTGGCTGTACTGTGTGTCCTTGGATGGGCACTTGGTTTTCTTCTTTTGAACCTCTGGCAATGGCCATATAGTCCAGCGGCGTTTCTGTGACTTCTTAGATGAAACCAAACACCGCATACCTTTTCTTGGGCCTTGGCTTAATTCTTCTGTGACATTCTTTTCCAGCTTTGTGTTTGGAGGAGAACCAGGTAGATGCAAAATTTCTAAGAACACTAATTAAAGGCAGATAGGTTATTTTGAATTTCTCTTAAAAAGGAATTGAGCAGTCATAAGAACCACATTAATATAGTACAGTGAGGGGTTTTGTTTGTCCATATGATATTAATAAATAAGTTCCCAGTAATTCATAGGATTTTCCTTTGTACCTTATGTACTTATTTCCACATAAGCAGAATCTTAGGCACATGTTATATGTGACTGACAATAACCTTGAGTATTTATGAATAGGGCAATTAAATAGCCCTCTTCAGAGTTTAAAGTGCTTGAAAGATCAGCAAAAATGGAAGATTTAAAACAAAACCAAACAAAAAATCCATTTAAATGTAATGACTAAGCTCTAAGATCTCCAGCCTTGTTCTTGACTATAAAATCAAATATTTATTTCAAAATATCTATTCTGGAAACATTACTTTGGACTCTTAGTTATTTACCTGTTTCTGTTGTGGATCACTGAACACCTGTTTTGTTAATGTCATTTTAGTGAATTTAGACACACTGGTTGCAAAAGCTGACCTTTACCCTAACCTACAGGAAAACGTGGAGGGGAAAGACTGTGATCGCTGCAAGCCCGGATTCTACAACTTGAAGGAAAGGAACCCGCAGGGCTGCTCCGAGTGCTTCTGCTTCGGCGTTTCGGATGTCTGCGACAGCCTCTCTTGGCCCATTAGTCAGGTGGGAGATGGCCGGGATTTAATGTCTAGCTCTGCCAGGGCTGTGTTAGGAAGCGATGAAGATGACTTCCCCTGTGACACCTCTGTCATCACTTTGGAATGACAGTGGCAGAGTCAAAGGCAGCCCACCACTTGAAGTACCCCTAAAGTTCCCTTCTAGGCCACGCGCTTATTGCCATATACATTCCCCTATGGAAACAACAGGATGAGATGGCACTGCAGGTTTCTGCCGTGGGAAATGCATTGAGCGGGGAGGTCTGCTCTCAGCCCACCTGCCCCTGCTGGCCTCAGGCCAGGAAGACACCAGGACATGGGGTTTTGAGAATGTTCCAGCTCAGAGAGGCCTGTGGGTAGGAGGCACCGCTCCTGGGGCAAGGGTGGGAACAACAGCAGGTGGCACAAGGCTTATGAGCGCAGGCAAGTTGTTTTTGGAACATGGAGTTCTGGGGGCGATGGGATTGAGGGGGGTGCCAAATGGTATCTAGGGGCGGAAATAGAGTGTGATGGCTGGAGGAAAAGAGGAGTTGCTGGGCATGAGGCTGATCCACTGGTGACTACTGTGCCCCATGCTGCGGGAAGCACTGTCATCTCTATGTAGATGACAGATCGGGAGTACAGGATCTGGAGGTTATGGTTATACATTTTTTAGCCCTTGGGGCGACAAAGAAAGGGTAGTGAATTAGCAACAGACATTTTACTCAATGCATTTATTATTGATAATTTCTTTGTTTTTTAAAAATCTAAAATATATGTCTATGGTCTTTATGGTTTTGCTCATTTACTTGCTCATCATTGATCTGGATTTGGGATACATGAGACTCGTTCTCAGGTTTTCCTGGTCCTTTGACAAGTGGGAGGGTCAGGGGTTGTGTTAGCGCAGCCCTAGTGGAGCTTCCTGGGTCTGTCTCTTCATTGTGAAAATGTTAGTCCTGGATGGGGTGAAATCTAAGGTGACATCTATTTCATCTTCTAAAATTCTTGTATTTTTTTTAAGGTGAACAACATGTCAGGGTGGCTGGTCACTGACTTGATCAGCCCCAGGAAGATCCCGTCCCAGCAGGATGCGCTGGGCGGGCGTCAGGGGGTGAGCATCAACAACACAGCGGCCTCGCGGCAGCTGGCTGCGCAGTACTATTGGGCGGCCCCCGCCGCCTACCTGGGGAATAAGGTGCGTGGGCCTGGGGGTACCGAGGTCTTGGATGAGGATCCCAGAGGGCAGGGAGGAAGGCCTTCTGCTGTCTGCATTTTAAGCAGTCTTGTTGGCCACTTGAGTGTTGGCAGAGCCTCTTAGGCCTTTACGTCTGTTACACGGGAGCTTTCCGGTCCTCATCTGGTTTTTCGTTCCATCATTCAAACACAATCTGTCATCCTTCCCAGCCGGTTCCTACGCGGTCTGTTTGGCGAAGTCTTACCCCTTCCCCGACGGACTTCCTGCTTTCCCTTGGGTCGCCTGGGCCTTTACGCAGTGTTAATCCCAGTCTTGAGTTTAGTTGGCCAGGGACCCTGCGTAGCGCCCCTCGGCTGAGCAGAGGGTCTCACATCTAGGAAACAGGGGTGTCTCCACCCCAAGACTGCTGTGCGGTCCCTCACCAGCAGTGTCTGGACAGTGTCTCGAGTATGAAGTTCACACTTAGGGATAGGTAGAGTACTTTCTGTTTGGTTTTAAGAATACGTAAAATGGTGATTCTGCAACGTGGAAATTCACCTATAAGATAGAACCTTCCCTTCAGTGACGTGTTTTCATCCCCTCCCCAATTACGCCCCCTCTCTCCAATTCTAATTGAACCAAAGATACATCCGGGGGAATATATCTCAGTGTAGCTCTCCACTCCCCTTCCCCAGAGTTCGGTTTGATTTAAAATAATGGTAAGCTTTCATAGTAGTGTAGCCTTGTAGCTTGGTAAGTTCTTACTTAATTTGATGGTTATATTTTAATTTATAGCTTGTTTTATATTATATATTTTAAGGGTTTTTGAAAATGATTATTTTTTTCCATCAAATTATAGGCCTAGAGCATGTGTTCTATTTATAATATGATCTTATAAACAAAGCTCAATGATTTTTTTTTCCTCTTGAGATCACGTCTCCAGTTTTATGGACCCCAACTGGTTTTGAACATTATATTGTTGTCACATATCCATCAGAAAGAAAATCTCTGTTTTGTATTAAAGGATATCTGATCAGGAAGAAATACCTTTTGGTCCTTTCTTTAACTAGCAGATCAAACATATTCCTTATTTTTCTGCAAGTAGGACAATGAAATCAAGGTGTGGAGATTATAGTCAGGGGTCAAATTCCCCACCCCTAAATTATTTAAGTGAAATAAATGCCTATTGTATGATGAACAGAAGTTTATAGTAATTTCCCTGGAGGTCTCTAAGAGGAATACATTTTTCTTCTGTGCAGTCAAACATATCCTGCATTTTTGTAATATGGATTAAACAAAATACTCACATAATGTGCTTTCCTTTCGCTGCCTTTAATGCTAATCTCCTCACCCCTGGTGGCGCTAGGACAGCGTGCAGCCTGGTTGTGTCCAGGTGGCTCCCAGTGGCCGCTTCCTCTTACTTAGGGGCTGGGGTTGTTTTCCCCTTTGGTGCTCATTCTCGTTTAAATGTTTCAGCTGACTGCATTTGGTGGATTGCTGAAATACACAGTGTCTTACGATCTTCCAGTGGAGACAGTGGACAGCGACCTCATGTCACACGTGGACGTCGTAATTAAGGTCATTACTTTTGCACTGCTTTGCTATAGAGCTAAGGGCTTAGAGGGGTGACAGTTTATGACCGAAAGTAGTTGGTGAGGCCCTCCCAGTGAGGAGGCGGTGGCCAGGTGACCATGCAGCAGGGCTTGGCCTCGCACGGACACCGCTGAGATGGTGAGTGTGAGACTGTCCTTGGGCACTTCTAGAGTCACCTCAGAGCAGCACCTACCACTCTTCCCTTTATCCCCAGCCTGTGCCCATCTTTTCGCATTTACAAAGGAGACGGGTTTTTGCTCTGAAAAACTACCCTTTTAAGTCCCTTTTTTCTCTTCTGCCACTTTGCCTCCCAAATGAACCAATAAGCAGTGCTTGGCAATGTGGGGACAACAGATGTGTCCCCATGTTGTCCTTGACTACCATCCTGTCCCTGAATCCTCACTCCCCACAAAGAGACCCAGCTCAGCCTCGGCCAGGAGGACTCCCAAGCGGGAACGTCCGCGGGTCTGGGGCACTTCTGGGCAGAGATGGCTTCAGGTTTTGCCTCCAGTGCCCTTTTACCTGGAGCGATCCCCTCCTCCAGCCCGAGCAATTGGAAACCGCAGAAGGTCAATCGCTTTTGTTAACAGTAATCTTGTGAAAAGCTGGAGGTATATTTACATACTTTTTCTACTTCTGTAATTTAGTTAAAGATTAGGGGTGTCAGATGAGTTGCTCTGATAAAAGCTGGGGCAAATGCATGACTTTGTTTCTTTTCCAAGATCCCAGCAAAGTACACAGTCGTGGTTTATTACCCGAGTCCGTCTAAGAGCAATACAATGAAGCACCTTTGCTCTGAAGTTTCTGGGCCAAGAGTTTTATACACACCATTACATGTTTGTCACAAGAAGCTAAGCACAGTTGAAAAACCATGTTGCTGAATACAAAATTGGATTTTATTTTTCATCAATAAATTGAGTTACAAATATATTATCTCTTCTTTTTAAATGTTAGGGAAATGGACTCACTCTAATCACACAGGCTGAGGGCCTGTCATTGCAACCCTACGAAGAGTACTTCAATGTGGTTAGACTTGTGCCTGAGAACTTCAGAGATTTTTATAACAAAAGGGAGATCGATCGTGACCAGCTGATGACTGTCCTTGCCAATGTGACCCATCTTTTGATCAGAGCCAACTACAATTCTGCAAAAATGGCTCTCTACAGGTATGTATTGAAAAGGGAGGAAAAACTTATGGTGACGGTATTTCAATCTAGTCTTTATTATTACACGCTTTAAACTTATTTGTTATTTTAAGGACACAGCTAAAGGAACTGACTGTCCTAAAAAGATATAAATTTTATAAATATATTAATAATTGTATTGAAGATATAAGAATTGTTGTCCACGGCAGGTGTATCTAGTGGTGACACACCTGACATTAGGATCAGAATCTTTCAAGGGGGATTTTCCAGGAACGCCTGATGAGTAAGCAGCTGTCTGGACTGTGTCGCATCTGCTTCTCACTCTCTTGGTGTTAATGATCTTAGGTTTTAGACAGTCTATTTAAGCAGATGTGTCCATCCATGGACATCTTATTACTTTGAGAAGGACAGTTTCTGGCAGTGCCTTGCCAAGCATCAGAGTTGGATGCAGGTAACACAAACACAGTATGACGCATTTACAGATAATCTCTATATTAGTGATAAGGTAATCAAATGGATCAATTTCTACGAAGGGCTTTCCAAATAGGCAACATCAGACCCTTCTCACGGTAATCTGTGGGCAATAGAACACCTTTGCACCAAAAGTAAAAGGCATTTCTAGGGAATAATGATGGCTCCCAGAGAGTGTATTATTTGAGTTAAATCTTCTGGGAACCCATCTTCTTTGAGGTGTAGGATGTCATTTGTGAGCCTGTAAGTCACTTAACAACCCCTATCTGTTTACAGGTTGGAGTCTGTCTCTCTGGACGTAGCTAGCCCTAATGCTATAGACCTGGCGGTTGCTGCAGACGTGGAGCACTGTGAATGTCCCCAAGGCTACACAGGGACCTCCTGCGAGGTGATGCTTCTCCTCTCTTCCTGTCTTCTTCCTTTCTTCCTTTCCTAATGGGAAAACAGTGCACTGGAGGTGACGTAATCATAAACATTTGGATTTTAAATTTAGAAACTCAAGGTTTACCTTTGGCTCAGACTTTTTTGGGCTATAGGAACATTAGAAGTCACATTGTTAAGAGAAATCTGACTCCTCTGCCAGGGGTAGGCTGGGGCACCTGGAAATCCCCTGAGTCAGTGCTGCCCTCTTGCCACAATCAACAGGAAACTTGCAGGACCTGTGCCATAGCCTGCATTTCTAAGGAGGATTGAACTTAATTGTGTTTGAACATTTACAAATCACCTGCAGGAGGTCAGGGTGGCTTTAGACAAGCCAGGTGCATTTTGAGACCCTTTATGGCCCTCACTATTTTACTCTGGTGGGCTCCACCTCACCTGTGAAATATATAAAAATGCACTTGCAATCATCAATAACAGTAATCTGTTGCTGAAGTAATTTTGAAATATATTTTGAAACTATTTGGACATAAGTATTAATAACAGCTCTTTTTTACTAGGAACTTTCCATGTGTTTGGCACTATTCTAAGTTCTTCCCATATGTTACCTCTTTTAATCTTGACAATAACCGTATTTGGTAGGTACTCCAGATGCTTTCTATTCTATAGATTAGGAAATGGAGGCACAGTGAAATTAAATAGCGTGACCAAGGCCATACAGCTAGGAAGTGGTCATCCTGCGGTTTGAACTTCATCTGAGCTGTTGGCTACCATATAATACCACCTCCCACATGTTTATCACTGACTCTGATTACGTACATTCATCATTGGATATGATTTCTTGGCAATCATTTTTACAAAGTGAGAAAATTTCACTATAATTTGTTTTTTATGAATCTTTATCAATCATAAATGTTGCAGTTAAGAAATTTGGTGACCTTAATATTTCATAATGTAGATATGTAAGTAAATATTTTTATTTCTATTTAATTTATCTATTTTTTATATTTTGGAACCCATGAATTTTTTTTAGGTCCCAAACATTTATTTTGAGGCCCAGCAAATGTTTGTAGGTCCTCAGCCCTGCATGCATAGTGCTTAATGGATAAAGGCCTAAGTGTGCACACCCCTAAGCCCACCTCAGCAGGTGGTATGTGGGAATATGGGAGCAGGCTTGCAGAGGCAGGGGGACCCTGGAAGTAGAAGCCACTGCCCGCTTGACCAAGAGGCAGTGAGCGGTGGGCAGAGGCTTCTGAGTATGCCACATCAGCCGGGCTTTGGAGGAAAAGGGCTGATGGGCACGGGATGGCAGATCGAGCAACACAAGAAGCTTAATATAAGTTTTCAAGTGTTTCTGTTAAGCAGAATAATTCATTCTTTAATCAAACTCTTCTTCAGAGGCTGACTTACAGAATCAGGCAGCCACCAGCAGAGAATGGAAATCTCTGCAGAGCGTAAGCCACCACGAACACCTCCGGGCCGATGCCTACTCGATGCCCACCCGCAGACTGGCCCCTGCTCCCCAGGGGAACACGATTGGGTGGAGGTGTTAGGGGACTTTCACAATGTCTGTGTGAATGAATGCCTTTGTGCATTATTTGTATAATTAAAATACTCTTTAAGAATTCTTTTAAAACACAAATCTAAGCCCCCTCCTCCCATACGCCCACGAGAGTGTGCTGGCTTCCAGATGAATCATTCCCAAGTCTGCACTTAAAGGCATTTAGTGTTTGCTGGAGCCCTTGGCAGCTTGCGGTGGACGTGGCCTTGGGGGTGTGCACACGTGACCCCGACTCATTCCACGGCACAATGGGCACACTGTCTACCTGCTCTGTGTTCCACATGCTATATCTACAAAGTAGAGATACTATTTCTCAGGCTTGTCATGAGAGTTAAATGAATTTCTGTGTGTGAGGTGGTTCCCGTTCCCCGTGGGCAGGGCGTGGCATCCTTAAATGAATGCCCACACAGCCTGTCCAGGCTGAGCCCTCAGAAAGCGCATCTGTAATGTTTGCTCAGTTAAACGGATGCAGTTTGACACAGACCTGTACTTGATGGCAACCTTTAATGAATTATAAGCAAACGGGGAAAAAATTAAGCTGAGAGGATAGAAATCCTCTTGATTGAAACATTGGTTAGGTGGCTAAATGTCCCACAATTTCTAGTTTAAGAATATTGCAGTGACTCTGGGAGGCCGAGGCGAGTGGGCGAGTGGATCGCTCAAGGTCAAGAGTTCGAAACCAGCCTGAGCAAGAGCGAGATCCCGT
>VBSM01003157.1:4730451-4760023 GCA_008086735.1 Cheirogaleus medius
AAAAAACTCTGGGAAAACTAAGAATAGAAGGGAAATTTCTTAAATAATAAAATTATATAAAAAAAAATACCAAGGATGGGGTCTTTGCAATGAAAGTGCTAGTATTTTTAACATAAAATACCATAAGAATATTAATAAGCATTTAATAATCACACCCACTTGTACATTATATAATGCCTTATAGTTAGTTCAGATAAACTTTTCAAACAATACCTCTTTCATGCAGTATGTGTTGAAATAGGGCTTAACAAATATGTGGCTAATCTTGAGAATAAACTTCGGGACAGCTATAGGGCAAGAGACTTGTTTTTTAACTTCCACTTGGAATTCTTTTAGGCCCTACAGTTGAAGCCAAGCCACACTCCAGGTTCCAGTGGGTTTCCTCCTCGTAGATGGGGTGAATGTATATGCTAATCAGCTGTACCCTCTTCACGCTCCTTGCAAAAGAGATTGATTGAGTCACAGAGCTAGGGAAATTCATCATCAGATCCATGGAGAAAATCTCAGCATGACGCCCCAATTGCTTATTGTCTTTAGAGCCTAATTTTTCTTTTTTCTGTGAGTAAAGCATCTGTAAAAGTGCACGAGGTGGTGGTTTGCAGGCTGACTCTGTGTCCTCAGGTGCACAACTTCCAACAGCTTGACGGGGCGGTTGCATTTCTCATGTCTCTTGTTTGCTGTTTGGGTTCACAAGGCCAGCCTCTCACAGGCCCCTGCCAGCGTTCGTGCCGGGGTGGGGGTGGGGGGGTGGGGGGGTGGTCAGCATGCCATGGTTGTGCCACCTGTGGCTCGTGTTACAGCTCGGCTGAAAGCCTGGATTTCTCATGATTCTCTTAATATATTTTTACAAAAATATATACTCGTATTAAAGTGAAAATGCTAAATAGCAACTGACCTTAAAGCTTTAACTACAATAAATAATAATAATTTTTATGGTTTTAAGTGTTCTTTGGAAGTAATTTTAGATTTACAGAAGAGTTACGGAAGTCCAGAGAGTTCCTGGGTAGCCTTGGCTGGGCCTTGGCCCAATGCCACCCACTCCCTCCTCCCCCAGCATACCCTCTATCCACGTGGGGAAGCACAACTGTTTCTTTCTTAAGAGACATTTTAAACCAGCAAAAAAGGTTTTTGTATCTTTTCATGTATTTATCATTTCCAGTACTCTTCATTCCTTGGTGTAAATCCACAAGTTTGTCAGGGACCACCTTTCCGCAGCCTGAAGAACTATTTTTGTCATTTCTCTAGGGCAGGGGTCCTCAAACTTTTTAAACAGGGGGCCAGTTCACTGTCCCTCAGACCATTGGAGAGTTCGCGCTGTGGGCCTGGGATGAGTTGGCTGCTAAGCAGGACAGGCAGCGATGGCAAAAACACCAGGCAGGCTGGATAAATGTCCTTGGCAGGCTGCATGTGGCCCGCGGGACGTAGTTTGAGGACGCCTGGTCTAGGGAAAGTCTGCTGGATGACAAATTCTCTCATCTTTTGTGTATCTGAAAAAGGCTTTGCTTTGCCTTCAATTTTGAAATCTGTTTTTGCAGATACCTCTTTCAGGACTTTAAAGTCGTTCTGTTGGCTTTGGACTGTGTTGATTCTAACTGTGCAATTTTGTGCTGTTCTGTCTCGTTTCTCTGCCTACCTTTAAGATTTCTTTGTACCGGTTTTGAACAATTTAACTACATGCCTTGGTGTGGGTTTCTTTATGTGTATCCTCCTTGGGGTTGATTGAGCTTCTAGAATTTGTGAGTTTGTTGTTATCAAATCATGAAATTTTTGACCAAAAATCTTTTCTGCTCCCCCCTATAGTTCCAATCTGATTGCATGTGATATTGATGCACGGATGACTGACACTGGGTTCTTTTAAGTTGCTTTTTTCTATTGCTATCATCAAATTCACTGGTCTTTTCTCTTGCAAAGTCTAATCCAATGTTATGCCCACCCAGTCAATGTTTCATTTTGGATATGATATTTTTTTAGCTCTAGAAGTTCCATTTGGTTCTGTTTTATATCTTGCATTTCTCTCTTCACTGTGTTTATTTTTCCTTTAAATCTTTGAATGTGTTTATGATAGCTTTTTAAATGCCTGCTAAGTCTTTCATCTGTGTGATTTCTGACATGTTTCTAATGACTGATTTTTCTCTTGATTATGGATCACATTTTTTTTTCTTGTTTCTCATGTCTAGTAGTTTTCATCTCCCATTTAAAAAAATACTTTACTTGGAAATAATTTTAAATGTATCCAAAAGTTGTAGGAATAAGAATAGTGCTTAGAATACCTGCCATTTACCCAGATTTCCCTATTGCTAATGTTTTCTCCCACTAGCCTTTGTAGTCTCATTGTCTGTCTACCTGTCTAATTATGATATTTTTTTCTAAACTACTTGAGAATAAGTTGCATACGCTATGGCCTTTTATCCCTAAATACTTCAGTGTGTGTATCCTGAAAATAAGGATATTTCTTCTATAACTGTAGCTCAGTTATCAACTTAAGTAAATTTAACATCCGTACTCTCCTTTTTCTATCTACGACCTGTTTTTCAGTTTTGTCAGTCAACCCAATTATCCTGTAGCATGTTCCCCTCTAGGACCGGCCCCCATCTGGGACCAGATGCATTTTATTGTAAAGTCTTTTCCAGCTCTTTTAATCTGAAGTATTTCCACTGATTTTCTTTGTCTTTCATGAAATTCACATCTTGAACGATACAATCTTTTTTTAAAAAAATAAAATGTCCCTTATTCTGGGTTCTTCTGGTGTTTTCTCATGGGCAGAATCAGGTTGTGCATTTCAGGCTGGAATCTTCCTCAGTGACGCGTGTCTCTCAAGGCACCACCTGTGGGAGCCCCAGGGTCCATCTGCCCTCACTGGTGGGATTAATTCTGATTATACAGGCAAGGTGTTGGTCAGTTTTCCCACTGTATGTCATAGTAACTCTTCTTTCCTTTTGCAATTAGTAAGCAGTCTGAGGAAGACACTTTAAGACCATGCCAGCATCCTATTCTTCATCAGAATTTCCTCTTAGATTTAACAGTCTCATGATTCTTGCCTAACCACTACTTACTATCATTATGTTTGCAAAAGGATAATCCTTCACTTCCAGCACTTGCTCATGCATATCAGTGGCACACAGGTCCCTGCTGTGGTAGGAACCCTCCCTTCTCCACATATGTGTATTTATTTACCTTGTTTTCTCTCATACTCAGGGGATCCAAAGATGCCTACCTGTGTCCAGGGGGAGGGTATCGAGTACTTTTTGATTGCATGATGAAGATTGTTGAATGAATATTGTTGCATTGCCGAGTTTCTGGATTTTGTTGATTTCCTTTAAAGAATGTGGAAGTGTGTTTTGGCAGGCAGTTAGATTATTGCAGGTCAGCTTGATTGTTTCAAGGGTTGTTTGTAAGCTTTGTTAGGGTAAGTCTAGCATAGCCTCTACTCTATAGTAGGGTTAGCCCTACTGTTAAGGGGTTTCCTAGGGTCTCTACAAAGTGCTAAGTATTTCTCAGGGTTTCCCTACACTGAGTGGTGAGAATTCTAATGTCCCTTAGCTCTGTGTGAGTTCTGAATTTTTCAGCTTACAGCTCACCTGTGTTTCTTTGTCTGGCCTCCTGGAGTTTCACTATATGCTTTAGAAGCTTACCATGCAGTAGCTATATTCAAAGGGGTCCCTGTGCAGATTTCTGGTGCTCTAACTCTGTGAAGCTCCAGTACTCTGCCCCAAATCCCACCTGGTCCAGCCCCCCAAACTCTGAGCTCTGTGTCCTCCATGCAGCAAAACCACCATGCTGACTTGGGAACCCCCCACCCCACTTCCTGGCAAGTGCCTCGACATGCGATCGTGGGACTTGCCTCGATCACTCCCCTTGTCCCAGATGCCACAGCCCTGCACCAGCTGCTGTCCAGTCCCTGAAAGCAGTTGTTTGACATATTTTGCTCCAGTTTTCTAGTAGCTTTCTACAGGTGGGCAAGGCTAGTACTTGTTACTCCAACATGGTCAAAGTGAAAGTTCTCAGGTTTCTCATTTATACAAATTACATTTTTAAAAATTAGTTAATCTGAAAATATAACTTAGAGTTTGGTGACTGGTTTTAGCATTTTTGTCTTTTGTTTTTCACTTGGACTTCCAATTGTCTGTAGATAAACCTGAAAATCCTGTAAGGAAACCCGAACTGATTCTTTTTCATGCATGTGCCTTAGGCGTGCACGCTCAACACCACCGGGGACCACTGTGAGCGGTGCTTGCCCGGCTTCTACGGGGAGCCTTCCCGAGGGACTCCCGGAGACTGCCAGCCTTGCGCCTGTCCTCTCGCCACGGCCTCCAACAAGTAAGCCCTGAAGCTCCACCGGTGGCTCCTGCGGCCTGGCCGGGATCCCGCCGAGATGCGTACTGACGTCTCCAGAGCAAGACTCTGCGTGTGCAATTAGAGTGTGAATTTTGCCCAGGGGTGGTTGATTTGGATTAGAGACAGAGGGGTGCATTATCTTCTGTAAAAAATAGTTTGGCATATTAAAGTATGCAAGAAAATCTGTGTGGTAGCAAGGACCTATGCACACTGTCTAGCCCTCTTGCTCTAATGTTGGTCATCAGTTCTTCCACAGGTGTATATTGTGCACCTGCCACTGGGCAAGGAGGCAGAGGGGATACAGAGAGGAATAAAACGTTGTGCCTGGGCTTAGGGAGTATTTGTTCTAATGACCAAAATATGTAAATATGAGGCTTCATGGGAATGATCTGAATTCACTCATTGATTCAACAAATATTTATTGGGTGCCTAACTGTATAGGGTGTCACAGCAGGTACGCTGAGTATCGCACTGGTCACACCTAGCTGCCACCACCAGAGTTCGGACTCATAGGTGGCCATGACTTTAGTGGAGATCCATCCCCCAGACGTTGGGGCAGAGGGAGGGCACTGTCCAGTGTACCTGGGTGGGTGCAGGACTGACCCTGAGGAAGCCCTTCTCTCAGACTTGGAGGAGGAGGGGGAGGAATTCCACTGGCCGCATAGACGGGCTTTCCAGCCAGGAGGAGCTGGGTGCGCCAGGGCGGCAGCAGGGACCGCCGTGCTGCTGGAGGAACTGTGGCTGGCCCTGGAGCAGAAGGCCTGGGGGGCGTGGAGGGAGGCCTGCCGGGCAAGGCCTTGAATGCCATGCCAGGGTGTGTGTTTCTGGTTTCTGGTTTCTCCTGGTCTCTCTCTCACTGGTTTAACCATCAGAACTCTTTCTCCACTCACTCCCAAAGAAGTCTCCACAGGGATCTTTTATTTGAGACTCCAGGATATAAAAAGGATGCAGTCCTGGTGACTTGCGATACAATCAGGGGTACTGTCAGTCACCCCAGGCAGGCCTCCCGAAGACACAGGAAGAAGATTAGAAGGGACTTCAGTCAACAATCGGGTCCTTGGGAGCCGCAGGAGCCTCCTGAGCGTGCCGTTTAGAGAGCTCACTCTTGCTCCAGCGTCAGAAGGGCTCTGAGGAGGGAACACAGTACCAGGGAACTCAGGAGAGGAACTCGCTTCCCAGGGGCGTCTGAGCAGGCCTCCTGGGGAAGTGGCAGCTGCCTTGGGCATTGGGCTGAGCTGGGTTAACCCAGGCAGGAGGGGCAGAAGCAAGGGCCTTTCGGGCTGAGGGACAGAGGAGCAGGGAGCAGTGAGAGTCCAGTGCCCAGGAACGTGGGTGGAAGACAGGTGAGTCTTGGGGTGGGAAGTGGGTGCTGGGTGGCCCGAAGCCTTTGGCTCCCAACTAAGGAGCGAGGACTCATTGAAAATTTGTAAGCACAGGAGTGGTAGAAATTAAGCATTTAAAATATTTAGAAATTCTGCACCAGCCATTGGAAAATTGCATTTATTTCTGCTTTGTCAGTTTCAGCCCCACCTGCCACCTTGAAGAAGGAAACGAAGTGGTCTGTGACCAGTGTGCTGTGGGGCATTCAGGAGCTTGGTGCGAGAGGTACTCTGTGTTGCTCCACTGGTTTCAGAAAGCTGCATTAACATTTTTTAAAAATTAAATATAAATTCTATGTGCTTATTTTTAAATGTGTAGTTAAGTGTGGTTTTGGAGTTTTGAGGCATAATCATCATTTCATAGAATCATAGAGAAAAACTGATATATCAGTTAAAAAATGAATGTTAGAACTTGCTGGGAGTTTTTAAAGAATGGTATCTCTCCTGGAGCTAATCTGAGTTCTCATCAGTAACAATAGGGAGCAGCAAGGAGTCAGAATTTGTGGTTCACACGTTGGAGGATTCCATTGCTCTGGGCAACTCGCATGTGGCAGGTGGTTTGATTTAATAGCCGTCTTCCTGGAAGACAGCTGGAAGCCCCTGTTGTCTTTCCCCACATGGATGTCAGAGCCCAGCTCTGGCCAAGCCCACGGGAGAGCTGCGTGGCCTACCGAGCGTCAGGGGTGGGTCGAGTTGGTCCTGGACACGGGTGCACATCCGCTGGATTTATGCCTCATTTTGGACGCTCTCCCCATTTGTCAGGACGGGTGAAGGACGTCTGTGAATCCTCGACGCGGAGTTGTGTCCCTTTCGCAGTAAATCTTGGGGAGAAGAGTCTGGCTGATTTATTAGCCCTTCGGGGAGTCCCGGGAGAGTGGGGTAAGGTCTTGAGTAATTGCGTTTGTTCGATCTCACTTTCAATCTTTGATACAGATGCTCAGACGGTTACTATGGAAACCCGACAGTGCCCGGGGAATCCTGTGTTCCGTGTGACTGCAGCGGCAATGTGGACCCCTTGGAGGCTGGTCACTGCGACTCGGTCACCGGAGAGTGCCTGAAGTGCATGGGGGACACAGACGGCGCCCACTGCGAAAGGTGTGCTGACGGGTTCTACGGGGACGCCGTGACTGCCAAAAACTGCCGCGGTGAGTGCGAGGGGCTGTTGTTTGTCACCACAGAAAGTCTCCATCCGTCTACTCACATGTGTCCAACAGGGCCCAGCCTGTTAGGTGGCTTTATCTTGAGGGGTTGCTTGTGTTAACGCAGGGTCTCGAAGTGATCCAATAGAGACCCGAGACCCAGTTCCTCTCTAGCTACCCTAGGGGAGCTTGGTTAGCTGCTCTCCGTGAAGGTCAGTGGCCTGGAAGGTGTGCACCCTCCCAGTTGAGGAGGAAGGGAGCTTTACAAAGTGCCAGCCCTGCCCCCGGGACTGAACTGGAGGAAGCGTGATGCTCAAAGCCCATCCTGTCTGTGTGGGAGATGCCCAGGGGTTGCAGGAGGCTGATGGGATTCCGAGAAGAAGGGTGGGAAACGGTGAGACTCCGACCCTGGAAACTGCATAAGCAAGGCGTTGGCACGCCTTCGCAGCCTGTGCCTCGACTACCCTGCCCCGTCCCACATCGCTCTGCTGAGTTCTGCCTCGAGCCTGGAAATTATGCACCATGTCAAACCACTCACAGAGAAAAGTAGATTTTCATGTACCTGAGATGACCTAGCCTTAGGGATAACTCAGCTCTCAGGCATTTTTGGCACAGTCTTGAAGAAGGAGTGAAGAGTGAAAGTGGCAATTATAAATTATTTCGGTAATTTCATACAAATGCCCAAATCCTACTACGATATTACAACGTGGAGACACAAGAGGGCGGTAGCGACACAGAAATAGTATTTTCACAGGCCCGCCTTAGAGATTGAACATGTTTTATAGCCCTGGGCCAATCTACCTCATCTTCAGCAGAGTGGCCGCCTTGGTTGGGCATCCTACCAAGATACTTATGATAACTGGTATTTCGGTAATGCTGCAAAGTGTACAGAATGTTTTCACAATCCTCATGTCATTTCTTTTCATCTTTTCTGCAAGCTCGATGATTCATTCCTTTATTCATACACTATAAAGTGTCTGGTATTTCCCAGGTACTATACTAAGTAGCATGATAGGTAGCTGGAGAATTATGGTCCAAATCTATTGGGAAGCTACACATGATGATGGTATAGGGGAGAAGGCACACCTGTGAATGCCAAGATTTGGAGTCTAACTAATGTGGGGTTGATTCCAGGACCGACTGTACTGTGTGACATTGGGCAAATTTATTAACCTCTCTGAGCCACTATTTCCTTAAACATGAAATGGATGTAACTATATGTATATACAAGGCCTTTCTGAGAAGTCAATGGGATAACAAATTTTAAGTTCTAGACATTAAATGGTTGCTATTATAATTACTAGTCATAAAATGGTACTTTTATTATTTTTCTATACCAGTGCTGTCCAACAGAAATATAATGACATATGTAGTTTAAAATGTTCTAGTAGCCACATTTAAAAAAGTAAAAAGACATAGGTGAAATATATTTTAGTAATATATTTCATTTAATCCAATGTATTTTAAAAATCATTTTGTCATGTAATCAATTTTTTAAAGTATTAAATATTTACTTTCTTTTTAAATAGTGATTCTTCAAAATTCAGTGTATATTTTATAGCCCAGCTCAATAAGGATGCTAAATTTTCATCAGAAATTTTTGATCTGTATTTAAATCACATAAAATTTGCAGTTGGAAAGATGGTTCAAACATATTGAAAAGTTTCCTATCTTGTACCAGAGAATCATTTTCCTTAATATTGGCATCCATGTTGACAAAGCTGCTTCAGGACTTAATTTGAATTCAGTCAGAGATCCATCTCCTGTGGTGCATCAGACACCTCCCACGCATTCGGTGGACAGGTGTGGTTAGTGGCCACCACGTAGCAGCAAAGGTCCAGGGCAATGAATGACCTCCCCAGGGTGTGCATGAAGGCCGTGGAAGCAAGGACAAGTCACCTGTGCCAATGATCTGAGACTGGAAGGGTGGGAAGGTGGGAAGGAGATGCCCAAGAAGACTGGCGGGTGCCGGGAAGGTGTGGCCCAGGCAAGCGGGTGGGCTCCGCCCCAGGCAGAGGCTGGAGAGAGTGTGGCCCGAGTGGAAGAGACAGAGGCTGGAGGGGCAGCAGTCCTGGGTGACAGGTGGAAGGCACCACGTGGGAAGGGTCTCGGGTACAGTGCTGAGATGACAAGGATATACTGTCCATCCCATCTTGGGCCTTACCGGCAGCTCCCGCAGACTCCGAGCAGCCCAGGTGTGACCAGAGCTTTGCATCTGGCCATTCCCTCTGCCGCCATCGCTGTAGAGAGATCTCTGCGGGGTGATGGGAGGGGAGTCGGGACCACAGAAGAATCCTGCTGGCAGAGTTAATGAGGGCTTCAGGTAGGGCTTTGCCATGGAGATCAAAAAGGAGATAAGAAATAGGTCTTAGTGGGAAGCGGGGAGCAGGGTTAGAACAGGGAGGATTTGGGTCTGGGTCTGGGCTCTCTCTAGTTTCTGATATTCACACTTTTTATTCCTTTGTCATCTCCTCTTTCACCTCCCCCAGGTTTGATGAGGCAGATTCCTATGAACTGTTTCTGGATATTTCACTAGAAATCCTTCTATTTCTATAATAGGGGTGATTTCCCAAGGGTCCCCACACTCTTAGATAAGACTGCACTGTATTAGGCGAAGCCAAGTGAGAATGCTAGTGTTTTTTATTATTGACCTTTAAAAAGGCAAATTCATATGGTTTAACCCAATATTTATCTTTTTACTCACCTGTGTCCCCAACTATCTTGAAGCTTGGTAAGAGAAGGAACCAATCAGTCAATTTTGCCTGCCTTGCTCTGGGATAGCAGCCACAGTAGTGGGTGTTGGGGGTGTCACGCAGGTAGAGTGGCACTGAGGGAGGTGAGGACCGTGGGAGCTTGAATAGTAAAAGAACTTTATATGCAATGAGTCAAATGGGTATATTTATATTGTGGGGTACTTACAAGAATTAAAATATGTGTAAAGTACTTGGCTAGTCAGTAATTGACAACTATTCTAAATTAATATTATTTGTAACGTGAATAAGATTTTAATTAATAAGTACTATAATAATGATTTCTATAGAGAGAAAATAGCTGTGTGACCTCTGAAAAGTTATACAATCTTTCTAAGTTTTAGATTCCACACTGAAAATACAGAAAAGTATAGTCCCTCCCTCCTAAGTTTGTTATGAAGGTTCAAAGAAATATTGACTGTGACGGGGACACACACTGACAGGCACATCGTACAATAAATATGATTTTTTATTATCCTTAATATTTTGCGATGCTCATACCCACATTGAGTTTTAAATATTCCCCAGAGGAAGAAGAGGCTTTAAATGAGACACAGAGCAGGAGACAGGGCACAAGATGCACGAGCAGGAAGGAAACTGGAAGAGTGTGTGTCCCCAGAGCCTCAGGAAGAGGGACCTTCCAAAGGGAGAGAGAGGCCAGCGGCTCTCATTCTACAGAAAGATTCAGCAAGATAGGGGCTGAAATCTGCGCCCAGAGTTGGCAACTAGGAAATCCCTGGACACTTTAGGAAGAGCAGTTTTAGCAGACAAGGGGCAAGGAAGACACTGCTGAAAGCTGGACTGGTTGGACGTGCCAGGAGGCAGGGGAGGGAGGCGGCAGGGAGTGCCGGAGAGACGGAAGCTCAGATGGAGAGGACGGGGTGGGGGTGTCTTGTGTTTAACGGGGAACAGTTGGGAAGAGACATGCGCCGAGGAATCAGCAGTAGCATGTGCACAGTCAAGCCACCGGGATGGCAGAGCAAGTCGCTAAAGGGCTCCAGAGAGCACAGCCTTCTAGGATGGTAGCATCAACTTGCTTACACCCAGCAGGGCTGGCCACAGTCTGCGAATGAGGCAGGATTCCAGGGCCTTCTGAGCGCCAGCCCTCGGTTTCCAGCCTCTGCCACCCCTGCTGCAGCATGTGCCTCTCAGATTGTGCTTGGGCTTGCCATTCTTTGTGAGTGAAGTTCTTCTTTTCCTTTCTTAACATTGTTATATCTTGAAAGACACCGTACATTTTCTCCAAACGTTCGTAAATAGTGGCTGGGACATTTTGTCAGTGAATGTGAAATATTTTAACTGAAGTGCATGTTGACGGTTTCCTTATGAATATTGATTTAACATTTTTTGGACTCTTTAAATTGCATTGCTTTGAGAAGATGGGGAACTTCATAGCTTTAAATATTAAGATATTAACTGTAGATAAATCCGAAATGTCTGGCCTGAAACTACAAATGACTCATGGCTTAGAACAGGGAAATATTTTTTATTAAATTATGAAATATATTAATAATAATATATACTTACCTAGATTATGTTGTAACTGAGCTTTCAGATATTAAATACATACATGATTGGAATGAGAGTGAATGATTAAGTTGATTTTGAAATCTCTATTGCATGTTTTTCATGGAAATTTGTAGGTCACTTAAAAACTTGTAAAGAATTTGTGAAATTGGCCAAGTTAGTTTACTAATTATTATCTTAATAGCATCAATTTTGTTTTCTGTGATGGTTCCTTCTACCACCCCTGTTTTGATTTACTTTTCAGAAAAATGCAAAATTTTTGAAGTTATTGCAAATGATATTTATTTTTAGCTTTGTGATTTGAAACATTGAACGTTTACATTTTTTTCTTGTGGGGATTAAAATTCTTACGATCACCATACCCAGAAGTGAACGTTAATGTGTCTTTTGTGTGCATGTGTGTCAGCCTGTGGATGCCACGAGAAAGGCTCCCTTTCTGTTGTGTGCCACCATGAGACAGGACTCTGTGACTGCAAACCACACGTCACCGGACAGCAGTGTGACCAGTGCTTGGTAAGACGCTTGTTGGTCATTGCATGTGATTAAAGCATTTGTCAGGGCTGTTTATAATCAACACCTTAGCCCTGGGTCAGAGGAGGTTGAGCTCATGAGTGTTAGGAAGAGCTGAGTCCCTAAGCATGGCTGTGTGCGCTGTTCCTCCCCATCTGGAGAGCAGGGACTCGCTGGGCAAAGGGGTGGGAATCGTGTCATGAACACTTTATGATTACATGAAAGATCCCGGGTGTGCTTTGGAAAACATCGCAGTATGTGTAGCTGCTTATTAAAACGCGTTGCTGCTGTGGTTCCCCCCTGCTGCACCAGCACGGCTTCTACGGGCTGGACTCGGGGCGCGGCTGCCTGCCCTGCAACTGCAGCATGGCCGGCTCCATGTCGGAGGACTGCACGGATGAAGGCCAATGCCGCTGCCTCCCAGGCGTAGCAGGAGAAAGGTGTGACAGGTGTGCCCACGGCTTCTATGCATTCCAGGACGGTGGCTGTACACGTAAGCTCCTGAGTTCCTTGTTTGAGACTTTATAGTCATCCCTAGACTTTTCTTTGAGCCCTCCCTTGACTTCTGACTCATTTCTGTTAGGTTCCTTTACTTTTTCTCTTCTTTATGTGAGGATTCCATACCATTTTCCTGTGACCTGAGCCCTGTCGGGGTACAAGCATAAGTTTTGGTCATGGCTCTGCTGCCTACTGCCTGTGTGAGCTTAGATTAATTATCTAGCTTCACTGAGCCTTAGTTTCCTCCCCTGTAAAATGGAGAAATTAATTGTAACCTACATCTAGAAACTATTGTAAGGGCTGTATGTAAAGTCCTTAACAGAGCATCTGGCACACAGTAAGTGCTCAATAAATATTAGCTCTGCCTGTTCTTAGGAATCACAGGTGCCTTTCAGGAACTCAAAGAATGGTTCAGACTGTTAATAAAAGGGAACTAACAGCACCAACTCTTACCCTTTTAATTACATAGATCACCCAGGTCTGTAACAAAAACGTGTATCTTTATTCCAGCCTGTGACTGCCCGGACACCCAGAATACGTGTGACCCAGAATCCGGAGAGTGCGTGTGCCCTCCTCATACTCGGGGGGTGAAGTGTGAGGAATGTGAGGATGAACACTGGGGCCACCACCCACAGAAGGGCTGCCAGGTGTGTGCTGCCGTCGACGCGCTTGCGCAACTGAGCGTTGCTCTGCTATGCGTGTCGCATGCCTTTTCTTCTACCTATTCCCTTGATCTTAACCCATTGAATAGCTTTGTGGTTTATACTTAAAACTCAGTGAAGATTGTAGAAATCACAGTGGAGGAAGCAACACCCTTAAAACACCTTATTCTAGGTTTTCTTCAAGAACCTAATTGGGAAATTGATGATTAGAAAATCCAAGAAAAAAATTTAGTGCCCTTTAAATAAATTGTGCAATGTAGACTATCTTCCAAGTGAAAGTCATAAATCACTTTATTCCAATCTTGGAGAGCTCCAGTTTTCTAGGTAACTTTCTTCAGTTAAACGTGGACATGGTTTGCATTTTGAAAACAGTGGGAAAATTACTTGACTTCTGAAATAATTTTGATAGATTGTTTTGACCCGTTTTATTTGATTTCGGTTCGCAGTTTGGGGCCGATGCGCATGTGTCACTAAGATGCACAAATGTCCAGCAATGCAGTCCCTGCCTCTTGTTGGCAGGTAGCAGGGCAATTCCATGTAGCGATTGTGAGAAAGAGATCGGTTCATTTGCATAACTTCCCCACATTTAGTGTTTTCCTGTAATCCAAACATGTGTGCTGATGAAAACATAAAAGCTGCCTCTTTATTTAGTTCGTATTTGTTCTCGCAGCCCTGCAATTGCAGTTCTGCGGGGTCAACCGGGCATCAGTGCGACGTGCTCACCGGGCATTGCCGATGCAAGTCGGGATTTGCTGGACGGCGCTGCGATCAGTGCTCTCTGGGCTACAGAGACTTTCCAGACTGTGTTCCCTGTGCCTGCGACCTGAGGGGGACATCAGGGGACAGCTGTGACCTGGACCAGGGTCTCTGCAGTTGTGCAGAGGAAACCGGGACCTGCTCTTGCAAGGTATGTGTGCAGATCCTCCTCTTTCTGCCTCTCTCCAGCTTGTCTTTGTTGCTCTTGGACTTTTGACTGTTTAAATGAGCAACCAAGTTTTAGACACTTCTCCTAATGAGTTCACACTCCCTTCTACGCCTGAGTGTAAAGTCTGGTATGCTCTTCTAGAATCTCAAGTGATTCTTAAAATGGAATTGTTACTGTTAATTACAAGTGTCAGTTGATGGACCCGCTTTACGAAACTCTGAGTCTTCGATCATATGTTCCAGTGGGCCGAGTGGCTTATCCGCCTTGAATGTGCGGTGTGGTAGACAACACAGGGCTGCAGGAGAGTTGTGATGTTGTAGCTGTGAGGTTGTTATACTCTGGTATATAACACTGGCCATACTGATCGAACCTAAAAATTCGTGTTTATTGTTTTCCCAGAAGGTAAGACTTCCATGTCATTTTAAATTCCGTACTTTCCATTAGTTTTCTCCATGTGCCTTGTTATCAGAAGGTCATTGCCAACCTCTCTGGTCCTTTCCCCATGTGCGGTGAGAGGGAAGCCCGCTGGCTGGTGAAGGCTTCATGAGGAAGGGGAAACTGGTGTAGACATTATGGCCTGGGAATAATGCTGGAATCACCAGTCTCCCGGTTTTTGGCTGACCACGTCTTAGAACAGCAATTCTCATAACAGACTAGCAGAACAGCAGGGACCTACCCTGGTCATCACCTTGTCAGTGGTTCTCCAAACTCTAAGATTGTCATAATCACCTGGGGACTCGAGGTAGATTCCGAGCCCATCCTGGGAGATTCTTTTCAGGGAATCTGTATTTTCTGAAAGCTTCCACGATGATTCAGATAATCATCTGTGTTCGGGAGTCGTTGAGTGAGTCTTTGAGAGAACCAATGCTCAGAGAGTATAGGGACCCACTCCAAGGAAACAGTGACGTTTGTGGACCTAAAATTATTTTTAGAATTATTTTCATGTTTCATTTCTGTTTGTTCAGAAATTGCATCTCCTTTTTTCTGGCAAAAAAAAAAAAGTTCCTTATTTGTTCCCCTTTAGGAAAATGTCATTGGCCTCCAGTGCAGTGCGTGTCGCGAGGGCACCTTCGCTCTCCATGAGGACAACCCCCTGGGATGCAGCCCCTGCTTCTGCTTCGGGCTGTCCCACCTCTGCGTGGAGCTGAAGGGTTTTGTGAGGACCCTGGTAAGTCACACACAGTCAGAACATTCTGTTTCTAACCCTCTCCCCTCGGGATTTGGGGAAGGGCAGAAGATGCAGTCAAGTGCTTACATTAAATGCTGCCCTCCTGGCATCAGAAATTCTAGGAAGCTAATTTGGGTTAGTATTATACATGAATCACTCCCCTCCTGCCGGCTAAGGGAGTGAATGGAGCTTGAACTAAAGGCTTTCAGTGTTGTTCTGTAGCTAATCTATCAAAAGCTTCAGTTGGAGAGAAGATAAAACTGCAACATCTCAACCGTCTCCTGCGTATCACTGAACATCGCCCCAACGTAGCAATAATTGGACCCTAAATGTAGTAGTTTAAAGCACCTTCTTGCTCTTAATCCTTGAATAGTTAAAAAATAATAATAAAGCACTTTCAGTTAATTTTAATCCAGATGTTCAGTTTAAAGGAAAAGTCTTTCCTATTCCTGTTTTAATAATGAAGCTGTTTGATCTGCGAGACAATGCTATAATCTAACAAATCAAACACGAGTGGTTAGTACGTGTTTTGAAGTGCATTTTCCTCCCTCTGATGACTAGGTACTGCTGGGCTCAGATCAGCCTCTTCTGCGAGTGGTTTCTCAGAGTGACCTGAGGGGCACGACCGAGGGGGTTTACTACCAGGCCCCTGATGTCCTGCTGGACGCGGTGACCGTCCGGCGGCATGTCCACACAGAGCCGTTCTACTGGCGGCTGCCGGAGCAGTTTGAGGGAGACCAGGTGAGGTGCACACCCAGCCCAGGGCCAGGCCCATTCCCTGGGGGATACAGATGTAGTTTAAAATCATCATAGTCTGTGCTGGCCTGTCATTAAAAGCATCAGTTATTAATTTCCTCTGTTAGTGGGGATGAAGAATTTTAATACTCATAAAAATCCCAGCAGATGTATAATTCTTTAAAATTTTTCAATCATTTTGAGAGTCTTAAAGTTCAAATCATATTGATTTTCTCCTTCCTAAAGCAGTCATTCCACAAATATATACGGTCAGGTATTGCTTAATGACAGGGATACTTTCTGAGAAATGTGTCATTAGGTGATCTCTTTGTTGTGTAAATATCACATACCTAGATAGTATAGCCTATTATACACCTAAGCTACATGGTATAGCTCCGTGGCTGCAAACCTGTACAGCCTGTTGCTGTACTAAGTACTGTAGGCACTTGTAACACAATGGTAAGTTACTGTGTATCTAAACATAGAAAAGATACATTAGAAATACTGTATGATAATCTTATGGGACCATGGTTGTATATGTGGTTTGTCATTGACCAAAATGTCATTTTACAGCACGTGACTGTACTGTATTTACTGATGTAAGCTCAATGCAAGTCTGGATGCTATGGCCTGAGAGGCTCTTCTCTAGAAATCATCACTCATTTTAGGGGGGAAAAATCTATAAAAGAGTCATGAAAGGCATCAGTTGCATTTTTGTTTATATAAACATTGGAGTCTGTGTGTAAATTCACCCTGATCTTTAAAATTTACAAATATATATCCAGTCTTCCTGTAAATGTAGGTAACTTTTAATTTAAAGGAGCTTGAAAATAATTTGAATCACTACCACATTGATTTGTTATTTTGGAGCTCAGTTTTGTTGGTATCATCAAGAGCTGTATAACTTAGGCCAATTTAATAATCCGTAATTAAACAGAATCAGAAGGAAGCAAATTCCAGACAACATATTTCACCCATGTGATGTATTTTTAAGATCTAAGATTTCTCTCATATGACGGCAGGCTTGCAATAAAATGTTTTTAACCAAGGCTGTGTCAGAGAAGTAAACAACACCTTACTATTTGATAGCTCCTGGCATACGGTGGCAAACTAAAGTACAGCGTGGCCTTCTATTCCTCGGATGGCATCGGCACCTCCAACTTTGAGCCTCAAGTTCTCATCAAAGGGGGTCGGACCAGAAAGCAAGTCATTTACATGGATGCATCTGCGCCGGAGAATGGAGTGAGGCAGGAACGAGAAGTAGGAATGAAAGAGGTGATGATGTGATCTTTGCATACAAATTCCTTAAAGGTGTGAACTTTGCTCTGGATGCAGTGAAAGCTAGAAGCCACTTACAAGCATGAGCAAGACCCTGGGATCAAAATTCCAATGGGTTTAGCAAAATTGCTAAAAACTATTCAAATTTCATATTCTCAGGAAATGTATATTAGGCTTATGTTAATTTAGTGGGAATTGAATCTTAAATCCTTTATCCTGGTACACTAGCTTTAATCTATATAGATACAGTGGTGCAGAAGTCCTTTGGACTTGCTCGAATTTGGGAAGTGTCTATTCATTCTTCCAGAAGATATTTACTGGGCATTTTCTCTGCGTGGCTGGCACTGCCTTAGGTGATGCATATCTATTGATAAACGAGGCTGGCATGCGCCTGCCCTGTGGAGGTTACGGGAGGTATTCGTCAGTTAAATTTAGTGGCATGCAATGGAACAGGGCTCCTTTCTGGAGAAATTTATAAGAAACACGTTCTTTGTAAGCTCCTGTGCCAGTCGGAATCTGTACTTTGAACTTAATTGAATGTGTTTCTCATCCACAGAATTTTTGGAAATATTTTAACTCTGTTTCTGAAAAACCTGTCACACGCTCAGATTTTATGTCTGTCCTTAGCAATATTGAGTACATCCTCATCAAGGCATCATATGGTCAAGGATTACAGCAAAGCAGGTACTTGGAAGCTTCTGGATGTTTGAATATTTTCCTTATTTGAAACGAAACTGAAAAGATTTGATTCGCTTCACTCCCATTACCTACCGTCTTTATTACTACATGTAGTTCCGTTCCTTACCAAAACTTGTTAAATACTAGTATCATTATGCATTGTGTAAATTATGACTTAAATCATCCACATACCATGCTAACATGGATGTAAAATATATGTACATATGGTGGAATCCTAGGTGAAGATAAAAATGCAAACAAATTTTCTATTTTCTGCCCTTGAAAACTGCAATGCTCATTTCTTTGGAATGATGTAGAAAGAATGTTGCCACCTACTCTTTTACTACTTGAGGCCTTAAAGAAAGCCATTAATAGCTCAGGCAACAGAGCGAGACCGTGTCTCAAAAAATAAATAAATAAATAAATTTTAGAAAGGAAGCCATTAAGTCTTGGCCAAATCAGTACTTCAAGAGGTCTTTCAGAAGCACTTCTGTAACATTATTTTTAAGTTCTAAAATGCCTGAAATGTGTAATGACAGTCCTAAGGTGCTTTAACATATTTCATTTATAATCATGAGTAGCAACTACTCCAAACAAGGAAAAAGCTCTGGTTTAATATATATGCAAATGTTCTGCCATTTGCTATGTCTCTAGAAAGTCTTTCAAATGTTCGTGTTTCCTCTCTTCCTAACGTAATGTTTGCACAGAATCTCAAATATTTCAGTGGAGGTTGGCAGAAAGGCTGAAGAGCTGCACCCAGAGGGAGAGGCCGCATCCTTTCTAGAGCACTGTCTCTGTCCTCCGGGCACGGCGGGATTCTCATGTCAGGTAGAGAGATTTCAGTCAAAATCTATTTCCTGCCTTTGAGCTGAAATGTGCTTGAAAGTCCAAGTGATGAACAGAATTCATGTGTCTCTATTGTATCATTTTTTCTCTTTTTGAATTAAAAAAATTAATTTTGGTAAAAGATACATAGCATAAAATTTACCATCTTAACCATTCTTAAGTGTACAGGTCAGTAGCGTTGTATCAAGTGTGTTTTACAACCAATCTACAGAATGCTTTGCGCCTTGCGCGACTCAAACTCTGCACCCATTCAACTCCCCTTCCCCCCCCCAGCTCCTGGCAGCCGCCGCTGTACTTCTGTCGCTGCGAATTTGGCCACTCTAGGTACCTAAGTATAAGTGGAATCATACAGTATTTTCTTTTTGTGACTGGCTTATTTTATTTAGCATAATGTCCTCGAGGTTCATCCATGTTGTAGCATATATAAGAATTTCCTTCCTTTTTAAGGCTGAATAATATTTCCTTGTATATACTATATTTTGTTTATACATTCCTCCTTCATTGGGCACCTTTCGACTATTGTGAATAATGCTGCTATGAACATGAGTGTGCAAATATCTCTTCAATTCCCTGCTCTCAATTCTTTGGGATATATACCCAGAAGTAGAGTCGAGGGACCTTCATACTATTTTCCACAACAGTGGCACCATTTCACATTCCCACCAGCGGTACACAGGGTTCCGGTTTCTCCACATTCTCATCAACACTTGTTATTTTCTTTCCTTCAGAGAGTGTGAAGTAGTATTGATTTGCATTTCCCTAATGATAGTGATGTTGGACTTATTTTCATATTTACCTATTGGCCATTTGTATGTCTTCTTTGGAGAAATGTCTATTCCAATCCTTTGCCCATTTGTTAATCAGATTGGTTTTTTCTTCCCTTTGCATCCCCTCAGGACTGTGCCCCTGGGTACCACAGAGGGAAGCTCCCAGAAGGTGGGGGCAGGGGACCGCGCCCTCTGCTTGCTCCTTGCGTGCCCTGCAGTTGCAACAACCATAGTGACGCTTGTGACCCTGAAACTGGAAAGTGTCTGGTATGCTGGTTTGTGTGGGTGCTCACCTGAGGTTTAGAATTGGAGCAGGTGCTTAGCGTTTAAATGTCTGGTCCACAGTTATACCAGTTCTTTAGTTCAGCAAGAGGTTAAATTGAGCTAAATCTAAAATATAAATATATTTCCTTGAGGAAGGCGTAGCTAGGTGCTCTGACATTGTTGGTGGAAATTCTGTTATAAATTTTACTTCCTTGATTAATTTGTTTGTGGGCATCCATTTGGGAATTATCATCATGGGCCACATAACCACGTTTTGGTCAACGATGACTGTGTATACAACAGTGGTCCTATAAGATTATAGTACTGTAGTTTTACTGTACCTTTTCTATGTTTAGATATATTTGGATACATAATACATAACACTTAACCATTGTGTTACAGGTACCTACAATATTCAGAACAGTAACATGCTGTACAGGTGTGTACTCTAGGAGCAATAGGCTAGACCATATGGCCTAGGTGTGTCGTAGGCTAGACCATGTAGGTTTGTGTAAGGACACTCTACGATGTTCTCACAACTACAAAATTGCCTGATGACGCATTTCTCAGAAAGTATTCCCGTTGTTAAGTGATGCATGACTGCAGTCCAGTGTGCCTGGTCTTTACTTGCAGTACTTGTGCCTCCAGTCAAAGTAGATGAGAACTTCAGGTCAGAGTTTGGAGGTTTTAGAATAAGTTAATGCCAATGTTGAAAATTTATGTCTCTGTGTAAAGTATTGCCCTCCCCTTGCACATTTTCCTGGGAGATGATAACATAATGAATCATTCATGTCTTAGTATACATTTGGTTCTCAGCTACCTTCCCCCAAGCTTGATCTTGGGGACATGAGGAGATCTCTGACCACTGAAAAGAACCAAGTGACCCTGACAGAAGCCTTGTAGCCCTGACTAAGGACACACTCCTGTGTCCATGATTTAGCTTAAGCCAATTAGGCCATACCGATAACATAACCTGATACTTGCCTCCTACTCCTGAACGCTCGTTGTTTGCAATAACGCAGGTGGAAACATTGGTTATTTGTATAAGTTGTGCCAAGACTAACTTGCCTCAGGTAAAATAATTCATTGACGGGAAATGAGCTGCCCACAAAGACACACCTGAAGCCTGAAAGATTCAGGTTGTGGCCTAATCACAAGGAAACACGGGCCCATAACAGAAGAATTAGGACCAGGGGCTCCCAACCTGCCTTCTGCCACACCAGGTCATCTTCCCCTTCTTCCAATCAGAGGGCTCTGCTGTATGTGGAATTTAAGGCAATTTCCACTGGGAAAATGGCTAAACTACAGTAGTGCACAGATGAATTTAGAAAAAGAAGCACTGCACAGTTTTTCTCCATAAAAAAGATGTGCGTTAACCTTTGCTAACTCCATTATATCTGAGGAGCTATAGAATGATTCCAGCCACACAAGGTGAAATGGACTTAATGAAGATGCAAATAGCTGCAACACGATTAAAAAAATTTATTCACTCTAATCAGCTCATGCCCTAGGCAAAAGCAAAGGCCCAATGGAGAAAATGAGAAGATCTCATTTAAGGATTTAAGGATAATTGATTTCAGGCAAATAAAGTGAGATGTAATTAGCTGGATAGGTCCGTTGGCTAGTCGTAGGGACAGAGGTCACATAAAGTTGATCATTTCTTTCATGCTTCATCTTTCCTTGGTACAGCTAACTATTTTAACAAGATTAGGTATTTCTAGGACGTTAAATTATTACCATGCCTGGCCCAAATCCACCAGAACAAAATTAGAAGAGCAGCAGCTGATCTATTGATTTGCACCCTAGAAATTACAACTTGCTTAACCCAGTCCATGAAAGATGGCCTTCGACCATGGCAAAAGTCTCCCTAGGGCATGTAGTGCCTGCCAGCTGTCAGGCAGCTCCCTGCTCCAGGGGGAATGGTTTTCCAGACGTTATCTGGATGTTACCTAAAACCCATCAGGGACCTCACCTAGGCCTGCTAATTGAATGTCGTAATACACCACAGTGGCTGCACACACTTCCAGAAGATTGGACAACGATTCTAAATTTAGACTACTCTGCTGCAGTCTCATGGTGTTGAGCATTTGATTCAGGCTTTTTGCCCTTTTTACAGATCTGTATTCTGTGTTTGTCCCTAGTGGCATTCACAGTAACCACTTACTGCCAATTCCTTTCACCAAAACCCATTCTAAACAGAAAATAGTGCCTGGGCTTACAATACGGAATTTCAAGGTTTCAATGGTCCTTCTATTCTTGTCAGAGTCCCTTGAGATCTGCAATCTGGACTATAACATCCATGCCAAGTGGTCATTTAATATAGATTTACATACCTCCAGCAATGGGGAGCTCACTCTCAAAACAGCTTAGCTCACCTTTGGGCAGCTCTGGTTCTTCCTGGACCTGGTGACCTGGATCATACACCTTTTGGTGCAGTTTTATTCTTTGGAGCCACTGAGATAAACCACAAGTTCAGATTTATTTATGGAAAGTGTCAGTATCTTAACAAATACCTTTCCAAGTGTGTCATGTCTTACTTGCTCTTGGAGCTCGGGACCTTCCCTCCTCTCCTCAGTCTTCACCTTTTGTGGTTGAGTGCGCAGTCTACCTCCCTGTAACAGGATCTGCTGTGCTCTCCCTCCGTACTTGTATCACACAGGTGGGCATCGAGACCTTTCTAGGTCTGGTTTTGTCATCTGGTACACAGGATGTTCCTCCCTGCTTCAGGTCACAGACGTGATTGATGGGAAGTATGACTTGGAAGCGGGGGAAGGGGGAGGACCTGAGGACCAGGGAGATGGCCCGGAGTCCCTCTGCCTGGGGCCCTGCTCCCCACTATGTGGGACGTGCGACTTCTGGGACATACGACTGAACCTTTTTGCACCACTGAAAAACTGGCAAAATTGCTCTGCACACGTCCCACAGCAGCAACATCAGCCCACACCTCAGTTCTCATTCATAGTCCTTATTTTCCTGCCACTCTTGGGGTGCTTGTCTTCGACTCCCTGGGAGGCCCATGGTCCTCCGTCCATCAGGAAGTTTTTAACGCCGGAGCTGGTGTGAGCAATGGGAAGCCCGGCAGGCTGCCTCAGTGCCCTGCCATCATCCGATACTTGTTCCTTGTCAGCTTTAGGCCACGTCATTAAAACAAGTATTTCACATGCTTACTTTTTGAGAGAGAGGTTGAAAATTTACTTCTAAATAGAGTTCAACTTTAGGGGGTCAAGTGGATTCCAGTAAAATCTATTTTTGTGAGGTAAAACAGGAATACAGTTCACAAATGAAAAATACTGGAATTTTTTTAATTTAAAAGAGGCTTTAAAATAGCATTTTTTAAACATATAAAATGATTTCTTTTCCCATCATCTCTCACTGCCAAGGATGAAGCTGAGTCCATCTGAGAGTTTGCCCACAGGCTCTGCACTGTCGCCGGCCTTTCCGTCCCTGCTGTGTCAGGCACGGAATCCTGTTTGTAGGGGCTGAGTCAACAGTGATGAGTTGAGCAAATGCAGCTTTTAAATTGGAGTCAGATGGCAAGGGCCTCTTGTGGGTTTTTTTAGGTTAGAAACTGTGTACTCTTTTTAGCAGGAAGACCATGGGTCCAAATGATGACATAAAATTTAACTGGAACTTCTGAGCATGGTGGCACGTGCCTGTAATATCAGCTCCTCAGAGGCTGAGGCAGGAGAATCACCTGAGTCCAGGAGTTCCAGACCAGCCTGGGCAATATAGTGAGACCCCATCTCTTAAAAAAAAGAAAATTAATTGAAACGTATTTGGCTATTGTAATGATCTAAATGGCTCTAAAATCAAGAGTTTTCTTCCCTTATTGTCTATTTCCTAAATCATCTATCTGTTCATTTCAACTCCCTACATGTGATCATTGAACTCTATGTGCAAAATTGGTGCTTCAAATCATTTTTGGGTCACTGTATATTTTAGATCTATTTTTTTAATTTCAAAGTATTACGGGGGTACAAATGTTTTTGGTTACATGGCCCATCACCCAGATAGTGTTCATTGTATCTGTTAGGTAGGTTTTTGCCCATTCCCTCCTCCCAACCCCCTCCTGCTTAATTTCCTTCGAGATTTACTTCCCTCTGTGCATGTGTGCTCCTTATTTATTAATAGTTCCAATTAATAGTGAGAACATGTGGTGTTTGCTTTTCCATCCTTTAGATACTTCACTTAGGATACTGGTCTCTAGTTCCATCCAAATATTTCAAAAGGCCTTAAGTCATCCCTCTTCGTGGCTGAGTAGTACTCCATGGCATATATTTACCATATCTTGTTAATCTACTCATGAATTGATGGGCATTTGGGTTGATTCCACATCTTTGCAATTGTGAATTGTGCTGCAACAAACGTTCGAATGCAGATGTCTTTTTGATAAAATGACTTCTTTTCCTTTGGGTAAATACCCAGTTGCAGGATTTCTGGATCAAATGGTAGGTCGACTTTTAGTTCTCTGAGGAATGTCCATGCAGTTTTCCATAAAGGTTGTACTAATTTTCAGCCCCAACAGTGTATAAGCATTCCTTTCTCTCTGCATCCATGCCAGCATCTATTGTTTTTTTTAATAAAAGCCATTCTGACTGGAGTAAAGTGATATTACATTGTGGTTTTGATTTGCATTTCCCGGATGATTAGTGACATTGAGCATTTTTTCATATGTTTATTGGCCATTTGTCTATCTTCTTTTGAGAAGTTTCTGTTCATGTCTTTTGCCCACTTTTTAATGGGGTTGTTTGATTTTTTTCTTGATGATTTGCTTGAGTTCTTTGTAGATTCTTGTTGCTAATCCTTTATCGGATATATAGCTTGCAAACATTTTTCCCCATTCTGTATGTTGTCTATTTGCTCTTAATTATTTCCTTGGTTGTGTAGAAGCTTTTTTAATTTAATAGATCCATTTTTTAAGATTCTGAAAGCTGTCTTTTTGGGGTCCCTCTAGCCTGGGTGGCAGAGCATACTTCAACTTCAACTGGAGACCCTGTCTCCAAAAAGAAAAGAAAGATAGAAAGTACTAGTAATTTCTAGGCTGTATTATATGATGAATGAAGGTCATGGAGTTAGAAATATTTACAGAATTTAAAAAATATGAACAAAAATGCTCCCCCTTCCTTAAGAATTAAAAAACAAAAAGCTAGCTTATATGAAATGTGGGTGGTAGTGCTCAAGTATTACCAGGTAAAGATGATTTATAACAATTTTCCATTGTTTCTCTCTTCTTTTGAAATGCGGGGTCACAGAACTGCAGCGATAACACGGCAGGTGACCACTGTGATGTGTGTGCTCCTGGCTACTACGGGAAGGTGACTGGCTTGGCCAGCGACTGTTCTCTGTGCACCTGTCCTCACAACCACCCTGCCAGGTGAGCCCGCACAGGTGCAGCCTGGCATGCTGGGCTGCTGGGGCTGCTTCGGTCTATGTTAGTGAATATTCTCCATGGGCTAAGAAAGGCTAATTGTAAGAAAAAAATTCATTTTCATAGGAAGATAATCTTTTCAAAAGTGAAGTATCTGTGTTGGTATTGGGTGTTAGAGTGGAACCAATTAAAGAAAGTACTTTTAGGTTTTGTTTTTTTAAGACTAATTTTAGCCCCCAGTATATGTATTCAGTCTGCATAGAAATGAATGGTTATTAATTTTATGAATAATGATACAAAAGAATCCAATTAATATTTAATTTAAGGGAATGGGGTTAGTATTTATATATGCTAGGACCTGATTTAAGTGCTGAAATGCTACATAGTGATACAGTTGGGACAAGTTTTTACCTTGAACTCATGACACTTATATGGAATTATCTAAATGCAGAAAAGGAACCAGAGATGTTAAGAGGGAATTAGAATATCAAAGGGTCCTCTTTGGTTCAAACAAAAATTATAATTCATAAATAGCATTTTATTATTGCTTAGAATCTTTGGCAAGGCATTGAACATGTAAAGATCAAATGTCAGCTTTTGGTATACTAAAATGAAGTTTTATTTTTAATATTTGTTTGAATCTTCTATTTTTTATTGCCACCAAGTTAGTGATGCTTGATGGTGAGTACCAAATGAGAGGCAGGCACTGGCTACACTTTCCTTGTAAACTATCAGGCAGCCTAAAATTTGTTGTTACTATTACTTAATTTTTGTATTAAATCTCCATGAAAATTTTGATGCAATTCCATTTCTATGGAGGATGCTGTAGAAATACCTGCATATGTGTGTAAAGATGGATGTATTTAAGCATAGCTTGTACTCATGAGAAATTGGGGGGAAATGGAAATATCTATTTACAAGGGACTGATTATATATACATTTTGGTGTATTCCTAGAGTGAAATATTATACAGACACTGAGAAAACAATAAGGTATATCTGTAGGCGTAGAGTTGAAGAAATGGCCAGTTGAAGTATGTATTGAACATGTAGTGCAGTGCCATTTTGGAAAAAATTCATATCCGTATGTATATCATACCCATAGGGCTGAATGTGCCAGAGAAATATTTGGAAGGATATTTCACCCTTCTACTTTGCACATTTGAATATTTTGAATATTTTATTTCTTTAACTACAAAATGTTGTAAGTGACCCCAATGTCCATATTAATAAATTAAAGGTTGAGTTATTAAGAAGAGATTGTGAGGAACACACATTGTATGTGTGTTCTGAATCTGAGAGGCCCAAAAACACATGCTTTAATTTCCACATATTTTTTATTTCCACTGAATTCTGCCCCTTCACTAGTAATATTTAAGGAGGAAAAGAGTCAGAAGTGGCGTGGGGCTGATAACTTATGCTGGAAGCTTCATCTTAACTAGCCAAAAAGGAACCACACTCGGGTTTTTGTTTTTGGGGTTTTGTTTTCCCAATAGTTTGCAGGAACCCAGCTCAGGTTCTAGATGGAGCATTGGTCATTTATTTAATAAAATGTGGAGGCGGAGGCTGTTGAGAAAGAAAGGAAACCAAAAGCCGAAACCCATGAACGTGGAGATCAGCATCCCAATAGATTACTAAACTTTCGAGTGGCTGTATCATTTAGCTTCTGATAGCCTCCCACCTGACTTTCTCCCTACCTTTAGGTCCATTTATTTTCCAATTCCACCCTAATTCCTTGCTTTTGCTTCCCCTGGCTGGTCCTGCTTGCCTTTCATTATCCTGATAAAGTTCTTTTCATCAGAATTTGTTCAGCCCCTTCTCCCTGCTGGTTTTCATGCTCACTCACTGTGGCTTCAACTCTCTAATCACCTACTAAACCAGGGCAAGCCCCTTTCTACCGGGGAACTCTCTTGTTGGGTGACTAATTAGTGTGAGTGGTATTCTTCCACTTAGCACCCACATGGTTGGCAAGGACGGGGCTTCACAATGTCTTCTGGTGTAAGATATGCCCAACACTGATGCTGGTTACATCTTTACTTTCCTTCTTTTTGCCCAGTAGGTTGTGAGCTCTAAAAAGCTTCTCTGATCATCCAGTGTAATCACATAACTTTGAGAACAGTACGGTGTATCCTAAGAGTAATCAATAAGCACCTTAAAGATTTGAAGTTGTATATCCGAAAATTCAATAAGAAATTCTTTTCTTCCAGTTTTAGTCCCACTTGTGTCTTGGAAGGTGACGGTGATTTCCGCTGTGATGCCTGTCAGCCTGGCTATGAAGGACAATATTGCGAAAGGTATGCTGTTGAACTGTCACATGGAAATTGCTGGGTACATCTGCTTTTATAAAGCGTGAGACAAATTTCTACAGTGATGTGGGAGTCATTATCAATTCGGATGCTCTGGATTCCTATGGGACCTCATTACGATTCCAAAATAAGGTCTCCTGGGGCAAATGGACCTGTGTGCTTCGCATTTCGTCTGGCAGAAATGGTTACTGTCCTGGGGCAAAAGCTGGCTCACGGGCTTACTCACTGGTATTGACTGTGCTGTCTGTGCCTACGTCCTTCCTTTTTTGTAGGTGCTCCTCGGGCTACCACGGGAACCCTCAAGTGCCAGGTGGCAGTTGCCGGAAGTGTGACTGCAGCCTGCACGGCTCTGCGCACGGCGAGTGCGACCGCGTGTCCGGGCAGTGCGTCTGCAGGCCCGGCGCCTCGGGGCTCCGGTGCGAGGAGTGTGAACCGAGGCACACGCTGGTGGAAAGCAATTGTGTCTGTGCGTATTTCTCCTCTACATGTGTAAAGGTGGCTTCTCCTTTCCAATGTGTGAGGAAAGGAGTGGAAGCGGCGCCCTGTCATGTCAGCAGGATACAAAACGTCCTATTTTATTTTTACTTTATCATTTTCTAAGCATAGATTGCTGTTGCCTCTGCTAAACTGAGCCCTAGTCGTGCCTTTTCAAGCCAAAGCAGGAGGTTCTAAGATGCCGGCACCCATTTCTCAGGCACTCAAAGCACCAGTAATGTCGACTTCCTTGTTTAACTGCATCGGTATATTTCCCAAGAGTGCGTCAGCGCAGAGAGAATGCACCTTTGTGGGATTTTCACGCGTGGTACCCCAATTTCACGATAGCTTCAGCTCTTGGCTAGCATGGATTTTTGTTCGTTTTTCCAGTTCTGATTTATTTTTCCAGCAAGTGCACGAGGTAGTCATTTGGGGATGTCTTCTCAGTGGTTCATGGGGAAGGTAGGAAGGAGGGTTAGGATCATAGCACTGGAAGGCTATTTTGCTTTTGTTTTTGTGTGTTTACTACAAGCACAAACACCCCCATTATTTTCTCCAGTGTCCTTCATTTGCACTTGCTGAAGATGCATCTGCAAACTGTCTGAGGAGGTGGCAGAGCAGGCTTTGCAAGGGAACACTGAGATTCACTGCAGTGGGTCCCAGTTGAAGAGGAGCTAGGCGCAGTAGGGGTTGGAGCGGTATAAGGAACCTCGGGCCAGCCGGGGGCACCACCCCTGGGCTCAGTTTTTTCTCTCTGTGTGACCCAGGGAAGTCACTTCTCTGATCTGAGTCTCAGTGTCGTCAGTAGAGAACAAGGGCCCGGCCTTCCTGCCGCCCCACCATGGCACAGCTGGAGTGAGAGTGAGCTCAGAGGAGTGCGGGGACTCGAGGGTGCTCCGCCCGTACCTGTGATGATCACAAAATGGCTTTTGCAGCCCGTGGGGAAATGGGCAGATCACATTGTAATAACGCTCCTTTTCTTGTTCTTTTAGCGTGCAACGACGAGTGTGTAGGTGTGCTGCTGAACGACTTGGATGCCATTGGCGATGCCTTCCTTTCTATGAACCTCACCGGCACTGTCACTCTCCCCTATGGAATTTTGTCAAACCTAGAAAATACCACTGAGTATCTCCGGGTAGGTCTGGGAATACGGAGACAGATAGAAACATGCATTAATATCTTTGAGAGAGAATCAGTGGGATGGGAGGGGTCGTTTTGTCTCTTCCCCCAGAGTGGGAGCCTCACTCTCATCGTCCCCCACTGGGAGGTCTCCAGGGTTCCCTGGACCGTGACCAGTGACAGGGACCTCATTGTCTCACACGCCAGCTTGTGTCGCTGTGGGCAGCTCTGGTTGTCTAAACTAACTGTGGTCCTGGTTCTGCCTTTTGGAATAAGACAAAGTCCACTTGCTCCTTTTTAAGACAGACTTTTGAGTATTTGAAAACAGCCATCCTATTATAAAAACAGAAAATAAATCTGGACAGTATCTTCCTTAAAGTTGATTTATGCTGAAGATGAACCATTTTCCATTAAGTATATTATTCAAACTGGAGTTGCAAGGCACAAAAGTCTCTTCTCCCTTTAAGACTATACTAAAATCTCTGGGACTAAATCATAGTTTTATGTTTCTTCAATAGAGTCTGGGTCAAAAAAGGGTGGGAAGTTAAGAAATGGGCTTAGTAGATAGCATCCTACTCTGGCATTTTTAATTCTAATTGGAAAAACATGGGATTCTTAAATTGTGCTTTATACCTATACATTAGAATTTGACATAACCTATTCAGTATGTCAGGCACTAATAAAATGGATAGTCATTCCTAAATGCCTTTTTTTAGATAAAAGTTTTCCTTAAATTTAATGTCTTTAGGCATGTGCATGTGTGTGTGTATGTGTGTGTGTGGTGTGTGTGTGTGTGGTGTGTGTGTGTGTGGTGTGCGTGTGTGGTGTGTGTGTGTGGTGTGTGT
>VBSM01003157.1:4760123-4773273 GCA_008086735.1 Cheirogaleus medius
CCTCGGCCTCCCAGAGTGCTAGGATTATAGGCGTGAGCCACCACGCCCAGCCCAAAATGTGTTTTTGAAATATGAGAGATTTTACATCCATTAAGAAAAAAAAAGAAATATTTAAATATTTTTTCCAATCGCTACGTACACAATCAATAAATGCTATTTTCTGCCAGTTTGTGCCCCAGGGATATACTATTTTATATTTATCAAGTGAGATAAATACTTGATTTAAATTTTAACTAATTTTGAATGATTTGCTCTAATATAAACCATTTGCCTATTTCTTTAAATTCCTTACTATATTTGTGTGTTTAGCAGAGGAGAGGCGTGTGAGCTCTTAGCTGCTCTCTGCTCTAGTTAGTTACCAGCACAGCAACCTTGAGCAAGTTCTTACCCCTAACCTTGAATAGTGATATCATCACTCCACAGGGTTGTTTTAAGGCCTAAATAAAGTCATACGTGTAAAGATATTAGAAGAGTGTTGGTATAAATTAAGCACTTAATTGATAGTAATTATAAAGGCTTTTCTTTATTGAATTCTTTTGTACTTTAGCCCAATAAACATTTTTAAGGTGTTGGCAATTCATGTGACTCTGATATTGAAATAAAGCCAGACTTTAATTCAAGAATTGCAGCAGTATCAGATTCTGCTTCCCAGACCAGATTTTAAATTTATATCATATAGGAAATATAATGCAAAAGAAGGCAGTATGGACTCATGCAGTTATAATCAAAACTTGAATAAGTCTCATCTGTTTTTTTTAATGACAGTTTCAAGGAAAGAAGAATTTCTTTCTGTGATCAAAAAAGGAAATACCAAATGCTTCCTAGTTAAGAACCAGAACATTTTACTTTGAGGCACTGTAATTTATTTCCTTCATTCTTCTTAGGAATCTTTATTAAAACAAAATATACAAAAGGAACTGGCAAAAATGAAACTTGAAGATGTTGCAGAACGGACAGACAACCTGAAAAAGAAGGTAAATCCTTTCCTTAAAGAACCAGCTTTCCAGCCTCATGAGCAATTGCCTCAGGGCTGTCGGGAAGGTTCTGATTAGATCCGCAGCCTCCTCCTCCCAGGAGCTGTGCTCCCGGTATTCTATCAGCAAATTGGTTTTAGCCCTGCCAGTTGCTGTGGCTTCACGGGAGAAGGCTCCTGACTTAATTTCTGTTGTCACCTCTGTTGAGGAAAGAGTTGGGCAGTCACTTTGCTTTTTGGCTTCCATTTTCTCCTCTGAACCAAGGGGTAGGGATGGGGCGGGGTGAAAGGATTGCTGGGATTTCTCCCTTCTCCTAAATTCAGTCTATCACCGAGCACACGGTGTGGCAGAGGCACCCCACTGCACAGCAGAAACACTCTCTGAAGACCCCTGGGCTGGGCGAGCAGAGCACAGATCCTGTGCTATGGGGTCTGTGCAACGTTCAGGCTTCAGGGTGGTTCTGATTTTAGGACTTTGAGTGAGCTCGTTTTGATGTCGTCAGGGAATTATTTATTCTGTTTCGCCTATGCCAGATGAATGGCTTTTAGTGACCCAAAAAAGAATCTCCTTGTTTGCAGATGATAAGGGAGGCTTATTGTCAAATTTACTATTTTTCACTTGTGAATTGTGTGTGCACATATATATGCATGTGTATGTCTATACAAAATGCAATAGTGTATCTGTACATAGGTGTATCTAGTCTGTCTCTTCTCTCAACATACACACACATGCACAGTCATGCCCCCTAAAAAGTATTAGCTTGGCTCCTGTTAATTTAGAATTAATGGTGCTTTGGAAAGTGTCTAAGGGTTTAAGTGTGGGCTGTAAGTACCTCATCAAGCAAACGTTTGGTAGGAAGTGATAAGATGATTAAAGTAAATTCTCTCTGTTTGTTAAAAAAGATTCTCTTTGGTCTTGACTAGAAAACACTTTTAGACCCAATCTCAGTTACTTTACATTCCTGGAAATTACAAATTATAAAATTCCTATAAAAAATAACAGCAGAGGGCAACTAAGTCTCAGTGTCTAGGCTGCTGGCTTTACAACATCATCTCCTTTAGTTCTCATTAAGGCCCCAGGAGGTAAGTGTTGTTATTACCCCATGTCGTAGATGACACTTGGTGATATCTAGGTCCACGGGCTGGTAGAATCGGGTCTAAAGCCCCATCTGCCTGACTCTGTGTTCTTAACCCCTAGAGACTGAAGGCTCATAGGCCATGCAAATTAGTACAGTTTACTTTCTTCATTCTGTATATTTGGGTCCTAAAATGAAGGGAGGGTCTTCCCAGTACAGACTCTGGAAAAATTATACTGATTTTAAAAATATACCATCTTTTCTCATCCTGAGTTTCATTAACCACTTGGTCAATAACTTCTAGTCCCAAAATATGAACCTTGCTTTACATGACAGTGTACTCTATGTTCTAGATGTATTTTGTTGCTTGGCAGAGGCAACGACTGGAATAGCAAAGCTTGCATTTTATTTAAAGTCAAACTAACCTGAGACCTTGCTTGCTGCCAGCTCACTGGAGTGCTGACAAGTAGCGAGAAGGCGAATAGGGCGACTGAGAGAATCCTCAGCGACAGCGAAGACCTGGCCGCGTTCGTCGAGCGGCTGCAGATGAGCCTCAGAGGTAGTGTGGCAGTGTCTGGGTTGCGACTCTGTGCTGATCTAGCAAGGAGAGTCACATTGGCTTTATTAAACATGTCAATAGATGTGTGTGTTTTGCACTGGGCTTCCTAGAACCAAAGGGCTGGAATATTCCATGTTTGGGGATCCTGAAATGTCCAGGCCATAGCCTTTCATGGACAGCTTTAGATTTTTAAAAAATGCATGTTTCTTTTTAAATTTTCTCTACTATGCCTAATTCTCAAGTCACATTATGGTAAAACTGGCATGTTCCCTCCCCACCCATTTGCCCAGAATAGGAGCTGACAGGATTTGGGGATTCCATTTGGTGCCAAAATTTATCCACCATATTAGAGTAATTTAGTCACTTCCCAGTTTTCCCAGTTGGGTCTAATCTGGCTTTTATCATGCTATTTTCAGTTTTCAGGCTACTGAAAACATATTCTTGCTTTTCTTTTTGGATTCTAGTGTAAGGGCTTAAAAAGTATATGCAAGTCAGACTTGATAGCACAAAAGATAAGAAAATTATTAGAAAATATCATGTTTAATAAAAAGTTGCATCAAGTACTGGTGGTTTCTTCATGCAGTAATCATTTGTTGAAAACTTCTACGTGTAAATGTCTGTGTCGGGTACGAGGAAATGCTAAGGTAAGCACGATGGACCCTGCTCTTAGGGAGCGTATGGGTACTTGGCAAGACTTATACTGAATAAACCGGTAGGCCCAAGTTCATGAGTGTTTTCGTTAGGGGATGTCCAGAGTGTGCTGGGACACATGGGGGGGCCTGGCCTGGCCTGGCCCTGAAGTCCAACCCAGCTTAGGTGAACAGAACAATGCTTACCAAAGAAGGCTCTAAGTTTTTCATTCAGTACCGTCCACTTTTGAGAGATTTAAAATGATTTATGGTTTTCTCCATAGAAATTATTCAAAAGGCAACAACTTTAAATCAGACCTTGGATGAAGATTTCCAGCTACCCAATTCGACTCTTCAGAATATGCAACAGAACATTACGTCTTTGCTTGAAATCATACGGAAGAGGCATTTCATGCAGTTGCACCAAAATGTCACCCTTGAACTCAAGTAAGTTCCTAACTACCATTCACAACACAACCAAGTAGGGACAGAAACCTGGATGCCTTCTCCAAAGGAGAAGGAGGCGTAATAGAAAGAAAGTGCCAGCGGGGGGAGGGGGGTGAACTGTCGTGAGAGAGGAGAAGGGGCTCCCTCGTCAAGGAAATGAGATCTGTCTTGGAGTCATTACTGCAGCCCCGGGCTGTGAGCCGAGGCCTGGTCTGTGCATCTGTGCTTCTGTCAGGAACCTCCACGCAGATCTTCCCAGGCCCTGCCCTTCCCGAAGGAAGCACCCCCAGACTCGGCTCTGCTCCTTAGCCTTCCTCAGCTCCCTGCCCATCTGAGCTGGGGAGTGAGGGGGCTTGTTAAGGATGGAGATGCCCAGGTTAGCTCTGGCAATCCCAGGGAGTCATTTGTAGGACCGTTTCTCTCACCATAACATCCTTCCTCTGTCACTTCATTCATTCATTCAACAAAATGGGTTGGGCCCCAGGTGGGGTGGCAGGCAGTGTGCTAGGAGCTGGGGATACAAAGGGGAGTGATAGAGCCTTTTTGCCCACTAGAGCTCCAGGTCCAATGGGGAACGTTCACTTTCTGAATATGCATTCAGGAAGCAGTGCCTGCCTCTCGCCCACCTGTCCCCGCCATGCTTCTGGCCCTCTACTTCCTGCTAAGGCCCCCGAGACCTCTTTCTCTGTCACTGCAGCTCTTCTCGTTCTATTTGGAATAAAATTATTAATAAGGTTGCTGATCTCTCTCTTTAATTTGTAAGTAAAAGTATTACGAAAGAGACCCTTTATAAACAAAAAATTAAGAGTTTAAAATGTGTTCTCTGCCCCCCACTTTTTGATAATTGCTATATTTATACTGTTTCAAATTACAAGGATTATTTGAGGAATTGTCTGCTTTTTTGTTATAATTGTTGGAACATTGGTGGTTTACATTGAAGTATGGCAATGCTATAGGTGAGAAGATTTAGCACACAAGCTTCTTGCTTTTCATGCTTGTCTCAAAGGTCCCTAAGATGACACCACATTCAGAGTTTCCCCAGGGCTCCCAAGATTCAGCATGTAATTGTACTTACAGCTAAGGTTTAGTAAAGATGCACGTCGAGATCAGGCAAAAGAACACAGCAGGAGCCTGGAAGAATCCAAGAAGGCTTCTGCCATGAGGGGCTCCAGAGCACACTCTTTCCCCCACAACGAAATACAGCAACACATGTGTGATGCTTCTTCCCAGGGAAGCCCATCAGAGACTCGGCTTCCGAGGTTTTATGGGGGCTGCTCTTGTAGGTACCCTCTGCCTAGCACATGCCAAAAGTCCCTACCCCTAGAAAGAAGGCGGGGGTTCAGCATAAACCACATGGCTTGCACATGACCCTTCAGGGGGTAAGCCACCCTTATCAGTTCAGGACGGGTGGGAACACTGCCATCCTGGCCAGCAGGACTTTCTGCAAGGATAGACAACCGGGCCTGCCGTGTTAACTCTTTAGTGCACATTGTGCATTATCGTTCGCAGCTATGTTTTCCAATAGCTCTGATGTCCCCAGAGCTATTAAAAGATATTTCGTTAAATGTGTTCAATGACCAGATTAGTTTGGAGAACATGGTATCTACTAAGGAAAGACAAGTTCTCTACTGTAGGTCTTCTCAAAGCTTTTAGGATACTGATGTACATCGGAATTTCTCTTTCACCATGAGCCTTTGCTTGTGGAATCTGCTTAGCAATTCATGGGACACCAGTGTTGTGGAGAAACACAGTTTGAGAAATACTGTTTTACTCTATTAATTGAATAAATTTTGCAGGAAGAATCCGACAAATAGTTCTAAGGGTTTTGTTTGTTTATCCTGTTCAAGCCATTGAGGACTGTTATCATTTCATCTGATTATAGTTTAGACAGTAAAGTCACTTCATAGATGAAAATTTGACCTCTATTTTGAACTTTCTTAGAGAGATGTCTTATTTAATGATAAGGAATGATAGATTCATGGTGAGACATTAGAAATATATTAGGTTTATTTGTGGTTTTCATGTATCTGTTTTAGTTCATATTACGTGTTTCATAACATCTTTATAATAATTAGAAGTCAGAGTATGTTTAAATAACTCCTAATACTATTTTAATAATGCCAGAGTTAAAATATATACCCTTGAAAAATGTTTCTAGATGTGTCTTAACCCAGTGATCTGATATCTGTGAAAGGTTAGGGTGTTTTATAAGGCATTTTCCATGGAATTTTTCAAAGTTCTCCTGACAAATTGAAGCAGAGAGTTAATGGTCTATATTCAACCACTGCAAGGATTTGTAGTGTGAAATTTTATTATTCTATGCAGCTATAAATTCAAAGTTGATTTAAATAAGCAATTTGATAGCATATTTATAAAGAAATAGGGGAAAAGTCTTTCAATTTCCAAAAGCTTACATTTATCAATGGTACAAATTATATCTTTTTAGCAATTTGAACTTGAAAGTCTTTATAAAATCTATTTCTTAACTAAATGTAGAAAACCCTTTATATCGTATAAATAAACTGGTAAATTCTCAGCAAATCACTGAGTAGCCTCCTTTCAATTTCTTGCCATATTATAATGAAAAATTGCAGTTCCCATCATTAACACGGAATGTAGTCCCAATTTTCTGAATCCGGATCCACTGAGATGATTTCTTTCAATTTCATTGCTAAAATGTGTTAGGAAGTTTGTAAATAAAGATAATTTGTTAAGGATGAAGTGTAAATTTGCCATACTTGTGGCTATCTTAGAAAAATTGTTTTCATTCTTAAACAGTTATATTGTACCACGATTTCAAGAAGAAACTAGTTATGAATATATAAAAATTCCTTCCACTGTCATGTCAGAGATGTGAGTTTTGCTGTTCATTTGCTTACTAAGTGAAGCATTCACGTTTATCAGGGCTGCTGAAGATTTGTTGTCACAAGTTCAGAAGAATTACCAGAAGCCGCAGGAAGAGTTGGAGGTGTTAAAAGAAGTCGCAAGCCGCCTCCTTGCAGAGCACAACAGCGACCTGCGCGCAGCAGAAGCACTTGTGAAGGACGCGGAGGCAAAGAGCCAGGAAAGTGACCGCCTGCTCCTCGTGGTCAGCGCCAACCTGAGAGAATTCCACGTGAGTCTGACTTGCTCTCTCCTCACTTAGAGCTGGTAACCAAGTTCTCCAGGGTAAACAACATCATTGTTAGCTTCTTAAAAAGTGAGCCCCGCGCACTAACTTTAGCACGTAGCACTGGACACCAAAGTTCAGAAGTCGACTTGCTCTTGTGAAATATCCTTAAAAGGTGATTTCTGCTGCAGGATAAAAAGCTGCGTGTTCAAGAAGATCAAAACTTGACCTCAGAGCTAATCGCCCAAGGAAGAGGATTGATAGATGCTGCCACCGCACATGTAAATGCTGCACAAAATGCTCTTGCAGTAAGTTACAACTCAGCAAAGCCACGATACAGTTTCCAAAGAATCTTCACACATCTCATCTACATGTACACATACCCGTTATTAAATAGAACAAAAATATTTACAATATTAATTTCTCCATGTAGCAGTTAGAGCATCACCAGGATGAGCTACTTTTATGGGCTGCCAAAATCAGGCGTCATGTGGATGACCTGGTCATGCACATGTCCAAAAGGAGAGCACTGGACCTGGTCTACGGAGCAGAGGACCATGCAGCTGATCTCCAAAGACTAGCAGGTGTTCTGGACAGGTAAGACCACACCCTTGCAGGAATTTGATGGGTTGCCATCCATTGATCAGAGAAAATAAGGAGGGCTATTTGATCACACTGATGAGTCACTCTTCTTCCTTTGTGTAGAAATGAGGGTTCCTATGTTATTTACATGGCAAGTCAGATTTCCTCATGTCTGCTAACATAGTTTAGCATTGCTATAAGTGTACGATGGAAAAATGCAAACTGGACAGGAATTAAAACAAATAGCATGCTACGATATCAAGCCATTGAGGCTTTGTTAAGCACCTACTGAATGCTCAGGGCTTTGTTAATTAGCATGTGAGACAGAACAAGTTTATGAACTTCTTTACAGATCTTATCTTTTTGGAGTGTATGATTTGGGTGAAGGATGCCCCCACTCTACCGATAGAAGTGTTGGGTCTTTTTTCCAACTCCTGAAAGATATCACCCCCAATTATTTTCTATTGCCATTGTAATACAATTATTTTAGCTTATATTTTTTGTATATTTGTTAAATATGTATTCAACTTGTTAAAAGTTGCCAAGTTGTGCCTTTAAGCAAAAAGCACAACTTTAGGCCAGTGGTTCCAAACTCATCTGCCCTTTGGAATAACCTGGGGAACTTCAGAAAATACTGACAGCTTGTTCCCCTCCCCACAAAGATTGTCACTTAATGGGTCTGGGATGTGGCCTGAGCTTTGTAATATTTTTAAAGATCCCCAGGTGATTCTAATGTGCTGCAAATATGGGAACCAGTATTTTAGGTCTTATCAGTGATTTACACAAAACTGTGAGTTAATTGGTACATTTATTTCTTTAGAATTTGCTATAATTTATAAGCAAAAAAAGTCTGAACACGCTGGGAATGTGTTTTGTGTATGGGTGTGTTCTATGGAAGGGGAAAGATAAAGATCTCCCAATTTGAGAAAGGCTGGCATAAAAGGTTAGCTCACACAACAAAAGCGATTAAAAATGAAATAGGATAGGGTAGTGTCCTGCTGCCTCCATGTGCTCTAGGAATCAGTAGTAGAAAATGGCATTAGGTACTCAGCTTCTCTTGTCATCATCTTTCATCATTTCTTAAAAGAGAAAGAGATATTCTCACTCCATACTTAGCTAGAACAAAATCTTTGTTGCTTAGTATAAGAGTAGTAAAAGCAGTTTGGCATGATACACAAAGTCAAATAATATTATTATCCTTGATTTATAAATCACCACATTCTGCCAGTCAAGTAATAACAAGCAATAACTGCTAATATCTGGTCTGGGAATCACCTGACTTCAATAACCTTGGAAAGAAAATGAAGTGAGTTATTTAGGAAGCAAAGATGTGTCAATTGCCAGATGTCATTTTCAAGACAGAGCTGAATGAAACTGTGCCATTACCAGTTGCCAAGTTCCTAAGTGATTTGACTACTCACTGTTAGAATGAAGGTCAGCTGATTGAAGTATTATCTGATCCTCCTCCTCCAAAATCTGTTGATACATGCTGTTTGAGGGGTAAGATTCAGCATCCTCGTGTATGTTTAGGAAACCTTTTTGGAAATGACCAAGTGTGTTGCAGGGGAGATTATAACTAACGCAAGCATGCAATGGCACCCCGGACACGTGCAGGGGGGTTGAACAGAGATCAGGGAATGTTGAGGGCGGCTAGTGGAAAGTGATCAATGGTTATCTAAGGTACAAACAGCAATAATTGCTTTTGTATTGATTAAATAACAATTCTGAGTGTTATCATGACAATATGGCTACTGCTTTTCAAAGATTTTTTTGAAGTTAGAGGGGAACACATACATTGTTATTTTTTGCTAATGATACTTTTCTAAGGGAAGAAACTAGGAGGATTTCCAGAATAGTAGGCACTTAAAATTTTCACGAGTGAATCTGCAAGTTTGATTTAGTTTATCCTAACATTTCTAAACATGCTGATTCAATAGTGGCCTTGAAAATGTCAGACATGTGTCCCTGAATGCTACCAGCGCAGCCCACGTCTATTCCAACATCCAGAGCCTGATTGAAGAATCAGAGAAACTGGCAAAAGACGCTCATGGGATTGTGAGTAAGGTAAGCCTGGTAAGGAATGCCCGTGGGCTTCTTTTTCTGGGCACCGTGGGAGATTGTTCCATAAGGGATTTCAGCAAAGACTCAGCAGCTCAAATTTATGCTTATCAACATTCTTCTCTGATGGCGTATGTTTATGGCTTCTGTCATTGTGTGATATGTGCTTTAATTTCTTAAGGTCAAAAATATTTCTCTATACATACCAGGAACTAGTGTTGTATTTTTACAATAAAGGTGATCATGCTACTTGATATCTAATCGAGATGTTATTTTTCTTTACCTGTGGTGAAAATCTTTATTGAATGGCTGGTTTTCTTCTTTATACGCTTAAAAAAGTCTTGGTATTCTTTCACCTGGGCCATTTTAAATTGTCCTTACCTTTTTCCTAGCTAACTTCTTGTTGGGAACTTGGTCAGAGGCTATTCTAACGGAGCCACTCCCTCTGTCCCCAGCAGGACCCCACTCTGCCCTCCAGCCCCATGTTTAAGTTGTTCTGTTTTCCAGTTCTCAGAACCCCTCGCGGCCAATGGCAAAGCAGCTCTTCAGCGCAGTTCCAAATTTCTAAGAGAAGGCAACAACCTCAGCAGAAAGCATCAAGGTCAGTTTGTGGCTTGGACCATGCTGATGAGCAGAGTGCATGTGAGCACGTCTCTGAGCATCCTCTAATAATGTCCTCCTTTCTTGGAGTGACCTGAAGCATCACATTTCTTTGTCACATTAACATTTCAATTTCCTACCATATAAACTTCATACAGTTTCCGATTTTATTCTAGTGAAACCTCTTCCTTTATTGTGTAATCAGCTCTATCTTTAAGCCTTCCTAGCGATCAAATTCTCCACTGAAGGCCTTGGCCTGGAGCTTTCACTGTTCTTCCTAGTGTTGGTTGAGTTCTGTTTGATTGCATTGTGCCCCATTTGTCTCTCATTTTTTCACAGTTTTTGGAAGAGATATAATATGTTTGCAATTGCTTTTACCTTTCTCACAGGACTAATATGTTAGACTCATAGTAGATTCTCATTTAATAATTATTGAATTAAATCATAATTGACTTATCAATTTTTCAAAAACTCGCTATGCAGTTCAGTTTGTCCCAAGAGTTTCAAGAAGCAATGACTTGGCGTGTGTAAGAGCTATCTATCCTGTAAGCATAACACAAAATGGCAGTAGCTTCTGTTGTGTAAGAGAAACTACATAGGCATACAGTTTTCCATAACAAATAGTGTGCTTTTCACCTTAATATATGCTAATGTATCAAAGACTCCAAGATTCTTCTATAGGAGTAAATAGTGGACCATACACAGAGCTCATACCTTTTTCAGGCTACTTCCAAGTCTAGTACTAGATCCTTCCACAGCTGTCTAAACCAAGGGCTTAGGTGTATACATACATATTTTGTTTGTTTCTCTGTGAGTGACACAATTAATGTATGTTGTCATCTCACAATATAGAAAATTCATAATGCTTGATCATAAAACATTGAACACAAACTCTAGCATCAGTGTTGATGGGCTTTCAAAACTGAAAACTATGGTTTCAATTTACACAACTACAGATACTTCATAGTCATGAAATTGTGAACTTTTTGGCAATTAAAATTTCATATTTTTACCACGTGTTCAAAGTACAAATGTGATTGTGTATTATGAACAGAAATTTTAAAACTGAAAGCTTTGATCAAACTTGAGGACGAGGCTGAGTTGAGCCCCAGTTTGGTGGCCGGAAGGGAAAAGAAAGGGACAGAGGATTGGCGGGGATGCAAGGGAAGACACTGAGAGCCTCCCAGGTAGGAGCCCACTGGTGGGGTTTCACAGCCCCAAAGAGAAAGGTGGCCAAGATTCAGATGTGACTAGGAAGCCAGTGAGTCTGATTAACACTGAATGACTTAAACACATTTCTTCATTTTTGAACTCAAAATTAGACATGAAATTTACGAAGAAATATTAGTAAGAAAGAGAAGCAAGCAAAGTAGAAAAAATGATCAAGCGAGCTAAAAACACACTCTTAATTTCCATGATGGATGGTGCAAAGTCTTGCTGGAAAAACTTTTAATATTGGGATTCACTGTAGGATGCTATCGATTCTGTAGATGGTTCAGGAGTGATAAGGAAAGCTGTTGCCTAGGCAACCTTTCTGTAGGCTAACCTAAAAGGGAGCATTTCCACCCCCTCCTCTTTACATAGGTATTGCATTGGAACTGAGAAGATTGAGAAATACGACAAACAGATTTCAAGAGAGTGCTGATAAAATTACTAGGCAGACCAGTGAATCACTCTTGATACTTAGAGCAATTCCTGAAGGTAAGTAAAAAGGAGTTTCTTGGTTTAATTAACGTCTTCTCTTGTAAGAGCATCGTACAGGAACATGAGGAAGTCCTGCCTTAAGTCTAATCAAGAGTCCCAGCTGAAAAATGAGACCAAGACTGATCAAGTTTTTATTTGCAAAGGAGTATGATTGGAAAGCGAAGATCACTGGTGCTTTTTTTAAAATAACCTGAGAACACTTACATTGAAATACTAGAATTATACCCTTAAAAACAGAGACTTTATATAACCATCTTAACTGCTTACTTTTGAAATGAGCTTGACACATTGCTTAGATAAAAGAAGGGGGGCATGCAAAGAGATGGGTAAGTAAGGAAGCTACATTGTTGCTCTTTACCTGCCTTCGGGGAAAATGCCAGGTTCATTATAAATGCTGTAAGTGGAAGAATTCCAACTTGGTCACCTTCCTTCATGAGACAATAAAACACTCTAAAATAGGCCCCCAATCACTTTAATATTGATGGTTTGAAAAGGCAGTATTCATTAAAATTTTAGCTAGGATAATTTTTTAAGTGTAATACAAATGAAATGTGCTGTAGTGCATATTTATATCACCTCAAACTTCTCCTTTGTTCTTCATAAGCATTTTTTTGAAAGTCTTACAAGGTGCTGATGCCTCCTCCAAGGTCCTGCCTGCAAAGTTTCCACTGCAATCCTGACAGTTTCCAGAGGCAGCTGGGTGTGGGTGCCCCAGGCTTACTTCTTACTTTCAATCAATGGAGCATTTTCTCATCTGGAAGTTACCTTTTCCTTTCCTTTTTTTTTTTTTTTTTAAAGATAATATGATATATTTTAATTAAACACATAATAACTTTTCATTTGGAGGTAATTTCAAACTTACAGAAGAGTTGCAAGAAGAATAAAAAAGCCACTGGTATACTCTTTATCCAGCTTCTTCTGCTGTTAATGTTTTGCAGTGTTTTGCCCCATTTGTGATTAAACACTTTAAAAATTAATAATACTGTCTTTAAAAAAAATCCTTACCCAGATTTTCTAGTATAACTGAATTCCAATTTACTTTGAGTGGCTAGTCTTTGTTCTGCTGTTATTTCTAGCAGCTGGTTAAATACCTATTCCTCTAGCCTAAGACATTTTCTTCTCGACTGCAGACTTTAAGTTCCAAAGCTTTCATATCCAGATATGAAATGATGTGGAGAATGTGTTTAATGATGGTGATAAGGGAGTGATAAAAAGAACCCAAATAAAGAAGTTTAGCTTATTAACATATAAGATACTGAGCACAGGGTGATTAGCCATATTTTTGTGATCTCATTAGGTATTGAAATCATATTCCAAGGAATTGTTATAAAAAATTATTTAATTTGTCCCTAAAAGGGTATTGACCCAGCAATAGCATTGTTGGGCATCTACCCAAAAGAGCATAAGTCATTC
>VBSM01003157.1:4773373-4821607 GCA_008086735.1 Cheirogaleus medius
CCCTAACAATATTTGTACCCCCATTATATGATGAAATAAAAGGGGGGAAAAAAGGTTATTGACCCAAAATAAGTGACTGAAGCAAAAAATCTCAATCAATGGAGGTTTATTCAGCCAAAGTTGAGGACACACCTGGGAAAAACACAAAAACACAAACCACAGATAGACCTGTGGCTATTTTTCCAAAGTGGAATTTGGAATTTTCAGTATTTAAAGTGGAAGAGGGCATTAAACAAAAGGCAGGGTGGGGCTGTAGTAAGACAAAATGGTTAGATTCTTTTGAGACCCAGGAAAATGTCCATTTTACATAAGATAAGGAGAATATTAGAAGACAAAAACAGAGTGAAGGAAGCGTCAATTATATAGGTGTCCCTGCGTAGGTGGAAGAAATGTCTGATCCTGTCTTGTCTCTGGTCTGCCGCCTGTGCAGATAAACTTGTAATTTACTATTAGCGTGGGATCAAACGGACTTTAGTTTTAGGAGCTGTAGGTAGCCTGTGACCCTAAAGTCACAGTTTGCATGACCTTGCTTATGGGAGTCCAGCAAGGCCCTTCCTTAAAGAATGATCTGTGGGGCCAGTTCTTCACAGGTGCCTGAGGCCTTTAGCTTCCCTTTTGCATAAGGAGTTGGAGAGGTTTTTATTTCTTTTTTATAAGGGAGTAGTAGAGCATATTACATACAGCCTTAATATTTCCATTAAAAAGAAGCGGCTCTCTAGGCTGTTGACCACTGCCCAAAAGGAAAAAAACAAAAAAAAACAAGAAGCCTTAGTTTGTGTTCAGCAATCAGTAAAATTACTGTAACATGTTTGTGTAAAATTACATCTGTTGCAGCTTTATTTTTTTCTCCGTGTGTAATCCCAGAGTGCATGCTTGCATATACATTTATTTCAGGTGTGGGAGACAAAGGAGCCAGAACTAAGGAGCTGACCGAGTCTGCAAATCAGAGTGCAGCGAGCACGCTGAGGGCCGTGGTGGGACTGAGTCAGAAGCTGCTGAACACGTCGACCGGCCTGGCCAGGGTCAACGCCACGTTGCGGGAGACCAACGAGCTCCTGCGCGACTCCACCATGACCAGTATGTCCGTGCCCTTCCGTGCAGTCTTTGAAGTCCGCGTCATGCAGATCTGGAGCTTGCTAAACACGCTATAGTGCCTTGCTCACATTTCTAAAAAGGAAAAATGTGCTAAGGTCTGGGTTAGCATGTATTAAGAAAGAGAAGGGCCTGGGTAATGCGTGCTATCGGTGCATTTTTCATATGTTTACCAAAATTTCACAGATTTGATTATTGGGGTATTCTGTTTTATCCAGTGCATTAGTAATGAACAATTAATTATCTTGTTTTGCCCATTCCCCAACTTTCTTTCTGCTTCTCGCCTTCTGTATTCATTAGCTTTGTTAGCTGGAAGAAAAGTTAAAGATGTGGAAACACAAGCCAACCTTTTATTTGATCGGTTGAAGCCTTTGAAGGTGTTAGAAGAGAACCTGAGCAGAAACCTATCAGAAATTAAACTGCTGATCAGCCAGGCCCGGAAACAAGCGGCTTCTGTGAGTTGGGGTCCCACGGCTCTCGGCATAACCCAGCGCTCCCCTAGCCCCGGCTCGCCTTACCGGGTCTCAGGATTTCTGTAGGCGTGGCTCTCAGCCACACTGGGCCCCCTGGACTTTGACAGAAGCAGATCCCAATAATCCCATGTTCCTCCTAGCCTTGTCTCGGTATATTTACAGCCAGTAATTAGCCTCATTTTCTTTGAGTTCTGCTTTTATTCAACATGTTTCAAAATGTTATTAGCAAAGAGATCTTCGTGTCTTTATGGAGATTTATCATCATAGCCTAACTTTATAACTATTAGCCTAGATGGTGTAGGACCCATTAAGTCTCGGTGTTACCACCCCTCTAAGTTTCATCGGTTGCTATGGTGATATTTCTTCACTTTACCAACTTAGTTTAATGATCCAAGTACTTTTTCAGTTTGTGCAATGTGGGCCTAATCCTTGAGAAGTCTAAGAAAATAGTTTGTATACACCCAAATGCTGCACAAATCCAGGTCACCAGACACCAGATCCATAAACCACTGGGCTTCTGGAGAAGTTCAAGCTTGAGAAAAGCTTTTATTAATGACCCATGGCACACGGTGCTGGCTGTGCTCTAAAGGAGCGACCTTTCTGGACACTCTGTTTCCCCCACTGAGTGTCCTCACTATTGGAAAGGAAACATAGGTTTCCACGAGCCCTGGTGTCCCTCTGCTTCAGTTACAGTGGCTAAATAAATGCCAGCCCAAGGGATAGCTCTGAATGCTGTGGCTAATACAAACTTAGAGGCTTTAAGGTTAACATAAGATATATATGCAAATAATTACTCATCAAAGAAATATGTAGCAAGTGCAATAATTGCTCTGTAGGTATTTGCTGAGTGAATAAATATATTACCTCTTCATTTATTTGCCAAATGAGCATCAAATATATCCTCTTTGTTCAGGTGGAAAGATCCCAAGATGATAAGATCCTTGTCTTTAAAGAATTAAATCTCATGAGCAAGACAGTTTCCTATATAAAATGCCCTATTAAAAACTAAGACCGATTTTCTCATATTTAAACACTAACCAAATAAAATCACTCTCATCACCATCTGATTTCTCACTGCATGGAGCACAAAGTGTGTTATCAAGAGAGGAAGCCTGCCTCACTGTGGAAAGTCGTTACGGAGTAGCACCTGTGAGCTGCTGGTGTGTCACTAAATAACTGGGACACTTTCCTTTGCCTTGTACAGATTAAAGTTGCCGTGTCTGCAGACAGAGATTGCATCCGGGCCTACCAGCCTCAGATTTCTTCTACTAACTATAACACCTTAACACTCAACGTCAAGACTCGGGAGCCCGATAACCTTCTTTTCTACCTCGGCAGCAGCACCAGCGTAAGTTGTGGGCCTGCGGAAAGCAACAACGAGTCGTCTATGGACTTGATAGATTTTCTGAATTGATACTTAATGGTTTAAGAAAACAGGGCCTTAGTGAAATCCCTAATTCTAGTCAGAGGGACTAGCCTTTGCCAAAAATGATGGCATTAGGATTAAAAATAAACAAACTACAAATTTGAATGCCTGTGAGGAGGAAAGTGACATTTCTGAACAGTGCTCCCCGCCGCCATCTTAACTGCAAGCCGTGGGGATAGGACTTTGTGGGAGGCCCCCGTGAGCCCTGAGGGGACTGAGCATCACCATTGCCAAGCTTCACCCAGGTTCTTCCTGCCAACAAGATTCCAGCGGTTCCCGGAAGGCGAGTTCCCCATGGAAGACCGTGGATGCCTTGGCTGTGCGGGTGGGATGGGTCAGAGCCCTTGGGCGTGCAGGGCAGAAAATGTTACCAAGCACATGTGAGATCTGAAATGTGTTCTTAGGAGATAAGATGCAAAGCACATGCAAGTCCGTGACTAGGATTTCACGGCTCCTATCTTGCTGCATATTTCCTAGCTGTTTCTTGCCTTCCGAGACCGGGCAGACACACAAGCACAATGCTTCCCTCATGCTCCCTGCAGACTGTGGGTGACCCCCAGCGAGTTTTCCTGGTGAACCCTGTGGGAGGCCTTGAGCTGGGCCATGCCAGGCCCAGGCACAGAGGCACTAACGTCCCCAGTGCCCCAGCTCCAGGGAGGGGAGCATTTAACACAAAAAAGAATAGTTTTGTGGCTTTTGCTTTTTTTTTTTTTTTAAGAATACAGAAAACACTGTAAGAACTTGATCTGTAAAGTGTCGTGGTGCTGTGCAGACATTCCGGTGTGTAAACTCATCCCACTCATGTCCCGCGCCCCAGTCTGATTTCCTTGCAGTGGAGATGCGACGAGGGAGAGTGGCCTTCCTCTGGGACCTGGGCTCTGGGTCAGCACGGCTGGAGTTTCCAGACTTCCCCATCGATGACAACAGATGGCACAGTATCCACGTAACCAGGTACAAGAGAAAGTCCTCTCAGAGAATCTCTCTTTTAAAAACTTTTTTTAAATAAGTAATTCCATGCTTGTAACATCATATAATAGGCTTTGAAACTTTTGGAGAGTCAGATTAAAATTAAAAAATGCTTGGTTTAGATCAACTATAGAAATAAGGGCTTGTTGCAAATGGCAGAATTTCTTTTTTCAGGCTGGATAGTATTCCATTGTGTATATAAACCACATTTTCTTTATCTATTCACTCATTGATGGTTAAGCATTCCACCTTGTGTTCAAGAATCATAACATCATTTTGTACTCCACAAATATATGCAACTATAATTTGTTAATATAATAAAAAATTAATTAAAAGTATTTTTAGAAAAGAAATAAAGGTTTGCTTTTTTTTCTTATTACAGAAAAAATAAACTTTGTTACCAAAATCAACAATCAAAAGAAGAAAAAAAATGGAAAGTTTAGGTTACCTTTAGAATGTCTAAGATGTCTAAAAGTTTATATTACATTTAGAAAGTGCAAGTGTAAGGAAGCCGACCTTGTGAAATGTTTATTCCCCAATAAGGAGGAGTCAAATGTAGCATGGTAGAAATTCTGTGTGGCTGGCAGTGGTATGCAAGTAGAAGAGGGCAGAAGTTAGGAGACAAGTGAGGGATGCATTTTATTAAAATTCAGACCCAGGCCGGGCGTGGTGGCTCACGCCTGTAATCCTAGCACTCTGGGAGGCCGAGGTGGGCGGATTGCTCAAGGTCAGGAGTTCGAAATCAGCCTGAGCAAGAGCGAGACCCCATCTCTACTAAAAGTAGAAAGAAATTAATTGGCCAACTAAAAACATATAGAAAAAATTAGCCGGGCCTGGTGGCACATGCCTGTAGTCCCAGCTACTCGGGAGGCTGAGGCAGAAGGATCACTCGAGCCCAGGAGTCTGAGGTTGCTGTGAGCTAGGCTGACGCCACGGCACTCTAGCCCAGGGAACAGAGTGAGACTCTGTCTCAAAAAAAAAAAAAAAAAATTCAGACCCATAGCAAAATTCTTCCTTTTAAAGTCCCTCTCCTGTGGTAACCACTTTTCAGCATCTTTAAATATACTTCTTCTTTTCACTTTTCTGCAATAGTATGGTGTGTTGTTGGGATTTTTTTTCTTCATTATTTACAAAGTGTGGTGATGTTGAAGGGAGTAAACTGTCTTCAAATACAGTTCAATGTATTGAGCTGTTTTAAGCATGGAAGCAACATGATGGAATGTCCGTTTCAGAAGAACCACTCTGCAGGATTTTGGGGAGTCATCCAGGGTGGGGCGGATAAGCCTGAAATCAGAGAGACCAGTGGGGGCGCTGTTGCAGGGCTCGGGGCGAGCAGATGGCGGCTGTGGATGAAACACAGGGGAAATATGTGCACTGATGTGAAATTGTGGAAGTTCCTTTTACAATTCTTTGTGACCCTTAGATTTGGAAATATCGGTTCATTGAGTGTAAAGGAAATGAGCTCAAATCAAAAGCCACTGACAAAAACAAGTAAATCCCCTGGAACAGCCAATGTTCTGGATATAAACAATTCAACACTCATGTTTGTTGGAGGACTTGGAGGGCAAATCAAGGTAACATTCTGAAAGTTCATCTGAACAGGATTGACTGACTTTACCTGTCTATAAAATCGATATGTTTGAATTATTGTATAGATCCCTGGCAGATGGAGATTTTTCTGCTTCTATTGTTTTGTTTCATGGCAGCTCACCTGCAGAGCAGGGCTAGTTGTACCATAAATGGAGAAGCCAATGGCTCATTTTGCTGTTTGTGGTTCTTTTCCAATGATAAAACAGTAAATTCAATATTCCATATTAATTTCTATAAAGTTCCTTTACTCTAACTCTAGTGGCTAATACTAATTAGTGTTTAGCAAAAGAGCCCATTGTATTTATTTTATTATATCTGTTATCCCCTTACCTGTATTAAACACAGTTGAGTTCCTTGGACCTGGTTTAATGTTCTGGGCCCTGACAACCAACCACATTCCCCGGGTCTCTGTTTCCTCACATGTAAAGGAGGCTTTTCTCCAGCAGCCTAGTCACTGAGATAATCTTTAAGATCCTGTCTAGTTCTCACTCATTCTGGAATTCCACTTCATAACTGGAAGGAAATCCAGTGATTACAAATTGGCCATTTTTCTCAATGTTGTTCTCTCAAAATTTGGATCTGTTAGATTTGAGCTCTCAGGAAGGAGTTTTGTGCACTTAGAGAATTTTTTTCGCTTCACCAACTATATGTGGGTTATGTCTGTTTGTTTCCTTACATTAGAAATCTCCTGCTGTGAAGGTTACTAATTTTAAAGGCTGCATGGGAGAGGCATTCTTAAATGGAAAATCGATCGGCCTGTGGAACTACCTTGAAAGGGAGGGCAAATGTCATGGCTGCTTCGGAAGGTGAGATGTCCCCACAATTTAACTCGTGGCGTGTCATTCTGTTAACATCTGAGGACTGCCAGAAGAACTTACATGCACATCAAGGATAGATAGAATTTGAGATATTGGTCATCTTATTGCAAAGGATATGAAATAAATTATTTACTGATAGAAGCACAGGTATCATTTTTAACCCTTTAAAAAGAAGTATTCTTTTTGCTGGGTCTTGCATGCTTTGTATGTGTACTGTATGCTTTGATTGTGGATCATAAACTCTAAAAGCTTCAGACATTTTCTCAAACAACTCTCTGTCTGAAACAGCCACGATTAAATCTTGGGGAAATCACTGTACAGTTTTATTTTGAAAATACCTCCAAGAATGAGATGTGTGTGTGTGTGTGTACAGTCAATTTTTATAGATCAGTACTTTCCTATTCCTAACCAAGTTTTATCATTCTAGAAATAAAATGCATTTGGAAATGGAGAACAACTAACATCTTTTTGCATATGTTGATATAATAGAAAGCATTTAACAACTTAATGTCACCAAGCTCAACACCAGACCCATTGTTTTATAATGAAATAACTACAACCCCTTAAGTACAGAAGACCTTCTTTCTAGCATTGTAATAATTAAGACAATAAATTATCTCTTGCCCTGAGAGAAATGTAACATCTGATATAATTTCTCTCAACTAATGGGCTGCTCTGTCCAGATAGATATCTGTAATTAACAGGAAACTCAACAAGATCAGTTAAAAGCCGCAGGAGTTACAGAGGTACACATAGAAATTCATGGTGAGGTTTCATTTTGTCATTATCAGGTCTGTCTGCTCACAGACTTGTAGCTTGGGATTCTGTAGTTTCAGCTTTCCATTTGCTGCGTACTCCACCCTTAGCTTCCTTAAAAAGTCATGACCAGAAGCTTGGTTGTCACAGGCTTTGGGACTACAAAGACTATTGGGTTTGGAAGTCTGAGTTTCTCAGGCTCCTGACTTTGGGTGATAAGTCTCTTCACCTGAAAGGTTTAGTTTCTTTTTCCAGAAAAGGAAAACAATAATCATTCTTGTCTTAGCTCCATGTTTCACTCTAAAGCCCTATGATATTCCAGAAAATTAGTTCTGAAACGTAATTTTGATGTGTTCCAGAATTACTTTGTAAATGAATAGTGAGTCAAGTCGGCCTTTTCCTCTTTTGTGGGGGAGAAGACCAGGGGACACACTTATCTGAAAACTCTCCTGGCCATACTGTATAACTCTGTTGTAATCCATAATCCATCCCAAAATGTGATACAGGTCTTTAAGCTCATCCTGCGGATATTTGAGGATATCAATGATTTTTTTTTTTAATGATCCTTCTGGTATATGGGCACATATTTGTTTTTCGTGTGACTCTAGTTTATCTGATGTATTGGTTAAAAACAGCAGAGGGTGATAAATGCCTACTGCCTACATTAATTTTCTTTTCTTACAAAGCAGCTGGGCTTAGTCTCATGGCAAGCGTATTTTTAATTACTATGATTTACTTGTTATCAGATTATGGAAATATTATAATAGCTCTACCACGAATGTTGTGAGGAAGAAATCGGTAAATGTGTTGTTTGTTCTCTTTACCCTCTTAAAAACGGATTGCATTTCATCTCTTCTGCTTTGCAGCTCCCAGAATGAAGACGCTTCCTTCCACTTCGATGGGAGTGGCTACTCTGTCGTGGAGAAGACACTTCGGGCCACTGTGACTCAGATAATAATGCTCTTCAGCACCTTTTCACCGAATGGGCTTCTTCTCTACCTGGCTTCAAATGGCACAGTAAGAATCTTTGTGGGGCACTAAGCCATACTGTATACACACATTTTGATTGCTATGAGGTTCTTTTTGTTTAATGAGGATTTTCTAATTAATATATATATGCCACATAATTTTTATGAACATATATTAATACTAATATATAGGTATGTATGTCATACAATTTCCCCATTTTACATCATTTATTTATTATATTAATACAAATTCATTGTAGAACCTTTGGGAACTATAGAAGAGCACCATAGAAACTAGCCTTCCAGTCATTATAGACACCAATTAAATGTTCATTATTAAATTTTAAGCTCAAATAATATATTTTGTTCTGTGTTCACTGCAACCACAGTGACCTTATTTGAATTCCATCCACATGAATTTCACATTCCCATTTTCCTTTCATGTGCTGGTGATTTCTGTCTCTCAATCTTCTAGTTTTAGTTTTGAGGAGCGGCCCATTTTTCAGTCTATATGAAAAAGATACAAAGAGATTCCACTTCTCTTACTGAATTGTAGATTTTGGTAACAATGAATAGCTTCATTTTTACTTGTGTAGTATTCTAGAAAGCCTTCATGGATATTTTTAGTTTCGTAGCATAGACCTCTGGCTATGGGGCCAGATTCAGTTTTCTGAGTTTGATTTTAGAAGGTTTCCACCATCCCTGACTTAAAGGGAAAGGAAAACTTGGGATAAAGATGTAGCTATGGGGAACTGTGTTCGCTTCTTTACAGAAGGACTTTTTATCCATCGAGCTGGTCCACGGCAGAGTGAAAGTTATGGTCGACCTGGGTTCGGGGCCCCTTGCTCTTATTACAGACAGACGTTATAACAATGGAACCTGGTACAAAATCGCCTTCCAGCGAAACCGGAAACAAGGTAGGTGCACAGATGGACTCATCTGCTGTTGGTTACCCTCCGAGGAATAGAGATCTTCTAAAAGCAGCAATCTTTATTCTACTTTATTTTTCTAGGTGTTATTGAATGATATTCTAATTGAAAGTCATTGTCATTGGAATATTAAGCAACAAAATTCATGTTTTGCTGGAGGAATAGTATACTTCTATTTGTCTGTCGTCTCCAAGTGCATTACTTAACATGAACTGCTGAATTGAAATCAAGAATCAAATCCACTCTGTTTTCTTCCACACACATCGTGCTATCATATATTGATGTGTTTTCTGGATTTATTGACTTTCGTAGAGAGGATTTTCACATGTCCTTTAATAGCCAAGAACATCAGCTGGTCAAATTTGCAGAGCTTAAAAGAATATGTCTTTATAAACGAACTTTGTTGGCAGAAGTGTGCATTTTACTTTAATGTAGAATGTGATTTTCATTTTCTTACCTCTTCCTTTCAACCTCCTTTTAGGACTCCTAGCAGTTATTGATGCACATAACACCAGTTACAAAGAAACCAAGCAGGGCGAGACTCCGGGCATGTCTTCTGATCTCAATCGTCTAGATAAGGATCCGATTTATGTGGGTGGATTACCTCGGTCAAGAGCTGTAAGGTATGATATTAAACTATAGCATTTCCATGTCCCTAATTTCCAATTATATTAGTTTTTCTAGGTCTGCCATAACAAAATACCACAAATTGGGTGGCTTAAACAGCAGAAATTTATTCTCTCCTAGTTCTAGAGTTCTAAAAGTCGAGGTGTTGTCAGGGTTGCTTCCCTTCCAGGGCTGTGGGCGAGAATCGGTTCCATGCTCCCAGCTCCTGGTAGCTTCAGGTGCTCCTCAGTTTTCAGATGATCTCCCTGTGGCTTCACATCTGTGCCTGTGTCACTGTGTGTCCAAATACTCCCTTTTGATAAGGACCCCGGTCATATTGGATTAGGATTTACCCTAATAGCCTCATCTTAACTTGATTACCTCTGCAAAGACACTTTTTCCAAATAAGGTCACATCTGCAGGTGGAGGGGTGGGGGTCAAAACTACATCTTTTGAGGGGACATAATTCAACCCGTAACATCTGCTTTTATTCAAAGTGCTCTATGTCATATTACTTAATTGGTAAGTAAAGCAAAGCTTCTGCAGAAACATTAATAATTTTATATTTATTGCCTTTAGAACATCTAAAAATTGTTACTATGCAATGTTTGGAGACCCCACTTGCTGTTATACTCCACCCCTCTGTGCCTGGACATTTTAGAGTAGTAGAATCTCTCTCTCTCTCTTTTTTTTTTTTAAGACAAGGTCTCACTCTGTTGCCTGGGCTAGAGTGCAGTGGCATCATCATAGCTTACTGCAACCTCTAACTCCTGGGCCCAAGCAATCCTCCTGCCTCAGCCTCCTGAGTAGCTGGAATGACAGGTGCATGCCACCAGGCCAGCTAATTGTTTGTTTGCTTTTTCCTATAGAGACAGGGTCTCGCTATTGCCCAGACTGGTCTTGAACTTCTGGGCCCAAGCCATCTTCCCCACCTCAGCTTCCCAAAATCCTGGAATTACAGCCATGAGCCACTACGCCTGGCATAGAGAAGTAGAATCTCTTTACAGGGAAAAAAATCATCATTTTTTCAGACGTATCTAGATTCCCCCTCTGTGTGGTTAGAGTGAATGATGTGTGTGAAAGTTGAAAGGCCAGCCTCAGGAGCCTAATGAAAGATGGCAGAGGAGAGAGACAAAGGAATCCTTTTGTAACACTGATTCATGTTTAGCTTTGTGACTTTAATGATTTATATAAACTTTTTTGTCATTTATGTAAGTCCAGCAGTGAGAGCAAGACAGCTTCCAGGGCGTAGGATCATCAAATGTCCAAACTGAGTCACCCAGCCCAGTGGTTTTCAAATGTATATCTGTAGCAGTGCCCTGTGTTTAGCCCAGGTTCTTTACAGAAGGCTAATACGTGGCTCAGAGATACAGCCATGCGGAGGCTACAGGTGAGCAGCCTGGGATCCACTTCCCCACTATACCCTCCTCTTTGCCAGGAATCTCTGAAAGTGCCAAGGAGCATAATTGTAACCACAGTCACCTCCTGGTCTTAGACATGAATACATTTAAACCTCAGGGGAAGGGCGGGTGTGGTGACTCACACCCTGTAATCGTAGCACTCTGGGAGACCGAGGCAGGAGGATTGCTTGAACTCAGGAGTTCGAGACCAGCCTGAGCAAGAATGAGACCCTGTCTCTACTAAAAACAGAAAAATTAGCCAGTCGTGGTGGTACGCACCTATAGTTCCAGCTACTTGGGAGGCTGGAGCAGGAGGATTTCTTGAGCCCAGGAGTTTGAGGTTGCAGTGAGCTATGATGACGCCACTGCACTCTAGTCAGGGTGACAGAGGGACACTCTTGTCTGAAACAAACAAACAAACAAAAACAAAAACGAAACCTCAGGGGAGCTGGTCACTTGCCAAGTCTTACCTCCCTGCCAAGACAGAGCCAGGACTGGAAGGCTGTCTCCGAATCCCATCCCAGGTATCGTTCCCTATTTCCTGCGTGGGGAATAGCACATCTATGCCCTATGACAGGTTGTGTCATAGCACATCTGTACTTTGCCCAAATGGCACACAATGTAAACACTGGAGCAAAGGACAGAAGCCCAAATCATAGACTTTCGTGGTAGAAGGGACTCAGGTACCATCATGGCTGTCTCCTCATTTACATTGGAAAAAACTGAGATCCAGAAAGCTTGAAATTGGCCCCAAATCATGCAGTTGCTTCATGGTCCACAGCTGATTATTCAACATGGACCAAAACAATGAGGCATGACTGTAACAGGAAATCATGCTATTGCAGGGTTCTCCTGTGACTAGCTGATGCATAAGGGTGCAGTTTAGAGATGGTTAGTAGTCTCTGTATTTTGGAAATGAGAGCCTGACCACATTACAGCCTGACCCCAGCCAGGAGTGCGACAACATCTGGCAAGAAAAATATGGTATTGACGTGGAGGCTAAGAAATAGGGTTTGGGATAATCCCAGACTTCACCAGATGCAATTATTTCCTTTAGGACAGAGTTCATGAATATGCAATATGGACAACAGCCAGTGACTTCTCTGGCCATCCGATCCCAGCACTACCTATACTTGTCCCCATGGGAGGCAAATGTTCCACTCCACATGGAGACTGGATTCTAATCTCTGGGCATAATTTCCTTATGACAATGCATTGCCTTTCTTATAACTGGATTATGTTTTAATGAGTGTATTTAAATTATCGTAACTGTGAGACCCCCTTAAAATAGTGAACATATTTGTATATAGATGGCCATCAACATAGCCACATTCTCTAGCTTAAATCCCTTTCTCTAGTCCTCATGAAAGTGTTTGTTTGACCTGAAGTTCTCACCATCAATATCGTTCTTGGAGGGAGGCCCAGACTTTTCTGGAGAGTGAACACAGAAACAGATTTTCCGTAGTGTTGGTCCATTTTTATTCCTCCTTTCAAAAATGGAATTATAAAATCCAAATTGTGTTGTGGTTGTTCTCACGTCCATCCCCGCAGGAAAGGTATCACCAGCAAAAGCTACGTGGGCTGTATCAAGAACCTGGAGATATCCAGATCCACCTTTGATTTACTCAGAAACTCCTACGGAGTGAGAAAAGGCTGCACGCTGGAGGTAGGAGACATTTTTATTGATACTGGAATGAGTTTCTATAAATATCCATTGATTTTTTGACATAATAACGTAACAAAATATAAACCAGTGGGGTGGATAAAAAAGAGGTGTCCCCTGCTGTTGGGGACTCAGCCTGCAGCAGGAACTCATGGTCATTTTTCGTTCCCTCCTTGGCCAGCCCGTCCGAAGCGTCAGCCTCTTGAGAGGCGGCTACTTGGAATTGCCACCCAAGTCTCTGTCCCCAGAATCGGAATTGCTGGCTACATTTGCCACCAAGAACAGCAGTGGCATCATCCTGGCTGCCCTCGGCAGGGACGAGGAGAAGCAAGGTCGCGGGCCATCCCACGCGGTGAGTAGCTCCCGGGCTGCCCAGCTGCGAGCTCCGGAAATGACTTTGGGAAACACTGAATGGAAAATCACTGACTCATAAATATTGAGTGTGTTCCCGGTTGTTTATGAATATGCATTTTTAATAATTAAAAGTTATTATTGCTGAATGTCTTTCCCTTATGAATCAGTGATTCTTGTGTTACATAACCCATCTTCCTTGTCTAGTGACTGAGAAAAAAGATATTTATTGTCTACCTCTAATTTTTTTTAAAAAAACTCATTCAGATAGCAGGTACTGAGTTTTCTTTCACATGTTCTAGTCATCACTCCTCATTCTACACTTGATCTTAGCCAAAAGGCCAAGAAGCAATTGCTACTCTTCATTCTAAGGCTAAAATGGAAGCCCTTAACTTCTGTTCGGGTCTTTAGTCTACAGCTCCATGAAGCAGGACTTTCTCTGTTATGAGATTGAAAGAGCAGCAAGAGAAATGTGGCCGGGGCTAAGCACAGTGGACTAGCAGTAGGAGAAGAAGGAAAGAAGGTGGTTTTCCATATTTATTTTATTTTATTTTTTTTAATTTTTTTTTTATTTCAGCATATTATGGGGGTACAAATATTACGGTTATGCACATTGCCCACGCCCCCCTCCCCCCTCGAGGCAGAGCCTCAAGCATGACCATACCCCATACGTTGCACATCTCACTCATTATGTTTGTATATACCCATCCCCTCCTCCCCCCTCCCACCCGCCCGACACCCGATAAATGTTATTCCTACATGTCCACTTAGGTGTTGAGGTTTTCCATATTTATATTGCCATAATTACATTCCATTTCAAGGGCATAGGTGATATTTACTCTAGCCTCTGCTCAAACTTGTGTATGTCACATAACCTGGAGAGACTTCATAGAATGCTAATGTATTGTCCCAACGAGGTAGAGCCTGTGTAACTACAGTTTACAGAGCACGCTTCTTTACTGTGCAAGACATTGCTGGGTGATTATCACAACCACCGCTGCAAGGTGGATGCTGCTTCCTACATTCTGCTGAGGAAGAAATGGGTTCAGAGAGCATGGTTAACCTGCCCGAGGTCACACAGCTGTTATGTGACACCTGTCTATAGACCTCAAGCATGTCACGAGCCACTTGGTGAAGGACTAACAATGACTGAGATGGGTTTTGGACTCCACTGGTCTTTTTTCTTTTTCTTTTTAATCTTTTTGGTCAAACTGAAATTTATATAACATAAAATTAACCATTTTAAAGTGAACAATTCAGTAGCATTTAGTATATTCAAGTGTTGGGAGACCACCACCTCTATCTAGTGCCAGAATAGAAGCCTGGGCCCATGAATTAGTCACTCCCCATCCCACCCCTGCAACCACCATCTGCTTTTTGTCTCTGAGGAGGGATTTACCTATTCTGGCTATTTCATATAAATAGAATCATACAAGATGTGATCTCTTGTGCCTTTCACCTGGCATGTTTTTGAGGTTCATCCACATTGTAGCATGTATCAGTTCTTCATTCCTTTTTATGGCCAAATAATATTCCACTGTATGTACCTACCACCGCTTGTTTATCAGTTACTTCATTGATGTATGTTGGGCTATTTCTGCATTTTGGCTATTATGAATAATGCTGCCGTGACCATATGTGTGTATTTCTTTGAGTTCCTGTTTTCAGTTCTTCCGAAGAACTGCCAAACTGCCTTTCTCCACTAAATAGGGTTTCTTGCAAATCAAAGTTTGTTTACTGAAGCTGCAAAAAAGGAATTGTTAGGTTTAAGTCTGAGACTGTCGGTTCTTGGTGCGCTCATGGCTGAAGAATGACCAGACATGCCAAAGTTAGGCAAACACGAAATTGAGGTTTATTGAGGAGAGAAAGATAGGATTTTAGGGCAAGAGCAAGACACAGGTTTACAGAGCATGGTACATAGGCCATGGATGACGACCGGACCCTTTGTCTGCAGCAGGGCAGGCAAAAGGAAGGGCAAAGAGAGAGCTGGGCTATGGTCAGATTCATAGGGCAGTCCCTCCTTCCCCAGGTGTGGAGAACAACAGCACCCACTTTCGTCCCTAGGAGACCGGAGTCCCTCACAATCCACCTAACAAAATGACATCATCCAATACCAGCAAGGGTATTGTGTGTGCAACACCCACATTCCCATTCTGCTGGTGGCGTTATAAATCATTGTATAAATCTTTTCAATGTGGCAGATGATTTTAAGAGCTTTAAACATTTTCAAACCCTTCAACCCTTTAATTCCACTTTTAGAAATGTTAGAAACAATTTCACAGGCAACAAAAATTAAATATTCATATGGATGGTAATAAACAGTTAGAAACTACTTACAATGTCATTGATAAAAAGAAATTGTAATATATCTACTCACTGGTACATAATGTAGCAATAAATAAGTATGAAGGCAATGTAGAAACGGAAACCTTTGGTGTGTGTAGTGATAATAGCATGCTGCAGAATGTGAATTATGTGAAGAGATTAGAAAGTAATTTATTAATACAAAATTTAAAATAGTTGTGTTAGATGGTGAGACTCTTAAGAAATTGCTTGCTGATGTTAACGTTCCCACATTATCTTTGTAAGATGGAAATTTTAAAAATCATATAGTAATGTGTTTTTTTCTGGGAAATTCTCTATGCAACCCCTACCGCAGCCCTTCTTTTCCATTCTGCTGATTGAAGGCCACGTCGAGGTGCACGTCAGTCCTGGGGACGGGACCAGCCTGCGGAAAGCCCTCCTGCGTGCTCCCACGGGCACCTACAGCGACGGACAACCGCACTCCATCTCCGTGGTTCGGAGTCAGAGGTACCGTTTGCACGGCAAGACATTGTGCAGTGAGGGTGTGGCGCCCTCACCAAAGTTTCCAGCAGGAACCCTGTCATGGTACCCTGTAAGGTTCAGTGACTGAGATCATTAGTGTTCCAAGTAATTCTAGAGGCCGGACCTTGCTGGAATACCTCCTTGGAAATCAATTTCATCTGCTTTGTAATAAGATGTTTGTGCTGTTTTTGTAATTGAACAACCTTAACCCTGCCTTTTTCTGGAGCCCAGTATAAATTGTCTTTATATTGGGTTAATTCTGTGGCAAAGAGTATTATATTAATAGTGTTACTAGTATTATATCAATAGTAAATAGTCCAGTAGTAAATAGTATTATACCAGCATTCCTGTATATTTCCCTCTAGAACTCTAGATCAAATGTTTTAAAAGCATTTTCATTATAGGTAAAGAGGTAAAAGAAAACTTACTCTCCCAAAACTAATGGAGTTCAGTGATATTTAATAACATTCCATTCATTTCTGAAGAATTTTCAATTGTAGGTTTTAATTTTCAAGATTCACCTTTTGTTAACATTCAATGTCATATTAAAATTTATCTTCAGGGAACATTTATTATTCAGTAAGAACTTGCTGGAATTATGTATTAAAATTGAGTTATTATTCTATTATATTTAATGCTTTTGTTTATATTCTCCTTTGATCTTTTAGAATTATCACTGTCCAGTTGGATGAGACAAATCCTGTAGAAATGAAGTTGGGTCCATTAGCAGAAAGTAGGACAATAAACGTGTCCAACCTATACATAGGGGGAGTTCCAGAGGGTGAGGGGTTGTCAATGCTCAAAATGAGAAGATCGTTCCACGGCTGTATCAGAAACCTGATCTTCAACCTGGAGTAAGTGTAACTGTGCTCTCTGTATGTTTTTGCACTTTCTGACCTTCAGTGGTGAGTGCTAGCACTAATCTGCGGTCTAATTGTGCTGTTTGAGATTGCCTAAAATCTTACGAGTTCCTGAAGAACATGTGAACCCCAATGATCTATCATGGAAGTCCCCCCAGATGGACTTTATTGGTTAGAATGATTGACAAATGTGGTCATCATACTTTTAAAACAATCACTGAACATTAGCTCTACATGTTGTCCATAAATAGCTGGGGTTGAATATATTTTTGACATGATGTGCCTTTAAAAGAATGTAGAGATGTTGTGATGCAAATTTCTTGATGTATTGAGTTCATTGCTTTGGAGGAGCCTTTTACAGTTGGGCTACTAGCAGCTTGAGATTATCAGTAGTTCCCCTGAAAACAATTACTGTATGTTTAAGAACTGGAGGCCTCCGTTCCCTGTGTGGGCTCGTGAGGAGGAGAAGGATTAACATGTGCCCTTCGATTCATTCCTCCTCGCTCACCCTCTGCCTGGGGTCAGCATGCTGAGGGGACCCACGCTGTGCTCTGCCCGGGAGAAACCGGACGTGAGCTGAGCATCCGGAGATTGAGGGTCCCTCTTGGCTGGGCCACTGACTTGCCTCGTGACCTCGAGCAAGGACTTGGAGCTTTCGTGATCACAGTGTCTTTCTCTATGAAATTACCTCTTAGGCGTCCCAGTAGTTTGCAAGAATAAAATGCAGCATTGGATTTCAACACAGTTGTGATGTCAGAGCCTTGGTTTAGTTATTTGTACAGACTTACAATGTATTTAGTCACCCAGTTTTCTGTTCATCTGTTCATTCATGCTCCCGGAAGCCGTGAGGCTGGGGGCTTGGCAGGGCAGCAACATTTCTGTGCGGTTCCCAGCCACGTCCCAGCAAAGTGCCAAAGGGACCCGTGCAGGCCCGGGACGTGTGACAAGGGTAGCCCACGACCTCCTGGCCAGAGGAAGCCTGTAAACAGGAAATTAGTGTTCAGCCGAGGCCGCTGCGCAGGGAGGTGGAGACGGGAGGGTGACCATGTGTCTGAAGCAGTGCAGGCAAGGCTGCAGGCGGAGTGTCAGCATCGGGGCCGACCCCCAAGGGTGCTCAGGAAGGGCCTGGCTGCCATTGCAAGTGGAAGCGTCAAACAAGAAAATATATTAGATAGTTTGTCAGTCATGGTGAAGGGTGTCACTTGGTCACTCTAAGAGAAACATATTCATGGTTTTTTATGGATTTTAATTGTACAGTCACCGCATGACATGGGTTCGTGTATTGTTTGTGATATCTTAATTTTGAAAACACTCTCTTGTTTGTGTCTAGACTTTTGGATTTCACCAGCGCAGTTGGCTACGAACAAGTGGACTTGGACACCTGCTTGCTTTCAGAAAGGCCTAAGCTGGCTCTCCTTGGAGAGGACGGGGAGCTCACACCAGAGCCCCGCGCGTTACCTGTAAGAGTGGCTTTCTTTAGTGCTGTCAGTCGGGTCCACTCAAAAAAAGAGCGAGCAGGCCAGAGGGGATGAAAGTGGGGCCTCATCACAAAGGTGTTGGGCAGCTGAGCCTGGGGCCGTGAGAGAACTCAGAGCAGGGACGGGGTGGAGAAGGGCTCTCCAGGCAAACTGGCAGATGACTCGGATGAGCGTTTGTGGATCGCAGGACCCAGCGCTCAGGCCCCCTCGCTGGGCTGACACCCGGCAAGCTTTTCGACAGAGGTTCTACAAGGATTAATTATCGCTTTAGATTTAGGCAGGAAAACATGAAAATTAGTGCTTAATATAAGCCATTGTGCATATCACCATTGCTTAAAAAATTTTGTAAAGACTTAATTTGCTTAGGAAAAGCCATTTTGGGGCAAATGTTTTTAGTGGCAGTCATTATTATCTTTCATTTTCTGCCCCTTCTGATTTCTGTTTCCTTGGTCGAAAGCGTGCTCTCTAATCATCTAGAGGGTGGCGCGATCGTCCACAAGCAGTGCCTTGTAAGCAGGGCCAGTCTTTGAGTTCATGGCGGTTTTTGTGGTGGCATCTGGTTTAGGCACTGTCGGGGCAGCCTGCAGATGCCATGGCACCTTCCCTGGACCCCCCACCCTCTGCCACACAGTCTAGGGGCCCTTCCCTCCTGGCTCCTCTTGTCTGCACCTTGCTCCTGTCGATGTGGACTTAGACACGTCAGACTCTGAGGCCCTGCAAGACCTATCACCTGTGGGCTCGTCCAGTTTCCCAGGGCCTGTGCTGCAACTGATCCTTGGCCACTGCATCCTGAGGACTGTTCCCAGGGCTTTGGGTCATGGCAGGGACCGAGGGGAGACAGCAAGGCCTTTGCCCCTTAAGCCTGTTGAAAATTCATGGGAGGGACTCCAGTGTCTCTGAACTTAAGTGAACTTGAGAGGGATTAAGGTGAGAGATAGAAGCTCCAATTGCCTTCTCAGAGAGAGAAAGGCTGGCGAGTACCTCATTTAAGCCAAAGACGAAATGAGTGCGAACACACATTCGTGCTTGCTGCTGTTCTGAGATGACTGCTCCTGAGATGTGTGTTCGTGGGGCTCTGGCCGCGGGCGGCTGAGTGTCCCTGTGCATCTCTTTCAGGAGCAGTGTGCGGTGGACCCGGCTCCCGAGTATGTGCCCGGCGCTCACCAGTTTGGCCTCACACAAAGCAGCCACTTCATGTTGCCTTTCGATCAGTCGGCTGTCAGAAGGAAGTAGGTGTTGTTCTGAAGTCCTGTCGAGGTGCAGCTCATTGCTGGACGAGTCAAGGGGGTATCTCAGCAACAGGGTCTTTTCCAAAAGCAGCTTTGTATTTGATGGCGGGGCTCTACTTGCAAGCAGAGGGCAGCCGTGAGAAGGCACAGAGATAGGAACACAGTGTTGGTGCAGATCACACACTTCAGTCTTGGTTAAGCAGGGATGCTGGAGCTTCTGCCTTTCTCCTTACAGCTGTTGCCACCTCTGTGTGTGTGTAGGGTGGGGTGTGGGCATCTGTCTACATCAGTCTTCGTTCTGGAATCCCATGACCCCGGATCGAGTGTCGTCTGGACTTCCAACCCCAGACTTTAAGCATTGACTGATCGGTTGCTGTTGTCTACCCAGACTCTTGCACTGTGGCACCCCAGGTCCTTAGTGCCACATATCCCTCTGGCCCCCACACCTGCCTGTCCCTGAGGACCTTCCCGCTGGGAATCCAGCTCTCCGTACTGGTCTCCAGGCCTGCAGTCCACGTTGCTTCTCTGTCCTCCAGGCCTGCAGCTCGCCTTGGCGCCTGCCCACAGCCTCCCCGCACACTCTGCACTGGGCTCGCTGTCAGTCTTCTGCAGCACCTGACACTGCCCTCCATGACTTCGACAGCCACCTAGCACCTGACCTTTCAGTCCTCTGGCTCCTGTTTGCCTCCTCTTCAGCCAGCCTCTCCCATGGGCACACCTGTGACTTCTTCACAAGTGTCCACTCCACTCCCTAGTCTCTACTTTAAAAGCATCCTACTAGCTGACCGCTGCCTCCTTGTCTCTGTCCCTTCCCGGTCTGGCAGTGCTGCCGCTGCGTGGAAGCCTCTAGGCTGCGATTCACCCTCCCCCAGATGGCATCACAGGTGTGCCGCTGCAAACTCCCCGTCCCCTCCCTGCTGTCCCATGCCACAAGCCCAGGTGAAACCCAGCATTTTGCCTTCTCAGACAGAACCTCCAAACCACATGGAGAGGCAATGCATTTCTCCAGTGCGTTCATGGCTTTTATTTTCCATAGCTCCCTACTCACGTAGCTTCTCTTACCTCAGAGCTCTGTGCACCCCCACGACCTCTCTTCACACCTCAGCTAGTGACTTGTCTCACCGAGGGGACAGAACTCCTCCGTCTGTCCACTACCAAAAAGACCAGCTGCTGCCCCTGCTCCCAGCCCTCTCTCTCTGCTGCTGCACAATGGAGGGTCCTCGTTCCCAGCAAAGGCCCCATCACTTGCCCTCTGGCCCGCGTCACGCCTCTCTTCCCTAGGACATCCGCGCCACTCCTCCCTCCTTGATGCATGACCCCCAGCAGACACAGACAGCCCCACAGCCTGTCGGCGTTAGTCACTGTAAGAGCAGCAAACCTTTGTGCCAGAGATTCGCTCAATGTTTTACTCAGATAACCAAATTTACTCCTCATAGTTGTCCTATGAGGAAGGTATTATCATCATCTTCATTTTATAGATAAGGGAATTGAGGCCTAAGGAGGCTAAGTTACCTGCCCAAAGTCACACGGCCAGTAAATGGTAGGGCTGGGATTCAAGCCCAGGCCTTGTGGCTCCACAGTCTGTGCCCCTAGGGTAGTCTCCCCATATCCATGGGGGACACACCTGAGGCCCCCAGTGGGTGCCTGCAGCCGATAGTATTGAACCCTATATGCACTTTTTTTCCTATACATGCGTACCTAGGATAAAGTTTAATTTATAAATTAGGAAGAGACTAATAATAGTAACTAATAATAAAACAGAACAATTATAACAATATGCCAGCATCACTCCTGTTGTGCTTTGGGGCAATTATTAAGTAAAATAAGGGTGTTTGGAACACAAGCACCACAAGCCGCTACCGTCAATCTGACAACCGAGGCAACACTACCCAGTGACTGTTGGGCAGGTGGTGTAGACAGCATGGATCCGCTGGACACAGGGATGATTCATGTCTCAGGCAGGATGGAGCAGGATGGTGAAAGATTTCATCACACTACTCAGAATGGCATGCAATCTAAAACTTATGCATTGTTTATTTCTGGAACTTTCCATTTAATATTTGAGACCTCGGTTGACTGGATAACTGAAAGCCGTAAAAGTGAAACCTGGAAGGAGAACCGCGGATGAGGGGCGCTGCTGTACCCACTGTGCCCTGCTCCCCATCTAGGGTTCCTAACTTCCCAAACAGAGCCGCTCCAGAAGATGCTGCAGCCACCTCCACACACCTGCACAATGGCCCTGCTCTGTTTCACTGCCAGCCCTCTTGAGGGGTGGCCTTAAGTGGCTGTCTGCCTTTTCCTCGGGGTCACCACCTCCTCTAACCACCCAGGCAGCCTCCCACTCACCCCAGCTCCCCTGCCGAGTCCCGCGTGCAGCCACGGCCATGACGCCAGACTCTAGGATCTCGGCAGCCTCCGACTTCTGGCCAGCACAGTCCCTGCTCTCCTGGGTCCCCCGCGCTCTCTGCCTGTCCTCCCTCTTTCTCCTTTGCCCGCTCCTCTCCCAGCAGAGAGCCGGGGCCCCTTCCACACGTCCTGCCCGGGTGGCCTTCTAAGTTTTAGTGGCTTTAAAATACCTTTTAGATACACCACCCCTCACCTGCCTAGCCCTGGCCTCTGCTTAGAACCGGACACCTCCAGGGGGACCAGCGCAGGCCCCTCAGCCTCAGCCCCAAGAGGGAATTCCCACCTCCCCCGACCTGCCCTCTGCTCTTTGCCCTGGCTACAGATGGCAGCTCCATTCCCTCCCTGCTTGCCCAAGGCCCAGACCTAGAGATTATATTTTATTGTTTTTTTTTTCCCATGGTCTCTAAATTCAGTCCATCAGCAAGTCCTCTTGCTTCTTCCTCTAGAACATTCTGAATCAGTTCACCTCGTCCATGTCCCCATTTCCACCTGGTCTAAGCCACCTCCTCCCTGAGGACTGTGGTGTAAATCAAGTCACACCCACTCCCCCTTTTAAAACCCTCCTGTGACTTCCCACTGTGCTTAAAGTAAAATCCGAATACACCCAAAGCCCCTCCTCTACCAGGGTGGAGCCACTCCTCCCCCACCCGGTCCCTGTGTGCTCCTGGGACCCTGGTTCCCCTGAGGGAGGCTGGACAGATGCAGCCTCCCTCCACCCTGTGGGGTTCCAGCCCCCCGTGGCCGCAGGTGGGGATTCCTGGCTGTCGTCATAAGCAAGTTATTTTGACATGCTCTGTATTGCCCTAAAACAGAATGAAGGCTTTTCCTGCTCAGCTTTGTAGGGGCTCCCTGCTTTCTGTCATTGGATCTCAGCTGAAATAGCGTCTTTTCAGAGTTGCCTACCTGGCTACGTCATGGAGCCTGTATGGGACCCAGCTGTCACTCTCTGATGTGTCTCTGGCATCCGTTTCCTAAGAGAAGGGATCTTCCTCTTGGGTCATTGCTTTACCCTCATCCTAGAAACATTCCGGGCAGACAGAGGGACACGCTAACCAATTATTAAATGAAGAGATGATTAAATAAATGAAGGAATGAATGATGCTGTCTCCTGAGATGTTCCATATAAATGCTGAAACAGCAGTTGGGTTCTCCATTTGAGGTTGTTTTAAAAACGAGGCGTGAAAGCTTCCTTGCAGCGCTGAGCTCGCCTTTCCCTGCAGGCTGTCGGTGCAGCTGAGCATGCGCACGTGGGCCTCCAGCGGCCTGGTCTACTACATGGCCCACCAGAACCAGGTGGACTACGCCACGCTCCAGCTCCACGGCGGCCGCCTCCACTTCATGTTCGACCTCGGCAAAGGCCGGACAAAGGTCTCTCACCCGGCGCTGCTTAGTGACGGCCAGTGGCACACGGTAGGTTCTTGGGAGGGAATGATTCCCTGTGATCTCAAGCTTGCCTGAGTCTGGTATCCCCCCAGAGAACTCACTCACGCTCCTCCAAGGCAGGGGTCTTTTCTGCTTCTGAAATATCCCCGGAATAGACACTCAGCAAACATTGGCTGCATGAACAAAAGACACCAGATGTGTTCTAGACTTGGCGAGGAGCAAGTAAAGCCCACCCGTGGCATGCAAGGACCGAGCCTTACATAGTGGCACTTGCTTCTTACAACCGGACTCCGAGAAACCTTCTGCCCTGCAGTGTGTTCCACCTGCAGCTTCCTCCTGTCTGCTGCCAGGCCCAGTCACTGCTCATCACCAGCAAGGGGGAAATCCGAGCCACCCTTTAGGATTTCGTTCAGGCTATTACAGCTGTCGTGAGCAGATGTTGCAAACGCACATCTGTCAAAGTTTTCTGAGATTCCTTAAAAATTATGGATGCTTTCCTCTTGCTGTAGGTCAAGACAGAATATTTTAAAAGAAAAGGCTTCATGACAGTTGATGGCCAAGAATCCCCCATGGTGACCACGGTGGGAGACGGAACCACGCTGGATGTGGAAGGGAGGCTGTACCTAGGTGGCCTTCCCTCTGAGTACCGGGCCAGGAACATTGGAAATGTAAGCAGTGTTTCCTCTCTGGGAGTCGTTTGACCTCTGTGGTGGTTGTATTTATTTTGTAGAAGAGCACAGCTCTTCACATCTTTAGGTTTCAATTATCTTGCTTGAACTTGGGGCTCGCCTGCAAAATGCAGACCTTCGGGAGCATGCCCATAGATTGCGTGCTGCGGCCTCCCCTTAGAGCACACAGCCGTTCCTCCCTGTTAGTTAGTGAGCATTTCCCTTCCTGCAGCCACTCGGCCCCAGCATGATTCAGAAAAGTCCAGTGAATTTGTATTTGCACGTTAGTAAACTCAGCGTTCTTAGCTTCTATGATATTTCATTAAAATAATAGAAAACACCATTGTTATCAAAGATACTCAAATGGTGGCTCTAAGTTAGATGTTCATGAGAAGTATTATAGAAATTAAATTTTAAAAACCAAAAGGTAATATTTTAATGCATTTTGCTGAGACAAATTTGAAGACATATAGGAAAAATGTGTCCCAGCCTTTCTCGTCATAATCACCACCATCTACTGTCACGTGTCATTTGGCCCAGATCACCCACAGCATCCCTGCCTGCATTGGGGAGGTGACAGTGAATGGCCAACAGCTGGACAAGGACAGCCCAGAGTCTGCCTTTGCCGTGAACAGGTGCTATGCAGTGGCCCAGGAAGGAACTTTCTTTGACGGAAGTGGATATGCAGCTCTTGGTGTGTATTGTCAACAATCACGAAGGGAACCCTTGGGATGAGCCTGTGCTCTAAGACAATGTGGATCCAAGGAGTATATGATCAGACAGGACCCCATGGATAAGGCTACAGGATAGCAACTTTTAGTTCAATGTTTCATTTGTTCCTATTTTCTTGACTTTTAAAGTGAAATCTGTCTCCTGTCTGTGCTATCCAGATGGCCTTATGAAATCTTTCTCCCGCCAGGAGTGGAGTGACTCCTGACGGAGGCCAGGCACCAGATGCTGGTTTCATTTGTACTTTCCTCAAATTTATGTAAGGCATGCTTGCTGTCCAAGTGAATAAAGGCTTTTGAATTAAAAATCAGTAGCATAGGGTGTCTAGACCAGCCAGTGCCAGGAAGGCTCCGACAGACCCTTGGATGGGGTGAGGGAGAGAGGGGACCATCTCTCCTGCACTCTGGGCTCAGGCTGCAGCCCTGCTGTGCAGGTCCCAGGGCCTCGGCTCCCCTTGAACACCCCCTGCCAGCTGCCAGGCTCTGGTAACACCACCTTCTCCCATTTTTCCTTTAGCCTTGGGCTTGGTTCATCCCCCACTTTTAAAAAACCCAATGTGGACTCTGATCCATTCAGTAAAAGACCATTTGCCCAATACCTAGATACTAGGAAAATAAAGTCGACTATTCTTGGATGATGAGAAAGGGATGACAGAAATAAAATCCCAACAGCACACAGGAAGGACTGCCGCAGGTTGCCGTGTGCACAGGGCGGGGGCCAAGCGCCCCAGGCCGCAGATGAAGGACCCGCTGCCTCTGCCCTGCCTGACCCCAGCTGATCACCTGCGTCTTCTTTAAAAGCGCAGCTTCTTCTGACAGACGTGGGAGCTGAGGCTCAGAGGGCCGGAGGGACTTGCAGGCGGGGTTGGTGCTGGGTCTGGGGGAAGAGCTACAGCCAGGCGCCCTGTACCCCAGCCAGCCCAGCCTGCGCCTCTCTGAGTGGGGCCCTGCAGGGCTCACCCCTGACTCGGGCTGTCCTTGTGTCTTTCAGTCAAAGAAGGCTACAAAGTCCGGTCAGATGTAAACATCACACTCGAGTTTCGTACCTCCTCAGAGAACGGCGTCCTCCTGGGCATCAGCAGCGCCAAAGTGGACGCCATTGGGCTAGAGATTGTAAACGGCAAGGTAGGTCCTTCCTGCCGCTGGGCCCCTCCCCGCGTGTCAGAGACGGAACCTTCTAACAGAGCACTTGAAATTCTTCCCGTCTCAGTCTGCTCAGGGTACCAGAACAAAGTACCACAAACTGGGTGGCTCAAACTACAGAAATTAATTCTGGAGACTAGCTCCAAGGTCAAGGTGTCATCAAGGTGGTTTCTTCTGAGGCCTCTCTCCTGGGTTTGCAGATGGCCACGTTCTCCCTGTGTCCCCACAAGGTCTTCTCTCAGTGCCTATCTGTGTCCTAATCTCTCCTCTTTGTAGGACACAGTCAGATTAGATTTGGGCCACCCTAGTGACCTCACTTTAATCACCTCTTATTAGGCCCTATCTCCAAGTACCATCACATTCTGAGTTTTTTGTCACCACTCTCTGCTGTAGAGCATCTGCAGCTGACGGAGAGAAGGGAATGAGTAAATATTAATATCCCTTCAGCGGTGTTCCCAATTAGTGTGAACTGACAGCTTCAGTAAGCCCAGTAACTGCTGAAATGTCCTGAAATGCCCTGACAATGAGGCACTAATTTAAGGATGCCAGCTGGCTGGGCTTGTCCTCATGGAGGTGGCCATTTGCACTTTCTGAAATTTGGGGGAGAGTAGAACATCTGACTCCTTTAAGAGGCTATTTATTTCATGCTTGTAGCTCTGGCTTGGGCGAGGCAAAGGCATTACATGTAACCAAAATGTTTATACCTCCATGATATTCTGAAATTTAAAAATAAATAAGGGTCAAAATTTAAAGAAAAAAGGCAATTTTTCAAAACTATAGTTTGTTTTTCATAGTTAACTCTCCTTTTTAAAAGAATATTGTGATTTCATCCACTCCAAGAGCACTCACTATACAAATGCACTGTGTTCCTTAAATATGGGAAAACTCATCAAGATACGTTGGCTTTGTTTAGCTCTTGTTTCATGTCAACAATGGTGCTGGGAGGATAACAGCTACATATGAGCCCAGGGCTGCCAGTATGCTCTGTGATGGGAGATGGCACACGCTGCACGCTAGCAAAAGCAAGCACCGCGTCACTCTGATCGTCGATGGAAATGCTGTTGGTGCTGAAAGCCCACACACCCAGTCCACCTCGGCGGACACCAACAATCCCATTTATGTTGGTGGCTATCCCGGTACGTATGAACATCTGCCCTGCTCTTCCACGTCTAAGGGGCACTGTCCCTGAGGAACGTCTTAGTTCAGGCGCACATAGAATAGGGATTGAGAAAGATACATGGTTTGGGTGGCAAATCCTTTGTCATTTACAAAAGCTATTTCAAATACCTAGGAATTCTTGGAAAATGTAATCTACACATACAAGTTCATCAGTAGATAAGACTTTGCAAACGTGGGTCTGATATCAGGTAGGCTGGATGACTTCACTGAGGCGAACCGTCCTAGATGACTCCTTTGGGAATCAGGCACTTTTAGGACTGGGTAACCATTATAGGGTTATATATGTGGCTCTTCCTCTCACGTCCATCTTAGGTTAGAATTATCATTTCAGATGTTCCAAGGAATTGTTACAAATAAACATCTGTTATATGACTTTAGAAGTCACAACTATGCCTTAAAATTATCACATATTAAAAGTTCTGGATGACTTCTGCGAGTCACCAAAGCCACACATGTGGGAAAAATTCTTCTAATTTTGATAGAGAACCCACCGGAGATTATTTTTGTTCTTATTGTGCTACCGATCTCATTTCAACAAAATTAAGCAAGATTTGTCTTCTTTCCTGACAGCCGATGTGAAGCAGAACTGCCTGAGCAGCCGCGCCTCGTTCCGGGGCTGCCTGCGGAGGCTCGCGCTCACCAAGGGCCCGCAGGCGCAGCCCTACGACTTCAGCAGCGCCTTCGAGCGACACGGAGTGTTCCCTCATTCGTGTCCCGGGACTGAGCCCTGAACTTCAGGCATAATCCTCAGTGGGAACTCTTGCTAATATCTTGAGGAGAATTGTATTTGTGAACTAAAATCTCTTCGGTTCAGATTTCATTTCCAACTCAGGTTAAGTGTTTCTAGAGAGATACGTTGTGTTTGTTAAACTAAAACCACATGTACAACAAATACCTCCATTAAATAGTCTAAAACGTAAATTGAATTCATTGACTCTCTTTTTTAAAGTTTTTTAAAAAACGAATCTTTGTAAACATTGTTCTATTGATCACTTGACAGTTTTTTGTTTTTCATTTTGAGCTTTTAAAAAATAAAGTATCACGACAGATTATAATAGATTAGAGCAGAGAATGAAGGCTTTCATTCTTTAGGAAAACTTTAAGAACCTCAATTTCTACAGCAGACAAGTGATGTCATTGGTTACAGTCCAGAAGGTGGCACCGACTGTGTGTGCTGTGAGCCGTTAAAGAGGCTCCGGCAGGTTGCAGGAAGCAAAGGGGACGGCCGGAGGAGACGGAGCCTCGTCTGGACTCGTCCTTGTTCTGTCAGGACCTCACCTAACAGCGCATTTTGCCGGACACACAAAAAAGATGCCATCACTAGTTAGCTTTTCCTTTATTGTCAATTTTATTTTCACCCCTTGAAATGAAACAGTTTCCCCTGTTTTTCTTTTTATAATTGGAGATTAGTAGTGGAATTAGTTCCTGAGATCTGGTGCTGTAACACTTAGGGGTTTTTTTGTTAGTTTGTTCGTTTTTGAGATAGAGTCTTGCTCTGTCGCCATTGCTAGAGGGCAGTGGTGTCATCATAGCTCACTGCAACCTCAAACTCCCGGGTTCAAGTGATCCTCCTGCCTCAGCCTCTCGAGTAGCTGGGACTACAGGTGTGCACCACCGTGCCCAGCTAATTTTTCTATTTGTAGTAGAAATGGGGGTCTCACTCTTGCTCAGGCTGATCTCGAATTCCTGACCTCGAGCAATCCTCCCTCCTCAGCCTCCCAGAGTGCTAGGATTACAGGTGTGAGCCATTGTGCCAGGCCTGAAATAATTTACCTTAATCAGCTACTTTTTCTGGGAGAATGTGTGCAATTTGAAAAGGAGGAAAATGTAAAAACCACATAGGTATATTCTTTTAATGGACTAATCATCAGTAAACCGAGATTTCTGAAGTCACATTTGGTCTGCTCTGCAAGCGTTCCAGTTCTGCCCTGTGGCCATGGCCGGGCCACCGTGGCTGCTGTCCCATGTGCATCAGAAAAATGATTCCATCTTTGAAATGCTTACTCGACAAGAGGGCGTAGCCATGGCCTGCTTTACCAACGCTCATGTCTGTGAGAGATTTTGACGTGACAAACAAGGAAGGCAACTGTGCTCCGGGTCCCTGTCCCTCTTCCACGCCTTGCTTATGTTTCTGAATCCTTGTGGCGATCTGCACGTCTTGTCAGATGTATTTGAAATGTGCAATTCTTTCCCTACTAAATATCTGCATGAAGACATTTCCTAGAGAAAGAGCCGCCGGTTGTGGAAGCGTGGCTTGTTCCCTAGCTCGGGCGCCGTGAGGACTGCGGACTCCGCAGACTGCAGGCGCTCCCCTGCGCAGCCGGGCTCAGAAGGCGCACTTGCAGGACACGTGGACAAGGGACTTCTTGCTATGCCTCGGGTGGCCTTTCTGTGCATGTTTCTGTGGAGACCAGCTGCCGCGGGAGCTGAGGGCTCCGACATTCTGGATCTTGCCCACCGTGTTGGGCGAGGGCGTGACCGGAACCAGCACAGAGCCCCCAGGCTGTGGGGCTGCCGTGGACTTCGAGCTCCCCAGCCCCACACTCAGTGCCTTCATGGTCACAGCTGTTCACAAGGCCTCTCCTAAAGGATCCCCTCGAGGGAAAACCCGCTTCCCTCCCAGAGCAGAGCAGCCTGAATCCAGATTTCTCGCCGTGATGGTGAAGGGCACAGGCTGCAGGTCAGACACCAGCCCTGACTCTGGCTGTGAGGCCTCCAGCTGGTTCCCAGCCCTCGCGGCAAGGCTGGATTCAGGCCCTAGACAGGTGCCAGATAAAACATAGGCCTTCAGTTAGGTCTGGATTTCACATAAACACAGTGGGCATGTTCTCATAAGTATTCCTAAATATTACATGGCATCCTGTGTTTTTTATTAATATTTGCTAAATCGGGCAATTTTAGAGGCCCCAAGGGCATAAAAAATTATGATACCCATTCCCTCATGTCAAATGATTCAAAATTAAAACAAATCTACATCTTAAAGAACAGGCAACAAAGTCCATTGAAGATTATATTTTTCCTATGATGCTTTTACTGAAATATCAGATTTTTTTCCAAAACCTATTTTTGATGCCCCCAATCCTTGTTTAGTCTGCCTATTAGTCTAGCACTGTTCTCTTTAGTTGTGGCAAAATATAAAATTTACTATTTTTAAGTGTACAGTTCCATTTAATACATTCATAATGCTGTGCAACCATCACTACATCCAGCTCCAGAACTCTTTACATTTTGTAAAACTGGAACTCTGTAGCCGTTAAACATTAACTCCCCATTCTCTCTCCCCCCAGCCCCTGGCAACCGTAGTTCTACTCTCTGTCACTATGAATTTGGCCACTCTAGATACAAGTGGAATCACCCTTTTGTGACCTGTTTACTTCACTTAATGTGATGTCTTCAAGTTTCATCCATGTCATAGTGTGTGTCAGAATTTCCCTCCTTTTTAAGGCCAAATAATATTCCATTGGATGTATAGGCCACATTTTGTTTATCCAATCATACCTTGATGGGGACATGGGTTGCTTTATTTTGTGGTTCTTAAAATATCACTGTGATGTCTATTTAAATCTTTTGTCCATTTTCTAATTGGGCTGTTTTTATTGTTATTGAGTTGCAGAAGTTCCTTCTATATTTTGGATGTTAGCCCTTTATCAGACATATATTTGCAAATATTTTCTCCCATTCCATACATTGCCTTTTCTCTCTGTTGATTACTTCTTTTGCTGTGTAGCATGTAGTAAATTTTTAACTGGATCTTTGTCCATCTTTCCAGATTTTCTTCCATTTTCTGTAATTTGGGCTGATATTCTCATTGTATCCTGATATTACAAGGAGGCTGGTGGTTCTAAAACTCATACTGGATGAAGAAAGGGTGATGGTGGGTTGGCAATCACACAAATTTCAAAGTTAAAAGTAACAGAACAACGAAAGAAAGCCAGATTCTGTTATGACTTCTTTCACACTACCATTTTTAAACCCCTTGAATCAAGTATTTGCACCAAGAAAAAATACTTTAGAGGGTCCAATACTATTTTATAACGTTATGTGGCAAAGGCCCTGAAAACAAAAGGATGCCATGGTGAAGATCTAATGTGGAGCTTGGTGACTACAGTTAATAACACCATATTGTAGACGCAATTTGCAGACAGTAGATCTTAAATGTTCTCATGACACACACACAAAAATAACTATGTGAGAAGATAGATAAGTTAATTAACTTGATTGTGGTATAATCATTTCACAATGTATACATATGTCAAAACCTCATGTTGTATATCTTAAATATATACAATTTTAATTGCTCAATTATACCTCAATAAAGTTGGAAAAAATATATTCAGAGAGAAAAACAGACTGCACAGCTACTAAGTCACGGAAGTCTTTATCCTGTTGCTCCAACGAATATTTAAAATTTAAGAGGAACTCTTTCAAGGTTCTGAGAAAAGTTCTAAACTCTTTTCCCCAGAAAAATGCAGAAAGCCCCTAATTTTTCATATTATTATAGAGGTTTCACAAATTCCCTGAAGCTCATGCAAGTGTCAGTAAATTCGTGGTTAAGAATCTTTAATGCACTTGGAATAGTGGTTATATGAGGGTTCACCTTATAATTACTTATTCAACAGTGCATATATGTGACAATAACCTTTTCTGCATATGTTATATTTAATAATAAATATAGAAAAGGCACTATAAAAAATTAAAACAAAGGCTGCTATATTTTTTACCTGGAGTTTAAAATCTGACTTATTTTAATTTATTATTGAATTTCCTATATTGTCTGCCTATACAACCATCTCTAAACTGCTGCACTGTAATGAGAATGATACACACATGACTGAATATGGAGCATCCATATATCAACACGGGTATTGAATTAAGCACTAATTTAGTGCCTGAACCAGATAATGGGGTGAAATAAACAAAATGCTGTATCAGAATTGCTGGGTGACCGGGCGTGTTGGCGTGCCTGTAATCCTAGCACTCTGGGAGGCTGAGGCAGAAGGATCGCTCAAGGTCAGGAGTTCAAAACCAGCCTGAGCAAGAGCGAGACCCCGTCTCTACTAAAAATAGAAAGAAATTAATTGGCCAATTAAAAATATATAGAGAAAAAAGAATTAACTGGGCATGGTGGTGCATGCCTGTAGTCCCAGCTACCTGGGAGGCTGAGGCAGGAGGATCACTTGAGCCCAGGAGTTTGAGGTTGCTGTGAGCTAGGCTGACACCATGGCACTCTAGCCAGGACAACAGAGTGAGACTCTGTCTCAAAAAAAAAAAAAAAAAAAAAGAATTGCTGAGGCCAGGAGGCATCTGTATTTTTACCTTAGAACATAAATCGAGGGCTAAACTGTGGTGCCATGAGGTAGGTTTGGGAAAGCTTAAAGAGCCCGCTGTAACGAGGCTTTGCAGAATGCGCAGCAGCATGTGTGGGAGGCAGCCCAGTTCACAAGGGGCCTTCCTAGGCATGGCTGTGCATAAACTGGGGTGTGGGAGCAAGACACGTGGGTCCAGACCGCCCAGCTCCAAGCAGGGACGGTGTTGGGAGTAACAGGGTTGAGGGGAGAGAGGACAGAGTGGATAGAGCCTAATTGGAGAGCCTAGCAAAGAAGCAAGTAGAACGAAGACTAGACACATGCCTGGCTGCATCAGGATTCTCCGTCAGGGGAGTGTTGTGATGCAGTGGTGTATGCGACATCACAGACTGGCTGGAGAGTGCAGCCTCAGTCAGCCGGTTGAGCAAGACTAATTAAGTGGTGGCTGGTGACCAGGGTACAGGAACAGGAGAGGCTGCGGGCATAGGTTACTTTAGGCGGGAAAAGACTGTGAGGTTCAGTGGGGAACTCGGGGCGGTGAGAGTGGTGGTCCCAAGAACAGGAGAGATATGTTGGGGGAAACTGTGAGGTGAGTGTAGAATGTGTCGGGTTTGAGAGGATGGCGAAAGCAGCTGAAGGGAGATGTCCCGGCTGGTTGTCCCGAGAAGAGCAGAGGTCAGATGAACAGAAGAGTTGGCCAACGGGCACAGGACTTGGGTGTTGGTCTCCACAGCATGGAGAGGTCATCACTGAGTCCTGGTTGAGGAAACATGGAGATGGACCTTAGGACCACAACCAAGGCTAACTTGCTAAGAAACCCTCACTGCGCAGCAAGGTGTGAGTCCCATTTTCTGGGCGTTGCTAGGTTTTGGTGGGGGTGCTTTCACCAAATAGCAGTTCAGCATCTCAATCAACATTTTACTTCTTTTGTATTCTGCAGATGGTTTCAGTTACTGTATGTTTTGTTTTCTAAAGGTAATGATTTTTTGGAAAGACCGGAGAATTAGCGATGCAGAGATAAGGAAGTCCCACTGGATTTCTTATAATGACAGTAGTGCTGTGTGGCTGCAACGCTCCTTTCTTCACTGGCAGTGGAAACTCTTTAATGGCTGCTTACATATTTTAAAATGTCACATGATATCCCGTGTGTTTTCAGCCATCATAAACTCCCTCCCCACACTGTTACCTGCTTTTCTCACTTGCTTGGAGTTGTCACTGGAGACAATTCTTCAGTCCCTGCCTCAGCGATGCTCTGCCCTGCACCCCACCCAGGACCCTTCTCACAGGCACAAACTTTGTTATTTACGTATCAGCCTCAGAATCACTTGTCCCTGGTGGGACGGGCGTGCTCCAGCACAGCTCCTCATGCCCGAAGGAAGCGAACGTGAAGAATCAGGTCATTTTCCTAGCTCAGACTACAAAGAAAGGGAAGCGGAGGTGGCCACATCTTCTAGTACCTTGTGATAACCATTTTCTCTTTTCTTCTTGAAGTTGTAGTGTATTGAAGGTGTCTTTCTCTGTCAGATTAATATTTCTTATAATTTTCAAAATTTCAGGAATATCACACAAATGTCAAGTGTGTGTGGCTCCAGTCTCTGTTTTACTGTGTGTAGTCACGTCTTTACCTTCCAACGCCTTTGTTGGTCCTCCTGGACAGCCCTGTGCAGCCCTGATGGCTCTGGCTAGGGACCTGCTATGGCTCTTAATGGCTCTTAGCTCCACTCCATTTCCCTCAGATTGGACGTGCCCCTCAAAGACTCTCTAGCTCCTTGAAGGTCTGTATTCTGCAGGATATTTCTTGAGCACTTCTCCCAGAGCTTATATAAAGAGGACCTGGGAGAGGATATTAGTAAATAATTGTTGTTTGAATATTAGTCTTTTTTTATTTTCTAAAAATACTTTGGCAGTGTAGTTCCTCGTATAAATTTCAGAAGTCCTCTGCAACTGTAATTCCTCTGAGCCACCTAATAAGCATAAAACAAATGGTAGAATAAGCTTCTTTTGTAAGATATTCCCAAAAGAAGTTCTATAGGCTTACTAGTTTTCATAATACGCAGTGAAATTTTCAACTTAATATATTCTGAAATGCCAAAACTATTGGGATTTTTTCACAGGGTGACAAAGGCATAGCTCATGTTCCTTTCAAACTCTCTCAGTATCTGCCAAGGGGACCTATAGCAGCTGTCTTGAAGCAAAAGCGTGGATGAGAACATAATGGAAAATCATTTTTTTCCTCTCTGAGGAACAGTTCTGAAATGATACTGCCTTCTCACTGTATATGTAGTGCATAATGTTTAATTATAAAGTATTAAAACATGAGCTCCAGTGTGCATACGGAAGAGCTGTGGTCTCTGTTTGAAAGAGTAAAGTTTATGGCAATTTAGTTTAGCCAAACCATTATATGCATCAAGCATTTAATCAATAATTTAATTTTTAACACTTTTTCAAAATCCAAATATGGTTGTCTGGTATGAATACAAAATAGTAAATGCTTTGATAAAAATGGAACGATGCTGAGTTGTGTCCCTGTTAGGTGACCAGAGAGAACATTAGGGAGAGGGCATCAGTCAACAGGTGGAGACTGTGAAGAGCAGACACCCTCACACCAGAGGCTGCCTTAGAGGCTTTGCCATCTAGACTAGACAGGTGAGCAGGATTTGGATATGGATGGGAAGTTAGTGAGTATGATTAATGCTGCGTGGTGAAAATGTAATTCTGCACCCTTGAGGTCTGAGTAAATTGAACATGGGATTTAAGAAGTATGAGTGAAAAAGACAAGAGAAAAACTAGAAAAGTGATCTGGCAGGCTAAACTCAAGTTTTGCTGGAAAAAAACATTCAAACTTGGAAGAGGACTCTGGGGAAAGTTTTTGATCTGGCTAGGGTCAGAAGTGAGCTACAGAAAACATTTCTTAGTAAGCTAACCTAAAAAGGAAAAGTTTTTCTTCTTTTTATTAGGTATTATGCTGGAATTGAGTGAATCAGGGAGGTAGGTTGTGGGGGAGGGACGGGAAAGAACCCTAAGCTGATAAAGTGACTAAGCAAATCCATGAATTCCTGCTGATTGTTACATAGCAATTCCCAAAGTTAAGTGGAAAGGTATACATTTATGTGTGTATTTAAATTCATATAACCACAGGAAGTAGGATAGAACTTATGGTTTGAACATAACCTACTTGATTTCTGACTAAAACAAAAAACATTTGCATTCTTCAGAGACTTACAACAGACCTAGAGTCTACAATGTGCGACATTCACAATGTCCAAGATACAATTCAAAATCTCTTGACGTACAAACAACCAGGAAAATGGAACCAATTCTCAAGGTAAAAAGACAATCAACAAATGCCAATCGCAAGAGGGAGTTCCCAAAGACTTTAAAGCAGGTATTTTATCTATGCTTATAAGGTTGGGAAAAAACACTTGAATGGAATTATATATATATATATATATATATATATATATATTTGAGACAGATTCTTGCTCTGTCATGTGAGCTAGAGTGCCATGGTGTCAGCGTAGCTCATAGCAGTCTCAAACTCCTAGGCTAAGCAATCCTCCTGCCTCAGCCCTCCAAGTAGCTGGGACTACAGGCATGTGCCACGACACCTGGCTAATTTTTGTATTTTTAGTAGAGACGGGGTCTTACTCTTAAGCTGGTGTCAAACCCCCAAGCTATCCTCCCATCTCGGCCTCCCAGAGTGCTAGGATTACAGGTGTAATCCTACAGATGTGAGCCACTGCACTGGGCCCTATCGAAATTTTCAACAGAAAAATGAAAAATATAAAAAGGAACCAAGTGAAAAATATTGAACTGAAAAATATAATAGCTAAAGTGAAAAAAAATCACTGATAAATTCAACACCAGAATGAAGATGATAAAATAAAGGATCAGTAAACTTGAAGATAAAAGAGTAAAATGTATCCAACCTACCAAATAGAGAGATAAAGAATACAAAAAACAAGCCCAGAATATCAGGTACCTGGGTGTTTCCATCTAAAGATCTAACATAGTGTTAATTGGGTCCCAGAGGGACAGGACAAAGATTGAAACACAAAAAATATTTTCAGCAAACATGGCCCCAAATTCCCCCAATATAGCAAAAGACATAAATCTACAGATTCAAGACATGGAGCAAACTCCGAACAGAATAAACACAAAGAAAACAATGCTTAGACACATAATAATCAAACTTCTGAATCCAAAGATACCTAAAATTCTTGAAAGCACCTATAGAAAAACAAGCACACATTACACAGAGGGAAATAATGACTCAACATCCATAAGTTTCTTTTTTTTTTTTTAGAGACGGGGGTCTCGCTCTTGGTCAGGCTGGTTTCGAACTCCTGACCTTGAGCTATCCACCCGCCTCGGCCTCCCAGAGTGCTAGGATTACAGGCGTGAGCCACCGCGCCCGGCCCATGAGTTTCTTAACAGAAACCATGAAGGCCAGAAGATAGCAGAACCACATGTTTAAAGTACTACAAGAAAAGAGCTTATCAACCCAGAATTCTATAGCCCATGAAAATATCTTTTAGAAATAAAGGCGAAATAAGAAAATTCTCAAATGAAAGACAGGAATTCATTTCCAGCTGTCCTGCTCTTATGCCCAGAAACAGAAAGAAATCTTATAACTCAACAATAAGATGAATAATCCAAATAAAAATGAGCCAAAGATGTGAACAGATGTTTCACAAAAGAAGAAATATGAATGGCTAATAAACATAAGAAAGATGCTCAACACCATTAGTCATTAGGGAAATGCAAATTAAAACCACAAGGAAATCCAACTACATACTTTCTAAGATGGCTAAAAGTGTTGGCCAGGATGTCAAGCAACAGGAACTCTTGTACATTGCTGATGGGAATGTAAAATGGTATAACCACATTGGAAAAAAGTTTGGCAATTTCTTATAAACATAGGTATACACCTTCCATATGTCCCAGAGAAACTATTCTTGGCTATTTATTAAAGAGAAATAAAAATATATGTCTACACAAATATTTATGGATACATGTAGGAGCTCTATTTGTGGTAGCCAAATACTGGAAACATCAGATATCCATCAACAGAAGAATAAATAAACCATAGTATACTTATAGAATGGAATACTACATAGCAATAGCAAAGAATAAACTACTGATACACACAATGACATGGATGAATGTCAGGAATATTATGCTGAAATTTAAAAAGCCTTATACAAAAATACATACTTTATAATATTTGCATAAAATTCTAGAAAATGCCTGGATCAGGGTGGAGGAAGGAATAGGTTACAAAACAGCAGGAGAAAACTTTTTGGGGTGATTTAACTGCTTACTATCTTGATTGTGGTGATGGCTTCATGCATGTGAACATGAACCATTTTAAATAGTGATATAAAAGACATGAGAAACCAATGAAGGGGGAGGGCAGGAGGGTGGGTATGTGATAAAAACTTACCTATTGGGTACAATGAACACCATTCTGGTGATGAGCCCACCCAAAGCCCTGATATAAGCATTATACAAGATATCCGTGTAATAAAAATACTTGTACACTTAATAAAAAATAAACAAAAAAAGAAATGCACTTGGTTTTTATGTGTTGATTTTATACCCTGAAACTTTGCTGGAAATTATTCATTGGTTCTAACAGTTATTTGTGGAATCTTTAGGATTTCTCCATATAGGATCATATACATGTTAAGAGATTATTTTACCTCTTCCTTTCCAATTTGGATGCTGTTTATTTCCTTTTCTTGCTTAATGGCTCTATGTATGACTTCCAGTACTCTGTTAAAAATAGAAGTGATGAAAATGGGCATCCTTGTCTTGCTCCTAATCTTAGAGGAAAGGCTTTCAGTATTTCACCATTGAGTATGATGTTACCTGTGGGCTTTTCATATATGGCTTTTATTATGTTGAGGTAATTTCCTTCTATTCCTAGCTTGTTGACTGTTTTTATCATAAAGAATTTTGTCAAATGCTTCTTATTCACCAATTGATATAATCATGTAGGTTTTGTCCTTCATCTTGTTAATGTGATTTATTTTACATTGATTTTCATATGCTAAACCATCCTTATATCCCAAGTATAAATCTCACTTGGTCATGGTAGATGATCTTTTTAATGTACAATTGAACTCAGTTTGCTAATATTTTGTATAGAATTTCTGTATCAGTGTTCATAAGGAATATTGGTCTGTATATCCTCTTCTTGTACTGTCTTTGTCTGGTTTTGGTATCAGGGTAATGCTGGCTTCATAGAATGAGTTTGGGAGTGTTCATTCCTCTTCAATTCTGTGGAGGAGTTTGAGGAGATTGGTGTTAATTTATCTTCAAATGTTTAGTGGAATTCTTCAATGAGGTCATCTGGACCTAGGTTTCTCTTTTGTTGGAAGGTTTTTGATTACTGATTCAATCTCCTTACTGCATATAGGTCTGTTTGGAATTTTTATTTCTTTATGATTTAGTCTTAGGAGGTTGTATACTTCTAGGAATTTATCCATTTCTTCTCAGTTATCCAACTTATCAGTGTGTAATTATTTATAGCATTCTCTTATAATCCTTTTGATTTCTGTGACATCAGTTGTAATGTCCCCTTTTTCATTTCTAATTTTAGCTATTTAAGTCTTCTCTTTTTCTTAGTCTAGCTAAGGGTTTCTCAATTTTGTTGATCTTTTCAAACAACCAACTCTTGGTTTTATTGATATTTTTCTATTCTCAGTTTCATTTATCTCTGTTCTAATCTTTATTATTTCCTTTCTTCTGCTAACTTTGGGTTTAGTTTGTTCTTTTTTAATTCCTTAGGAGATAATATTAGGTTGCTAATTTGAGATCTATCCTTTTTTTAGTGTAAATGTTTGCTGCTATAAATTTATATTACTTTTGTTGCATCCCATATGTTTTGGTATGTTGTATTTTATTTTCATTTGTCTCCAGATATTTTCTCATTGGTTGTTTCAAAGTGTGTTATTTAATTTCCATATATTTGTGGGTTTTCCTTTTTTCATTCTGCTAGTGATTTCTAGTTTCATTGCACTGTTGTTGGAGAAGATACTTTGAATGATTTCGATCTTTTTAAATTTGTTAACACTTGTTTTGTGGCCTAAAATATGATCTATCTTGGAGAATGTTCTATGTGCCCTTGAGAAGAATGTATATTCTGCCGTTGTTGGGTGAAGTGTTAGGTATGTCAGTTAGGTCCAATTGGTTTATAGTGTTGTTCATGATCTCTGCTTCCTTATTAATCTTCTGTCTGGTTGTTCTATTCATTATTGAAAGTTGGGTATTGAAATCTCCTACCTTTACTGTGTTGCTATCTATTTCTCCCTTCAGTTCTACTGATGCTTGCTTCATATATTTGGGAGTTCTAATCTTAGATGCATATATGTTTATAAATGTTATATCTTCCTGGCAAAATGACCCTTTTATCATTATATAATGCCCTTCATTGTCTCTTCAAGCAGTTTTTGTCTTAACATTTGTCTGATATAAGTATGGCCATGCCTGCTCCTTTTAGGCTCCTGTTTTCATTTAATATCTTTTTCACTCTTTCACTTTTAGTTTATGTGTGCCCTTACATCCTAAGTGAGTCTCTTGTAGACAGCATATAGTTAGATCATGTTTGCTTTTTTAAATAATCTATTCAGCTAATCTATGTCTTTTAAATGGTGTGTTTAATCCATTTACATTTAAAGTAATTACTATCAGGAAAGACTGACTACTGCAATTTTTTAAACTGTTTTTTGTATGTTATATAGCTTTTTTTTTGTCTCTCCTTTCTTCCTTTGATGTATTCTTTGGTGTTTTGTTGATTTTTTCATAGTGACATATTTTGATTCCCGTCTCATTTCCCTTTGTGTATATTTTATAAATATTTTTTTGTGGTTACCATTGCAATTAAATGAAACTTCTTAAGTTATAGCAATCTACTTAAAATTGATAACAACTTAACTTCAATCATGTATAAAAACTCTACTCGTTTACATCTCTACCTCCTACTTTGTTATTGATGACACAAATTACCTCTTTTTATATCATGTATCCATTAACATAAATTGTAATAACTTTTATGCTTTTGTTTTTTTAAATTCTATACCAGATTTAAAAGTGTTTTACATACCAACGTTATATTACATGATTCTATATTTGTCTATATATTTACCTTTACCAGAGAGTTTTATGTTTTTGTATTGTTTTTATTGCTGTTTACTGTTATTTTGCTTCAGTGTGAAGGACTTCTTTCAGCATCTTCTGTAGGGCCAGTCTAGTGCTGATGAACTCCCTTAGCTATTATTTATCTGGAAAAGTCTTAATTTTTCTTTTGTTTTTGAAGGACAGTTTTGCCAGATATAGTATACTTGGTTAGCATTTTTTCTCTTTTGGTACTTTAAATATTTCATCCCACTCTCTTCTTGTCTGCAAGGTTTCTGCTGATAAATCTGCTCATAATCTAACATGAGCTTCCTTGTGCCTGATAAATCATTTTTCCCTTGATGCTTTCAAAATTTCTCTTTGTGACTTGTAACAGTTTGATTATGATGTCGGTCTCCTGGTGTAGATCTCTTTAGATGTATCCTAGTTTGAGTTCCTTGAGCTTTTTGAATTTGTATGTCCATTCCTTTCCTCATATTTGGGAAGTTTTCAGTAATTATTTATTAAATTTCTTTGCCCCTTTATTTTCCTTCTGGAACTTTCATAATGCATATGTTGTTCTGCTTGATGGTGTTCCATAAGTCTTTTAAGTTCTTTTCATTTTTCTTCCTATTATATTCTTTTGTGCCTCTGCCTCAATAATTTCAAAAGTCCTGTCTTTAAGTTCACTGATTCTTTCTTCTGCCTACTTAAGTCTTCTGTTAAGGCTCTCTAGTGAATTTTTCAATTCAGTTATTGTGTTCTTCAGTTGCAGAATTTCTCTTTGGTCCTTTTTAATAGTTTTTATTTCTGCTGCTATTCTCATTTTGTTCATGCAGTTTTCCTGATTTCATTTAGATGTATATCTGGTAATTTTGAATTTTTTTCCTGTTAATTCTTGTATTACCATTTCTTTAGGGTTACTTTCTGGAGATTTAATTTGTTCCTTTAAATGTGCCACATTTCCCTGTTTCTTTGTATACCTTATTATTTTGTTGTTGTTGTTTTATTGGGATATCAGCATTTGAAGAAAAAGCCACCTCTCTGAGAATTTGCAGCAGGTTTTTTATAGAGATGACTTCTTTACTCAGCCCAGTTACAGATTCTGGCAACCTCATAAAGGCTTTTCTTGGAGTATGTCCTCTTAATATCTTTTGTGATCAAAGGGAATGAAGCTAGAAATTAACAACAAAGAAAACTTGACCATTCAGAAATATGTAGAAATTAAACAATGAATCTTAGAAGAAATCACGTGGGAAATTAGAAAAGATCTTAAAACAAATGAAGGTGAAAACACAACATACCAAAACTTAGGTGATGCTAAGAAAGAAATTATAGCTGTAAATGGATACATTAAAAAAGAAGAAAGATCTCAAATCAACACTGTAACTTTATATCTTAAGGAACTAGAAAAGGAACAATCTATTAACAAACATAGCAAGAGGAAGAAAATAAAGATTAGAATAGATATAAACAAAATAGAGAAAATCAATCTAACCAAAAGTTGGTTCTTGGAAAAGGTCAACAAACTTGACAAATCTTTAGCTAAATTGGCTTTAAATAGAGAGAAAACTAGAAACTAGCTAAAATTAATATTCAATTACTACTGATTTTACAGAAATGAAAAGGATTATGATAGAGTACTATAAACAATTGTACACCAACATATTGGATAAGTAGGTGAAATTGACAAATTCCTAGAAACACCACAAACTGCAGTGATTGAATGATGAGAAATAGAAAATCTGAATAGAACTATAACTGCTAAGGAGATTGAATAAGCAATCAAAATCTCCCAATAAAGAAAAGCCCAGAACAAAATGGCTTCAATGGTGAATTCTTCCAAATATTTAAGGAAGAATACTAATTCTTCTTAAACTCTTGCAAACAATAGAAGAAATCCTAACTCTATGAGGCCAGCATTACTCTAATACCAAAGCCAGACAAAGACACTACCAAAAAAAAAGAAAGAAAGAAAGAAAGAAAGAAAACTACAGACCAGTATTTCCTGTGAATATTGATACAAAACTTTTCAACAAAATTCTAACAAGCTGAATTTAACAGCATGTCAAAAGGATTATACAACATGACCAGGAAGGATTTATTCCTGGAATGCAAGGAAGGTTTAACATAAAAATCAATGTAGTGTACCACATTAACAGAGTGAAGAAAAAAAAAAAACCAAAACACCTGATCATCTCAGTTAATGCAGAAAATGCACTTGACAAAATTCAATACCCGTAATTGATAATTTTATGTGTCAGCTTGACTGGGCCATGGGGTGTCCAGATATTGGTTAAATATTATTCTGGGTATTTCTGTGTGGGTGTTTCTGGATATGATTAACATTTATATCAGTGGACTAAGTAAAGCAGATTATCCTCCTTAATGTGGTAGGGCCTTCTCCAGTCATTTAAAGGCCTGAATAGAACAAAAGGGCTAACCCACCAAAGTAAGAGAAAATCCCTCCTGCCTGACTGCCCTCACCCTCAAGCTGAGACATGGCTCTCTCCTGACTTTGGACTCAGGCTGAAACAGTGCCTCTTACTGGGTCTCAAGTCTGCTGGGACTTTGGACAGGAACTACTCTATCAGCTGTCTTGGTTCTTGGGTCTTCCAACTTGAACCAAAACTACACATTCCCCTCAAGATTACTTTTCCTTACTTTTCATAGAGATAGAAAGTAGAATAGTAGTTGCCAGGGTCTAGAGGTTGGAGAAATGGGGGAGATGAAAAAGTTCTGGTGATGGTTGTATAACAATGTGAATATACTTAATGCTATAGAACTGTACACTGAAAAGTGGTTAACATGGTAAATTTTGTTAAATATGTTTAACCACCAATTATAAAAAAATTAAAAGACGACAGCAACGTGTTTAATCTTGGCATAGCCCACCCACACTGATTAAATCCCACAAACTGGCTGTTTTAACTAAAAAGTTAATGTTCACAGATTGGATTTTAGAAACATGTAGGTAGAAATACAAGCCACATTGCCAGCATATACTCATAGCAGAAATGTTAGAGGCAGTTTATGTATGATAGCAGAAATGCTGTGAAGTTTAAAATGCATCCCTACAGATCTGAGGATAGATTATCTTCAAAACAAAAGGCCCTATTTGTGGTCACTTCAGGGACAATGTCTTGTATTTCTTTATAGATGACTTTTGCCCTCAAACGTCCTCCCCCCCCACCTATAAATGCCATCCTTATCAACTCGTACTGGGCCTGAAAATGAAAATTTATTTAAAATTTTGATTTACTCATTTGGGGGAGAAGGCCCCTGGGCAGCAGGAACAGACTGTGTGAGGGCTTTGCTGTGGGGGTGGGGAATAAGCACAGCACATCCTAGGGAGTGTGACAGTTGTCTCTGGCGACCTCTCCACGTCCCCACCCCCCTTTCCCTAGCTGGTATCAGCTGAGTTTCCTTCTCTGCCGCTCCCTTGAATCCGCCCCCCTGCCCTGCACTCCACCACAGCACCTGCGGCCCTTCCTGTTTGCTTCCTCTTGGCCTGCCAGGACTTCGACAACGCTGGGGACAGGAACGACCTTCCCTCGGAGGTGAGGGAAGTTGCGAGTGCCCTGCCTCTGCCTCAAAACCTCAGTCACCTGGTACCTGGTCTGCCTCTCAGACCCTGGGCATCCGGCCCCCCACCAGCCTGGGTCTCTGGACACGACTCCCGACTACCAGTCATTTTTATGGAGGGGACAGGGGAACCGTTATGGGGGAGAGAACAGTGGCAGAAACTAAGAGGGCCCGGTGGGGCGGGGCCAGCCTGGCGGTGGGCGTGGTCGGGACGAGAGGGCGGAGTCGACCTGCAGCGGGGGGCGGGGCCTGGGGGCGGCCTGTGGCTCCCGGCGGTAGTCGGTTGGCCTGGCGGTTGGCCGGGTGGCCTCGGGCCTGGGGCGGCGTCGGCCCTGTCAAAGCTGCACCACGCACGTAGAAAGCAGCACACCTCGGCCACCCCACACGGATGGAGGTGAGCGGGGCGGTGGTTGTTCCCCCATCAGTGAGCGGCCGGGTCACTGCCGGGTGAGAGAGGAGGGAGGGAGACGCTGGGGTCACCGCGGTGGTCGCCGGGAGGTGCCTGGATTGATGGCTGAGGAGCCTGGGTGTCTGGGGTGAGACCAGTGTCACCCTCTCCTGCTCGCTCTCACAGGGACGCGTGTGGAGTGGGCCGGGGGCCAGTCCGGAGGGGAGGGACAGTGCCGGTGGCCGGCACAGCAGGGACGGTGGCCGCGGACCCCGTGTGAGCTCACTGACCGGAGCCGTCACGCAGCGGAGGGGTCGCTGCCCGGTGTGCACAGACGCCAACGCTGTGGCACCTGGTTTTTGAGAAAAGCTTTTATTGCAGGTGGATCGACGAGGAGACGGGAGTGCGGCCCAGACCGTCTCGCTGTGCGGCCGACGGCTGCGCTTTTACTAGACGAGGTTCGAGGTTTGGGTGGAGTCTGGGGTTAGCCGGCGACAGGTGCAGGAAAGAGGCGGTCCGGAAAGGCCCTGGGCGCGGCAGTGACCTCTTGTGCCTCTTCTCGGTTGCACTGCACATGTGGGTGGGGGGTTGGCATGAAACACGCGGGAAAATCGGGCTGGGGTGTCAGCCACCTCCTGCTGCTCAGACTCCAGGTGACCATGTTGGTTCTAACTGACTTCAGCCAGTTTTGTTATCTTGTAAGGGGAGGGAGTTTTAGCATTTCTGCAAAGTGTTGCTTTTCCTCTCTGCCATCCTGAAAGCTCAAGAATTTCTGTTAGTCCCTGGTTTCTTTAACTCTTTGGGGCCTGGCGTCAATGTCCAGGCCCGGTCTTCCCTTCTGAGACGCGGAGTGCGGAGGGCGGCTGTGGGCGGTGAAGGGAAGCCCAGGTTTGTGCTCTTCAGAGAAGGCAGTGCAGACTGTTGCGAACTGGAACCTTCTGGGGGAGGCCGCAGCCGTTTAATGGGGAGTTGGGGGTCTCTCTTCCGGATCTGAGGATGTCAGGCTCATTTTATATTCTCCTGCTTCAGAGAGTATGGCCAGACCCAATGGATGGAAGCTACTGGGGGGCCGATTTGGACTTGATTGAATGTAAGGATTGGAGCTGCCAGAACCGTGATAAAGTCCCCATTTCCGGGGCTGGGCAGCCATTTGCCGGGGAGGCTGGGCCTTTTTATGGCTCTAGAAATGAGAAGTCTCTTGGCTTATGGTTTTGCGTTGGTCATTGAATTCTCTAAGCCCGAATTTCCTCATTTCTAAAATGTTGATAAGAATATTTTCACTGCCACCTGATAACTTGTGGAGGAGCTTGAATTTGCTAGTAGCATATGAAAGAGCTTTGCACAGTAATAAGGCTAAGAAGAGCTAACAATTATTGACCATTTTACTCCTAGCCCAGGACTATTAAGGGGCTTTCCATATGCAATCTCATTTAATCCTCACATCAACTCTTTGCAGTAGGTATTGTTATTATTATCCTCACTGTACAAATGGAAAGACTTTGGCACAGAAAAATTAAGTAATTTATGTAAGATATTACAGTAGGTAGATACTGAAGCAAGATTTGAACTTATGAAGGCTGACTTCAGAGCCCATTTGCTCAATGCAGTAGTCTTCCCTTAACCAAGGTTTCGCCTTCTGAGGTTTCAATTGCCCACTATCAACCATGATCCAAAAATATTAAATGGAAAATTCCAGAAATAGGCAATTCATAAGTTTTAAATTGTGCACCATTCTGAATTGTGTGGTGAAATCTCTTGACATCTCTCTAGAGTCCTCCGGGTAGTGTTCTGTATTGTCCATGGTTTCAGACATCCACTGGGGATCTTGGAATGTATCACCTGTGGACAAGTGGGACTACTATACTGCATTATAGAACCCAAATCCAACGTTTCTGTTGTTGTTCTCAATATATTATAGAACCAACTCCTAATTTGGGCAAGATGCTAAATTATATTTCTTCTAACCCAACAGTGAGATTCGCTGATTCTAATCATCAAGTCTACCAATGGGCCTTTCATAATGACGGCTAATTTCTCTGAACCTTAAATAATCTTTCTAATCTATAAGAGAATCCTATCAACATATAAATATTCCTTGAGATGGTCAAAGATTAAGAGAAAGTCACAAACACATAAATGAAAACTTCACCTAAATAAAAAGACCATGGAGGAGAGTTGTGGGAGGATATATTATTTGCTTCTCAAATTATCTATGGTGAAGGACAAGTTTTCGTTTTATTAAAATTTCCTATCCATTGTGGGATGATATTTTTGTAAAAGACTATAAAATGATTTACTAGAAAAATGAAATGAAAAAACAGACATAATACAAACCTAGTTTTTTAATTAAAGACAGCACAATGAAACTATGTTTTAATAACTATCATTAGAATAAATACAACATAAAAAGAATTTTAAAATCAATATACATTCATTTTTTAAATTTATAACTGATTTTAATGAGGAACTTAAAGAAAACTTAATGGTGAATATAATAACATTTCTTGATACATGCATTCAGTTTTCTTCTTTTCAAACTGTTTCCCTCAGGTCTCTTTGTGCACCTTCTAAAGCCAAAGTCTTTTCTCGGAGAGCGTCTCTCGTGTGATGTAACTCAGCTTGGAGGGTACTGAATTTACTTCAGCTTCAGAAAGTTGCTGGGAAAGGATATTATTAGCATGGGAATGCATATATCCCTGTGTAGCAGACCACTCATCTTTTGTTATCTGCAAAACAGCAGCAGCCAGTCTTAGACGGTATGACTCAATTTCTCTTTCCAGTCTTGTTTTGTTTTTCTTTTTCCAGTTCAGATTTTACCATTATGTTCTCATGTGTTAGAACATTGATCTTGCCAACATACAAGGATATTGTTTTCCTAAATCTTTCCTCATCGAGTTTTATAGTCCTTCGAAGGTCCTCATTCTCTTTTACAATTTCAATATCCTTCAAACGTTTCTTTTTCCTGGCACTCCATTTTTATTGTGTCTATTTCCTGTCTTTGCCCGGCTAATTTTTTCTATATATTTTTAGTTGGCCGATTAATTTCTTTCTATTTTTAGTAGAGATGGGATCTCACTCTTGCTCAGGCTGGTTTCGAACTCCTGAGCTTGAGCGATCAGCCTGCCTTGGCCTCCCAGAGTGCTAGGATTACAGGCGTGAGCCACTGCGCCCGGCCTCAGCTTGTGATTTTTATGCAATAAATCTCTCTCTTTTTCGTGACTATAAGAAATCTAAGTAAAACAAAGGAAACTTTTAGCTAGCACTCAATAAAATGACATATCAGGATTTCTCTTGAAATTAAAGAATAACCTGTACCTTTACACAATGAATGTGTTGCAATAAGCGGTTATCTAACTGGAAAAAGAAGTTGGATCCGAACCCTCGGACCTTATAGAGCATAAATTCCAAAAAGTTCAAAAATTTATATGAAGACAATGAATCCATGAAAGCAAAAGAGAAATCATTAAAGAGTTTTTATGAATCTTAGAATTAGAAAAGCCTTTTTCTGAATTACAATAGGCCCAAATGCATAAAAGATTAATAACTTTGACTACATTAGAAAGTTGGGTTTACAATGGCATCTAACCTATATACCACACCCATAGTAAGAGCCTGAGCTCTGTATATATTGGGACAGGCAAAATTTCCCAAAGTTCTTTAAGGGTTTTTTTTTTTTCCTGAGAATATTCTACAGATATTCTACTTTTCTAACATTTTTGTACTCATTTATAACAAATACATCAATCAATAAATAATAAATCTAGATATTGTACTAAACACTTCTACATGTATCAGTGAACTCAGTGATATGTCACAATTCTGAAAAGAAGTTGTTAAAAATGTAAGCCAGCTACAGGATTTTCCCCAGTCTTCTGAATCTACTCTACAGGGCTCCT
>VBSM01003157.1:4821707-4835698 GCA_008086735.1 Cheirogaleus medius
GATATTATAAGTAATACTGATGAAATAAAATAAATGTAAACATTTTACCAAAGACTAATTTACCTTCTTCAAATTATTTCTTCTTTTTTAATTGAATAAAATAGTTTATTTCCTTATTTGAGAACTCTGTAGAGATTAGTTTTGTAACATTAGTAAAATACACTGTGACATTTTGATTTTTGGCCTCAAAGATCATTTTGGCCATTTGGGTCAGCATTGATAGGAGTGTGCTATTTTTATTTTTTTAATTTTATTTATTTATTTTTTATTTCAGGATACTATGAGGGTATCAATACACATTCATTGAAAGTATGTCTATAGGTGATTAATAGAGGGAATCCCTCTTATGCTTATAACATTTTGTCACTCCACAAATGTGCTCACTTCTTGTTAATTTATCTAATATAGTTTGGGTTTATGACACTGCTTGCAGGGGATAATGTATATCTAAATGACTTCTGTGTTTTGTTTTGAAAACTCAAATTAGAGAATCTTGTCTAAAATGTTGATTGCAATGTAAAAGGAAATTTTAAAGTAGTTTCAGTAATTTCAAGATATTCATTTTTAACTTTGATCCAAAATGAAACAAGTGATTCTGTATTTTCAAAATTCATTTTCAATCCCTCAAAAGGTAGTTCCATAATTTCTCCCATAAAGTTATAGTTATATTTCAATTGCCTTTTATTTAAATTACCTTTCAGTGAAAGACAGAGTCATGATTTTCTTATGTATGGATCTTCTATTAATAGAAAATAAAACTAAAGCATTATGTCACATTCATAAGATGTTTATAACTTTTCAGGTTGCCAATATTAGGATCATCACCTACTTCATTGATAGTCATTGTAAAATTATGTAACATGTCAAACATGTTCAAAAATCTGTAGAACTGTTCTTTCATGCTTTTAACTTTTGGTTTTGCCCTTCAGTCATATATTTCTTTGCAAAATATGTTGTCATTCTTCCTCGTGAGAAAGTCTAAAAATTATTAAAAACATTGAAACCAGCAGTTGGAGAAGCAAGACTGATGGTCTAGTTTATACTTTAAAAAGTTGGAACTAAAATAGTTTCTTATTTTGTAGAAACATAAAGAATTTATGTTGTATGTTCAGACATGCTTGACACAATTTTTCCGGTCCATAAAAATCTTAACTCAGCATGTAGTACCAGTTAAGATCAACTTCCATATTATTACATTATAAAAGGAATAATCTTAAATCTACCCATTAGGTTTTTGTGTGCCACTAAGCACACTTTTTAGTTCAGCTGACATATTTCATAGCAAGACTTTTCTCCATGAAGGAAATTACCCACTGATTATATTCAGTCTCAAAGTTCTCATTCTGGGTAACTATTCCAAATGTTTTTCTATCATTTCACTTGTGCCATCAGAACACACTCCTACTCAAAACTTAAATTCCAAAGCATATGTATTGACAATGTAATTCTACATAGTTTTATTTAATACAAAGCTAGTTGTGTTTGTCAATAATTGTCTTAATCTGTTTGTGCTATAACAAAATACCACAGACTGAGTAGTTTAGAAACAATCGAAATTTATTTCTCACAGTTTCTCACAGAGGCTGGGAAGTCCAAGGTCAAGGCAGCGACAGGTTTGGTGTCTGGTGAGGGCCTGGTTTTTGCTTCTGAGATGGTGCCTGTTGCACCAGAGGGAACGAACACTGTGTCCTCACATGTCAGAAGAAACGGAGGTCAAAAGAGCTTTCCCTTCAACCTCAAGCCCTTTTATAAGGGTACTCATCCCACCCTTTTATAAAGGTGTTTAATCACCTTCCACAGGCCGCACCTCTTAATACTATAGCATTGGGAATTAAGTTTCAACATGAATTTTGGAGAGGACATACATTCAAACCACAGCAACAATAAAGCTAGAAAAAAACATTCCACCCACTATCAGGTTCAAATTATATAATGCAAAAAAAATTGTTCTTTTAGCTATATCTGTGCATTTGTCAAGTTGCAAATGAAAAATAGCTAATTTTATTTATCTTATGAGTTGGTCTTATTAGTCAGCTCCTGAACACATTAGGTTGGAAAATGGTACCTGAGTCCTACTTTTCCTGTCAATTTTACCCAGGGTTTTTAAGCAAATAATTCCAATACAATCTTTTGCTAATCTCCCAGCAACTATATAAATGGTTTTTAGTCTTAGTAACCTGAAGAGCAATTCTGTGTAAAGCCCCCCAAAACTTTAATATTTGTGTGTGAAATGCCGAAAATATGCTCCTATCTGCCTTTTACTCAAAACTCTTTCACGAAGAATTCCTTTTTTATTTTGAATTTGTTTGGTAAGTAAATATCACTTATGTACCAGTTTCATTTGTGGTTTCATTAGACAATACCTTTCTGTAAGTAACACTATGAATTTAGCACTTTGCATATACAGTAAACTTACTTTCCTAATGCAGCTACCAAATATGTGTGGGTATGTATATGTATAGTAATATTAAAACTCATAATTAAAAATCAGAATAATTATAAAAATATAAATGAATCATAAATGCACACAGATTATGCAGTGTTGGATTACAGTTGATAAACCTTAAAATATCACCTATTGTAAGGAGGTCCTCCTAGGCACGACAAGTACACAGCTCCTGTACACATGGCTCCAAGTACACATGGCACATGCCACACCAATTATGACCACACCCAACACCCAAACTGTCGATCCCTTGTTCAATGAGACAAGCTCATAGTGGTCACGTGCTGGGGTTTCAGGCAAGTGTCAGGTAGTTATATACTTTCCTAAAGCTTTCTCCCATTCTTTCTACCTAGCTTGCCTTGGACCAGTAATAGTTTGTCAACTGGCACCAGACCATAGACCACACTTTGAATAGCATTGTTGTAGAACTCAAGATTGGCACCCATCCTAAATGTAAACCTGTGCCAAGTAGCAAATGCTTATCGGGCAGTGGATGAAACGATATCCCGCTTCTTGCTCAGGGCTGGCTTAGCCCAGCTGATTGCACATGTCTTCTTTAAAAGCACCCCTTCATCTTACATACGTGGAAACTGAGGGTCAGAGGGCAGGAGTGACTTGCTGGTGGGTTTGGTGCTAGATCTGAATGAAAAGCCAGGTTCCTTGCACGCAAGCCAGCCAGCCCGGCCTGGCCCCTCTGAGCCAGAGCCCTGCAGGGCTCACCCCTGACTTGGGTCTGTCCTTGTGTCTTTCAGTCAACAAAAGCTACAGAGTCTGATCAAAGGTAAATGTCATCTTAAGTTTCTGCCTTCTCCGTGAGTGACGTTCTCCTGGGGATCAGCAGTGGCCTAGAAATTGCAAATGGCAAGGTAGGTACTTAAAATCCAGGGCTTTTTTACTCCCCAGTGTCAGTAGCAGAGTAGTTATGAATCATTGAACACACCTAGGACCAACTCTCAATTATCTGCTCTAATGGAATGGAAAAAGTATAATCAATATTAAGGAGCTGATAATGAAATACTTCTTCATCACTTTGACAGCACTGAGGCAGTGTCCTTCCCCTGCTCCTGCCTCAGCAGCTCAGACCCTGCCAGGGTGAGGGTGGAAGGAGAATCGCAGCAGAGGCTGTCCATGGTTGATGTTATTAAATACCCTTTCAATGAATCAGTCGGTAGTCAGCAAAGGCAGAAAGCAGGACATAGAAAAACTAGACGTGCGTGACCTCAGCCTAAGTTCGGGGCTCCAGGCTCCTGGTCAGGAAGGAGTTTCTCTCACTTGGTCGATATGGTGCCCAGCAAGATGGTCATTAAATCTATGAGGTTTCCAGACACCAATTTACATTTTTTTTTCCTAAAACAGAAATTGTATTTCTCCTGAATTTTACAAATTGATCTGTTAAGACCTGCCCTTTATCTAATAGCATCTGGGGTTTTCCTCGTATAGCTGTTCACAGCCTCTTGTGAAAAATCCTTTGCAAATGAAAATTCATTTATTTCATCTTTAGACTTTCGAGAAACACAGGATAGAATGACCTGCCTTGAGATTTACCAGCCTATGGTGGGGACTCTAAACTCAGGCAGACCACGTTTCTTTGTTTTTATTTTCAAAGCTTATAAACTTTTCCTTTAAAACTGTATATAAAATAACAATAGAAATGAAAACAATTGACTTAGCTATTCCCTTTCTGGAAACAGCATGAATAGACCATGATGGCCCCAGACATAAAATAGTCACCAAAGAGATGACACATCTAGTTCAGTGATTCTCAACCAGGGGACATTTGTCTAGAAACATTTTTGATTGTCACAACCGGTTGGGGATGGGGGATGCTACTGGCATCTAGTGAGTCAAGGTCAGGGATGCTGCTAAACATCTACCATACACAGAACAGCCCCAATAACAAGGAATTCTCTGGTCCAGCATGTCAATAGTGTCAAGTTGAGAAATCATGATTTAGTTGCATCTTTAAGCTGTCTTCTAAGGTTAAAATTGTTGTGGATTTATTTATATAAATAGTCAATCTCTTATATTTTACCCATTGGGATTTGGCTAGTCTATTTATATAAGTATTTAGTAACATCAATAAAAATTTTCTGATTTCCTGTTTAAAGTATATTTGTAAATTGTACAAGTAAAAAATGAAAAGATGCGTAGGACTACCAAGTTGAATTTGCTATTATTATCGCTTCTAGTAGTGTTTAGAGAAGTCAATTATGATGTTACTCCTGCAATCTTCAGGGGAAACTTTTGCTAAAGGGAGACTGCTTAGGACAACAAAAACACTTTTAAATTAATAAGGCATCTGTACACCTGTAAAGTGAGCACAGTCTGACAAAGAACATTCTTGCAGTTGTCAGGTCCTTTGGGGTGGTGGCCTAGCTTTCATCCTGGCCTGGGCTTCATCCTCATATCAGCCCCTCAGACACAACAGAACTTTCCACCAACTTCACATCTTCTGAAGAGCTTTTTGAGTAGTGCTGAAGTCTAAGGATGTGCCTCTTTCACAAATTGCATTACTTTATCCACAGACCAATATGGAGGTGCTTGGTAGAACCTTGTTTTCACTACACTAAGGTCAGGCTCACTTATTGAACTGGGCCTTCATTCTTCTTTGTGTAGGGATTTTACTGACTTCATATAATTGTCCTTGATAGAGATCAATGACAGTTTTTTCACAACTGGGGATGAGCTTGAGGTAGCTGATGCAGGCTAAAAGAATTCCTAGAGTTAAGAGAGTTTGTGGAAGTTCCCCCACTAGCGCTCAGGGAGTTAGTGTGCTGAATTAGTGGGTTTTCTGAAAGCCTTTGCTCTTCAGGCTTGTCATTTCGTCACCAGAGAGTATTTCTGCTTCTAGGGCATATATCTCTCTTGTGTGGGGTGCTTAGGTGAGAGAGGAACAGCAGAAGCTGGAGGCACCTGAGAACATTGGTTGGCACTTCCGTTTCCATTTCCTGATACATTTGCTTTTCCTGATTGTCATTTATCATTTTTATTTTGAGGAGGTGTTAATCACTGAAGGGAAGGGAGGTAGACAGATTATTTTCCCCCACCAGGAGAGGCAGCTACCACGTCTCCTCTACAAAGGACTCCTAGAACAGTCCAGCTTGGAGGGCACAATCCACATGGGTCAGCATGTCCTGCCAGAGAACCGTGTCCATTGGCCAGCCAGGGCATGGCAGCTGCTGGGTTCTCTTCTGATGCAGGTGAGCACCGGAGTCCCCTGTTTGTTTGCAAGGGCATAGACTGCAGCCATTGTCTCTGTTGTGCCACCCTTTACCAAGTGGAAGGCCAGGGATTCTTTCTAGTAACCTTACACAGTGGAGATGGGGGAGAACACAAAACTAGAAGACTTTTTTCCCTAATTTTGGGACTCTTAAGTATGAATGCTGATTTTTTGGTCAGGGAAGCATTTTTAAGAGACTTATTCATCTTGGGAAGTAAAGTTTGTCGGTGGTTTTACCCACCCTGACCTCCTGACTAAAATGGCATGGGAGCATTTTTCCACCTGGGAAGGAAATTGTACTTCTGCTACACTTTTTGTAATGGAAACATTGCTTCCTGATGATTGTAAGATGCCTGTCAAGTGACATTACCCGACTAGGACAATATCTCAAGAACTGTATTTATAGCAATAATCAAGAGCTCTGCTGCAGGCATCAACTGTGATGTGACCTTTATTCCTTTCACACTTCCAACAGGTGCAGTGAAGATTGGATGAGTGCTCTGTCTACTGCTTCAAGTTTCATTCTCACTTTATATGACTTAAGGTTGGCTTCTGTGATTCCTTTTTGAAGAATGTTGCAGTTGCAATTTCAGATCCAGTTAGAGTTCGTAAGGAGAATGTTGGCCAAGATGATGCATTCATCTGGAACTCCAGGGAAGGCTGAAGTAAAGCCCTCTTTTTTTCCCCAAATGTCCCAAGAGGTTTTGTGTCCAAAGTCCTCCTAAAGTCATTTCCATTGTCACTACCATCAGGTGTTAACTGTAATCTGGCACCTGGGATCCCAACAACTCTTGCCATCCACGCTGAAGAGGAACGTGGGGGTAACGAGCTTGCCTTTCAAACCAACTGTGAAGTCATCAGCTAGAGGAATCTTGAGCTGTCTGAGATACTGTGAAGGATTACAGAGAGAGCCAGTCCCTTTCCTGTAATCTTTCCACTGGAAGTTGTCATTTTGCATAGGAGACATTCTTGAGTGGCCTTCTCAACAGTCTGGAAATCTTAATGCTTTCCCCATGGCTGCCCTCCCTGGTGTTTTGTTCTCGGGTAATGGCAGTAGGCAGAGAATGATCCTCTCCCTAGGTAACCAATGGGCATGAAGATTCAGGGCACTGCCACCAAATTTCAGAGCCCAAGCACAGATCCCAGAACTAAGTTGTGAGATTCTTTAAAAAACAGCTTTATTGAAGTATAATTGACATACAATAAACTTTGCATATTTAAAGTGTACAATTTCATGAGTTTGAGCATATGTGTACACCACTGCAACCATTACCACATTTGAGATAATGAACATACCCTTCACCCCCCAAAGTTTCCTCATACCCCTTGATAGCCTCTTCCTTCTACTCCTCAAAAACTTAATGCACTGTTTCCAAAAAGACAAAACCTACCTTACCCTACCCATTTAACAAGGCCTGTATAACCTTGACTCCAAAACAAGGTAAAGGAATCATAAGACAGTTTTAGACAAATTTTACTTTTGGGGGAGAGAATTCCAATGTCCCTAGCCATAAGGGACCAGTTACACTGAGAAGTGAACAGTGGGAACTCAAAATTTTGAAAACATTTGGGGAAAGGGAAAATTGGCTTTCTGTTAATTGGCAAATGTTCCAGTAGGGCTCTGTTTTTGTTGGGATGTGTTATGTTGTATGTACACATATATGGACCAGAGTCTTTTGCTGAGTTTATAAGGTTCAGAAAAGATGATTGGTAAAATCTTGGTTTTTGTTAATTTATCTCAATAAAAGCCCACTGGAACTCCCTCCCCCCAAAAAATTTACTTTTGGGCCTAGATGTGAAAATCCTCAATACAATCCTCAATAAAATAAAAACTAACCAATCAGTTGGTTAATCAATTATGCAAAAACGTATGACCAATTAGAATTGAACTTTATAGACTGCCCTTTTTATTCTCTAATGTGTTGTATTTTTCATTAAATCTTTGTTCATCTTGCCAGTTTTTCTTCCAATTTCCCTGTAGCTTTAACTTTGGTTGATGCTGTTGTTGGGACCTCATGTTGAAACATAATCCCCAAAGTTGGAGGTGGGGCGTGGTAGGAGGTGTTTGGGTCATGGGGGTGGATCCCTCATGAATGGCTTAATGCTATTCTTGGGTAATGAACAAATTTTTACTCTATTAGTTCCCTTGAGAGCTGATTGTTAAGAAGAGCCTGGTATCACCTCCTCTCTTGCTTTCTGTCTTGCCATGCGATCTGTGCACAAGCTGGCTTCCCTTTACCTTCTACCATGAGTGGAAGCAGCCTGAGGCCCTCGCCAGAAGCAGGCTCAGCCTGCAGAAGCATAAGCCAAATAACCCTCTTTATAAGTTATGCAGCCTCAGGTATTCCTTTATAGCAACTCAGATGGACTAAGACAATTGATGTTGTCATTGATGCTGACATTGCAAGCAGGCTGGCTGTCTACTCATAAGCTCCTGGAGTGGAAGTGTGTCCTGGAAGGGTGCTAGTGAGTAGCACTCTCCCGCATCTCAAAAGAAAAGGAACAGAGAAACAAAAGAAGTTTGTAACTGTATTTAATTACAGTTTTCTTAGGCCCTTCTATTGTGTGTCAGCCCCTTGACTATGTCCAGAGAAATACCAAAGGGGGGCCAGGAGTAACTGCATTTCATTTCAAAGCTCCTAAAAACAAAGATTCCTTCTTGGACCTGGAGGATAGGGCCTAACAAATGGGTCTTCACCAATAAGGCCACTCGGTCTGTCCACACAGCTGTCTTTAACACGATTTGTGGTATTTAGGAAGGATGCATGACTAAATGCTGAACATCCATTTGTCAACAAATATGTATTAAGTGGACTGGATGTTGAGGTGAAAATGGAGAACATACATTATGAAAATTGGCAGGATCCACAGGCACAGGTGTTTTCACCTTAAAACACTATAAAGTCAAGGGCTAACTTGTGGTACAAGGGGGTAGAAGGGTATGGGCAGATGTTAAGAAGGCCACTGTACAACTTGAGTGGAAGTGAGAGCACGAGCCTAAGTGAAGTAACTCAGGAACGGAAAAATAAAGGCTGCGTGACCTCTAGTCAGCAAGTGGCTGTGTGTCTGCATTTACATTTTAGGCCCAGTTAGTCACGTGGGATCCATCTTGAAGGACTGGCTCGTTCAGGTTCACATTTGTTTATGGTAAGAAGAGAGAGAGAGACTCAAAAAGAGATGTGTCGTCCCCGTCCCCCCCTACCCCCAGAGACGGTGCCCACCCCCTGGCTCCCGGGCACCCAGGCACACCCCAGCTGCAGGGGCAGGAAGGCCTGCCCGCCCCACTCCCCACACCCTGGGCGGGGCGCGGGGGCTGCGGGCAACAGCAATGACGACAGGACACCACCACCAGCACCACTATCACCGCCACCACCACCACTGCTCCCCCGTGCAGCTCAGACTGCTCCAACCAAAGGATGTGGAACAGAATCAGGATCCTCTACTGCTGTCCAGTGACAGATACTGAGAAAGCCGGATAAAGTTATCTATCATGATTAAAGGCAAGCTGTTTAAGAGGCAGACAGTGACAGAGTTTAAATCTTTAAAAGTGCAAGCCAGAAGAACCGGGCACGCCTGTGTTCTTTATGAGTGCGCTTTCACACTCACCAATGGGCTGGTGTGGGATGTGACAAGAGGACAGTTGTCAAGGGGACTCCAAGATTTTTGACTTGAGGAACTAAAAAGATAAAGTTGCTGTTAGCTGAGATTTTATTTTAAAATATGGATGGAATGGATTTTTGGCATAAGGATTTTAAAATCCAATTTGAAACATACTAAGTTTAGAAGTTTAAAAGGGGACACTTGTGCTAACTTGGTTTAGCAACAGGGTGCTTTTTTGGCCAAAGGATACAAAGTAGCAAGTGTGTAGGAAGAACAACTCTAGAGATGGAATGGCAAGGTGAGGACTGTAGAAATAGTGCATTGTCTTCAGGATTTTTGCTCAATGAATAGATTATAGCTGCTCTTGCCACGGGGGTGGGCGGGGTTGGGGTGGGGGTAATGTGAGATGATGGATTTGTTAATTTGTTCCACTACAGTAATTATTTTACTATGTATATATATGTGTGTATTTTATAACATCATGTTATATACCTTAAATATATACTATAAAGTTTATTTTAAAAAATAATGGAGCATGACTTGAAAAGCATAAAAAATTATGATGTAATATGATTTGATGTGTTAAACATTGTCATGTACTATTATTTGACATAAATATGCCTGTAATTGCCAAGATTAAAATAGTAGAGTCCTATTAGGATTAGTTGGACATAGGTAATTGGATTGGTCAAGAGATGAAAGGGAAATTACTGTCCCCTGGAAAAAAACACATCCTGATGCTTATGTGTGTATCTCTTTGTATATCTCTGTGTTAAGTGGGTTGTACTGTAAATAAAAGTTTAACATAATCCCTTCTCCATCTCTATGGAAATCTGACTTTAGGTTAACTTTCTAGCTCCTTTCCCTGGGAACCTGGTGAAGATAAAATGTTGGCTGGAGAGCATTGCTTTTAATAAATAAATAGCAGATCTTATGATGCATGTGTATGCTTTTAAACTATGTTTTTTGTAATCTTTTCCTCCTGAAACAGGTCTTTTCCTCCACTCAGTGGGTGGTGCAATGTATTGACATGAGGATCTGGCTCTAGTGGGTACAGAAAGACCAATGAGAACAATTCCCCTTTGTATGAATTGCTGAGGAGGATGACAACTACACCTTGCTCCAAATGAGCACTTTGAGATCTTTGCGTAATTATTTTACATGGTGTCCAAATGATGAACAGGTGACTGCTATTTGGTGTTGTGACCAAGGGAACTCTTGAAATTTGTAAATTCCTATACTCCTTCAAATAGAGGTAGCTAAGAATGACATCCTGGGATTCTTTATTGTTTGAGAATCTTTTTTCCTACAACTATTGATAAAATGCCATGGAGTGATGTTAATTTGCTAAGTTGATGTAGAGGATGCTAAGTTTTTATGTTCAGTATACTTTGTGTTTATCTGCATCACTAGATCATACTTCTTGAGCTATTTCATTGCTGAGCCAAGAGTTATAGGGTTAGAGATAAGGTAACTGATAATAGAATTGAGAACAGAACAACTGTGGATTATTTGTTAGAACTGGATCACACTGTAACTATTTGCAAACTATCTGTTGTTTAAACCAAACTAAGTTACTCCTCTAAAACAAAAAGTCACAACATGAAAGATATATGAAACCATAAAATAGCTTCCACGACCCTGTTTGGCAATAGATCTTTAGATTGGTGAGTTCACCATTACTGATAGGATCTTATTGATTTCGGTACTTATATGTGCAGATTATTATTATGTGATTGGATTGGTGCCCAGGGTGGTGTGGAATCAGATGCAGTGAGGGGAGCTCAGTGATGGCAGAGAAGCACCTGTTATCTAAGGCAGTGGTCCCCAACCTTTTTGGCACCAGAGACTGGTTTCATGGAAGACAATTTTTCCATGTGTGGGGGATGGTTTTGGGATGATTCAAGGACATTACATTTATTGTGCAGTCAAACTTGTCTGCTAATGATAATCTGAATTTGCAGCCGCTCCCCAGTGCTAGCATCACCTCCTCAGCTCCACCTCAGATCATCAGGCATTAAATTCTCATAAGGAGTGTGCAACCTAGATCCCTGCACACACAGTTTATAGTAGGGTTCATGCTCCTATAAGCATCTAATGCCACTGATGATCTGACAAGAGGTGGAGCTCAGGCGGTGATGCAAGTGTTGGGAGCAGCTGTAAATACAGATGAAGCTACGCGTGCCTGCTGCTCACCTCCTGCTGTGCAGCCTGGTTCCTAACAGGCCACAGACTGGTACCAGTCTAAGGACACGAGCTATGCTCCAGCACAGGCCTGCAGCTGCACAGTGACAAAAAAATGTTACTGGCTTGCAGAGCAAATGCACAGAATGAATTTTGGTTAGGTACAAGTTAGTAAACAAATTGTAAGAGTATACATATACTTGACAGTTAATAAAGCTCGGGTCAGATTTTTCAAAAGCACCCCCCTCCCATTCTTCTTGTTTCTCATCCCCATCCAATTTTTGTCTGAAGATATTCAGAAAAAGTTTAATTTACTGTGGGGAAGATTTAAAAAAAACCAAGGGGGAACCCAACACTGCCCAAACTCTTGATTCTCTTCAATCTGCTTGTATATGTTATTGCTAAATAATGTTTTGAAGAGACCTTTGGAATTGAGAAAATGTCCTGTAACATTGTCTAAGAAATCTTGCATACTCCAAAATCATAAAGATATTCTCCAAAGTTTTCTCCCAGAAGACTTGTACTTTTAGCTTTCACATTTAAGTCTATAATCTAACTTGCACATTTTGTATTTTTTGAAGTAGGGGTAAAGGTTTGTTTTTTTTTCCCTGAAGCGATATCCCAGTGTATTAGGCTTCTCCAGAGAGATAGAACCGATAGGATATGTAAGAGGGGATTTATTGGGGCACAGAGGTGGAGAAGTCCCAAGATAGGCCGTGCACAAGCTGGAGCAGCAGAGAAGCCCACAGCACGGCTCAGTTGGAAGTCTCAGAACCAGGGACACACACAGTGCAGGACCCAGTCGAAAGCCGAAAGTTCAAGAGCCCCCAGGAGGCCACTGGTGCAAATCTCAGAGTTCAGAAACAGAAGAACCTGGAGGCTGATGTCCAACGGCAGGAGGAGAACAGGCATCCTGCTCTGGAAGGAAGAGAGAGCAGAGAGAGAGAATCCCTCTTCGGCCTGTTCATCCCAGGCAGGCCCAACTGAACGGTGCCCGCCCACATGGAAGGCAGGTCTTCCTCTCTCAGTCCACTGACCGCCAGGCCAGTCTCCTCTGGAAACACCCTCATACACATACACAAAAACAATGCTTCACCAGCCATCTATTTGTCCCTCAATCCAGTCAAGTTGACATCTAAAATTAACCTGGTAATCACAACATTGTATTTCAAAAAATGGTCCCATTCCCCACTGAATTGCCTTGGCAGTTTGTGAAAAATCAGTTGACTGTGTATATGTATGCATCTGTTTCTCAACTCTAGTCTGTTCCATTGATCTTTCTGCTTATTCTTACACCAATACCACGCTGTATTCATTACTATAGCTTTGTAATAAGTCTTGAAACAAGTAATAAGTCCTCCAACTTTATTGTTTTTCTCAAGAGTGCTTTACTATACAAATCCTTTGAATTTTCATGTAAATTTCAAATCAGCTTTACAATTTCTACACAGAAAAAGAGTACTAGGATTTTGATTAAGATATCATTGGATCTGTTTGTATCCCCATAATATGCTGAAATAAAAAAAGAAAAAAAAAGATATCATTGTATCTGTAGGTCCATTTGAGGAGAATTCACATCTTAACAATATTGAGTCTTCCAATCCATGCACATGGACTAGGTCTCTATTTATTTAGTTCTTATTTAATTTCTCTTGGAAATGTTTATGATTTTTAATAATTAGGCCCTACACATCTTTCATCAAATTTATTTTTAGATATTTTATATTTGTTGATACTATTGTAAGTGGTATTGCTTTTATAATTTTATTTCTCAGTTGTCTTTGGCTAATATGCAGAACACAATTGATTTATGTGATTGACCTATCATGTGATCTTACTAAAGGTACTTATTAATTCTAACTTTAGATTCCTTAGGATTTTCTTTATGTAATTATATAGTCATATTACCTGTGAATTAAATAGTTTTTCTTCTTCCTTCAACACTTTTTGCCTTTTCTTTTTCTTGACTAGCTAGGATTCCCTGAATGGCATTGAATAGAAATAGAAAAAGCAGCTACTCTTGCCTTGTTTGTGATTTCATGGCAAGATAATTCTTCGTTGTGTGGCTGTCTTGTGCATTGTAGCTTATTTAGCAGCATGCCTGGCCTCTGGTCCACTAGAGGCTAGTAGTTTCCTCTCATCACCCAGTAGGATGATAAGTTACTCTTCCAGAACAAGAATATCTGGAGATAGTATCTGTTTGCAGATGTTGCCAAATATCTCCTTGGGAAAAAATCATCCTTAGTTGAGAACCATTGTCTTAGGAATAAAATGTTTAATATATCACCATTAAGCATAATATTCATTGTAAGGATTCTATTATGAAAAATGTCAAGGATAGAGAATATTACATTGAACACTGGTATACCCACTACCATTCTACCATAAATATTTTACTATATTTGGTCTGGTACATATTTATCCATCTATCTATAATTATCCATTCATCAATCAATCTTATTTTATTTTATTTTTTTTGGTGCTACATTTTTTTTTCATTTTATTTCATCATATAATGGGGGTACAAATATTGTTAGGGTT
>VBSM01003157.1:4835798-4847971 GCA_008086735.1 Cheirogaleus medius
TGTCTTTTCTGCAGAGACGCTCTGTCTGGCGGTGTTTCTCATCCGCCATCTTGCCCTGCCCCTTCTCATTCTACTCTTTATCTCCATGAAATCAATTATTTTTTAGCTCCCACATATGAGTGAAAACATGCAATATTTGTTTTTTTGTACTTGGCTTATTTCACTTAACATAATGGCCTACGGTTATGACAGGATTTCAGTTTTTATGGCTGAATATTATTCCATTATTGATATATACCACATTTTCTTTACCATTAATCCATTGATGGACACTTAGGTTGATTCCCTGTTTTGGCTATTGTGAATAGTGCTGCAATAAACATGAGATATATATTCGATATACTGATTTCCTTTCTTTTGAATATATACCCAGTGGTAGGATTGCTGGGTCATATGGTAGATCTATTTTTGATCTTTTGAGGAACCTCCATACTGTTTTCCATCGTGGCTATACTAATTTATATTCCCACCAACAGCGTATGAACATTCCCTTTTCTCTGCATCCTCACCAGCATCGGTTCTTTTCTGTCTTTTTGACAGCAGCAATTTTAACTGGGGTGAGGTGATATCTCGTTGTGGTTTTGATCTGCGTTTTACTGATGATTAATGATGTTGAGCATTTTTTCACATACCTGTTGGCCATTTGTATGTCTTCTTTTGAGAAATGTGTATTCACATCTTTTATGTATTATTTAATTGAATTATTTTTTTCTATTGAGTTCCTCATATTTTCTGGTTATTAATTCCTTGTTGGATGGGTAGTCTGCAGATATTTTCTCCCATTCTGTAGGTTGTCTCTTCATTCTGCTTATTGTTTCCTTTGCTGGGTAGAAGCTTTTTAGCTTGATGTGATCCCATTTGTCAATTTTTTGTTTTTGTTACCTGTGCTTTTGAGGTCTTACTCAAAAAATCTTTGCACAGACCAATGCCCTGTAGTGATTCCCCAATGTTTTCTGCTAGTAGTTTCAGCTCTTACATTTAAATCTTTAATCCATTTTTTTTTTGTTTGAGACAGAGTCTCACTCCGTTGCCTGGGCTAGAGTGGCATGGCATCAGCCTAGCTCACAGCAACCTCAAACTCCTGGGCTCAAGCAATCCTCCTGCCTCAGCCTCCTGGGTAGCTGTGACTACAGTCATGCGCCACCATGCCCGGCTAATTTTTTATATATGTTTTTAGTTGTCCAGCTAATTTCTTTCTATTTTTATAGAGACAGGGTCTTGCTCTTGCTCAGGCTGGTCTCGAACTCCTGAGCTCAAACGATCCACCCACCTCGGCCTCCCAGAGTGCTAGGATTACAGGTGTGAGCCACCATACCCGGCCAATTTAAATCTTCAATCCATTTTGATTTGATTTTTATATGTGGTAAGAGATGGGGTCTAGTTTCATTCCACTGCACATGGATATCTAGTTTTCACAGCACCATTCATTGAAGAGGGTGTCCTTTTACCAGTGTATGTTCTTGGCACCTTTGTCAAAAATGAGTTGCCTGTAAATGTGTGGATTTATTTCTGGGTTTCCTATTCGGTTTCATAGGATCATTCATTGAGCTTTGACAAATGCATACATCTGTATACCCCAAACACCTACCAAAATATAGAACATTACTTTCCCATAAAAATACAAAGCAAACCATAATTATAAATCTTCTAGTTGCCACATTAAAAAAATAAAAGGAAACTGCTAATATTTATTTTGCTAATTTTCTCAAATATCATAACATATGATCAATATTAAAATATTACTAACGAGACATTTTGCACTCTTTTTTCCTTATTAAGTCTTCAAAATCTGGTGTGTGTTTTATATATAGGACACATCTCAACTCAGACTAGTCATATTTCAAATGCTTAACAGACCCCTGTGGTCCATGGACCTGTACTGGACAGTGCAGACATAGAATGTTCCCAGTCCCCAGAAAGGTCCCTTGAGCACCTCCAGGTCAGTCGCCAACCCCCCGCACAGAAGCACCTGCTGTTCTGGCTCCCCCCTCCCATCATTGTTTAGCTTTTCCTGTCCTAGCATCTCATAGAGATGGAATAGGACAGTATGTGGTCTTTTGGTCTGGCTTCTTTCACTCAGCGTAATGTTTCTGAGATTCACTCATGTCATTGCCTTTTTATTGCTGAGTAATGTTGCACTGTATAAATATACCAGTTTATGGCACTTGCAATGTTCCCAGTTTTTTAATATTATAAATAAAACAGCTATGAAGATCCTTATACATGCGTTTTTGTGAAACAGGGTACTTAGAATAGCTGAGTTATAGGGTAGTTGTGTGATTAATTTGATAAGAAGCTGCTGGACCCTTTTTCAAAGTGTCTTGTACTATTTTACACAGCTAGCAACAGTGTCTGAGAGTTCTGGTTCTTCCACATTTGTAATCATTGGTCCTTTCAATTTTAATGGTTCTGTTGGGTATGTAGTGGCAGGAATCTCATTATGATTTTAATTTGCCTTTCCCTAATGTCTCATGATGTTGAACATTTTCTCATGTATTTATTGGCAATTTACATATCTTCTTTTGTGAAGTGTCTGTTCAAGTCTTATGCCCATGTTGAAATTGGATGGTCTTTTTATGAGTTCTTTATGTATCCTGGAAATCAGTTCCTTTTCAAACATATTTTACAGATATTTTCACCCTTAATCTGTGGTTTGCTCATTGGATTTCTTAATGGTCTCTTTGAATAAGCAGCATTTAAAAATTTTGTTGAAGTCTAATCTATCAATTTTGTGTAAGTGTTGCTTTTTGTTCCTAAGGAATCTTTGCCTACTCCCAGCTCCAAAGCCATTCCTTGTTTTCTTTTGAAAACCTCATGGTTTTAGGTTTTATTGTTAACTCTAGGATCCATTTTGGATGAATTTTTGTATATTATATGAGTGAGTCAACTTTTTTTTTTTCCATATGGATATCTAGTTGTTCTAGCACCATCTGTTGAAAAGTTTCCTTTCCTCATTGGGTTGCTTTAGTACCTATGTTGAAAATAAAATGACCATATAAATGGGTGCCTACTTCTGTGCTCTCTATTCTGTTTCATTCATGCACTTGTAATCTTTATTCTGCATCATACTTACTGTCTTGATAGCTGTAGCTTTAAAGTAAGTCTTGAAATCACTCTATCCACGTCCTTCAACTTTGTTCTTTTTTTGCATGATTACTTTAGACATTCCAGATCCTTTGTATTTCCTTATAAATTGTATTATATCTACCAAATTTTACTATATCTACTAAAAAACCCTACTGATGTTATAATTGGAATTGCATTGAATCTATAGCTCTATTTGTGGAGAAATGATATCAAGCCAATTCTTTTATCCATCTCATCCAGTCCAAAAACATGGTATAATCTATATGCTTATTTAGTTATCTTTTAATTTCTATAAAAATATTTTGCAGATTTTAGCAACCATGTTTTACATATATTTTGTTAAATGTATTCATAATTGTTTCATGGTTTTTGATGATACCTGAAAAGTAAAAAAATGTATTTTCCAGTTGTTTCCTGCTAGTATAAAAATACAATTGATTTTTATATAATAATCTTATATGCCACGACCTCGCTAAATTATCTTATTAGTATTGAGATACCTTAGGCTTTTCTATATAAATAATATAATCATATCATTCACAAATAGAGACGGTTTTACTTTTTCTTTTCTAATCTTCATGCATTTTATTTCTAATTCTTGCTTTTTACACAAAATATACAATAAAATATTAATTTTATAAAAACATTAGGGGTATTGAATTTTGTTAAATGTCTTTTCTGTATTTATTTAAAAGATCTTTTATTTATGTATATTTTCTAAAGCATGTACTAAAAACCTGCCCAAGGCAACAACTCAAACAAATTTAGGAAATAGTCTTTGCTTTTTCAAAAGGATACTTTACCCATAATCATCCACCATCACTATAGCGCCAAGTGGCTTTTGCACAAGACTACCATATGGTTCCCAAGTGGCAGAGACTGGCTCAGATACACACCTTCAACTTGGTCCCCAGACTGGTCAAACAGAATAATTCTCACACATGTTCTTAGGTTTTTTCCTCTTTATTTTTATGGATAAAATGCAACATACATATTCTACTTAACAATACAAGCTGATGGGACAGAAGAATCAATATTAACTTCTGAGATGTGATAAAACATAAAACATTGGCATTTTCCAGTGACATATGATTTTTCAATCAAATTAGTTTTAAGGAAGTAGTTGGAAAATGCCTAAGATGTTAAATTTTAAATTAAATGTGTAAAACTGTTGAAAATACTTGGAAGGCATTTTAATCCCATGTCATATTATTTTCTATTAAGTGACATATTTATGGAAAACAGTTGAAAACTGCCTGTCAGAGGAACAATTTAATCCCATAATATATAGTCTTTTAAGGCAAAGTAAAACATTGGTGAAGAATAGTTGGAATATGCTTGCTAGGAAGAAGAAACATTTTAATCTCACTTTATTATACTTTCCAGTCAAGTGAAATACATGGATAGCAGTGGAAAATGCCACTAAAGAAAAGATATTAATTCCTACTCCTAAAAACCTGCATCTCCACATGGTTAGAAACACAAGACAATGACTAAGGGACATGAATTCTATCCGAATATACCACAGATCACAGTTGTGGAGGATTTTTGGTTTTAAAGCTTTTGCTAAAAATATTTTACATCATTAAATGTAGACTATTAAATGTACATTGAAAGCTAACTGAAATGACTTAAATAATAAGACTCAGGGACAATTTGTAACAAAAATTGCTAAAGTCCATTAATTTTCTTTACCAAGAAAGGCAAGTGAGGTAGTTTATACTGTGTATACATTGTAAAGAATTCATATTCCAGTTTGTTCAGAGTGATGACTCTAAGAATCATATTCCCAAGTGAGCTGCTTAACAAAGGAGTCCTCTTTTGCACAATGCAGGAAAAAGTGAGCCAGCTCTTTGACTTTTTCGGAATAAGTGTTCCTAAAATGTTAGCTTCCTCTAATACTTTCCTGGCGGGTACTATTTTCCCAGTTGTATACCAAGAGCACTAGAGATGGGAGGGTGAGAAGCTCTAAGAAACACGTAGAAGTGTGGTATCTGTCCTGTTTGCAAATGAATGATTCATTTTTATGGATTATTGAACCTTTAAAAAGCTCTTGCTAAAGCAAAAATTCTTTCAATATTTAGGTGACAGGCATTTAAAATTTTTTATTGTGGGGGTTTATTCCTGAGAATAAAATTAGTAAAAATAGGCCGGGCACGGTGGCTCACGCCTGTAATCCTAGCACTCTGGGAGGCCGAGGCGGGTGGATCGCTCGAGGTCAGAAGATCGAGACCAGCATTAGCGAGACCTCGTCTCTACTAAAAAGAAAGAAAAAAAAATTAATTGGCCACCTAAAAACAGAAAATATAAAGAAAAAATATAACAGAAAAAAAAATATAAAGAAATAAAAAAAAATTTTAAAAAAATTAGTAAAAATAGCCTCTTTAAACACACTAATGAGTCTATGTGTCTATTAAAATTTTTCTCTAACCAATTAGCCCTATGATTAAGAACAGTAGTTATATCCAATGATACTGGTATTGACATGGCCTTCCATATTATAAAGCTATTTGGAAGTTGTCACACATTCCTGAATAAACCAAAGTGATTGTAGTTATTGAAAGTCTTTGCCATTGAAAACCACACAAAAGTGGAGAAGAAACTGTATTTTACCTGTCACCTATAGGCATTTATTTGAAACTAGGACAGGTTGGAGTAAATCTTAAAACCTTCAGAACTTATGCATAGGTTCTAATGTGTCAATAGAAATAAAAATTCCCAAATAAAAAAGTAAATAAACAGATCTATGAAATTTTGACATAAACACAACAGAATTTAACTATTTGAGTGGAAATATGAGAAAATCAGTTGGTTTTCATATATACATAGAAGTGTAAGGTGGCTATTTGAAGAATTTCTTCCATATGTGGGCATAAATTACTGCCATCATATGGGATTGGCAACTACATAAAGTAAAATGTTTACTTCTGTTGTTTAAATTGCAAAAATGATAAAATCATTCTTTTCAGACTGGAAATTCATTATGTAAACTCATATGCCACCAATCAGCCATATATTAAAAACTGATGAAATGTAGGAATAAATATAAACCTTTCAATGAATTTTCAGGCAAAGGAAATAAAAATTATCAAACAAACAAATCCAATGAATGGATCTTTGTGTTTTTTATAAAAAATATAACAAAATCCTAGAGGCCAGAAAACACAATTATCTACATGTTGAATATAAGCAATGTTTTGTACAGACATCAAGGCATAATGTAACATATGAAGGATTTCTTCTACATAAAGGTTTAAAATATTATCACATTATGTTTTGAGACTTGGTAAGTAGACAAAAAATGTTTTCTGCATTTGTGAGCAACTTTCTCTATTATTTGAATTGCAAGAAAATCATTTGGGCCTTGAATCTCATTAAAAGTGATATAAATTTATCAATGTCTCTATCTGTGGATTCCAAGCCAAAGTATATATCTGGGATAAATGAGAACTCTGTATCCATTTCTAGCCAACCCTAGGACTATATCGGTAATCTCCAAATGAAAGGCAGAGCTGTCCAATCCCTCAGCACATTTCGGATTTGCTCTAAATTAGAAATGCAAGGACTACGTGTTCTGGCCATTGCAAGTCTGGAAAACGGCTCTGCAAGATTTTGAGAGTGAGGCGGTTTTCAACTTATCAAACATGCCTCTTATTTTAAAGCTTGATGCTAATCCACAGTGGTTGGCCATGTCCATGATTTATGGACAGAAGCAAAATCCGCTTTTACAGCTTATAAATCTTGGATATAACAGTATTTCTCAGCAGTTCTGCATTGTTAAATTGGGGCTGCGGAAGTGACCATCTACAGCATGAAATATAAAAAATGATGTTTGACAGAAAAGAAAATCTGTGCCTGGCATATGGAAAGATATTCATTGAGCACCACAGCCATAATGAGAAAATAGAAGCTCTGTGAACATTGACTACAAAGGCTAGGCAAGTGTAAGACACACTTTGTCAAGCTAAGCTTCACTAGAGGGACCTGTGCTCAGAAGAGAATAAGTTTTTAAAATATCAATTTTCAATAGTCAATGATAGAGACAAGTTCGTTTGCACCAGAATGCTGATGGTCATAGCACAGTATGACGTCTGCTACAATAGGGGTTTCTTCAAACGGAAGAAGTTCTTCCTCCTCCAGTGCAGGAGTGAGAGCACAAATATTGTCTGTTTCACTTTAGAAACTGATTCTCTTTGGAAGGCAGAATTATTCTGCAGAGGAGAAATTAAGGCTATTTCTGGCATTCTTGCTCAAAAAGGTCAATATATGTATATAACATAAGCATAAAAAAGGGTCTCTTTCACCTCTTGTGTCCAGTAGCATTGGCTACCTAAACATGTGTTGCTTATCCCCACATACCGGGAAGGCAAGTTCTTTTCTGCTATGAAGTCAAAATACTAGAAATGATTAGAGTTCCACGTTCTAGACTGGCCTTTCTTCTAGAAGGACCAAATCTTCTTTCCTTTACTTAGATCAAAGAAATGTCATGAGGAAATTTCAGTTGAAATGGTGAACCGTGGTGCTCCTAGTCCACAGTTCATGTTGGCGATGCCTGTCACTCAGGGCCGGAAACACCGAGAGGGCTGTGGGGACAAACACAGCAAAGCAGTGTTGTTTTCCCACTAAACGTAGGAGCCTCATGGCGTATGATACACGGCGGCAGCCATCTTGAGGGCATTTCAAAGACTTCCTTGGGGCTTAATCACCCATTCTGCTTGAGGATTTGCATGATATACATCCAATATATAAGCATCTGGATCCAAGCAATGCTGTCCTAAAAAAAGATAAAATTAATATTTTTAATAATGTACATTTCTCTGTATGTGTGCATGAGCACATGTATTCGTGTGTTATAAGGTTCAAATAAGGCCAATATAGTTCTGTCAGCCAAAAGCAAGTAGATACATTTTATAGTTTCTTTAATATTGTTTATTTTTTATTTCAAAAAAATTAGGGGGGTACAAGTGTTTTTTGTTCTGTGGATAAATTGTATCATGCTGAAGTCAGGGCTTTCAGGGCACCCAGCACCAGAATAGTGTATACCGTATTCTTAATAAGCCTTCCTCCCTTCCATCCTTCCTCCCCCCTCCCTGCCTTCCCTCCTCTTTCTTTCTTTAAGACTGTGAAGTACAAGTACTTCAAATAAATCTCATGTGTAATTGTGAAAAAAAAAACAAACCCCAAAACCCAGATATATCAACCATAGGCACATTGTTTCCTAGCTTCTCCACGTCAATTAGAAAAATTGGGCAAGAACTTGTTTCAGGTATAAACTCATCACTTCTACGCTAACACATGTCCTCTAATGGTTTTACAGACATGAACTTGACAGGGGCTAGAGAAGATCCAAGTCAAGTTCGTTTTAGGAATGGTCATTTTGTTTCTTTACTATGGATGCAATACGTACCTACGGGCAGGAGATCCGGAAATGATAACAACAAAAAGATCATTCCGTGGGACAAGCATACTTGAAAGGCTTCATGTGCAAGTGGGCTTGAAATGTACACTAAAGTCTCAAACAAAACTACTGAGATTTGCTTGTGCACTTAGCTTGCTTGATTCATTAATTTAGCCAATATTTATTGTAAGGTATTATGTGCCAGGCACTATTCTAGGGCTGGGGATACAGCAATGTGTCAGACAGTCAAAAACATTCTACAGTGGCAAAAGGCAGTAACAAATAAATTGAGCATAATATAAAGTAAGTCCAGTGATGATAAGAACATTAGAAAAAAGCAAATCATGGAAGGTACGCGAGGGAGGGTGTGAGCTGGGAAGGTCTCACTGAGCAGGGGACCCACGGAAAGACCTGGCAGAGGAGGGGGAGGCAGAGCATGCTGGGAGAAAGAGCAAATGCCATGCCCAGCGTGCCTGGCGCCTGGGTGTGCAGGTGTGGCGTCTGCCGGGAAGTCCGGCGCACAAGTCTGAGCGGCATCTGCACACAGGTGTACTTAGAGCTGTGAGATGGACTGAGCTGTGAGATGGATTGAGCCCACCAGGAAGTTCAGTGTGAATAGGTGAGAGTTACAAGGACGGCCTCTGCAGCTCTCCAACCTTGAGAGGCTGGGAGGACGAGGACAAGAAGAAATGGGCACAAGGGACTCCCATGGAGCAGCCAGTGAAGCAGGAGCAAAGGCAGAAGCGTGGGGTATCCTCAAAATCGGGGAGGAAAGCGCATTTCTCAAAGAAGAGAAAGATCACCTTGGCAGTCCTAAGGACAGACTTGAGCGATCCGACTCCACAACACGGGAGTCGCCCGATGACCTTGACAAGAAAGCGATTCCAGCCGAATGCTGAGGGGTAAGGCGTGACTGGAGGGGGTTAGAGAGAAAGGCAAGACAGAAAGTGCAGTGTAGACAACTGATTCAAGGCCGTTTTGCTTCCGAGTGGAAGAGAAATGAGAGTAGACTGGAAGGGGATCAAGAGTTAGTTTTGTAAAGATCAGGGAAATTACCAGAATTTTTTATGCAGAAGAAAATTCTGCAGTTGGGAGGGAAAGGCTGGCGAGGCTGGAGGAGGTGGAGGGGCCAACGGAGCAAGGCCCTGCCCAGGCGGGAGAGGCGCAGGGGTGGGGCCGGGCCGAGGCAGGAGCCAGGGGAGTGCACGGGGCTGTGGGGGCCTCCGCAGATGTGATGGGGAAGAACTGCCTTTTGATCCCCCCACTCCCACCCAGGGAACTAGGAGGAATGAACTTGGGATGACAGTGAAATAGAGAAGTTAAACAAAAAGGCTGGCGTGCTTCTGAAAGTTCTCATCATGTCGTCGTCTTTGTTTTGCGTGTGTCTCTAGGAAGATACTTTCCAACTTTAAGGGTCACATTGAAAAGGCCCCAACTCTATAACAACAGTAAAATATTCTCATTTAAACTTTGAAAATATCTTAGAAAAGTCATGCAACTGTTCTTACAGGAGATTAAAAAAATTCAGTAACATTGATTTTGAATTATCTAAGAAATGTATAAAATATATACCTTTACAATAATAGAAACATTTGTTTTAGAGTAACCAGAGAATTTAGAAGTTATCACAGAATGCTTACCTATATTTCCTCCAATTTCATATAACCTTTGGTTCTGAATCTTAATACATTCTGATGAACCACGACTAAGAAAGAACAAACGAGAAGGCAATATAATTTTAACCCTCTTTCATGATCTGGCAACAATTCATTCTACATTGATGAAATACACTCCACAAACGTTATTATGACTGAAGTTATGATAAACACAATCGTTTTTCTGTTTGATGCAGGCAAGAAGCTGAGGTCCGGAGAATGGGACAGTTCCACACCAACCTGGGATGCCATGGTGCAACATGACAACCGAGGGCCCATTCGGGTCACGGATGTCAGCTCCATTTAGGGAGGTAACTGTTACTTACACATCAGGACTGGCCAAGGAGCAGCTGGGTATTTTTGCTTGTTTGTTTGTTTTGTTTTGTTTTCAAGAGACAAGGTCTCACTCTGCTGCCCAGGCTGGAGTGCAGTGGCCCAACAATAATTCACTGCAGCCTTGAACTCCTGGGCTCAAACGAGCCTCCTGCCTTACCCTCCCAAGTAGCTAGGACTACAGGTGCATGCCACCATGCTCGGCTAACTTTTTCTTAAGTTTTTGTAGAGACAGGGTCCTACTATGTTGCTCAGGCTGGTCTCAAAATCCTGGCCTCAAGCAATCCTCCTGCTTCAGCTTCCCAAAATGTTAGGATTACAGGCTGAGCCACCGTACCAGGCCATCAGCTGAGTATTTAATGCTGCCGTGTCATCAGCCACATTATTCTCAGGTTTCATTTCTGCATTTGCCAAAAATTGAATGGAATTCTTTCCTCAGACCCTGTCACATTTCTAAACTTGTCTAATGTTTTGAAAACTGTCTAAGTTGATTTAATTGCAAGTCTCTGCCCTATAATAAAAGCAAGTCAGAGAAAACAATTGCCCCATTTAATTCTTCCACCCCAGACTAGAATGCCGGGGTAGGAGAGGCTGAGAGACCGTCACTGATCGCCATCCCAATTCAGGAATGACATGCAGCTTAGTTACCTCAAAAAGACTGTCCTTGCCTCTCTATTGTGAGGAAGAAGCATGTGTACCCTCTTTTTTTGTTGTTTAAACTTGAGATAATTGTAGATTCACAGGTAGTTGTAAGAAATAATATATGCAGAAAATCTATGCCCTTTACTCAATTTCTTTCTTTCAGTAGTAACATCTTGCAAAACTCTAGTGCAATATCATGACCAGAATGTTGGCACTGATTCAGTCAAGATGCAAAGCATTTCCATTACAAGAATGAAGGTAACTGAATAAAGTATGGACTTCACTTAATAATAATGCATCAATATTGGCAGATCCATTCCCTGCTTGGTCCCACTGAAACCATGGGGGTATTTTTTTCTGTTAGCATTTGGTTGGAGTAGGGAAGGCATTGCCAGAAAGGTTGTCTGTGGTTAGACAATTCTTTGGCGAGTGGGAACGGGCTTTTTTAGAGCTCTTTTTCATCTATGCTTGCTGTCGATCCCAGGTTGGAAGTTTCGGCAGTGCTCTGTCTGGGGTAAGTGGGAGGTGAGAAGGAAACTCCCAGAACTCACCCCTGTGTCATTTCTTAAGGTCTCTTCTCCCATCTTTCAGAGTCTTCCTCTGCTGTTTGTTGGGTTAGGCCCAAGGTGTTTTAGTTGCAAGAGGAGGGCCTGGGAGGAATAGGACCCCCAACCCTTTTTTACTTAAGACACATGGGGCAGTGAGTGGGCGGTCGGAAAATAAGCCTCTGGTGAAACAGGCAAAATTGGGGCCAGCTTACATTTGAACTGAAATGGGCCATAGTTCTAACAAGTAAAGAGAATGGGTAGAGCAAGGTCTTTTGAAGTTGTTATAAAGGTTTTGAGTCTATCTGTGAAGTCATTGGTTCTAATTTATTTTTATTAGAAACACTTTCTTTCTATAAAATATCTACTAGAGAATACAGAGCCAGTTTCATCACACATGATGTGATCACACATGATGTCCTAGCTAGAGTCCTAGTTAGGACTCTACTGGATACCCAGATCCCTCAAATGACATTTCAAGTCCTTATATGACGCCTGCCCAGTGGTAACCAT
>VBSM01003157.1:4853272-4875579 GCA_008086735.1 Cheirogaleus medius
CAAAAAAAAAAAGCAGTTTCAATAGTTTTAAAACAAATTGTCTAAGGAAGCTGAGACATTGGACTTATTAGAAAAAGCTTTCAAATCAGCTATTTTCAATATGTTCAAAGAACTAATGGAAAGCATGTGTACTGTGATGGTTGCAGAAAATTATGAATATAAAAAAACACTGAATTGTACATTTTGAAATCCTTATAATAATGAATTTTATATTACGTAAATATTTTAAAATGCTTATAATAGTGAATTTTATATTACATAACTATTTTCTCAATTAAAACAAATTAAATTTTATTTCCAATTAAAAGTATTGGTTCTACTTGCTATGAAGTCCCTTTGCCTGTAAGCAGTAAAGGAATACAGCCATTCACCATGATGGTGACAAATCAGTTAGCAACACTCCTTCCCACCCCACTGCCTTGTCATTTACTATTCCCTTTCCCTGGATGAACTTTCCCCACCTTCCTCTTTTCACAGCACCATCCAGCCTTCAAGATGCAGCCCCAGTGCCATGTCCTCCATGAAGCCACCCACGGTTTCCCACGCTGGAGTACTTTTCCTTGCCGTCTGCCCAGCCCTGGCACAGCCAGCCTGGACCTTCCCTGCTGGGTATTCAGGGCCACATATACATTTGTCTCCCACATTGGGTGCAAGTTCCTTTAAGAACAAAGTGAATTTCAAGTATCTCTGCCTCCTTCTCCAAGTTGAATGAATGCCTGGCATTTGTGATCATCCTCTAGGTAAATAAAAGCAATAAAGATAATTCTTCTAGAATCTGTTTCCATTATGTACTGCTCCACACAAATAACTGTGATAAAACAAAATTCCAAATTGTTTGGAATGCAATGAATTTACACAAAACAATTTGAGGACTAGCTATTCCTTTATCATCCAGTCACTAAAGAAATCTCTTTCCCTGTGTGTTAGACATACTGGGTACCAGATTGCCCTTAAATTGAATTCACAGGACTTAAACATCAGTTTCTGTGAGAATCCTTTTAACCTTCCTGGTGAGTACTTAACAGAATGTCAAACAATCTTCATGATAGTGATATTTCCAGAACTTTGACCACAAAGCACAAAACTCAGCAACGTGGAAAGACCACGGTACCCTGTTACGGACCCGCTTTCCACAATGTTTATAGTCACAGGACTGTCTGATACTTTGTGAGAATATAAACGTTTTGGTTCTAAATCACAAGCTCTTTGTCCCCCCCTTTGAGAACTACAAATCCACGCAGTGAGCTGTCTCTGCGCCCTCATCCGCCATCGTTACCTCGCGTTCTATGGTCTTCCTCCTGAGCAGCTTCCGCACACTTGGCAGCTGCTTCTTCAACAGCATGGTGGCTTCATTCATCCTCCTCACCTGAGTGATTAAGAAAGATGGAACCTACAGAAGAAAAATAGCTTGACTAGAGGAAACACTTGAACTCAACCTCCCTAGCGGATTCTGGCTTCAGTTACATAAGATACCGCCGTCTCGCCACTCAGTATCCTGGTACCAGGGACTGTGTGTTTGCCCTTGTAAAGCTTAGAAAGAACTATGAGGAATCCTGTTTAAGAGGGAACACGTGTTAAGGAGCAGCCCTTACAGAATGTGTGAGGATGCCATGAGCAACCTGGGCTTCTCTGCTCATATGAATATCTCCTCCTGAGGACTAAGGGAATTGCTCGAGCACCTTTACCTTTCCTGGGGCTGTGGACTTCCCAGGAGAACCTGAGGGTCGTCACACTGTCACTCACCTTCCACAACATTTTCTGGTACTTAAGCATGAGGCGGATGATGTGGGCCGCAGTGTTGGCTAACAGTAATTCTTCGTAATCGGAATGTTTGCTTCTACTGAAGAAAAGGTTTGGTGCCATTACAGTAGAAATGTTCCACATACTCATTCGGTTTTTTGATTCGTTGGCAATCACTTTATTGAAGAATGTCATGAGGGCCTAACAAGAAACAGCATTGTGTCACGCTCTTGTAAATTGTGAAAAGGTACCGCTAATTGCTGTTGTTCATTTTATACTCATTCATTGTGCCACTGGAGAACTGTCAGAAGTACAGAATGGGTATAACCGTGAGATGTTTCTCCTTCCATTGCCTAAAAGTACTAAGAAGAATGTGAGCAGTTTATTCAACTGTCTGCTTCACAGAAGCAGGTCCATTTTTATGCAGTTTATTATATTGGAGTCTCTATAAATAATAGTTTACATTTTCCTATTTTCTTTTATCCTAAATAAGTTTGAAAAATATTAAAATTAAATATAAACCAGGACAACAAAACACTGCAGCTCAATAAACATGAAAAGGCAGGTTTTCTATGAGACAGAGTCTCGCTCTGTTGCCCAGGCTAGAGTGCCGTGGCGTCAGCCTAGCTCACAGCAACCTCAAAGTCCTGGGCTCAAGCAATCCTTCTGTGTCAGCCTCCCAAGTAGCTGGGACTACAGGTACGCGCCACCATGCCTGGCTAATTTTTTATATATGTATTTTCAGTTGTCCAGATAATTTCTTTCTATTTTTTTTTAGTAGAGATGGGTTTTCACTCTTACTCAGGCTGGTCTCGAACTCCTGATCTTGAGCGATCCTCCCGCCTCAGCCTCCCAGAGTGCTAGTATTACAGGCATGAGCCACCGCACCCGGCCAGAAAAGGCAGTTTTGTTTTGTTGTGAAGGAATAAAACTAATTATGAAAAAGACCCTTAACTCAAAGTATTACTGTTAAAAACTATTTACTGTTTCCTGGGGAAAAGAAAACCCATTTAAACAACATGAGTATCTCATTCCTTAGTCTAAATGTAAATTCAATTGAAAAATCAAAACCTTTTACTTTTTGAGTGCTATTTTTCTATTGCTTTTCAATTTTGAAATCTTCAGCTGGCCAAAGGCAAAATGCTTGTGTGCAGCCGTTCTAAGCATTTCAAAAAATTGAGAAAGCTTAATAAAAGTTTACTGAGCCATCAAAGTATAGATACTCATCAAAACCTTCTGAAATGAACCAAGAGGACTGAAATCCCAAAAGGAAGTGCTCTTTGGTCTCCCAAGTTTGAATTCTACTATACAGTATTTGTAATGAGAAAATGTACAGCACATAATAGTAATAATAGTTAACATTTATTTGAGGGTTTATTATGAGCCAGCCATTATTCTTAGTACTTTATATATATTTACTCATCATCATCCCAAACCCTGTGCGCTAGGTGCTGTTATTACTATTTTACACATGAGGACACTGAGGTGGAGAGGGACCGGGCAGCTTTGCCCATCGTCAGTTAATCAAGTGGCAGAGCCAGATTCTGAACAAGGAGCCCAACTCTTAAGCTGGAGTTCTTGACCTCTCTACCATGCCAGCTTCAGTCTTAGATCCAGTCCCAATTTAGAATGGAAAAAAGGAGTATGTGTGTGTAAACATCACCAGTCCTGTGATGTTTTGAGGGGATCTTTTGTTAGAAATAAAATATTCAGTAATTACTGCATTCTCAGTTACATGAAAGGGTAGATGACATTTTGACTGAGATATGTGATACCAGATGGATTTTTTTTTGACAAAAGAATATTGTTTAGACAAAGCCAAAAAAAAAAAAAAACCAAGCTAATAAATTTCTAGTTTTTGGAAAATGACTGAATTATATTAGACATTTTCATGCCATAGCCAATCCCCCTCCTTGCATGGAGGACATAATTTAATTGACATAGATTTTTCACTGTGTAGGGGGATCCTCACCACACTGAAACATTTGATATGAGGGAGCACTAGGAATCGTCTTCATTTTCAGCATTGTTTCCTGGCCTCAAAATTATTGGCTCTTTTCAACTCATCCTTATCTCAATTTCATTTCAAAGATTCCGAATATCTGTTATATTTATAACAAATTTCCTATTATATATGGAATCATTATTCAAATAATAAGAGAAACTTTGATTTTTACCAACATGCAGCAATGAAATGAATTGGAAATAAACAAAGGTATATTTGGGATGAAGAACTATAGCATATGATTCTATGAAACGTTCTATTATATATTAAATGGAGAAACCACTTTTCTGAGCTTCATTTTCCCAATCTGTAAAATGACCCAATTCTATCAGGTGATCTCTAAAATTCTGAAATTCTAGAATTATTTAAACTGAATTATCTTCATAGATTGTAAAACATGAACATTTTAGACATTTCATTTAAATCAGCAATTTCAAATTTCCTCCCCTCCTCATAAGATTTTTTTTCTGCCACCTGAGCACGTTAGACTACAGTAAGCAGCTGAGGACCAACAATTATAGTGTTATATTGTACAAGTTACGTAATAGTCCCATTTACTTCTGGCACTGTTCACATAAGCCTTTCATCCTGGCCTCTCCTGCACGTAACACCTCGCCCAGTGCCTGGCACAGGGTACGCACTTAATATTTTTTGAATGAATGGAATGAGTGAAACTTAAGTGCTTAAAGAAGGTCCCGGGATCTCCATTCTTTCTTGTCTTCCTCCGGAGAGCGGCAGCGGGGGCTTGCAAAGGCAGTGCGCTTGCAGCATGCACAGGTGGCTTAGTAAGTTGCCATCTCTGTTTTCATTTTCCCATAAGAGCCATTTCCTGTGAGCAGTAGGAGCTCAGTGACAGACTGTGAGGTCGACAGGACGTACCTGGGCCGTATCCCTGTTGGCATCAGGCAGTGCCATGATCATGAGGTGTAAGGCTTGGAATTGCACTTTGATGTGAGGCCCTCCTAACAAGAAAACAGAAATAATCATACATTTTAAATAACACTGATGCGTTCTGACAGCATCTCTTACTAGCATCTGGTAGCACAGGAGGGCTCCTGACAGCTTTCCGCGGAAGGACTCAGGTTTTGTGCCCAACAATGTAAATTCGTTCACTTGGACAGGAGCCTCCGTCTATCAACTCCCCTTTCACAGCCCACGATGCCACCGTCAAGGCAGGTGGCCAGCGAGATCCTCAACCGAATTCTGAATTTGGACAACATTTGCCTTTTCAAAGTATTTGCACAGACCTTGCCTTACTTTTATACTATAAAAAGAAGAGAAAGTTTAAGCTCAACTCAAGAGAGAATAAACTTTGCTTCTACATAACGAGGCAGCAAAGTATAATTGTTAGGAATATAGATTCTGGAACCAGGTTCAAATCCTGCATCTACTACTTAGTCACTGTGTGACCTTGGACAGGCTATTTAACCCCTTGTGGCGTCATCTGTAAAGTGGGAATGGTCCTTGTACCCACCTCACAGGACTGCCGTGAGGATCAGTTGGATAAATGTATGTAGAGTGTTTCAGTCAGTACCTATACATTTTTCTGTGTTTGCTTTTGTTTTTGTTTTTTTTTTGAGACAGAGTCTCACTGTTGCCTGGGCTAGAGTGCTGTGGCGTCAGCCTGGCTCACAGCAACCTCAAACTCCTGGGCTCAAGCGATCCTTCTGCCTCAGCCTCCCGAGTAGCTGGGACTACAGGCATGTGCCACCATGCCCGGCTAATTTTTTTTTTCTATATATTTAATTGGCCAATTAATTTTCTTTCTATTTTTAGTAGAGTTGGGGTCTCGCTCTTGCTCAGGCTGGTTTCGAACTCCTGACCTTGAGCAATCCGCCCACCTCGGCCTCCAAGAGTGCTAGGATTACAGGCGTGAGCCACCACGCCTGGCCTGCTTTTGTTTTTATGATCAATGACACTTATTCTAGATCTTACATAGACATTTAGGTGACTGTGGTTTGATCTTTGGAGATTGTTGAGTTTTTATTCCTTAACGATGACACAAGATGGCGCCAGAGGGCTGGCAGTTACATTGGGGGATTCCATCCACAACTGGAGGAGCCACAACCAGCTGTGCTGAAAGTTTAGTGTACACCAGAGAATCCCAGCTTTCCTCTGTTTTTCTGTGTTCCCCTCAAAATGGTCTCTGGGCAGGGAGTTCCTGCAGGAAAGTGTTATGTTCTGGAATCCTTGGGGAGTTCTCGAGTTGAAGGAAAATCTATCTGCATTCAATGGCTGGAAGGCAGTCAGCTAGCCGCCTGAACACTCTCGGGACAGGCTACCAGGTCGCGGGAGGTTGTATGTGCCAGAGTTAGGGAACAGACGACAGGGTATACAGCCATGTAATAAAGGAACAGTGGGGGGAGTACTTATAGGATGGGATCATACTGTCTCAGCAAAATCCACATGTGGATTTTTAGATATTTATGCCAAATTTGTAAACCAAAAATGACACAGGTCCTGGATATTATTGAAAATGGCTAATACAAAGACATGAGCCTGCCTGAATAACAGGCACTATTAAGAGCATGTCTCAGTGCAAAGTATTTAGGGGCAGATAAAACATTATTTTAGTGCATAAACTGCAGGGTGAGGGCTGTCTCTTATCTTCCAACACAATCCAAAAAGACCTCTGGTAGAAAAAACAAGAGATGCAAATGTAGGTTTGGGACCTCTGTATTTTCATCAACTTCAGAGAAAGTATGAAGTTCCCCTTACAAAGAAAAAGCTAATTTGGCAAATAATCCATGTTCACTTTACTTAGGAAACCTGGCCCTACACTGTTTTGTGGTTAATCGTTTTGCAGTTAATTCATTTAATGCATCGTAGTCTAGAGTATTCTTTTTCCTGAGGTCACTATTTTCCCAGAAAGTTGTTAAGCTTTTTGTGAAAGGATCTAAGGCTTGATTGATGAACTATTAGTCCTTTAATTTTATGAACAATTTTTTTGGGCCAAGTTTGAAAAGAGAAAGTAATTACACTAGTGGGAAAGACGATAGATTCTCTGAGCTGCATTTTAGCGTACCAAGGGGGACAGCTTAAACACACACACGCACATGTTCACAATTTTCCCCTTCAGAAAATCTTGTTATAACTAGAGCTTACTATAGGTGGCAAAAAGGCAATTATTTCCTGCTGGTACCAGGCCAGAACTTTGGGCTTCCTGCAGGGTTGGCTGGTGTCAAATCAATCACCTGCAATATAGTATTTTTTCACTTCTAAAGTCATACAAAGAAATCTGGGTTCCTTTGTGACCCCTTTCAGGGTATTTTTCACGTCCTCTCCCTTCAGGAAGTGCACTGGCTGCAGTCGGATAGGGATCACTGATGGCAGGAAACTAGCATTTCCATATCTTTCTTAAATATGGTTCTCTGAACAGGTCTGGCAATGGAGGTTTGACTTCTTCTTGCGTAATTCATAATACCAAAAAAGCAAAAACAGAAAACACCTCTGTGGCAGCAGTTTGTTGTGATAAATTGTTTAGCATATAAACCACAGATCAAGGAGAAATTAATAATTCTGCAGCTCATTTTCCAGGGAGCAAACTCCACAGAAAATCCTGTCTTTTTTTTTTTTTTTTTTAATTAACTTAAAAAAAGAGATGGAATTCTGTTTCTGGTATTGCTGAGTAAGCTCCTGAAGATAACAATAATCTCTGGACAAAGCACAAAAGGCAACAACCCGAGGCTGTGGAGAGTGGACGAGAGCAGGCACATTCAGGAGCGACTGCACACCTGGATCTAGGAAATGGCACCGGGAGACTGTCCCAGTTTGCTGGCTTTCAGCCTACGGTCAGGTAGGGCAGCGCAAACTCAAAGAAAAGCCCAGTCGCCCTGGTCTCAGCAACCAGAGGACAGGATCCGAGGCAACCACAGCCCCTGGAAAGTTACAGGGAGAATCCCAGAAAGGAGAGATCCAGAGACAGAAGGCCCTCATTCTGGTATAGACTCCACCCAAACCTCTGGCGAATCCACAAACCATGCGTGTGGGGCCAAGATAGTGAAGGATTAAATAACTGAACAGAGAGTTGAGCTGCTATCTGAAAGACCACTGGCAACTTGAATCCAGTCAAGCAAATTGTCTGCTTAAAACAACAACAGCAATAAAAAAACCCAAACAGCACTCTTTGGAGAAATATTACAGAATTCAGAGTCTCCAAACACAATATTCACAATGTTCAGAATAGACTGGAAACTTACTTGACATACAAAGTAACAGGAAAGTGTAACCCATTCTCAAAGACAGAGACCTACCCTGGGATAACCCAGATGTTGGAACTAGCAGATGATTCTGAAGCAGCTATCGTAACTATGCTCAATGATGTGAAGGAAAATGTGCTCATAATAAATGAAAAGACAGGTCACCTCAGCAGACAAATAGAAAATATTTAAAAAGCACCAACTGGAAATCCAGAACTGAAAAAATACCTATAAAAAAAGAACGAAGGGAATTTATAGTTCTTCTCTCTTTTTCTCTTTCTTGGCAAGTTTCTCTCATAAAACGAGAACACTAGATCTTACAAAGAAGAGACACTGGTCACAGACAGCTTAGAAAAGGACTGCCTTGCCTACCATAGTCTCTCCTTTGAGGACACAAAAGATTATTTTATGAATCTGGTTTAGTTAAAAATTTGAAAGATTTAGAACCTACTAATTTTTAGAACAAATGTTGTCCTTCAGCTGAGGATCAATTATTTTCTTTCATCGTGGTCTTAATGATTATATAGTTCTGGTCAACCTGCAGTAGGTTGTCAACTGGCAGGTACAGATATCACTTGTTAAGCTCACACAGCATTTTAAGATTTAAATTTGTGGCTGACATTTTCAAATTAAGAGTTTTCTCTAGACAGGCACAGTTGCACGTGTCTGTAGTTCCAGCTACTTGGGAGGCTGAGGTAGGAGGATCCCTCCGAGCCCAGGATTTTGAGGCTGTTGTGCAATATGATCGTGCCTATGAATAGCTACTGCACTCCAGCCTGGGCAATATTGTGAGACCTCGCCTCTTTAAAAAATAAATTAAAACAAAAATTTTTTAAAAGAGTTTTCCCATTAATGCCAGCATTTGGTTCTCAGTCCCACATGGCAACCATTATCTAGAGCTGGGCAGCGGCAATGTCGCTAGATGGGACGTGTCCTCTCGGTTTGGCTACAGACCTTTCCTACCCATGTAGAACCACCATTTACTTAACATGCTTGTACATATTTAGGCTTTTGACCCCTGAACTTTCCAGGCTAGTAGTTAAAGCCCCCACTATATAGTCCCCTTCTATTTTTCTAAATTTTTCTCTTGCCACATCTTCTGCAATATTCAACCTTATGCTGGAACCATACCAAATCAGTCCCCGACTGCCAAATACAACAGACGCTTTACAGTTTCTGTGCTTTCATCCAGGACCTCACTTAAAACCTAATCTATGTAGCTTTGTAATTCTTGGAAACACTGTGTGATATTGTAATTTTCAGAGACAAAACATCTTCTGTGTAGCGTTTATTGTACACGGCATAATCAGACCCAGGAGCTCAGATTTAAGGAAGGGAGAGACCTCATATTTTTTGACGGATGATTACACACCAGGCCCTATTCTGGATGACTTCATTCAATACCCACAGCAACCCTGACAAGTAATTATTTTCTGTAATTTACAGATGCAGCAACTGAAGCTCAGAAAGTTTGATTGCATGGCTAACAGATGGCCATGCAGGAATTCAAATCTCAAGAGTCTGGTCTTTCTGTAAACCCTTCTGCCTTTTAATGATTATAAAACTGTCTAAATCATGTCTCCCAGACTTAAATATATAAGTATGTAAATAGGTGACTGTTTACCATCAAACTTAACATTTCAGCAACCATTGTCAGGAAATAGCAAATCTATACATGATCACGTCTGATTATGCATCTCTGCTCTGCTGTCACTTGATTGGCCTCATCTTAGTCCATTCATATTCAACTCCTTCCACCTACTTTCCAACAGAGTGATGAAGGCAGGTATATATTCCACAGGGAAGAGAGATGTGGGCAGTTCTCTGAAAAATGCTTTCAACATTACTGCAGCTTCTCTATGGCACATTTTGTCCCATTTAAATTTATCAGCATTAAACTTGGCATCCAGTTCTTCACGGTATTGCTGCAAATCAAAGAAAACAGTCAATATTCAATGAGTTTTCACCACCTTACCCCCTTTCCCCTTTGAAAACTATCGTTGCATGAACTATTTTTGTAAATAGACTGATAGGGCAGTATCTACAGAGTTACTTTTTTCAACATGCTTCAGGGGATTGAAATAGCTATTTGCAAACAAATTTTTTTAAAGTGATTTTCTAAAATATTTTTAGAATAATGTTAATCTTGAAATGATTTTCTAATTCTACACAAATGTAAGAGTTCTCCACTCAGATCACAATTTCCTTTCTGTGGTTTTGGCAGAATACCACTATTCCCACATGATAAACGCACTGCTAGCTTTTGACAAAGCCTCCACTCCCCCCCTTTTTTTTTTCATAATCCCTTCTGCTGTCCTCTCTTCTATTTATAAATTAGATGAGCAAGGCTTGCCTCTCAGCTAGTTCACATACAGAGTGGGAAATAATCCCAATCAAGTAACCCTGACCTCACTGCAACGTGCAGACCAGCGACATCTTCCTGGAGCAGTTACAACAACGTTTTATTCCGGGACACACACATGTCTCCCACATGCTTGCACACTTGCCCAATCCTTCATGAGGCTTGGAACATTGTGCCAATACTTTTTTTAAAAAAAATAAATCACCACGCCTCCCCATAAGTTCTACTTGGCTTACAAATCTTACATCATGTGATCATCAATGCCACCCATGTTCCCTGTTTCTTTTTCAAAGGCAAAGTCATTTCCTACTGCTCCTTTGACCTACAAGGTTTATCGATAATACCAGGCAGTTATAGTCAGTCCCCAGACAGACACTAACCGCTCCGCAAAGGATACCTAGAAAAGTAACTCTGAAAACCCTCGGTTTCTTTAAGGTCTCAGATTTATTGTCATGAGAAGCCTAATTCTTCTGGCCGTGAGCACACACAGCCAGAGTCCATTTGTACGTCTGACCTTTCCCTAACAAAGATCAGCTCATTAACCGGCCACACGTAAATGTCTCATGGCTCCCAGAGCCTGCGAGACGGAGGGCCCTGGCGGGACAAGTTTCTTACACAGATGCACATGGTTCTGATCCACCCTCTGGCCCCTGTAGATGACATCAAAAGGAAATTTTTCTTATTATTCTGGAGAAGCTTTCGATCTTACAGCAATATGACAGCTGATCGAGCGATCCTTTGCTGATAAACACACTTTATGAAGCCTTAAGCATACATAGAAAGTTCTACCTAGGATAAAAGAGATCCGCCACTAGACTGGGCTCTAGGTGTGAGATCCATTCCTTGCCCTCAGGCATCTCGTAGTCTGGTGGATGGGACTATTTAATGACGGATAATAGAGTGCAAAGGCTATAAGGTCAATCGCTGGTGCTGTGAGGCCATGACAGAGGCGGATCACATTCGGCTTGGGCCAAGACTTGAGGACTGCAGAGGAGCTTGCCAGGGAAGCAGAGAGAGAAGGGTGTCTTGGAGAGAAGAAAGTGCGCACGCAGTGACAGAAAAGAAGGAGAGCCAGTGTGTCTGCAGAGCTCAAGGTCAGTCTTGCTAGAGCGTCTCGGACAAGGAGAAGGGCTGGAGAGCAGCAGAGCCAGTCCTAGGGGACCACACTGCACCCTGCAGGCAGTGAGGCCACTTGGAACACCTCTGAGCAAGGCAATGATAAAGGAGATTTATCTTTCCTGACAGCCAGATGGAAACATGATTTGGGGGAGTGTGGAGCTTGGCACGGGTGGGGGCAGGTGAGAGTCACTTAAGGCTTCTGGTGGGGGGTAACCAAGGACTAACCTGGATAAGCGGGTCAGAGTAGAAAGGAGAGGAGGCATTTAGAGACGCTGGGGAGGAAACATTGTCAAGAATCGGCCATGGATTGAATATAAGACTCAGGGAGAAAGAATCACCCAAGATGATTCTCCAATTGCAACAGGCAGGTGGAGGCGCCATTAACAGGAAACACAGGAGGAGCCGCAAACGTTTTCTATCAACTGCCTGGTACCGCTGCAGCCAAGCGAAGGGGGACAGTCCTCCAAACGCGCAGGAAGCACTGGCAGGGGCAGAAGAATTCAATTTCATTCCCCACGTGTCTCTGCCAAAGGCATCTGTCTGAATCACGAATGTGACCGTCCTTCTAACCTGGGAGTGGTTCCCAGCCACCTAAGGGACAACATGGTGCCAGAACCAAGGGCCTTTGTCCCCACTCCACACCTGACCAGTGGTGTGGCCTGTGACTCAACCTTCTCACTGTACAACGGGGGATGTTAAAATGATCCTTCCTGAGATTAAATCGCTGTTATCATGTAAAGCTCACAGAGCAGGGCCTGCCACACAGCAGCATTCAATAAACGCCTGCTCTGTCCCCTCCCCCAGGTCTATTCTAACCCGCAGCGTCATTATTATGGGAGCCCCATGCATATGTGCCATGACTGCTTGGGTAATGCCACGTCATCGTGTCTGGATGGCTAGTATAAAACAACACGGAGAGAAAGAATGTCCTCTTTTGGTTTTGAGCTGAGCTGACATTTCACTGGTGGTTTTAAACGTGAAACCATGTAAACCAGGTGTGAATTTACCTTGTCAAAGACAGGGAGCACTTAGAGGTTTAAAAAGTCATGTTTTTCTGTCTATTGTTAATGAGAATACTAAGTGAGAGTCAGAAGTCATGTCATTAAATCTCCTTTGAGCAAAAAGGCAACCTGCTTCAATCTTGGAGGTAGTTTTATACACATGCAAATGACCAACCTTAGCTCTAACAACAGTTCAGGCAAGGAAACCAACAAGCCAGGTAATGTAATGATAAAACAGTTAGAGCAGCCTCAGAATGATGGAAACTAGTCAAAAAAGAAAACCTTGCATGTCAGTCGGCCTCCTTCCATAAAATATATTCCCTAGTGTTTGGCTCAAATTTCTGTCATTTTTGAAAAGAAAATCATTGGAAACATTAAAGCATTAAATTGGTTCCAAATGAGCTGAGGCCTCAAATGCGGGACATGGCCGTGCAGTTGTGCGTTCCCTGTTTGGCTCAAACCAGCCGCTTCCTCTCGGGGCTGCTTCCCTGTCTGTCCCACCAAGCGTGCAAAGCACAAAGCCAGGCGGGGCGGTCCCAGTAATGATAATAGTGGAGTCACAGTGTTGCTGTCATTGACTTGGCACAATTTGAGGATAATTACAATGGAATTTTTAGTAGTCCAGCAGATGAGTTACCAAAAAAAGGTAGCTTAAAGTTTGAATAAAGGAGAGACATAAAGATCTCTTTAATACCCCATGTTATAATGCCTTTCTAACTGCCATATTTCACTGGCCTGGATTTCTTTCATGTTAGCTTTCCTGGAGCTCAAACCATGAAAACATCTGGATTACATTTTCAGACTAATAAGCAATGGAATAAATAGGCTGAAACTACAGAAAACTGATTAGGGGAGGAAGGGACTTTGACCTAAATGTGGCTCAGGAATGCACATGCCTATAAGAACATTTTGAAGGAATTACTAGCCTTTGATAGGCATTTTTCAGTCAAAGATTAGCTAAAGAAAAGTAACTTTTGCTATGATGTTAAACATTGTGCCCACGAGAAATGTCCTGTAATGTTTTCTCTTTTTGATGATTTAGAAAAAGTGATTTTAAATCATATCTATTATACTTTACACATATCTGTGCGTGCACACACACACACACACGAACCAGTAAGAATATGTTCCAATACAGCTTCCTAATTATGGAGGGAGGATTCAAGAGATAGAATCTGATTCTGTTTAGGAAATTCACTTTTGTTCTCTGACTCTACAGATAAAACCATAGATTTGACCAAAATAAGTGATGGCTTTCATCCTCAGATTTAGTATACATTTGTTCAGAAAGTATATGTAAGAACCAATCATATGAGAAAGTGAGGCAAAAAGCTGATTCAGTTTGGAAAGTATAAGCCTTAAGGAGCCATTACCCTGCCTTCCAGATGAACTTGTGCCAGCATTTGGCCAACTCTGCTCTCTGCTAAATCACAACTCCCCAACATGCCCTAATCCCCAATGTCACTGGGAATGCCCTGGTGGCTGCTCTGATTTCCCGTCAAAAGAGGACTTGACGTTCATCTGCAAGAAAGCCCAGGTAGCTGACCGTGCCAGCTGTTAGCCACTTCTGGATCTGCTTCCGCCTTGCTCTTGGCAGGAAGCTGAGGACCGAGCGAGGCAGGAGCTGGGGTCTGGCCCATCTTGCCCGGCGCATGGCTCCTCTGCAGGAAGGAATTGTCAGACTCGCACCTTGGCCTGAGGATCACCCTGCCCAGTCCTGCTTCCTGCCCTTTTATATCTCACAAGCACTTCCTCATTGCCCCTTTCCGCTCCTCATCTGTCTCAGCATCTGCTTTCTGCAGGATCCAATAGACACAGCCTATTTATTCTCAGTTTCCACTGAGAAAAACATCTCATCACACTTCTATATAAAAACCCCAAGACTCTGATACAAATAGAATTTCCCAAAACGAATGAATGAAGAGATGCTTTTCTGCATTTCCTTTTAATAGTTCTAAACACTACCAAATTCCTTTTTCCCTCACCCTGATACTGTTTTCTCAGAGATTCAGGCTTAATGTCCACAAGCCAGGGAGTGATTCAGCAGCGGGAACGGCCTCTCCATGGTGTGTGCCGCCAGCAGACAGGCTAACACCTCGCAGAAGTAAGAGAGAAAAGTGAAAGGGTTCACACTGCACGGGTGGTTTTCCATGTGGACACTAACCTTACTGTAAATGGAATTGGGTTTAGAACTGCTGAGTACTCCAGTGGTTATGGCTATTACTGTACATTGCTGCAAGAACTTTCACTGTAAGGAGAGCTTCTAAGGTTAAGCAACTGACGTTGGAAGTAAGGGCTTAGTGAATTCCATGACTGACAGGAACACAACAAACTAAGTATTTAAGCTCCAAAACAGGGATGGGACATCACAATTTTTCCAAACTAAAGGCGAGCAGCAATTTTTGATGGCGAATTAATGTGTCGTTTCATTGTTGTTGGTTTTTTATTGTTGCTGTTTTAATTTAAACAACTTTGGATCATAGAACAAATATTTAACCATAGGTACCAAGGAATACTAGGTTGGACTAAGTGATAGTATCAAATAAACAACAACAAAGACCTGGATACCTGATGCTCATATGGACTGGTTCAAACTAGCTTAGAACTCTAACTAGGAAGACAGAAAACATTCAGTACCTTGACTTTGGCAGTACATCCTGAAAGTCGAAAAATGCCTTCCGATTCCAGACCCGATTCCTCAACTTTCTCAAAAAACTAGAAAGCAAGAATATATTACAAAAATAAGTACCTCCATAGAATTACAAACATCTGAACTAATAATGATGACATCAATCAGTAAACTGTCATGTACACGTGCCTGGCACTTGTATGCTTTGTTAAAGGTTCACAACCACCCTGTGAGGTCAACATTATCCTCCAATTTGCAACGAGGAAATAGAGATTTAGGGCAGTGATACACCTTTCCCAAGATCAATCTCATAAGTCACAGCACTGACTCTCTCAAGCTCGTGTTCTTAACCACTATGACATGCTGCCACTTAATAATTTTAAGATCTGGTTACTACATCTTTTTCTGCAGATTGATCAGTAAGAAAAAATTCTAAGTCTACTGTTATTGGTTGCAACCACCCTGGCTAAGAAACTATAGGAATTCTAGAAGTCTGACCAAGGAGTTTAGAAATGGTGACGGTTAATAGCTTCCATGAGTTCTTATGGTGGTGAGGAGTATAAAAAATAATAACAATAAACACTGCCATTTATTGTGTCAGATCTGATTCCATACTTATATTAACTCATTTAACCCTCACAATAATCGTACAAGTAAGTATATTATTATCTCCATTGTACTGCTGAGGAGACTGAGGAACAGAGTTCAATTCACTATAACAAAGCAGCTAAAATGCGTCTCTGGAGAGGATACATAACTTTCCCAAGTTCACATGGCAAGAGGAGGACCAGTGTCTCTGCCACTTTCTTTTCAAGAAATGATGGTTCCTGGAACTAAGGTAGTTCTTTTAGGTATAGAGAGAAACAGATACTTCGGAAGAATGTGTATGGGAGAGTCTTTCCCCTAGGAAGGGAAGAGCACTCACTGCCTCCCGCTGTCGCAAACGAGGAACACTCAGCATCAGTAGCAATAACAGCTAACAGTTACTGATGTCACTGTGATATAAATCCAGATGTAGTCTAGCATTCACTGAGCACCTTCTGTTTGCTTCTATTTGCTAAGTTCTCTGCTAGGTCTTTACACCTACATAATAATATTAACAAACTCATGTGTTGAATCTTCTGTTTTTGATTTTTTTATGGATTTTTGTCAAACTCTGACTTTAAATTAGAGGACAAAGGGCAGAATTTTGGTTTTAAATCAAAGAAGGAAAGAAAGTCAGAGTCACCATGGCCTCTGGATTTGGATCCATGCTGTGTCCCTTTTCCCCTCTGCCTCGTGCCTCGTGTGTGCCTGGGTAAGTTACCTCACCCTCCTCTTCCTCAGTTGCCTCTTCGGTAAAAGGGAGATGATGACACCAACCTCCCTGGGCTGCTCGGTGCTGACTAGACCCGATATTATCTGATGGCCCCAGTGCCGCCCTGCCCGGGGAAGGCACCCCACAGACGGCCCTTGTGCACGGAGGTGTCCGGCATCCTCTGGCTGTCTGGTCACCCTCCTCCCTCCTCCCATCGCCAGTCAGCCAACCTGATTTGAGGAGCAGTTCAATTTGATGTATTGGTAACAAAATACAGGAAGACAGAAAAAAGACAATGTAGAATTGTCAGTGTGAGTTAAGTAGGTATATGTTTCCTTTGTCAATATTCTCATACATAATTTTAAAACTCACTTTAAAATTCATTAAGATTTGTGTTAAGGGCTTGGAATTTTAATTGTGCCACTGGATGTCACTGTTGATAAATGCACACTTAGGTAAAGCAGTGTCGATTGTTGGCTTTAAAAAAACATAACTTAAAAGAAAATCAGCTATTCAGTAATGATAGTTGCAGAGATATTCTCATTTTATAGTTGAGGTAATATTTTCAAAACTCCCTTCCAGCAAAATTTTTCTGTTTGTCTAAACATATCCTATCTGTTTGGTCACACCTGAAAAACCACCAGAACAAGCTGAGTTTTAGACTGTATTAATCTTAGTTTGGAAAATTCATAAAACGATTACAGATACACATTAAAAAACCCATCCTATGATATATCTCAGCAAATACTTGTATGATTATATATGCATATGGTTATTTATCCAGACAGAATAATCAAGTACACATACAAACACATACATATGCACAAATACTGGAAAAAGAAATAACTGAAGGAAGACGTGGGTCAGAGCCTGTGTGTTCATCGCCTGATGTGTCACAGCCAAGCGATGAAACAGGCTCCCAGAGCATGCAGCAAGGCCACGCAAGGATGCATGGGATGAGGCTGAAAATCACCCAGGGCTGGGTCCTAATAGGGCTTTAGTGTCTTTAAATCAAAAAGAAAATCCATTCATGCATGGCTTCCCAAAGTATCCAATCACAGGCGCGAGGCCCTGTGCATCCTTCATTCACTACCTTCTACTTACTTTTTGTAACACGAGGGGGACTTTCACGCCAGGGTCTTTCCTGCGGTCATTTTCCAGGAGGACTGTGAGTGGAACTCCAAAAATCCCACTGTCTTCATTGTAGAATCGTCAGGGGGAAAGAAAACAGATTCAGAAAAGCACTACTTTATTCCAATGTGTCAAAAAGCCTTAAAGCAAGAAGCAATCAGTCTTTTTAGTTACCTCGCCCTTTTACTTTCTCTGTTTTGTTTCTTTTCAGCTGAATTCCAAAGGCATCAAAGAAGGCAGTCAGCTCAATCAGAGAGAGGTGGCGGATTTTCTTCATGTCTTCAGCAGACAGATCTCCTGCTTCCGTTAAGCCAAATCGGGTTTTCTGAACAATGAGTTTCTGAAATATAAGATGAAGGTATTTTTTATGGCAAAGGAAAATTATTATACCTTCATTCAAATGCCACCTGGATGTTCTAAATCTATATAGCAAAACATGCTATTTGCAAAAAATCTCTTAATGAGCACACTGAAGCATAGAAACATTATGAATATGCCTTTTAGAATATTTGCAGATCACTACTATGCAATTAGAAACAAAACAGCAGTCTGAAGTACATGATAACACTGCTGTCGCAACTGTGGAAACTACCTTCTTACAAGGAACATCCTGTACTGTCAAACAACATATATGCCAGGCACCACGTGGAATGTACATAGCATGGCCCTTAACCTGGATCACACGTCACACACACACACACACACACACACACACAGCAACATCTCTAGGTACATCTCAGGAGAGCTTTAGATGTATCTTTTTTGAGGGTCGGGGGTCAATCCTTATATCAGGCTTCATCTATTTCACTCTGTGTACTTTAAAAGACCTTTACTAATCTCCCAATTTAAACAGATTACACGTGTTGCTGAGACAGCAGTTATTCTAACCTAAAAATCGAATTTAGATGATTCCAATTTCTTAAAAAAGCCAAAATGCACATAATGCATTTATGCAAATAATTCTACTATCATTTTGAAGACAATGATACTATTATATTCTCCATTTCCACACTAAGAAACGAAATACACCAAAACAACAACAACAAACTATTCAACAATCCAGAAATATTGTTAAGAATCTAAGCAGTAAAGCAAGACTATTCTTATGTAATATCCATAGGTACACTTTGCTCTCAGAAGGCCTAGCATTGAAAAAAATGCTAAAGTAGAAAAATCCCATAGCTATTCAGATTACAAAGCTTTAAGTATACATTCTCCACGGGGGTTCCCCAAATTAGAGGTTCCTTGTGGTTTTCAAACAATCTACTCATTCATTCAACAATTGTTCCTTGGAACCCCAAGTATTTAAGAGTAAAACTACAAAATGTAGAATGTAGTTTGGGGAATATCTTGTGCTATTAAACACTTGTTTTACTTTCTTTCTTTCTCTCTCTTTCTTTCCTTCTTTCTTTTTTTTGAGATAGAGTCTCACTCTGTTGCCCGGGCTAGAGTGCCATGGCATCAGCCTAGCTCACAGCAACCTCAAACTCCTGGGCTCAAGCGATCCTCCTGCTTCAGCCTCCCAAGTAGCTGAGACTACAGGCACACACCACCATGTCCAGCTAATGTTTTCCCTATATTTTTAGTTGGCCAATTAATTTCTTTCTATTTTTTAGTAGAGACGGGGTCTCACTCTTGCTCAGGCTGGTTTTGAACTTCTGACCTTGAGCGATCCACCTGCCTCAGCCTCCCAGAGTGCTAGGATTACAGGTGTGAGCCACCGCACCAGGCCTATTTTACCTTCTTTCTAAAACCAAAGCCCCACATGAAAGTAATACATAACAACAACAATATAAGCAAGACCTGCAATCATTTATCGAGCAATTACTGTTGAGCTAGACCCTCTGAAAGGCTCTTCATGGGAGGTTGACCTGCATCCCAGGTGAGCCGCGCCTCAGGAGGAGGCAGCTTTGATGAGGAAACCTGGGGCCAGCATCCTCTCTGGACGATTCTCTCTAGAGATAAGAAGGGACTCCCCCGGAAACCAGAGTGCTACTGGCTTCCCTCTTTGTCCTAGAATGCCACTTTGCCCTCCAACCTGGAGACTGCTTAGGGACCAGGAAGGGTTTTGGAGTTTGACACACTTAGGTTTAAATCCTGTTTCTGCCTCCTACCAACTGTGGGGCTTTGGAAATGTTACCTAGCCTCCCTGGCCTCAGTTTCCTCAGCTGTCAATTGTGAATAAGCACTACAGCCCGCCTTACAATTAGAACACCCAGCACAGTGTTAGGCCCATGGAAGGTGCTCAGTGAGTCTTAGAGAGTTCTTCCCTGTCCTCTTCCTCTCCTCTGTCAAGGGGGGGTTGCCCGGGAATGGTCCAGGTCACCTGGTACAAAGAGTCTGTTTCTAGATGACTCATTCCTTTAGCTCTGCAACTGCCTGGGCCCGGCTCATCCTGCCTCCAGCCCTGATCAGCAGAGAATACTCAGGACTCCACAGCAGTTTTCACACATGGATTTACTGAACAGCAAACAGATTAAGGTAACATAGTTCTATATTAGGCTTCCAGTATATAATATCCTGGATTTATATAAGAGGCTTTGAGGCCAACATAGTATATAGCTCTCTTTGTGTATCCCATAATAATATCAACTCTTGAATTGGTTTTAATGAGTTTTTAGCATCTGTTCTATGAGCTCTAACTTCTTGATGTTATGACTTGGACTTTCTGCCATACTCCTTCTGATATGTGGCTTATGGAGGCACAGGTGCAGAAAGTTAGGTCTGTATTGACTTATCAGTGAATTAAGGATATAAAGTGCAAGAAAGCTCACAAGAAGGCGGAAATCCTATTATATCTATAAAACAGTGTTTAAGCACACACCTTCATAACTTTTCCTCAGCCAAGGCTGCCAGGTATAGCCAGGCAGGCTGTGCACTGCACAACAAATGATGCCCCAAACCACAGCCCAAATGGTGGGATGCAGTGCTGATGCCCAGCTTTCCCAACCCCCTCGTGCACACACAGAGATATTTAAAAAAAGAAATGCTAGTTTTGTCCTATGGAGAAGTCACAGGAAGTTACTGGAATAATCATGAAAGGTTTTACTTACAGTTAAAGCATAGTCTTCTTTCTTAATCTCTGACTTCTTAAGTTTATTTCTTTTCGGAGCCTCCGTAACCATTTCTGAATAAGACACTTCAAAAGACAGTTCTTCAGCTTCTGGTGGAATGTTCTTTTCCAAATAGTCATTATCTAAAAAAAACAAAGAATATAGAATATTTAATATGCCATTTAATAGATCAATACCATTTTCTGTAAAATAAAAAACGATTTGCAAGTTAATCCACAAACATGTTGGAATGTTCATATCCAAGGAAGAGTAGTAGATTTGTCCACAGGAGTTCAGTTAAACAATAATGTGGTATCATCGGACTTCCATAGGAACACGTTTTTATCATCATTATCCAAACAAATTTTCTATTTAATGTGATTTTTTTTTTTTCCAGAGCTAGAGTGTCGTGGCGTCAGCCTACCTCACAGCAACCTCAAACTCCTGGGCTCAAGCAATCCTCCTGCCTCAGCCTCCCGAGTAGCTGGGACTACAGGCATACGCCATCATGCCCGGCTAATTTTTTCTATATATTGTTAGTTGGCCAATTAATTTATTTCTATTTTTAATAGAGACAGGGTCTTGCTATGGCTCAGACTGGTCTCGAATTCCTGAGCTCAAACGATCCTCCCGCCTTGGCCTCCCAGAGTGTTAGGATTACAGGCGTGAGCCACCGCGCCCGGCCTTAATCTGACTTCTTACATTTTAGATTTTTATGTCTCATGAAACTTGCTGATTATTAAAGGTAAGTCCAAAAAGAAAATATTTATTTATATTATTATGATATTAAAATGAAGCCCATCTGGACTCCATGTGACTGTTATCAGGGCATGAGAGACTTAAAGAAAGAGAAAAAAAGGGCATGATCCTCCTGGAATTCCTCTCTACTTTACTGCTCTTATACCCCCTGCCCCCCAAACTATGGAATATTTGCCTCTTAAGATTTGTCCAAATTTAATTTGGATTTCACTGCTATGTTTGTTCAGGTGAATTAATTTGAATTTCTGTAATTTGATATTGGATACCTGACCTTGTACAATAATGCATTGCGAAAAAGCTGAATGGGTTACAAGTAATGTCCCTTATACATTCTTCTCCTCAAGCTAGTTTGAACATTAAGACAAAAGATTCCTTGATCAAAACCAGGTGAATCCATAAGCTATTTAAGCAATTCTAAGCTGACTTCTGATTAAGGTTTTGGCTTGCCATCTTGTTTCATTGCCTGGCAAAACTGTTCATATGCAAAGAATGATTTGATTACAAAAAGAACTCTTTCTCTTTTGCCCTCTTTTATAGACACTGATTAGAGAACAACTAAATAGAACAAAAGGCAGGATTACTAGAAGACCTAATTTTACATGAAAAGTTAGATGGAGTGTCAACAGATTTAAAAATCCTGAATAGTAATACCAACTGAAAACACAATAAATGGATGCAGCAAGAACCTGGAAAATGGCAAAGGGAGAGATATGATTTTTCACTTGTCATACAGAGGCTTGCATTCATTACAGGGGAAGCTAAATAGTTAAATAGTACTCTAACTTCTTATAGATCTATTAATACAAACAGATTTTTTGGAGAGCAGCTATTGAACAGGCCAATGCTCCAAACCACTAGACCACTCCGTGTAGACGTCTATCATTTAGTGCCATGGTTTGAACTAAATTACAGTACGACAGCCAATATATTGATGGGGAATGTGAATTTCTGGCAAGAATTTTTTTTTTATGTCGGCTTTTGTGGTATTCAATTCAGAATTGAATTGCCATAT
>VBSM01003157.1:4875679-4905708 GCA_008086735.1 Cheirogaleus medius
CTGCTTCTTATTCTCTGGAAGATCTTCTTCCATTGGCTCTGGCTTGGTCTCCTTTTTGGGAGGAGGAGGAGGAGGTGGTGTTGCAACCTCTTCCTCCTCATCCATACTGCCCAGATCGACTCCGAGGAGGACCCTGAGAGTAGTCATGATACGGGGATCTTGTAGTTTCGTGCCCAAGTCAGATGGCTTATTTCGTAGTTGCTCTATCAGTTCCCGGTAGGTAGGATCACTGAGCAGCGTCCTTGTCCTAGGATCACTCTCCAACTTCTGATACAGATTGGGCATGTTGAAAGGGTTCACGAATTTCCTCTCTGCCAACCTGGCCTCCATGTTCTGTAAACCCTCTTTGAGCTGAGGGTTATTTGCTTCATGTTTTAAACCCTCTTCATAGGTTCGTTTGGCTTCTTCAAATCGGTTTAAGAACTCAAGAGCTGCTGCTTTTCTAGAATAGCCCTTGCCCCAGTCAGGCTTTAGGTCAGCTGTCTTGCAGCCGTCCTCGTAAGCCTTCTGGTAGTCTCCTTTCTTGGCATAGGCTGCAGAAGGATTGCTGTAGAGCACGTGGTTCTGGGGATCCAACTTAATGGCTTCGGAGTAGCGCTGCAAGGCATCGTCAATGTTGCCAGCACTCAGGGCTTTGTTGCCCTTCTCTTTTAGCTCAGTGACCTGCTCCATAGTCAGGCCCAGAACCCGGTTGAATCGAATCCGTCCGATCTGCATTCCCAACCCAAGTCAATGATTTTTAATATATTCACAGAGTTGTGCAACCATCACCACAGTCAATTTTAGAACATGTCCATCACCTCAACTTCTCTGACTTTTTAAGCTAATGCTGAAAGTACAGGCTCTGTTGTTTACAAGAACAGTGCATATATTTTGGGAAAACTTTGAGGAATCACAAAAGTATGGCCTGAGGGGGCCTATTTCCTACAAGGAAGGTCTGAGATTCCATACTGAGCCCACCTCGGGAGCCCACCTGTCAAGTGGGAGAGGCCAGATAAAAGCTACTCCTGTAACCCTGACCCTTGGAAGCTGCTCTGGTGCTGCACACACTTGAGCAGCAATTAGGGATTCTTGGAAGCGGCCTATTTCCTGGCCAACTTGCGACTGCTGAGCAGATCCAGACTGCCTGTGAAAGAGGCTTCCAATCAAAGACACCACCCAAGTGAGTAGTTTCTAAATGATGTGGTGGTTGGTGAAGGAGGAACAGATTCTGCTTCCAACTTGGCCCAATTAATCTTGTCTGTTGTGACAGAATGGGGTATTTGGAGGTGGATGGGAAGAGTGAGTGCTGGAAGTGACAAAATTGTAATGGGGAGAAAAACACGCTTACATTTTGCTTTTAGAAATTCACTGCTAACCGTACAGAGTGCCAGAATAAAAGCGAGAAGACACAGCTTGCGTTCAATGGGAGGCATGTCACTCACCACTCACGGCGTTCTGAACTGGCTGCCCGCGGTCTGGTGATCCATTGGAATGAACGGGTATATCTGGAATGGTCTCAAGTATAGACTGCCAAGCAAGGGAAGATGAACACAAAACATTTTACCATGAATACAGTCTACCTCGCATTTCAATCTGATTTATGTTCTGCAGTATATAAGAGTTATTTTCACAAAAAGCAATTCTTAATTTCATAAAGGGCCTGCATCTGATTTCCGTTGTTTCTGCATTCAGTTCAGATGTGTACAACTCACACAGGTTCCTCAAAAGGGAACTACGTCAAGGTTAATATAACCGTGCCTTCTTAGCTCTTAAATATTTGCTGCTTATGCCTTTGCTAAGATGTAGTAATTATGATATTTGAAGTCACATAATCTGATAACTATAATATCATTTGCTAATTAATCTTTATGCATTTTCGTCTTAATTATACTAATTATTCTAATATAATATTGACATATTAGTTCCCTCACTGCAAAATACAGAGTGATAACTAATAAAATATTAAGTATCTTCTCTAATTCAGTTTCTCTTCTTAATTAATTTGATACATTTTTCATTGAGATCCCACCAAACCACTAAACTCCCCTGTAATGTTATCAGAAGTTGAGTATCTGTCTTTGTAGAGTCCTTCGCAGAAAGTTACTGTTCAGGTCTGGATGGGTATCTGTAAAAATTTACACCTAAATGGTCTACCCCCAAAAATTGACATGCAAATCCCTTAAGTTTTAAGGTGGGAGTTATTATCTGTAAATATGTGTGATGGTGAAAATCTGGTATTCCATCAAGAATCCTTTCTATGCTCATCACACATAAAATCTGTTCTTTTTTTCCTCCAGAGCCTGATATTGTTTCTTTTATTCTCATATTTGTTTAGCAATAACTGAACACCTGCTTCATAAAAGAATCTTTATCATGTGCTACCAATTACACAAGGCAGTCTTAAATTCTGAGCCTCGTGTTCTCTTTTCATTTCTATTTTATTGCAAAGGAGATGATACACTTCTAATTGTGTGAACAGCATGGCCAATTATTACATAGATGCCCAATTATTGTAATTGGTGGAAGAATGAAAAAAACAAAAAAGTCTAGGGCTATGTAGCTCATTGTCAGTCAGATTTTTGGTGGCTCTAAAAATTAATACTACAGAATAAAGATTACTCCACACTAAAATTCTTAAAAAAAGATGTGAACAACTTTTCAGTGGCTTCCTTAAGTTTTCCAACAAAGGAATGCTTTTTCAGACTTTGAAATAACTCACCTACAGGAGACAAAGCCTTCAGAGAATGGACGGACCTTAGTGCTTGAAGCTGATGGTTTGGGATGTTTACATCTACTGAATGTCATTTTCTCAATCTCATTTGGGTTAACTAACCTCTAGCCAGCCTATGGCACTGAATGAGTGCCTGTTCTTTGTAATGCGAATTATTGTTGGACTTTCCTGGGGGAAGGAGAAGTTTGAGTCATAATCCCTGCTCTCCAGTTATTTACAATGAGAACAGAACAACATTAACGGAGCATTATTAAAAGAAAATCAATCCACCATTAAGAGATAATTTTTATAATACAAACTGTAAATGTTATTGGGGAGCTATAAAGAGGGAAGAGGTACCGCCCAGAGGTTTTCACTGATGAGGTGGCTAAACTTGAGCTGGAACGCAAAGAATGATGAAAAGAATTTAGGAAGGCAGTGGAGACAGGCAGGAGCATTCAGGCCAGAAATAGAAGCAGAAATTTTGGGTATGGAAATACCTGAAACATTTCAGCACACGGGATCATAAAGAGACAGGGATGCCAGGAGTTGGATCACGGCATTAAAAGAATATAAGAAAATATGAGAAATAAATTAATCAAGAGAGTCAACTGAAGTTATGGGAGGTTTTGAAAGCCAGGTAGAGGAGTTAAGACTTAGAATCCCAAGGGTGAGAAACAAAACAGAGCAAAACAAAGGAACATCCTCATGTTAGAGCAGGGGAATGATGTGGTGAAAATGAAAAAGGAAGACTTGGCTGCCAATAAAAGTTCTTTGAGTTCTGAGGTAGGTTGAGCACAAAGGCTAGATGCTTGGCATATATAGTCTTAAGACATCCATGACCCATTAACAATCATATTAAGACTAGCATCACTTTTTATTGGTACTAGTGATTTTAAAGTATTTCAAATATAAAGATGACCTTCTCTGGCTTGTTTATAACTGACCCTAACACTTCCCTAATGTGCTCAGCCACAAGCCTTTGATCCTCACCAGGGCTTCCACTGCTAGGGAAAGGCAGTGTTTTCCTTCCCTGGAAACTTTGCTCTACTGCCCAAGTTGCACCAAGCTAAGATTGGAGAGTAGAGTATGAGGGGTTAGTATTTTAAATTCCAAATTGTAGAAGGTTGGTATTGTCAATGGAAAAGAATCCAAACTCTGTAGAATAATTTAAAGAGGTTTATTTTGTCAATGGAAAAGAAGACAAACTCTGTAAAACAATTTAAGAGGGTTTAGTCTGAGCCAAATTTGAGGACCATGACCCAGAGCCATGCCCAAGAAGCCTTGAGCAAGTGGACGCGCTGGGGCTTGGGTTACAGTTTGGTTTTATACATTTTGGGGAGACAGGAATTATAGGTAAAGTAAAATCAATACATGGAAGACATACATTGGTTTGGCCTGGAAAAGCAGAGCATCTCAAACAGGGAATTATAGGATATAATGGGTTTGAAGATTCTTTGATTTGTAATTGGTTAAAGAAATGAAGTTTTGTCTGAAGGCTTAGAATGTTTTAAATTAAGATAAGGATGTTTGTTAGTCAGAGACAGCCACCAACATATGCCAGGCATATACCCGGACTTAAGTGATCTGTTATGTAAAATGATGACCCGCAGGTGTGACTTAAGCTTGTCCTGTATAGCCTTAGGCCTGTTGATGAGTTACAAAGGACATCTCCAAGAAGGGAGTGGGGCATGAAGAGGCCCTCCCTCTAATGGCCAGCAACTCAGCTTTAGGGTATTTCTGGGGTCCCCTTTGGCCAAGAGGGGGTCCATTCTGTCAGCTGAGGAGTTTAAGATTTTATTTTAGTTCACAGTATTCACAGTACTATCTGCTGTAGTTTTATCTTAAACTAGACTTTGACTAGTATTATCTGATATGTCCTCCATATTAAATAAACACCATACCAAACATTTTCAATGCTCTGTTCATTACTTACAGGAGAAATTCATTGACTCAAAAGATGCTCCTGACCTCCCTGACTAGATGTTTGGTTTTCGCTCATGGTTTGAGTATATGTGCTGTACGACTCTATGTACGAAAGCTATAGGGACAGTAAGGTTCCTCACCTTCCTCTTCTGTACCTAAGACCAGAATTAACACATCCACATCTTGCAAACACTGCACCAAATTCCCCAGAGACCAACTTAAATAAGCCACATGCACTGACAAACATGCAATGCATTTTGAGATGAAAAATATATCAACAATTACAAATCTACTTATACATGAATTTAAAGGTATTCTGATGACATATTGGGTTAAAACATAAAGCACATCTGAAATTATGGCCTTAATATCAAAGATAATGAGAACATTAAATACTAAGTTTCTATGAGAGTAGCCAAAGCATTATTCAGAGATTAATTCTTAACCTTAAATGCAAATAAGACTAAAAATAAGTGAAATATGTTTATAATCCAAGAGACTAGAAAAAAATTATTCAAGTAGAGCCAAGAAAGAATAAAAAAATTAATAAAGGTTAAATAAATTATTGTAATAAGAAAAATAGGCTTAATTTAAGCTAGTTACTTCTTCAAAATTATTGCTGTTGGGGGACATTATGTATGTGTGGGTGTTTATGGGAGATCTCTGTACTTTCCAATCAATTTTGCTGTGAACCTAAAACTGCTCTAAAAAATAAAGTTTATTAATTAAAATATATCACTGATACAGGCAATTATTTCTAGTCTGATTAAGACAACCTCATAATCAAACATCCACAATCACAGCAGAAAAGCTAATTTATATGAGGTTAATGGCATTACCTCCCTAAACAATGGGGACACCCTGGGAGTGACACGTGAATGTCAGCTACCTGTTCCTCAAGATGGACAACGATTGGGAAACAAGTGCCCCAGAGGAACCTTAGAATGTGCCACCTCCATCAGACTGTCTACTGTGCCAACTGCTGCCTTCTACCAACTTGCCATTGGAGAACCACCACCCCCTCTAATGGGATGTCTCACTGTTTTCTGGGGAGGGGGCGGCTACCTATGCTACACCCCCTGCCAGAGCACCTGCTCAGATACACCAAGTGGGAATTCTCAGTGGGAGTGAGAAGAAGGTATGACAAGAATGTTTGACAAAGAAAAGTACAAGTTCTTTTACTAAAGGCCAAGTGAGTGAATTTGTCTTAAGAGAAAGGGTTTGCATGGGGGAGTCCTGAGAAATAAGGCTGGAAATGCAGGTAATAGAGACCCTTTGATATCTGATGAAGGTTTTTAATTTGTCTTGTGGATAAAAGGGACTTCTGAGTTAAGATAGCAGAGTTAAACCGGATCATCAGACCTCTGGTAATTTTCTGTGTGAACTCAGCCAAGAGGACCAAAGTTAACAAATCCCTCCACACCTGTTGCATGTGAAGAACATCCTTTGATTTCTGGCTGCAGTGGTATTAATTCATGGAGTCCTCTTTTAAACTGAGATCTATTCACTCCTGAGTTTTGGGACTCCCTCTGCCTAATTGTTACAAGGCTGGGGGGTCTATTGTCTGCTGTGGTTTCCTTGCAATATTAGTACAAGTTAAAAAAAATATCTGTCTTGAAGCAATCGCTTCTTCTTACCTTCCTACATCAGTTGCCTTGACTTACAACTGTGCCTCAACTTACGAATGTGTTATCACGTGATGACTTACCACAGAGCCACTCCTGGGAATGGTAAAACTCCCTTCTTCATCCTGGGATGCATCAGACAGGGTAGTACTGTTGAGAGAAGCACCATCTGGCTAAATGGAGAAATAAAAGTGCCGTTCTTACTGAGGCAATACTTTGTAACATGTACTATATGCGTGGCAATATGTGCGGTTGTGACTGCCTGTGCTTGGACAACAGCATCCCGTCACTGGAACAGTGCTACTGTGAGCCACCTAGATGCCGGGCCCTCGGACCACTGGCCTCTGTGGCAGACACTGCTCTTGCCTGCCTCAAACTCTATTTGTCTTGGCAATATCTTGGTTTAGTTCCAGGGAGTTAGGTACTAAGTCAAAAAACTTGACTTCCAGGCTCATTTGCAACTAAGAAGAATCATGTGACAAGTGTGGCCAACGAGGTGTAAGTGGAATTTCACCAATAGTGTTTATCAAGAAAAAGAACAGGGCCAGCTGGTACTTGCTCATGACAGGACCACAGACGACAGCCCGAGGCTGCCAGGCATCTTGTGCAAATAGGTACGATGGGCACTGGGAAGGAAGCAGGGACAGTGTCCACGTGGCCACCCTATCAGACGTGGACCACTTATCTTGAGGGTCTCCATGTGAAGCAAAACAACTCTACTTTTTGATTATACGCAGCCAAACACAAGTTTAATTGGTTTCACATTATTATTTTATTTATTTCAGTAGATTCTAGGACACTTTTGTAGTGAGGAGAATTCAGCAGCAACAGTACCAGCTTGTTTTTTCATTTATAAAGCTAGAACTAAGAAATTTTTGCAGTACTTTACAATGGTGCTACTGAAATTAAGACATGAAGGCCAGGTGCAGTCATTCACACCTGTAATCCTAGCACTTTGGGAGGCCAAGGTGAGAGGATCGCTTGAGGCCAGGAGACAAGCTGGGCAAGACTGACACCCTATCTCTACAAAAAATGCCTAGAAAATTAGCCAAGCATGGTGGCATGTGCCTGTAGTCCCAGCTACTCAGGAGGCTGAAGCAGGAGGATCTCTTGAGCCCAGGAGTTGGAGGTTGCAGTGAGCTATGACATTCCACTGCACTCTAGCCTGGGCAATAGCGCAAGACCCTGTCTCAAAAAAATAAAAAAGATATGAATATTCTTTTTTTTAACCAAAGGAATTTTACTGCAAAATTGAATACATTGATGTTTATGAAAACATATAATATGTTGTCTTTTAAAAAACTGTCATTCTTCATATTGCTTGACCATGTTTTCTCAGTTTCCTGCTTTATAAAATGAACAAAGAGCTTTTTTAAATAAGAAACAAAACACAAGAACTAGTATAAGAAATCTAAGTCAAGGTGGCAAACTGATAATCATCTACCTCTTCTACCACCCTAATCACTATAAATAGCAGAAAAACATGTATGTGTGTGTGTGTGTTTGTGTGTGTGTGTATAAAGGTATATATTTAATAGCACTAGAAACCAGCAAAGAATTCCATAGTAGATCAGGTGAGAAATTAGTAGACGTAAAGCAAATAGGATTGGCTAGGTAAGATAAACACCTCTACCTAAAAGCAGCATAAAAGAAACTTTCTAGGGAGGGAAGAGAAAAACAAACAATACAGAAGGAACAAAGAGTAGGAAAAGGCTATAAATAATTAAGAAATGTTTACAAGAACAGGAGCCAGGTAGACCTCTCCTCCCTTAAATATGTAGACAGCTCCTAAATATAACCCGAGGAAAAACAAAATAAAATAAAATTTAAATAAAATGAACTAACTGTCTTGGGAGTAGATGGTTCCTAGTGTGAGTACACAAGTCTACAAGTCTAAGGGAGAAGGCATTCTGGAAGCCACAACAAAAGATATGAAGGGAGAACAAAAAATGAACTCAGCTTTGCCTAGAAGTAATGAATTAGAGCTCTTCATCTCCCTCGTTGGTTTTGCATTTGCGGATAGTATGTGCTAAGCTACCCAACCCCTAACACAACTTAAAACTAAGCACACTCCACTCACTTACATGAGTACATAATCAACAATTTTGGTCTTTTGAGAAAATAGATCTACTCAACTGTAAAGGCAACATCCAACAATTTCCTACACGAAACAATTGAAAAATCAATAAAGTCCAGTGCTATGCCTCTGCAGAAAACTTTACGGACCCAGAGAGCTGTAGCTCCACCTGCAGATGTGCTGATAGTTTCTGCCTTGTAGAACACCTTTCACACTGTGTGTCTTTGGGTGGAGCCTTTGGGTGGATCCCATCACCCACCTGCTGTGATGGGATTCTGATAGTGAGGGAAAGGAGGAGGGGCTGGGGAGCTGTATGGGGGAAAACACCTCGGATCCGTAGTCCTGGTCAGAAGCTCTCCCTCCACCGGAGGCAAAATCTGCAACCTGAGGACACACAGGACCACCGCCCAACGGGAGGTGTGTGGTTCCTTGAGCAGACGCTACTCACACTTGGGGTAGACATTTCACTGTTTGCATCATTTATTGCTACACATTCCAAAAGCTAACATGTTCTCCACATGAGATGTTTACATTTGGAAAATAACTGGAGAAAAATATTTACATCAATGTTGATACTGAAAATACTGAACAAAAAATGTACATGGTAGTTTGTTATTTTTCCATGTGAGTTCACCCATAAAGACCCAGCTTTAGTTGACAACATCCTCCACACAAGATATACAATAAATATTTTTTGTTGTGCATTTCTGCCTATGGATTTTTTTAAGAGATAGCATTTAGTTATTTTGGATTTACCTATTAAATTATTCGTTGCTGAGTTTAAGAACTATGAGTGATGTGGGAGGTGGCTGTTTGCCAACAATCTGAATTATGTGCCACCTTTACCTAAGAGAAATGAGAATATATATCCTTTATACTACATAAATGCTCATGGTAGCATAATTCATAATAGCCCCAAACTGGAAATAATCCAAATGTCTGTCCATCAGGAGACTAGATATACCAACAGTGGTATATTTACACAACGGAGTATTAGTAGTAATAAAAGTACCAAACTTCTAATATATGCAATAAATAGATGAATCTCAAAATTATTATGAAGAACATGAGAAGCCAGATGCAAAAGAGCATATTATGTTTATAGTTAGACACATATGAAAGGTGAAACCAAGCTAAAATGTTAGAAATCACAGCACGGCTTGCCTCTGTGGGCTGGGGCTGGGAAACCACTGACTATTAATAAAAAGAGCCTGAGAAAAATCTGACTTCCCTTGTCCAAGCAAGACCACCCACACCACTAGGTCTTATGTAGTTCACTGCATTCGCTTTACTGGTATCTCACTTGGCTGTTACTCCAGTTCCCCTGCCCCCAAGCCATTCTATACATAATATCTGGGATGATGGTTTTCAAGACATAAATCTGATTAAGTCATCCTCCAGCCTAAAGCCCTTTAGTAGCTTTCCATTGTTTGCATATTATATGTTTCCTCATTGGAAATATCCTTATTTCCAGCAAGGTCCTCATTGTCTGGCTTCCATCTACTTCTCCAAACTCACCTCCCTTTGTCCTCTCCACTCCAGCCTCACTCATCCAGTGTCCTAGTATAATGCCTGGCATACAAAGACCTACCATGTGGGATGAATAATCCTAATGGGTGACAGGATGTCATAGCAATAATTTGTTTAAGAAACTAGGTTTTTAAAAGCCTTAAATAAAAACAGATAGAAAACAGTAAGAAGACATACTCACTGAATTAGGGCACAAGAGAGGCTACAAAAAAAAAAAAAAAAGGAAAAAAAAATTCCTAGGGCAATGGAAATGTTCCATATTTTGATAAGCTGTGGTAAAATGGGTGAAAACATTTATTAAAACTAATGGAATTATACACCTAAAATGTATGCATTTTATTGTTAGTTAAGTTATAGCTCAATAAAAAAACAAAAATAATTTGATTTTTTAAAAATAATTTCTTATCTTCTAAGAGACTTAAGGAGCTGTTGTTGCTTTGAATCAAGAACATACTGCTATAATAAGTATATTAGAGAGAAAAAAGTTGCTCTTGTGAAATAAGAATACGTTTGCTGAAATTTACAAAGATTGAGAAAAGCTAAATAATAATAATACAGAAAAAAATTTCTACACTTGATCTGAGCCAAAAGACCAAGAAGTGATTCAAACAAAGCCACAACCATCTAATATGTGCTCTAGAAAGGGGGGACATAGGAAATGAGGAGGAAAAATAATTTAAGACATAACAGAAGAAAATGTCCAGAAACTAAAGAAAGAAAACAGGTCTCAGATGGAAAGGACTCACTGAGTGCTCATCAGCATGAATGAAATAAAAGGCAGATCCTTGTGAAAGCTCAGAACTCCTGCAATAAATTTAAAATAAATTCAAAATTCATAAAATTCAAAAAGTTGCAGAGAGGGTAGCCAAAAAACCTAGAAAAGCTTATTTATAAAGGAATACTTTTCAGGCAACTAAAATAATAAAATAAAATAAAATAAAACCCATAAAGTCATACTAAGGGTGTAACAGTCCATCAGTGAAGAATAAGAGAAATTCTGTACAATTTTCCAGGACAGCTAAGGTTTTCTGTTAAAAATTGGCAGTCAGTTGGCACATGTTCCTACTGGGCTATCCACACAGTATCCAGAGTGGGTATAAGGATTAAATCCACATGCTAAGGCAGTAACATGAAAAGGAAGAAGTTGGAAGTCCATGCTCAGGTTGCCACTGCATCGTTTTGCAGTCGTACCAGCCTTGGTCTACTCACCAACAGTTCCTTGTTTTGTGATTAAAACAAACTTCTACTTGTTTAAATCAAGGCCTCTTAGATTTTCTTTTATATGAAGTAAACATAGATGTAAGTGATGATTTTTAACAGATGGTATGATTGTATTTTGCAGGGAATTATGAATCAATAGCAAGTGTAGGTATTTGATTTTCATTTAAAACACTGGAAATAAACTAGAGTGATTACTTTGCATTTTTAATAAGCTAACACAACTGAATATTTCATTTACGTCAACTGCACATAAGGAAAATGCTTTCTTTTATCTATATAAGAAGTGATTTGTAAAATAGGTCTCTGATAATCACAGAATGGACTGTAAACCTTTTGTAAATGCTTGGGTTTAGTGGCATTTGGGAGTTAAGAGTCAAGGATCAATCACATGTAATACATAATAGACTCTTTATTGTAAATACCTTATTGCAAATAAATATGTAGGCTATTAATGAAATCATAAAACAGTAAATTGACTCATTTTTAACAGGTTTATTGAGATATAGCTGGCGTACAATGAACTGCACATAAAGTGCAATTTGAAGAGTTTTGATAAGTTTTGGCAAATGTATATAACCCGTGAAATGATCACCATGGTCGAGATAGAATGAAGAGCAGCATCTCCAAAATGTCCTCATGCCTCTTCAGAATCTCTCCTTCCCTCCCCTCCTGACCCACCCTCAGGGCCCCAGGCAAACACTGATCATTTGTCCCCCACTATAGGTTAGTTTACATTTTCTATAGTTTTATATAAATTGAATATTTTTCATCTGGCTTCTTTTACACAGCATAATTATTTTGAGATCCATTGTGTTGTGAGTATTAGCAGTTTGTTGCTTTTTACTGCTGAGTAGTATTCCCTTATGTGATATACCACAATTTGTTTATCCATTTATCTGAAGATGGACATCTGGGTTGTTTTCGGTTTGGGGCTATTACAAATAAAGCTGCTATAAACATTTGTGGATTAGTCTTTGTGTGCATATGTATTACTTGTGAGTGGAATGGCCGGGTCTTATGGTAAGTATATTCTTAACATTTCTAGAAGCTGCCAAATGGATGAAACATTTTACACTCATACCAACAATATATTAAAGTTCTAGTTGCTCCACATCCATGGCAATGCTTGGCATAGTTATTCTTTAATTCTAGCCATTCTACAAGATATCTAGAGATACCTCATTGTGGTTTTATTGGTATTTCCATAGTCATTACTGATACTGAGCACCTTTTCGTGAACTTATTTTCCATCCATATATCTTCTCTGGTGAACTACCTATTCAAATCTCTTGTCCATTCTAAAAGGCAAGTAAAGACTCGACAAAATTTTGACACTGGGAAAGTCAGAATATGTTCCTGAAAGAGAAAGCTGATTTGTTCTCAAAAGTTGAGGGTTTGTGTGGTTAATCCAAGAGAACTAATGGTTGGAAATACCCACAGCAAGTAGATCGTGGCAAATTTTTAATATAAAAAGAATGAGTTTGGTATTATTTCTATAAACAACAGGGATTATAATCTGGGATAAAATGGAAGAGTTAAGTCAGATGACCAAGGCTCTCTCTCCCAAAATCTAGTAGAATCCACAAAACATAACTAAAAAGTAGGAAAAATAATCCCAGCAGTGTTCATACAAGTGGTGGTCAGAGAGAGAGATTCCAGAAATAATGTGGATTCTTTTCTAAAATCCCCCTAACGCCTCATCAGAACATCACCAAGGAAGAATGGAAGAGAATTCTGGGAATGCCTGGCACTATCTCCTCCAAATTATGAAGGAAAACGACTGAGTGTGTGGGATCAACACCTGAGCGCCCCTTCAAAGTTAAGTCTCTGTCCTGCAGCTTCTCAGCAGGGAAGAGGGGCCCTATTACTGGGAGTCACCACTTTGCTTTGCTCTTTCTGGAAGGAAGTTAAGAGAGGAACTCTGAGGATAGAAAAATAAAAGGGAAGATAAATTACATAAACTCCTATCCCAAGCTATCTTTTCTTTCTCTAAGGTTTCTACTTCAGATAGAAACAGACAGGAGAAAAGACCCCGGATAAACCGTAAAGAAAGCAACCTTTCCCCGTTGTACATGCACAGAGGCTCGTTCATAGGCCTCAGGCTCCCTGGCTTTGCCCCCCTCTTGGGGGTGGGAGGAGCAGAGGCGGTGCTAAGGGAAAGCGAGGGAATGGGGACGGAGCCAGCAAACAGCTGAGATGCCCGATGCTTACCCTGCACGGGGAAACAACACAGAACCTGAGCACACCTGCCCTGGCTCCAGAAGGTAGACTTGCAACTCAGTGGAATTAACACTCCTATGAGAATTTTCTAATATTAAAGATAAAATGTAAGGACACTAAATCTGTCAAAAAAGAAACACTAACAAATATTTTCTGGGTATGTATTCTGTTTTTAATAGAATACACAATTCTTTGTACGTTTACCTATTAAACTTGGGTTTGTTTGTGCTGAATATTTTTCTTACAAATTGATTAAAGGTAGATAGGGATGTCTGCGGTTGTCCAACCTCTTAATTATGTGCACTTTTCAAGCTTTGAACAACTGTTTGAAGAAATGGCTTCTTTCACAACCACCTCCAAGTCCCCTGCTGTAACTTACCATGGGGCCACTTGTTTGGATAACTCCTGGTAGCTGTTTTTCTTCTTGAGTGCCATCCAGCTGAGGAGTATGGTTCTCACAGGTATTACTTGGCTAATGGAAGAAGTGAAAGTCATGTTTATCTAGGAATCTTTCCAAATGTGAATGTACATTCAATTACGTATTGTGCTAGAGCTTGTGTGTGTGTGTGTGTACGCACACACACACACACACATACATATGCATAGCTGGGTGGAGATATACAGAGTTAATGCAATCTGTGCATTGATAGTAGTACTTACCAACTCATCCATAATTATATTGATCTTCATAAATGCGGTACACTATAACAGAATGGGTCTCAGAAGCAGACTTTGCTAGTGCCTGCCAAAATCCACTTTTCTTTTCTTCCTTAACTTATGAATGTCATGATTTTGCTCCAAGATGCTGTGTCTAACTAAAAAGACTAAATGTGATCATGTGATGGTTACATCCCACGAGATTTAAGTGGAATTCTACTTCGTGGAGCATCCAGGAAGGTTAATATTTTCTTGCTAAAGTGGATGGAATCAGCTGACAGATGCTTCTTTTAGAAACTTGAACATGGTGCCTGTGATGCCCAAACATCCTGTAAGTATTACCTCTCAGCCCTTCTCTAAGGGGAGCAGAGGGGAAGATGGAAAAGTTGGCAGATCCATGTTAGAGCAGCTGTACCATCCTCGGCCTTCCTCTTTAAGCTTCTTGTTTTGTAAGAAAAGTAAACCTCTAATTGTCTAAATCATGCAGCTCACTGATAAAACCATGGTATTTTAAAGCAAGATTTTATGCCTATATTTTGCAATGGTTTATAAACCAAGAGCAAGAGAAACTCAACATCACGAAGAAGAAGTGCAGTGATAAAAATTCTGAGAGAAACAGATAATTAAGGAAAGAGATGAATACCTGCAATTATTTAATAATTTCAGAGAGATTTGAGAGGTTATTGCAACCATAAATCAGAAAGTAACTATAACAATAAATGAGAAATCAGTGAAAAGAGAGGCATCCTTGTGAATTATGACTGAATTAAAAATTTCATAGAGGCCAAATTATAACCACTCATGGCAGAAAGTAGAATCAAGAGCTACAAGACAATGTAGACAAAATTGACTAACATACAGACCAAATGGAAAAAGAGACATGGAAAATATGAGAGATGACTTAAGATATGTGAGTTTAATCTGATTAATGAACGGTAGAATAGAGAAAATGAAGAAAAAGGAATAATTACAGAAATAATGGGAAGAGGACATCCAGAATCGAAAGGAAAGGAACAATTTTCAGAAACCAATGCTAAGTGCTGATCATGATGAAAGAAGAAAAAAAGATTTCATATCCTGATGACATTTCAGTTCCCCAACAATAAGATAAATCTAAAAAGCTTCCAGAAATATAAAGATGAAAGCAGGATATAAATAAAGGACTAAGTTTTAGGGAGGCATCAGACTTCTCAATGTTAACACTGCACACAAAAGCAGATGGGCCAATACCTACAAATTTCTGCAGGAAACTGATTTAGGGCCTAGCATCTTGATACTCACCAATTTAGGATTTAAGTTCTTTGGATATGAAAATTTAGTATCCAGAGACATTTCTTGCCAGATTTGCTCAAAGAGTAAAAGGTACAATCTGCTAAGATGTGACATTTTGTAACATACGTGATTATGTAAGTGGGTATTTTTACTATTCTCCATAGTGACTTTATCATGCTATCATCCTTCGCCATCCCCTGTACGAAAGGACAGCACCCGTTTCCTCCCTCTGTAAACTGGCTTGGCTGGAGTAACTTAAACAAACCTTCTTGTCCACCTCAGCAAGAGGTGTGACCCTTATTAACTTTTAAAGGGTCACTTCAGGAATTTGAAATGAAAGGGGCGGTGAAAATCAAGTGGGAGCAGGGCGTTTTGGCAGTGAGGAGCCTGGGAAGGAGACAGCCCGGCCTTGCTGCACTTCTGCCTCCCTCTGCTCGCCCTGAGCCCGTCTTTCGATCCTTCTGGCACTTTAATTATTCGCTCTCTCAGATGAAGCTCAAGACAAAACCACTTCACTTGCACTGAAGCAAGGGCCACTAGGTTAGCACAGCTTAGTCGCCGGGGGTGGGGGTGGGTGGTAGCCCATGGGAGACACGCACAGAGGGGGTTAATGTCCCCCCTTGGCCACAGATGTGCCATTCACAGGCCAACTGTTACCTTACCTGTAACTGTGAACTACCTTGCCTCGCCTTCTAACCATTGTTACTGCCTTTGTTTGCATATTAAATTCATTTAAACTGATATGTAAGAATCCTGAGTGCAGGAGCTACGTCTCCATATTCTGCTGCTACTGTCTAGAGTGCTAGGCACTTAGTGGGTGTTCAGTAAATAGCTGCAACTGTTTGCACCTGTTCGTTCTGATCAGCCTAGAATCAAAGCTGACTCTGTCATCACTTTTTAAGGGGAAAAGAGAAAGTAAAGGCAAATGGAAGAAGTTTTACTCCTCTACATCCAGATATATATTCTATTGGGAGCTCTGCAGAAATGAGTTAGCACAGAATGCCTGAGACCGTTTCCCTAGAAAGGCCTGTTTGTGAGGCTGGCTCTTGGCTGGCGTCTGGGAACTTGAATTGCAGGGCATCACCACCATTCCCTAACGTCAAGAGTGGCTCTCTGCTCCCACACTGTTCAAGGGATGTGGCTTATACCAAATGCCTGCTTTCCTTCTGGGGGTCTGGACTTCTGTTACGTGCTAAGTAGAGGGTGCACATGTGATCAACCCTAGGAAAAGCCTCGGGCTCCTGGGCTTAGATGAGCTTCCCTGGCAGACGGCAGTTTGTCCTGGAGGAGCTAATCTTGTTCTGTGCGGATCTACTGAGAGAAGACGTTGGAAGCTGCACCTAGATTCCCTGCACTTTGTTCCATGAACCTTTTCCCTTTGCCAATTTTCCTTTGTCTCCTTTTCCTGTCACAAATCACAGCCATGCATGTGACTATATGTCGGGTCCTGAGTCCTCTAATTAATCACTAACCTGGGTGTGCGTTTGGGAACCCCTGACACAGGGGCAAACCGGGATATATCGTTTTGATATTTGAATGAACATATTTAAAAATTCAGTTTATAAATGTTTGAAGACCAGCACTTGTCTAACCTACATCTACACACGTGCGCGCACACACACACACACAAATATATACAAAATTATCTACATTGTCTTGTGCTTCAGACGGTCAGATCTGGAAAAGGCATATATTTTCCACGCGTCATAGGCCTCTGCTCCCTGATACCAAGTCGGTAGTCTAGATAAAAACCTACTCACAGGACAGGATACAACAAACCCCTTCTGAAATCGAAGTCGTACTGCTCTGACGTCATACTGAGAGGGGAGAAAATCGAACAACAAAAAAATCCCACCATTTTGTTTTTTCTAGTTTGGGAGAAAGTAAAAGATAAAACATGAGGATGAAAAAAGAAAAGAAATTTTTAAGCCCAGACCAGTGAGTGACCCCAGCTAGGCGTGGGAGGGCGCGTGCGGTGAGACCTAAATCGGGCTCAGCATTCTGTGCTGCCTTGGCACCTGGCACGACCAGGCGGCCCGATGGCAAGTTCTCCTCACTCTGGTTCTGCAGGGGAGGCCCTCCGGCCACACAACCTGCCTTATCCGGGGGACGGTTCTTGCTTCTCCCTGGGTAGTGGGCTTCAGTTCCCTGCAGCCATGGGATTATTCAAAGAAGCCCCTCACAACCTCCTATGGGGACCAGGGGACACTCCACCCTCTCGATGCTGAGCCTGCAGCCCTGGCCATTCACTCTGTTCCCAGGAGCACTGCATAGTGACTCCGCATGGCGTGCAGGGTCCTCCTCCCCCGGGCTGTATGCGACTAAGAAACTGCTGTCAATCCCATCCGCCCAGCGTCGGGGGCTGTGTGTTCAGCCACCCTCAGAACCCTGGGGTGGGAATCGCTCCCTCACCCGACTGGGTAGAGACAAGACGACCAAGATGACAGGCAGCGTTAGGGGTGGTAAAGGCTCATAGAAACCAGTCACGTGGAAATACTTCAGTGTCTACTCTGACCTGCCCTCTTCTGGCTGAGGGGTGAGGTGGTGGCTGCTGTGGGGGGAGCGGGGACAGCAGAGAGGGGCAAACACCTGGAGTCAGGTATCCTGGTCAGAAGTAAGGGGCATAAGACTCTCTCCACTGGGGGAACAACCTGCCACCAATGCAACAGAAAACGTGAAGCACGCTGCCCGGGAGGAGTTAACACCTGTGTGAGAAATACAATAAAACTAGGAACAGAACCCAGGGACGAAATCTGCAACACAGGATTGCTCACAGCACCGGCTGACAGCATTGCACACCCAGACCTCAGCCTGCCCAGGCGGCAGGAGAGCGGCCAGAACAGACCGGCCTCATCCACGCCACTCGGCAGAAGCCCAGAGGGGACCAAGAGCCAGCCTGTGTTAGGAGGATCATAAGATCCACATAGAGTGCCCCACATGACATAAATGTAAGACAAAAATAAACTGTACAGAAACTAAACATCACCACCATCTTCATCAGATCAAGGGTAGCACAGGGTTACTCTTGGAACAGCAAAGAATCCCTTTTCCTCTAACAGGAAGGGAAAAAGTGAAGCTGAAGAGAAGGAAACACACTGAAGCGCAGCAGAGCAAAGTCCCCCCCTGCAAATGGGCTGCCACCATGAACCCAAGCGCAGGCAGGCGTGGCAACCCCATGTCCTTCTACGGCTCCTGCGCAGGGCGCACCGGTACAAAAGGAGGCCCCAAGCCTCGCGCCAGGTGGTACAGATCACGGCATGGGACTCATCACCGAAAATAAAGCCTTCTGCTGACACAGCTTGTTTGGCAGTTATGAACTCAGATTAACATTCTTTGAAACTCTGCAGTAAAATGGACGTGGGGGGCTCTAATGGGATGTGTTTACTTCCTGTGCTAGACAGTGTTACTTTTTCCCACTTATTGCTGCTCCCCACAAGATATTTACATTTGGAAAGTAACTGAAATGTCAAAATATTTCTTATGGTAAGAATTAAATGAATACTGGAAGATACATGGAGGGTAGAGTAACATTTTCCATTATGAGCTCAGCCAAGAGGACAAAAGTTGAGCTGACGGCCTCCCCCACATTCCAACTTCCGGCTACAGCTGTAGCTGCAGCTGTTGTTATGTTTGTTATTGTAGGCACAGGTAGGGCATGTAGTTATTTGTGGATTTAACTAGTTAATTATTCATTCCTGAGTTTAAGAGTCTCCTTTTTCTTCATTGTGTCAAGCTAAGTGGGGAATTCCCCACCTCCCCCCCCTCCACACCACAAGTTTTTCTGACTGTCTTGAAATAGTTATTTTTCTAACCTCCCTACACTCAGTTTCCCTTGCTTTGTCTTAGCAGATGACCATTTCTGCAGGGAATTGCTGCTATCCCTTCTTCATCTAGGGTCACATCCGAAAGAGGAGTTAGGATATAAAAATCATCTCGCTATTGAGGAAAATGAAAGTGCATTTTTATTCAGGAATAGTCTCCCAAATTTAATTGTGCAATTAATCACTTGGTATGCATAATATGTGTACATTCACAGAGATTTGTTGAGACAGCCATAGCTATGACTGCCTATGTACTAGTCATTGCATTTAGCAATTTATTAACCTATATTGAGAGCCCACTAAATGCCAGGCACACTAATAGACACTTAATAGACACTGTTCTCTGGGGACGATACTGCCAACTGCATACCCCAAATCCAGTCTGGTGTCTTCATGAACAATGTCCTGATTTTATTTCAGAAATTTATGTGTCCAGCTTAAAAAAAATAACAGTGTCTCAGGCTCCCTTGCAGCTAACTATGATATAAGTCTGGACATTTAGAGGTAAATGGAATTCTACTGAGTCGAATTTCCAGGAAAGTAAGATCAGAGGGACAGAGTGCATTGGTACAAGTTCCAGGAACTGACAAGAACATGGCTATGGTGCCCAGTGCCTGGCCCAGCTAACTTGTAAGTAAAAAGATGGAGGCTGCATATGACAGAGAGAAAAGAAAGATAAAAGGAAGCTGGATTCATGTTAAGGAAAAGAACCACCTACGTCAGTTTCTTAAGAAAGAAAAACAAAGCCATATTTGTATAACTTACTATTTCTTGGGTTTTCTGTTACATGCAGCCACATGTATACATAAGTTATATAATCATGTTTTTTAAGCATACTGTATGACTATATTTGTATAGTCAATTATAAATCAATTTCATCTTTAGCTAGTTGCTTATCAGTCATGAAACTGGAGATAAATTAAATTAACTATTTGCCCAGTTAAATGTGTTACTGAAAAAAAAACCATTTAATTCACAACTTCTAAATATTGGAACAATGGATTTGGGAACTGGAATTCCACTCATGATGAACAGGACTGCAGACAGTATGTGATGTATCCAGACACTGATTTAGCATTTTTGATTTAATGTAAAATGGATCTATGAACACAAGGGTTAGATAGTCTATTCCTTTCCTGTAAGAACTCCACTGAAAAATAAAATTTATTGGATATTTAATGAAATCATAAAATGTCTTTAGGCCCATAGAAATTGCCATTCTTTTCCTTGCCTATTCATATTTTCTAAGTTTCCAGTAAAGATTATGTATTGTATTCATAATAAGAAAAAAAACATTTATTTTTTGAAAGGAACAAATACTACTGAAGAATCAGCACAAGAAAATTGGATCAAGATAGCAAAGTGCACAAACCGCTTTTTCCTTCCTCTGCAATCACTCCACGTGTCAAAAGAGATATCTTTTTAAAGGAGTAGATCTAGAAACCACTAAATATTTCCATTAGCAGAACAGAAATTGTTGGAAGCTCCTGGCAGATAAAAAGCAGGCAAGAATGGTTTGATAAGAGTAGAGGAAAACCTCAGCCTGCAAAAAGGCACAAGAGAAATATGTGTAGAAAGTAGACGCTGATGCAGAAAAAGCCCATTTGCAGACATTTGCAGAATGAAGAAAGAGCAGGGAGGCACTCCCAACTCAGAGGGCAATGACCAGAGCAATTACAAACTGTTTTTCTGAACACAGGCCAGGCAGACCCTTTCCTCCCTTGAACACCAGGGAGTGGGCAGCAGCTAACTCTCGGCGTCAAGTGACCACCTGCCTCGGCGGTGGTGGTGCCGTGCTAGCAGAGTGTGGTGGGCGTGGTTGACTTGCACTTCCCTCGGGACCTCCTAAAAGGATATGGACAGGAATTTAGACAGGGAAGGTCAGTTTGCCTATAAAGGAAATAAATCACAGTTCCTCAGGGCTCTTGTTACTTTAGCACTGAGGCCATATGTATGTTTCAAAGTGAAGTGTGACGACTGACACATTACACCATTTACACAGGCCCAGACCCCTATTCACAGGAGAATTCTTGGGAGAAAGCAGTTCTACACAACTGCCATTACCTGTATCAAGCAATCAATCCTTCAGTAATAAACATAAACCCGGACTCAAGTATCAAAGTCAATTAAACAACAATCATGTAAAAATAAACACAAGATGCTGAAGGAAACAATTTCAGGAAAAGAAGAGAACTTTGGAATTTAAGGTTGAATGTATTTAATACCTTGAGAGTGCTGGGAGGCTGCCGCAGCCAAGAGAGAACAGATTGCTACAGGGGAAGGGCAGGCGGGGCAAGGCAGGCCTTCAGTAAGAAACAAAACAAAACAGTATGACTGCTAAAATTTTAACAACTAATGAAAGGCATAAGTATTAACACAACCATGGCCAAATTATTGATATAATAAATGAAGTTGAAGAGATATCCAAGAATGCAGAACAAACACACACACGTACACACAACCTTGCGAAGTATGAAGAGAGCATTTAACAGACACAGAAGTTCAATCCAAAGAATGTAACAATCACGTAACAGGAGTTTCAGAAGGAGATAACTGAGGAAATGAAAGGAATAAATACTTGTTTTAAATGTTAGAAGGAAATATACAGAACCTGAAGAATGAACTAGCTCTGAGACTGAAAAGGCTTACTTAGTACTGACCAGGATGAATTTTTTAAAAAGGTAAAGCTGGTAAAATTTCAAGTTTCCAACAATAAAAATAAAATTCACAAAGCGTCTTATCTGTTATACAAAGGAATAAGATTGATGGAGACATTGTTCTTTGCCACAGCAATGGTACATGAGAGAAGATAATGGACAAGTACCTTCCAAATTCTGAAGGAAAATGATTTTGAGCATAGAATTTTATGTATAAAAAGTAAGAAAACAACTAGGATTATCTACCTGTTTTCTAAATTACTGAATTTATGTCCTCACCATGTAAGTATACTGGGTTGAATTCATATATCTGAGATTAATACAAAATCTCCTTATGAAACTTATCATGTTATGTCTTCACTGAGAAAGTGAAATGGAAACTTTTAAAGAAAGATATAAAAATTGGAAGAGACAGGGAGACAGACAGGGAGAGAGTGAGAGGAAGAAGAAAGGGAAGAGGAGGGGAGGAAAGGGAAGGAGAAGACAAGGAGTAACACGGAAGAAGAACAATACCACCACACAAAAAGAAAGAGACAGATTAGGACAGAGACATAGAGCAAGAGAAGGAGGAAGGGAGGAATTAACGTTTATTTTGTCAAACTCAAGTCAAAAACTGAAAAAGTTCAGGTACATTCTCAAGAATTTTCCAAGTTTCTTTACTTGCAAAACAGATGCTGAATTTTTTAGGGAAAAAAACCTATGAAGATGTTTATGAGACCCTATATATTGTCAACATATAACGCAAGTAGATCATTTCCATCACTGTAGGAAGTTCTAAAGGCTAGTATTATTTCTAGGACACTGTTAGCACAAATGCAAAGGTTAACTGGGCCTGTATGAGCTGCGCTGGCAACTATCCAATGTGATTAATGTATTTAAGAGAAGATACGACTTACAAACTAAAGTAACTCAAATTGGAGACTGTCTTTAGCCATGACTTCTACTCAATATCCTTGAAGTTTTAATTTATGTCATTATTGCTTTACAATTAATCATATGAGAAACCTAAATCAGAGTGATTAACTTAGCCCAGTTGATTATCTTATCAACTGCAGCTGAATATCAAATTTCCTTTTTTCTATATACTAATTACTCCCAAAGTTCCAAGAATCCTATCTGTATAGAACCTAACATAGGACCTTGAACAGAGAATGTATTCAATAAATATCTGCTGCATCAATGATGTAATTATTGCAATGCAACATTGCAGCAATGCAACAAATGAATGATCAAATACATTGCAAGGCAGAGCTAGCAATAAAACAAACAGACATAGGAGAACATGACTAACAGCCCCAAAAGTGAAACTGTGGCCATGAAATTGCTAAGGGTAAGCTGGAACTTTAACCAGCCATTTCTCATAAAACTTGAGATATTTACTTTATGGCTTTCTGAATCATTCTCTAACCCACTTAATTAATGCTAGTATCTTTGATTTTTTTTTTTTTTTTTTACCATTTTAATTTATCTGAACATAAAGGCTACACTACCCACTGTCTCATCCCCAGCCCCATTTAAACCAAAACTCCTGGACCATACTTAAGTCCACTTCCCTGGACTCCTTTGCCTGACCACAGAGTTTCCATTCAGTGCTTAGATTTAAGTAAAGGCTCTGTGCATCCTATCCACAAAGACTTGCTCCAATCCCAAAGAAGTTACTCTCCAATTTCAACAAAGAAGGGAATGAATTTAGTATTGATGGATATTGCAGTATAGGAGATATGGAATCATCAATAAAGTTCAAATTTGTAAAATTTTGCACTGTGCTGTCTGCTTAGTTTTCTCTAGAAGCTATAATGGCAATAGCCAACCAGCCTTTTCTGATATTTTTTCTTACCCCATGCCTGATTCCCCAGTCAAACCAAACACCCTTTGAGCCATGTTCATTACTTACAGGATATTCACTGACTCCGAAGATGTCTCTGACATCCCTGACAGATTGCTTATTCTTCTTCCTCATGGTCTGAGTGTAGGTATTATATCTCTTTTTCACTGCAGCTGCTTGGGTTCGAGTCAATGTAGACAGCAAGGCTTTGCCATCTTCCTCTTCATCACCTGAGATCAGTGTTGATAAACCCACATCTTGCAGCCACTCTGCTTCCAGTTCTCCTTCTGTAAGAGAACATTACCGAGGTTAGAACACGTTCTGTATGATTGGATGACACATGTATCCGTAGGTCTATGCGTATCAGACAAGAAATACCAGTAAACAATGTAAGACTGTCTTTTTTTATATAGATATCATGGGAAAGAATATTATAACAAATGAAAATTCTGTATTGTATTTTTTAAGTAAGTCAAATTTTAGAATATTTTCTAGTAGAGTAAGGTAATTGGCAGACTTGGCAAGGTCATTTTCCTTGCCAGGGAGTTAAATATAAGCCACATCTGGACTGCCAATTTCAAAAAATGATGAAATATGAATTTTTAAACTAAAACCATAATAGAAAAGACACAGTTTAACGGAACACAAAAGGGTGTTGTAATCACTCAAATACAGGTTCAAATCCCAATGTCACCCACCATTTACTAGCTGGACGATCTTGATAAGTTTTAAGATATCTCTAGGCCTCATGCCCTCTCACCAAAATAAGTGTAGTGAATTCATATAATTTGATGTTGCCTCAGTATCCATTTGAATATAGGTTGAATTTTCTCATACCAGAAGCAGGGCTTAGTCACTCTTAACAGTGTCCAGTTCTCTACCTCCTCCCAGCTCTTCCATGTGGTCAATCCAGACATCTGCCTTATGCAACCACCTCTTGGTGACCACCTCCATAAGGAACAGCTGGCTGCAACCTCCTTGACTCACCCCATGGAACCCCACACCCCACATGCACTGTGCGGACATGCTGCACTGACCACCTGTCCGTCACAGTGTGACTCCATGGAACGTGTGCCTATTTGCTTAAACCCACCAATTAGAACTCCCCATTGGAAACCTGCTTGGGTAACACCCTGGGCCCCACAGGTGGCCTCCCCTCACCCCCCACCTGCTGGTTGAGTGTGAATGTCCCGGATGGCTCCCCCTTTCCGTTGGTCCTGCGAAGGGTTCTGCTGTCCTCTCTCTGGGATCTGTGAGTAACACGCTGCTTCTGGTATTTCATGGGTTGGGTTGAGTTGCCTCTTCTGTGCCTCCCTGACCAACACACCTGAGCCTAACCTCTCTCCTGGACAAAGACTGGCTACCTTGGTAGAATAAACTGGATACAGGTCAGACAAGAGCCACAAGGGCGTCTGCCAGTAAAAACAAATTTCCTTAGAGAAGGACACCTGGTCACACGTCAGACCCTTGCCCTTGGGCATTAGGCCGTCTGCCAGGATCAAGAAGTGTCCTGTGAAAAGCACAGTGTAAACATCCATGACCAAGTCCCCTGGAGCCCAGCAGGACAGGGCTAGAGTTTGTAGCCACTCTCCGGAGAGAGACCTCAAGATCAAATTTGGGGAATTACAACAATGGGGGTAATAACAACAAAGTATTATGTAGCTATGAGGATTATGAGTTTTGTTTTTTCCATCAATAGATTTATGACAGATGCAAACAATCTGAAACAAAGCAAGTATTCAACTGATGTTTGTTCTCCTACTTTTTCTTTATTCTGAACATTAGAAAATCATTCCTTTTTTTGGAAAGCAGTTCAAAAATCTAAAATTCATCAAAGAGAATCCACTGCTAATGTAAACTATATATAGGGAAATACAAGGAACTCAGAATAACAATGTCCTGTAACAGAAAACTCACTACCCATACATTTCTGGGAACTATGAGGAACAGGCGAAACCCAAATGAGAGTTGTTTAAAGAGCAGATTAGACTAATTTGTAAATCGCATGTCATAGCATCAGTCTAGGAGCACTGGACTCTGTTTACATTACTGCATCATTGGTACATAAACAAAGCCTTCTAATGCACTCTACAGGTCCAATTTCTAGCTAGGCAAATATTTTATTTGCTATCTTGTTTTTATTATTCATTTGCACTGTAAACTGTCCCTTTAACAGAAAATAAAAGGTAAATTTATAATTGGTAGCTCTAATCTAACATAACAAATCTTTTAGATTTGTGAGTTACGAAGTTCTCCTTTACTTAAGCCTGAGATAAGATTTTCATTTTTCAAGACAAAATTTACAAATATAGTTTAATATTTAAGTTCTAAAAATTGGATTTTCCTCTCCACCTCTGTAAGGAATTATGAAAGAGTGGAAGAAGTCATCAGTAGGACTAGAGTTAACATAAAGTAGGGGTGAGAATGGCTAAATCCTCAGCTCAGACTGCAGCACATGTACAATATTTATTTTCTGTAGGTCAGAATGTCCATGGCAGATACCCGTGTCAGTCCTGTTTGCTGAATTAAGTACAGCGCAATCCTATGTTCGTTATCCGGCTGCCAATCGTATAACTTCCGCATGAAGCTCTCCTTTGAATTCCAGTCCCATATATCTAGCTGCATATTCAATATCTACTTGGCTCTATCGATTCTGAAAACCAGAATATTTTACATGGCTTTTACTTGGTAGAATACAACACAATCTTACACAATACTACCAGGACGGTAGATATTAATCAGTGGGAGTAGGTGGCTGTTCTTTTGAATTCTACGGATTCATTGGTTAAACTACTAGTGGGATGATTTCTGCCTACCGGGAGAGTCAGAGCGAACTTACAAAGACAGACAGTGGGCACACAGGAAAACAAAGCCAGCGCCTTACCATCCACGGGCTTGGGCTCGGCCGCCGGCGGCTCCCCCTGCCCGCCCATGCTGCTCTCCTTAATACTTTCGATTTCCCGCCAGAAATCCTCCATGGACGCGCTGTCCACCGAGGCCTGCGAGGCGGAGCGGCTGAACGCGGGAGGGTGCAGGGATTCATTGGAGAGCATCCTGTTGATCCGTCGGCAGCGAGGAATGGATTTTCTGAGGAAAGAAGAATATCTGTGAGTGAAAATGGGTGTCTTTACATTATCAAGTCACAAAATTAAACGTAAGTTTAAAATCGATGAAGTGGCATTGGCGCGGCAGAGAGGGATCTGAGGGAGTCATCTCCATTCGGTGGTGGCCCTTTTAAAAAAATTCTCTATACTTCATAATGACGCTGTGGCCATATGAGAATTAACATGAAAATATTTTTTAGAAGTTTTATATACTCGTAAAATGCAAAATTATTTGCATTAGTCAAAACATATATGATGAAAGCTTGCTTTTGTAAAGTAGCTAAGCTCACACCCATTAGGATGGTTACTATTTTTTAAAAACAGAATATAATGAGTGTTGGTGAAGATGTGGAGAAATCGGAGCCCTTGTACACTATTGATGGTGTAAAATGGTGCAGCCTCTATAGAAAACAGTATGATGCTTCCTCAAAAAATTAAAAATAGAACAGCAATTCCCTAAGATGCAGCCATTCCACTTCTGGATATATACCCAAAACCATTGAAAGCAAGGTCTCTAAGAAATATTTGTACACCCATGTTCATCGCAGCATGATTCACAGTAGTCAAAAGACAGAGCAACCCAACTATCCATCAATGGACAAGTGGATAAGCAAAATGTGATATAAACAATGAAATATTATTCAGCCTTAAAAAGGAGGGAAATTCTGACACATGCTACAACAGAGATGAGCCTTGGGGACATCATGCTTCATGAAATAAGCCAGTCATAAAAAGATAAATACTATATGATTCCATGTATATGAGGAAGTGAGAGTAGTCAAATTCATAGAGACAGAAAGTAGAACAGTGGTTGCCGGGGGCTGGCGGTGAGAGTTCTGAGACGGGTATAGTTTCAGTTTTGCAAGATGCAAAGAGTACTGGAGATCGATGACGGTGACGGCTGCACAACATTATGAATATAATTAATACCACTGAACTGTACACTTAAAAATGGGTAAGATGATAAATTTTGTAATACCTATTTATCATAATTTTTTTAAATTGAAAAAGATCCATTTTTATAAAGATCAGCTGCTGGGATTATGAGATAGTGAGGGGAAATATATCTGTCACATTAAGTGGAAAAACCTACATGATGATGGGGAAGCGGAGCATCAGCCTGAAGCACGGAGACCCATGGAGAGTCGGGGAGAGCTGGACGGCCGCCTAGGGCAGCGTCCGACCACTCCAGGGCAGCGTGGCTCCTGCGCTCACTCACTACCTAACGGCTCCACCGTCAACCTAGGACAGGGAGCAGAGCGGGGAGCAGCTCCAGGGGGCGCTTCCCTCAGGGGGCTGCTCCAAGGACTCAGTGAATTAACACATGTAAAGCATTCAGAACATAAAAACATTCTATAAATGTTTATTTAACACAGCAAGAGACACAGTAGGGCAGAGAGATGCCAAAATGTTTGGACTCTTGAGAGATTTAGATCTCTCATCATAAAAACATAGAAATGAAACAAAATATTTGACTTCCATGATGTACAACTGGCAAATATTATATTTCCTATGAGCAGAATGTTTGATTAACTGGAACACTCTGGTCTCCAACCATGGAGACTAACTGAGTTACTTCATGCCTTAAAGGCTTCTGTTCTTGTTCTTACTTGTTCTTTTCTTTTTTAATTTTCAAATCTGGTGTGGGTTGGACCCTTTCAAAGAAGCTCTTCTTCTCCATGAGTTCAGGTGGAATTGAACGAAAACACTGAGGCTACCTCTTAACCGATGCGTGGTCTGAGCTGTTTCACTCAAAACGAGAAGTCCCGGGTGGAAAGAGGTAAGCAGAGCAATGGCACAGTCTCGTCACTGTGGCGTTATGACTCACTCAGGACAATTACATTTTAATAGGCAGAGCAGCAGTGGGGTGTTATCAAATTTAGCCATGGCCTATGGCATATGTAAAGCACACTTATCTGTATGGGAGTGCAAAATGAGAGGGGAAATGCTTCCGTAAGACAAAAAAAATTTCCATTTGCTCATATGCTCTATACCTCTAGGAATCCTTCTGGTTTTATAAATCACCCTTAGTAGAAATTTCTGGAATTTTGTCATTGATCCTTTCATGGTACCGGACTGTAAGAATAGTTCTAGTTTTGAACATTAACTGATAGCAAGATAGCCAATTTTTTTTTTTAAATCAATGCCTTTCAGGAAAATATGAAATATCCACTTCTTTAAATGTGTTGTATGATAAAAAAGAATTTTAGGCTTTGTCCGATAATTGGGTGATAAGAGTTTTTCACGGAATTCTTTATAGTTTAACAAGACAGACACATTTTAGTGGTTGAAATTTCTATGAAATCAACAAGCTACCAACATGGTTATTGCCCCCTTTATTATTTTTAGGCTTCCAAGACTCTTTTTTCCTTTTGCAGTAAGACTAATACTGAAAACCACTAGCAAATTCATACAGTACTAGCATATAAACATCTACTTCTTGTGAAACTGGAATCAGTTACCACTGCTCACACAGCCTACTGCTGTCCATGTGCTATATTCAGAAAAAGTTTATGGATACCCAAAACCTTTTCCAGTTCTAGATTTTTAAGGTTAATTTCCTTAAAAAATGAATATGCTTGATTTGCTAAAAAAAAAAACTTACAGTCTTTATAGCAGACACGGACCAAGTTTTTAAAAAATTATAATACAGTATAAGTGTAACCGCTTAATATACAATTGTATAAAGCAAAAATGTAAAGTCTTTTCCTCCCATCTGCAGCAAATCAATATTGTTCTATAAACTGCTTTATTTTCTTGGCTCAGAAACATGCACAGACATTTTTTCCATGCCAATACAGTGACAGCACATCAACGGCTGCAGAGAGTTGTATAATTTATCTTAGAAATTAAGCAAACATGCAGATATAGCCAAGTGCTGAAAATGTTTGAAGTGAGAAATTTGGGAAATAGTAAGTGAATTGAAGATATGTTTAGGGCTAATAATGATAAGTTGAATTACAGTATACAGTTTCTTATTCATGCAAAGGGTATACTGGTGAAATCTCAGAGGGGAGACCTTCACCACACTCTGTTGGGGGGAGGGGGAACGGATGTACAATTCATTGGTCATGAGCAGTTGAGTAACACACTGGTTTCATCTGAGACAAACCACCCAAAGAATCCCTTAATTGCAACGATAAAAAAATTTTTTGGCAAAGAAGTCGACAACATTTTTGGGAAAGCACACTTGGAAGAGCTCTCACTTTTTTAGCTAGGAGTCCAAATATTCCCCCTCACATCCTAGGGTGGAGTACACCCCATGGTCTTCCATTATTGAAACATTATGTAATTTTGACTCTCCTTAGGCCCATTCAACAGTTTGATGCGCCTTAATCTGAAGCTTCATACCTCACCATATTAGGAGAAAACAGAGTTTAGGTTTCATCAGCTGTTTTTTTT
>VBSM01003157.1:4907736-4923918 GCA_008086735.1 Cheirogaleus medius
TTTCATCTCTGGTATCTCAGATCTATTCCAGATATCGATGCTTCTGTTCTTGTTGGGCTGCAACTTTAATTTGTTTGAGTTTATCTCTAGTTTCAAATGCTTCAAGGGGAAAATCTGTCCTGTGTGTCTGCAAGTTCCTCCCACTAACTCAGCTTTGGGATAAGCACCATGGACTATAAAAATCTCTCTCTGCTTTAGAGTCTGACCCCTGTGTTGCAGGGCTCACAGCAAAATTCCCAGGGGGGATAATTACTGAGTAGAGAGAATTAGCTCTACATTTGGGGCTTCTACGAATTCCAATCTGTTGTGCTGGTGCTATTACCAGCTCCACTGGCGTCTCCTTATCCCAGTAGAGCTCCTCTACCTAGACAGGTGTGATGTTCTGCACAGAAGTACACAAACTCAGGGAGCAGACTTGCCCAGGGAGGGAAATGACCAATGGGCACTGCTCACCTAGCAAGAGTTCTTCCTTCCCCAAAACTTAGCTCCCATATATTTCTTGTATCCACAGTTCTCCAGTATAGTTTTGTTGTTGTTGTTGTTTTGAGATAGAATCTCACTCTGTTGCTCAGGCTAGAGTGCAGGGGCATCATCATAGTTCCCTGCAATCTCAAACTCCTGGGCTCAAGCGATCCTCCTGCTTTAGCCTCCAAAGTAGCTGGGACTACAGGCTCGTGCCACCTCGCCCAACTAATTTTTCTATTTTTCTCGCTCTTGCTCAGGCTAGTCTGGAACTCCTGGCCTCAAGCATTCCTCCTGCCGCCTCGGCCTCCCAGAGTGCTAGGATTACAGGTGTGAGCCACCGCGCCCAGCCTAGTTTTTAAAATACATGATTTCTACATTTGTCCTTTTTTCTCCAGTTGTTACAGTGAGAATGAAAGTCCGTCACAAACTAGTCTACATCCTAACAGTAAGTGGAAGTCCCCCACAACATTGTAAACATATAGGATTTTTTTAAAAAGTTGTATTTGTTTATGCACAACTTGCTTTGTCTAATCACAAATTTAGTTATTGAGTATATTCCAAATAATATTTTTTAGCCAGGCACTGTGGTTCATACCTATAATCCCAGCTATTCAGGAGGCTGAGGCAGGAGGATTGCTTGAACCCAGGAGTTCGAGGCTGCAGTGAGCTGTGATCATGCTACTGCACTCCAGCCTGGGTGACAGAGCAAGATTTCCCCCGTCTCTAAAATAATAATATTAATAAAAATAATAATTTTAAACACATGTTTCTTACGAAGAAATACTCTATGGGCCTTTATTTTCTCTTATTTTATGGAGAATCTCATATGATAATTTACCGTCCTACACATTGCATCAGTTGATCCTTCATTAACCCCATGATGTAGTCAAAGCCAGTACTGTATGTTTCATTATATGATGAGAAAGAGAGTTACTGAGAGTAAAATGGGGACAGGCAGCTTCCAGTTGCAACTGTAGTTAAGTGCGAATTCCTTGCTATGACTTCAAAGCACAGCACGTTCTGTCCTTGAACTTCTTCATTAGCCTCACCTTACACCACTTTCCCCTGGCGTTAGCACGAGGTGTGCTAATCTTTTCTCAGTTTCTCTAAAAGCCAAGCTCTTTCTTCCCTTAGGAAATTTGCTCTTTCTGTTCCGTTCTGCCTGGAACATTCTTCTCCAGCTATTTCCGCAGCAATATGCTTCTCATCATTCAGCTCCCAATCCAGATGCCACCTCCTTGGGAGTCCTTTCCTGGCCACCCTAATGTAGCATCCCCCAATTACCCAGCTCTCAGCTCTCTGTTTCCTTTTTCTCATTCATCAATAACATACCCTTTATTTATTTGTTTGCTTACTTCATTTTGGGGGCTTTATTTTCCCACGAGAATAGAGAGTAATCACGTCTATCTTGTACACATAGTGTCTGGCAAACAAATCACAGGAACTCAGAAATATCTGCTGAATAAATGACTAGTGACGGTGGAGCCAGGCTATGAACTCAACCTGTTTCAATCCTGTTCAAATGCTCTCCCTGCTGTAATCCTTCTTAATTGCAAGAGTTTCCTCAAGTATCTGTGTATCTGCTCATAGCTATACACATTTTTATATCAAAGAAGGAATATAATGTGATTTAGAGAAAAACTCTGAAGCCAGCTCCCAGCTTCGAATGCAGGCTCTGCCACTCCCTAATTCTATAACCTTGAGCAAACTGTTTCACCTCTGTGTCTTCATTTCCTAATCTGTAAAATGTTGACCTTAATCATACACACTTCATGGGGTTGTCATGAGGATAGAGTGAGTTAATATATGTAAAACAGCTGGCACATATTAAGTCCGTATGTTAGCGATTACTACAGTTTAGTTTGTTAGCATGCTCAGAGCTAGATTTAGGGTTAGACTATAATGGATGCTAATATATCTCAGGGGCACTAAAATATGCCTAGAAATATAATGAGATAAATAAAACTGTATTTATAAGAACTGTTGTCTGACCCAATCCCATTTCCAACCTTGTTTCCTCAACTACCTTAACCCCAAAGCAGCCATCAGACACTGTTCTGGCCAAAGTCACATAAGTAAAAGTCCTCTTGAGGGTTTCAGCGAAATCTTGTGTTTTCCTAACATAGGTGCTATCCCTTTCTCTTCCTCCTTCTCTCTTCTTGGAACGTGAACAAGATGACTGGTGCTACGGCAGCCGTCTTGCAGCTATGAGAGACAAGCTAAGAAATTACAGCAATTAGCCTTGATATTAATGAGTTTCAGGAATAATGCCAGATGCTCTTAATTTCCAGAAATGTGAGAAAAATAAATGACTACTTTAAAAAACTATTCTAATCTTCGTTGTTTTTGTTGTTATTTGTTGCCCATGTCATTCCTAACTAATATAATTGGAAGGAACACTTTAATAAGCCATTTGGGATGGGGTGAGATGAGACATCCTCTCCACCCCACAAGGGGAATATTCAAGTAACAATTTACAATTTAATCACCTGCCTCCTAAGGAAGCTGGGATCTAACAATGATTCTCCATTGTCAGGGCTGCCAAATTATTAGCTTAACCCCGTGTCTCAGTCTGGCTTTGATCAGTGTACCATGGAGCTAAACTTCATTGCTACTGAAAACATTCCTGCCTAAATGTACAGGGACTGCACTACTCTCAAACTGAACATATTCCAAGAATTTTAGAAAGACTATACCAAAGACAAAGCTTTTGCCTTTCCTCTCCTAGAAAAAAAGGAGAATTAAATTCTCGTTAATTGTCACTGTCTTTGAAAGATGCTGGTAGCAGCACAGTGTGGACATCTAGAGAAATGACCTTGGACACTGGCTGCAGTGAGCCCTGTTGCCGCGGCTCTTGCAAGAGGCACCGCTCGCTCTCTGGGACAGACCCTGGCACCCGCCCAGTTCCACAGCTGTCCGCCCGCTTAGCTTCTTTGGGAGGCCATTCAGATAAATAAGAGGACAAATCCCTTGTTTTTCACACTTTGGCTTCTCAGTAATCTCTGGGTTCTAGCATGCTTACAACAAGCTCAACTTGCATGTCTTGCAGAAAGCACTCGAAAGGCGATGACGATAAAAAAAGAGGCTACGGTTTCAGAGTAATAGGAGCAAGAGCACAGAGGAAGTTTCTGCTTTCTTTCTCAGGCTCCCCGACCGTCTTTCTATCATTCTGCCAGCCCGGTTTTCTCGGTCTGCTTCTTTCCTGGCCCGCCTTATCCCTCTTAGGGGAAAAAGAAGAAAGCCAAGGAAGCTATTCGTCAAAAGGTAAACAGGTCTGCCTGAACCTCTCAGCTGGCAGCGGAGGATACAGAAAAATGTGTTTGTAGATTAGAAGGAGGCTTAAAACAGCAAACAAATCCTTACTTACACAGCAGGGACTATCCGAAGGTTGGATTCATTTCTTAAACCAATGAGATTCACATCAGCAATTACATTCTTAGGCATTTGTGGATCACCTCCGAGTACAAGCACTACGCCGGGAATGAGAAGAACAGCAGTAGAGAATGAACGACCTCAAACTGTCATACACTGAACTCCAGTGATTTACAAAGGAAGAGGCTCAAATGGGACAACAAACTCTTCTGTAAGAGAGAACGACAGAAACTTTTTTGGGGTGGGGTACATATTTTTCTATACTTCTAACCACGATGAAGCAACTCAACATGCTGGACTTTGAAAGAAACCTATGTCATGTTCTATTTACTGCTCCACCAAGGATATAGACAAAGCTACTAAACAGAATCAATGTTTGTATAGTCACCACATAATTGAAATAAAGGCAAACTTTGCTTTATTGTCTTTTGCTTTATTGTGCTTCACAGATATTGCAGGTTTTTTTTAAATTGAAGATTTGTGGCAGCCCTGTGTTGAGCAAGTGTATCGGCACAATTTTTCCAACAGCATGTGCTCACTTCGTGTTTTTGTGTTATGTTTTGGTAATTCTTGCAATATTTCAAACCTTTACACTGTTAGGATATCTGTTATGGTGATCTGTGATCAGTGATCTTTGATGTTACTATTTTAATTGTTTTGGGGCATCACAAACTGCACCCACAAAATCAATACCTGGCAGACAATAAACAAATGTTAAGTGTGTTATGACTACACTACCCAACAGGCCTTTCCCTATCTCTCTTCAGGCCTCCTTATTCCCTCAGACACAACAATGTCAAAATTAGCCAGTTAATAACCCTACAATGGCCTCTAAGCATTCAAGTGAAAGGAAAAGTTCCATCTCTCATTTTAACTCAAAAGTTAGAAATGATTAAGCGTAGTGAGTAAGGCATGTACAATCATTGCCCTGGTTAGAGTGCAGTGGTGTCATCATAGCTCACTGTAACCTCAAACTCCTGGGCTCAAGCTATCCTCCTGCCTCAGCCTCTCAATTAGCTGGGACTATAGGCATGTACCACTTCACCTGGCTAATTTTTCTATTTTTTGTAGAGACAAGGTCTCACTATGTTGCTCAGGTTGGTCTTGAACTCCTGGCCTCAAGCCATCCTCCAGCCTCAGCCTCCCAAAGTGTAGGATTACAGGCGTGAACCACTGCACCGAGCCACGTTAGCTAGGTCTCTTGTGCCAAATGGTTAGCCAATTTGGAAATGCAAAGGAAAAGTTCTTGAAGGAAATTAGAAGTGCTACTCCAGTGAACACACCAATGATAAGAAACTGAAGCAGCCTTTCTGCTGACGTGGAGAAAGTTTGAGTGGTCTACATAAAAAAACAACCAGCCACACATTCCCTTAAGCCAAGGCCTAATCCAGAGCAAGGCCCTAACTCTGTTCCATTCTATGAATACTGAGAGAGGTGAGGAAGCTGCAGAAGAAAAGTATGAAGCTAACAGAGGTTGGTTCATGAAGTTTAAGGAAAGAAGCCATCTCCATAACATAAAAGTTCAAGGTGAAGCAGCAAGTGCGGCAAATTATCTAGAATATCCGGCTATGATCATTGATGAAGTTGGCTACATTAAACAACAGATTTTCAATGTAGGTGAAACAGCCTTCTATTGGAAGAAGATGTCATTGAGGACTTTCATAGCTAGAGAGGAGAAGTTAATGCCTGGCTTCAAAGCTTCAAAGGACAGACTGATTCTCGTTAGAGGCTAATTCAGCTAGTGAGTTTAAGTTGAAGCCAATGATCATTTACCATTCCAAAAATTCTAGGGCACCTGTATATTATGCTAAATATACTCCATGTGCTCCATAAATGGAAGAACAAAGCCTGGATGACAGCATATCTGTTTACAGCATAGTTTACTAAATATTTTAGGCCTACCACTCAAGCTTGAGACCTACTGCTCAGAAAAAATCATGCCTTTCAAAATATTCCTGCTCATTGACAATGCACCTGGTCATACAAGAGCTCTATTGGAGATGTACAAGGAGAGTAATGTTGTTTCCATGCCTGCTAACGTAACATCCATTCTGCAGCGCATGGATCAAGGAGTAATTTTGACTTTCAAGTCTTATTATTTAAGAAATATTTTGTAAGGCTATACCTGCCATAGAGAGTGATTCCTCTGATGGATCTAGACAAGTCAACTGTAAAACTTCTAAAAAGGATTCACCACTCTAGATGCCATTAAGAACATTCATGACTCATGGGAGGAGGCTGAAATACCAACATTAACAGGAGTTTGGACAAAGTCGATTCCAACCCTCATGGAAGACTTTGAGGGTTCAAGACTTCAGTGGATGAAGTCACTGCAAATGTAGCGGAAATAAAAAGAGAACTAGAATTAGAAGTAGAGCCTGAAGATGTGACTGAATTGCTGCAATTTCATGGTCAAACTTTAACAGGGGAGGAGTCCCTTCCTAGGGATGAGCAAAGGAACTCGTTTCTTGGGATGGAATCTCCTCCAGGTGAAGATGTTGCGAACACTGCTGAAATGACAACAAAGAATTTAGAATATTATGTAAACTTAGTTGATAAAGCAGCAGCAAGTTATGAGGACTGACTCCAATTTTGAAAGGAGCTCTACTGTGGCTAAAATGCTATCAAACAACGTCACATGCTACAGAGAGATGTTTTGCAAAAGGAAGAGTCAGTCTATGCAGCAAACTTCTCTGTTGTCTTAATTTAAGGAATTGCCACAGTCACCCCAACCTTCAGCAACCACCACCCTGATCAGTCAGCAGCCAGAAGCATTGAGGCCAGACCCTCAGTCAGCAAACAAATAACAACTCCCTGAAGGCTCAGATGATCGTTTGCCTTCCTTAGCTATAAAGTATTTTTTAATTAAGGTAGATACATTGGTTTTTAGATTATGCAACTGCACAGTTAATACACTACAGCATAGTGTAAACATAACTTTAATACACACTGGGAAACCAAGAATTTGTGTGACTCCCTTCATTGTGCTATTCACTGTATTGCAGTGGTCTGGAACTAAACCCACAGTATCGCTGAGGTACACCTTACATAAATTATATGTGTATATATAAATATATACATGAAAAATTGGAATATTACATGTTTCTTAAATTTCCTCCACTTTGGCTGGGGGGGGGAAGAAATGGAGAGTGTCTGCTAATGGATACAGGGGTGAAAATGTGTTTGGGAATTAGACAGTGGTGATGTTACAACTCTGAATATATTAAAAACCACTGAATTGTATAATTTAAAAGAGTGAATTTTATGTATGTGAATTATATCTTAATTTAAAAAGCATGAGGGAAAAAAATTACCTCTGCTTTAATTATTTTTTTGAATTTTGATAAATAAAAGTGCTTTGAGATTTCAAGTAACTTTAAGAAAAAGCAAAAAAGAATTAAAATTTCAACAATGGCCTGGGTTTATAAAGAGTGAAAGACACTTCCAAGAAGGGCAACTGGCTGCCCTGAGCGAAGGGGGCAGTCACAGTGGGAAACGGTCTTGCTCCCTGTTCAGTTAATAATGATCTAGAACAGCGACTGGCTAAAATGTCTGCTTTGCAGGAAAGTAAATCACCAAATGTGAACGTTTTGTATTCTGTCTGTGTTAAAACTAATGCACATTTTATGAGCTTGTCGTATATATTGATTTTGGTGAAGCTCAGTCAATCCCACAAGTGACTCTTAATATTATCCTCAAAGATAAGATTATAAGTAAAAAACTGGTTTGGTGCCACCTAATCACTGCTCAGAGGCTCACATGTTTTATCCAATTAGGAGATGCTCAGGAAAAAATCTATACACAGAATGTGAGCAAAAAGCAGCTTTGGCTCTTCAATGCAATTCTACCCTTAGTCCATTTAGCCACATGTGATTATACGAGTCTTGATAATCTATACGTTTCGTGCTTCTGAAATTCTACTGCCTCAAGTAATCTGGAGAAAATAATTTTTTAAAAGTTTGCCTTTTTATTTCAAAAGTAAGTTACCTGTGCTCTTTATTGCTTAGTACCAAATTGCAGTATATCTTTTTGTTATGTGGTTGTGAGGAGCCTGCAGCTGGCACTGCTATGTGTGACATTCGAAGTGATTAAAAAGATGAGTCATGCCCCCCCCCATTCCGGCATCATCTATGGGTTGGCCTTGATTTCCGAGCTCCCCGCCTGCCTCTGTGCTGCTGGGCTGTGTCTGCGGGCAGGTAGCCATTTAACCTGTTTCTTCCACATCTCTGGTCTCTATGTATTGTCATTATCATCCAGTCATTAATGTCAGCTGTGAAATGTGAAAACTCCGCCCCATTGTATCCTTGTATTGTTTTTCTTTTGTCTGTGGCCCCTCTTCAGCTCCAAAAATTCACTAATGGAGGACAGAATCACAAACGATCAAAGGGATTGTCAGGCAGTCTCCCTGCTTGCCTGCGTCCCGCGCGGACATCCCAGCGCGGATGGGCTGCACAGAGCTCCATGTCCGCGCTGACAACGCTGTCCCTGAGTGGGCCTGGCCTCTTCCTCACAGGCACTCACAGCGGCTCCACACCGTTCAGATAAAGTCCAAAGTGCAATATGAGCCCCACTTCACAAATGCTGGTGGGGTGAGTTGGCCGTTTGAATGAATATGTATCAACCCGTCTTGATTTCTCTTTCACAATATGCTTTTTCCACAGCCAGACTCACTCCATGATGGTTTTAATACCACGGGGTTCCCTTGAGCAATGGCCCATCTCATATTCCATTTGTTGGCACTGGCCAACTTTGAGATGGCTGCGTCCTAACTTCCATGCGGACAGCTGTGAATCGGAAAGCCACACCTAGGGTTTCCAATGAAACAGAGGACCCTAAAACTGGAGAGCTAAGAGAGAATTTCAGAAATGCCCAAATAAACCACTACATTGTACAGATAACAAAAATGAAGCTCAGAGAGGTTAGTTACTTGTTCAAGATCACACAGCTAATTACTGAGAGCAGAAACTACAAACAAGCTTGGTGTCCTGATGCCTAATTAATTCCATGCTCTTTTCCCTTAGTTATCAGTCTCCTGATCTACTTATACTTTATATTCTTTACTCACTCATCAAAAAAGTTAACGCTTCACACTTTGACATTAGAGATTATGCTCTTCGTTCTCTTAGTATTGAAAAGCATATGATAAAATAAACTATCAAATTGATATTTTTTTACCATAAAATATGTTGGGAATTATGTCTCTAGTCAAAATATTTATTAAAGAACAAAGAAAGCTATATACAAGTGTCACAAAAGATAAAAATATTTTAAAATATAAAGTTCTCTAAGAATGTGAAAGTCAACTAATAAAATTGGCAAGTATAACGGACCAAATACACTGGCTACATAAGTTGTGTATAAAATATAGAGATATTACATATTAAAAGACAGCTGCTGTATACCTGATCTAAAAAGAATATATTAGCACTACTCACTATTAACACATTAACTGCCATGAGAGTTGTGTTTAACTCACGCCAGTTTTGAGCCCAGGGCCTCGTGAAGCATATGTAACTCAAGAGTCTCTTTACTCTGGGACCCACATGAACTATTTTTCAAGTTGCATATAACTCACACACACAAAACAATAAAAAGTAACAATTTTTTCATTAAATTACAGAAGATTTGTTTTTTTTGAAGTTTTTATTCTATTTTGGTAATAAAACACTGTGGCCCTGAAGAAATTTTTTTTTCCTAGTATGGCAGTCAACGTGTTAAACATTAATCGCATTTTAAATTTATCCACTGGTTGATGTATTAGAATGTATGAGAGTTTCTTGAAATAGTATCAATAATTCATGTCTTCTGTTTTAAAACCATCCAAAGAAGCAGAAGCTAAGACTTCCATATTACTCAGCCTTCCCTGTGGTATGTGGAGACATTCCCAAAGTATCATAGCCAGGTTAAAATATAATAAATTCTATGTTTACATTTTTATTATTAACATCAATAATCATCATCACTATCCAAGTGAAGGCACCTGACATTAGTTTTCTACCTCACCCTCCCCAGTTTACTCAAAACACTGTCCATCATCAGATACATTCCCTGGGCAAGCAGTCGGGGTCCTTCTCATGCTCTGAAGATGCCATAAAAACCGCTGCTGGAACCAGGGTCCTCAAATCCCTCCTGCAGGATGACAGAGGAAAGCACAGCCCAGAAACCTAAATGCCCATCGCAAACACGAACTTCGGAAAGACAAGGGCTGTAAGTTCTGTCAACAGAGAATCAGGTAAATAATTTTATACTGGCTGACACTTCACACATCAGGGGTTCTTGTAGCCAACGTCTCTGAAGCTCTTGGACAGCGGAGGTGAATGGCTTTAGTAATTCAGTATCTAAATCCTGACAGCAGACAGGAAACTATAATCCCTGATCAATAGTGTATGCCATGGGGGACGGGGAGTAATTGCTTTCCTGTCATCTTAGTCAGGTGAAGCTCTTTCTTTCTAAGAGGAATAACCCAGCGCAGAAAGTGTTTCTTCCCCTGCGGCCTCCTCTCTGCTCGCTTCCCGTATTGTCACCGTCCTTTACCACCGGCCTGGATTCATTGTAACAGTCGGTAATTCCTTGAATGGAGTCTGATTGTAAACAAATCTGTTGAGCTTTCATCCAATTTTTTTAAAAATATAAATGACATAAAGGAGTTCGGCCTTTTATTTCACTGTATTTACTTTCATTTATTTAAAAAATAAGCTGCCACTTAGTACTCTGGTTTTGATGACTGGGCAAGTGTTGCTGGCAGAGAGTTTCCATTTTTGCTTTGATTTTCAGTTCTAAAGCTCCCTCTTTAAAAAGAAAATCACCCACATTCTGCTTAACAGAATATCTCTATTTTAGTAGGGTCATAAAATGAAATTCCACCAGGGATCTTGCTAGCCCATGCAGCTCCTCTGTAAGAGTTCAAGAAAGACCATCTCCTCTGGGAAAATGTGGCTTGGCTATGAAAGCAAGGCTGAATCCCAGCCCCACCTGTGCCCATGGCATTCTCAGTCAAAACCAACCTGTAATGATAATCACTGACTCCAAGTTCTACAAAATGACTCATAGTTTCCCATTTATTTCCTAAAGGAATTTCCTAGAATTCTTCTAGGAAAATGCATCTCTCTCCTGCAAAACTTTAAAAATAATATATCTAAGAAAAAAATTGTTTTCTTAACAGTATGGAGATTTCTTGAAGAATTAAAAATAGAATTACCATTTGATCCAGCAATCCCACTACTAAGTATCTACCCAAAGGAAAAAAAAATCATCGTATCAAAAAGACACCTGCACCCATGTATTTATTGCAGCACAATTCACAATAGTAATGATAAGGAATCAACCTAAGTGTCCATCAAAATATGATTGGATAAAGAAAATGTGATACACATACATAATGGAATACTATTCACCCATTAAAAAGAATGAAATCATGTCCTTTGTAGCAACACAGATGGAACTAGAGGACATTATCTTAATTGAAACAAGTCAGACACAGAAAGACAAATACTGCATGTTCTTACAAGTGGGAGCTAAATCACACGCACACTTGGATGTAGAGTGTGGAATGCGACAACACAGACTCAGAAGTGTAGGGGTGTGTGATGAGAGATAACTTAAGGGGTACGATGTACATTATCAGGGTGATGGACATTCTAAAAGCCCTGACTTTATCACAGTACACAGTCTAGGCATGTAACAAAATTATACTTGTACTCCATAAATTTATCTAAATAAAAAATAAATTTCAAATAAAATAAAATTTTAATGCAAAAGAAAAGTTTTCTTAAATGGTAAACATAGATGATGTTAATTCATTGATGAAAAATTAATAATTATGGGAAAGGTTGTGACTGTGAGTTATGGCTATTTGAGTAAACTTCTGAGGAATATACTCTTTCACAAAAGAGTTTTTGGTTTTACTATGCCAGGCAGAAAAAAGAAAAGAAAAAGAAGCACTGTGTATTCCTCAAAAGAAGGCAGAAAAATAAATACATTATAATAGAAAAAATACAGATCTTTAGTGTTAAAAACTCTAGGAGGATGGGAAATGAAAGCTTCCAGAGCCCCCCAACCCCCACCTCCCTGTACTTTTGAACACAGTGAACACGACTAGTTAAGGCCTGCTGTACTCAGAAGTATATTTGGATGTATTGATAGACACATAGTAGGTGACATACACAGCAAACCCTTCGAAAATGTTTGCTGAATTCTGAACAGACTTTGAAAAGGAGTGGCAGCTGGGGCCACGTCCTGTTTGAGGAGTGAATGTGTGACACACAGCAAATTCAGTGCTGGCTCAAGGATGAGACTTTCCCTTCTTCAGCCTTCTCTCCTCTTTAATCTACCAACTTAGTTATTAACAATGTTCATATCAATAATATTTGTAAATGCTTTATCCACTTAGTCAATGAACGTGTATTATTTTAATATATCAATAAGTTGCACAGAAACTGGGCAAAGGGTGATCCTAGTTGCAGCAGCAAGAAGACTCGGGACCCAGGGACATCCTTTGAAGGGTTAGATGCTGTGGATACTCTGACAGTCCTACTGGACTAGAACTTCACGCTGTGTTTCACTCAGGTGCTGGTTCCTCCTTCCTGAAACTCTACTCAAGTGGCTAATTTGGCTAAAAATTTCTTAGGAAACTTTATAAAATGTAGATCTGTGGGCCCTACTCCCAGAAATTTCAATTCAGAAAATTTGGGGAGAGGCCCAAATACATTTATTTTTATAAGTACTCTATCCCCTTGCCCATCCTACATAATTCTAGTGTCACGTATTTGTGAGTCAGACTTTGAGAAACACAGATCTGTTCTCCTAGCATGAGACCACTGTTGATTCTCATTAAACCTCTCTGAACAGCACTCCTCTGTCTACTGTCTGAGTCCTCTTTACCCACCGATCTTTTTATGTTGGTGTCTCTCAAGGCTCTCCCTCTAGCACACAGCTCTTCATAGTCTATGTAAACACTCCCTCCCAAAAGCTCTTCCTGCAGCAGAGATCAGCTTTAACCTGTATGCTGCTGCCTCTGCAGTCCTTGACTCCACCCTTGAGTCACAGCCAACCGCTCACTGCACATCGCTATCTGGAGGTTGCAATGAGACTTCAAGATGATGGCATGCAGCTCTTCAACCACACATCCTGCAGACTGAGGACTGGGTGCCTTTGCTCATGCTTTCTCCGTGCTTGGAATCTTCCCTCCCACTTCTATCTAACTTAAGATTTATTTTGGGTGGCCTCTCTTGAAGAAAAGAACTTGTCAGACCCATCCTGCATTCCTCTAAACATGGGCTGATGAAATTTTGAGCATACTTCTATTAATGTACTTACTGATATCTCATGAAAAACATAAAAATAATTTGTATGTAAATGCTTTGGAATTCTTACAGAGATACAGGCCAAAATACTTCCTCCACTTAAATCCAAGTTTCCCAATAATCAGCAGAAATGTTGGCTTAGTAGCGAAAAGAGAAAAACTAGGTTTCTGCAAAGTATCTACACTACCTCCAAGGTCCAAGTGAATTAGATGACATGCAAAAAGAAGAATAAAAATTTACTTTTGGCCAGGCAGTGAGGCTCACACCTACAATCCTTGCACTTTGGGAGGCAAAGGAGGAGGATTGCTTGAGGCCAGGAGTTCAAGACCAGCCTTGGCAACATAGTGAGACCTCATCTCTACAAAAAAAAAAAAACAACTTAGCCAGGCATGGTGGTGCACATGTGTAGTCTCAGCTACCAGGGAGGCTGAGGAAAGAGGATCACTTAAGCCCTGGAGTATGAGGTTACAGTGAGCTATGATTGTGCCACTGCACTCTAGCCTAGGGAAGAGAGCAAGACTCTGTCTCTAAAAAAAATTTCTGAAGGAATTTACTGACTAAAAAACTGGACAAATAAAGGAAGCAACTATTATAAAACTTGACAACAGGAAGTACAGGACCATGATGCCAAGGAGAAAGAAAACAAGTTAAGTAAGCCTTCCAATCAACATGGCTTGCTACTCGGAGGCAATTTCCAAAATAGTGCACAGAGGAGTCCCTGCACAGAGCTCCACAGGATCACTGAGGTGAAGAAACAGAACTCAAAGCTCAAAACTTCCTAAGTCAGCTAGAGTCTGCTGGTCAGGGCACCACAAAGTGGGATTAACAAAGAGACATCACTCCAGGAATTGGTATGGAGGTCCCCTTGACTCTGGCCGAGTACCTTTAGAGGCTACATAAGTTGAACTTTCCCAATATCAGGCAAAAATTAACTTCTCAGCAAAGAACCAAGGAGCTATAGTCCAAAAAATTCCCAGAGCTCATACAGGGATAGGAATGTGTATGTACATATTAAAAACACACCAGGTGGGCCAGGAACGGTGGTGCACACCTGTAATCCTAGCACTCTGGGAGGCCGAGATAGGTGGATCACTCAAGGTCAGGAGTTCGAAACCAGCCTGACCAAGAACGAGACCCCATCTCTACTAAAAATAGAAAGAAATTAATTGGCCAACTAAAAATATATAGAAAAAATTAGCCAGGCATCGTGGCACATGCCTGTAGTCCCAGCTACTCGGGAGGCTCAGGCAGAAGGATCTCTTAAGCCCAGGAGTTTGAGGTTGCTGTGAGCTAGGCTGATGCCATGGCACTCTAGCCTGGGCAACAGAATGAGACTCTGTCTTAAAAAAAATAAAAAAATAAAAACACACCAGGTGGACATCTGCTTTCAACCATGACAGAATAACAGACTTCACACCAGCCAGAGTAGAAAGACACGGTCAAATACACGGGACATACCATGGAAACCTTCGAAATCTCATACCATATTCGTGAGGTTAAATTTGCCCTAGCTAGAAGTTACTCTAGAATCTACCCCCCTTCCCCCAAATTCACAAATAACTATCTGCCAAAATAAAAAGTGACCCATAGCCAGAAGAAAAATCAGACAATAATGATGGAATTGGCAGAAAAATGTTAAAACAGCCGTAATAAAAATACTCAAAATACTTAAGGATTTGAACTACAATGTGAATATAATGAGGAAAAACTAGGAGATATAAAAGGTGAAATTTATATACCTAAAAAATACAATATGCGAAATAAAATATTCAGTGGGTGGAATTAACAATAGATTAGATACTAGAGAAAAAAGATCAGTGAAATTAAAGACATATCAACAGAAACAACATAAACAGAAACACAGAAAGAAAAAAGAGTAAAAATAAATAAACAGAGCCCCTGTGACCAACAGGAGGATGTCAGGTGTCGATTTCCGGCCAAGATGGAGTAACAGGAACCAGATTTATTTCCCACTTAAAATAAAGAAAAAAAACCACACACGCACACAAAATATATGAAATGATTCTCAAGATATTGAATGTCAGGAAATTAAAAACCATGATCCTTGAGAGAAAAGAAACAAGCTGAGTCCTACAATGGCTCCAGCTTATTGCTTAGAAAGAAGTTCCGGGTGTTGGTGCAGAAACAGGGAACCCAGCTGAGCCTGCTGATCTGTCTGAATTTAGAAAGTAGAGCTGGGAGTCAAGGAAACTTGGAGCTTACAGAACAGGGTAGTGATGAGGAGCAACCATACGCTGCTTACAAGAAACACAGAGGTCTCTGGTCCACAGAGGAACCACCTCAAGTCTTCAGCTGAGTACTTACTGATCAGCAAAGTCATACATGGAAACTCTAGGCCAGGGAAAAGCCACCGGAAGGATTAGATAACAGGATCCCCAGTAATCACAGAGAGCCAGGAACAGTTTATGTTCCCACCAGCCAAAGAAAAGCTCATAATTGACAGGACCTTGGATAAAGTATCCAGAGGTGTTTTGCCTCTAGAGTGGGGGAAAACTTTTCCTTAGACTAAATGCTGCTCTGGTCCCACATAACAAATCTTGAAAGCAAGACACAGAAGGATCAGTTTTCAAGTGCCAGAATAAAGCTTAAAAATATTTATAGAAATATAAAAATATCCAGCTCTTAACAAGATAAAATTCACACTGTGAATTCCAATAAAAAAATTACCAGGCATGCAAAGAAGCAAGAAAATATGACCCAAAATGAGAAAATGCAATCAATACAAATAGACCTAGAAATGACAGATGATAGAAGTTGTAGACAAGGACGTTAAAACAGTTATTATAACTTTATTTTGCATGTTAAAGAAGCTAGAGGAAGTACTGACATCTTAATAAATATATGGAAGATTTTTAAAACACCCAAATAGAATGTTGAAATTTGATGAAAATTCGAAAGCCACAGATTCAAGGATCTTAATAAACTCAAAGCATAAGAAACATGAAGGAAACTATACCATGGTACATCATAGTCAAATTATTTAAACTAGTGATAAAGAAAACAATTAAAACACAAAAACATA
>VBSM01003157.1:4925653-5032088 GCA_008086735.1 Cheirogaleus medius
AGGAAGAAAAATTAAACTATCTTTATATGTAAATATCATGATCATCTATTGAGAAAATCTTAGCTACTAAAGCTAGTGAGTTTAGCAATATCAATCTATTAAAAAGTTGTATTTCTATATAGTAATAGTGAGCAATCAGAAAACAAAATTTTAATACAATACCATTTATAATGGCATCAAAAATGTAAACTACTTAGTAGAATAAATCTAACAAAAGGTGCAAGATCTGTGCATTCAAAACTAAAAACATTGCTAAGAGAAATATTAAAGAAAACCTAAATTGATGGAGAGATATAATTCTGGATTGGAAGATTCAACATTTTAAGTTGTTGTGTACAGTTGTATAGCTACTATGGAAAATTGTATGAAAGTTCCTCAAAACCTAAAAATAGAACTACTATATATAATCCAGCAATGCCACGACTGCATATACGTCCAAAAGAAAGGAAATAAATATATTGAAGTAATATCGCCATGTTTATTGCAGGACTATTCACAATGGCCAAAGTAGGGAGCCAACCTAAACGCCCATCAATCAATGAATGGATAAAGAAAATGTGGTACATATACACAATGGAATATTATTCAGCCATAAAAAAGAATGAAATTCTATCATTTGCAGCAACATGTATAGAACTGGAGATCATCATGTTAATGAAATAAGCCAAGCACAGAAATTCAAATAATAAATGTTTTCACTCATACGTGGGAGCTGAAAAAGTAGATCTCACAAAGATAAAAGAGTAGATTGGTGGTTACTAGAGGCCAGGATGGATAGGGGATGAAGAGAGGTTGATTATTGGGTATGAATATATAGTTAGAAAGAAATAATACCTAGTGTTTGATAGATTAGTAGGGGAACTACAGTTTACAATAATCTATCATACATATCAAAATAGCTAGAAGAGAATAATTCAAATGTTTTTAACATAAAAGACAAATATTTAAGGTGATGGATATCCCATTATACTGCTCTGATCTTCACAAATTATGTGACTATATTAAATTATCACATGTATTTTGAAAATATGTATATCTATAATGTTATCAGTTTAAAAAGTCATTTTAAAAGGTGTAAATTCTCCCCAAATTGATCATATATTCAAGGCAATCCCAATCAAAATCTCAGCAGGCTTTCTTCATAGAAGTTGACAAGCTTTCTAAAGTTCATATGGAAATGCAAAGAACCTGGAATAGCCAAAATAACTGTGACAAAGAAGAAAGTCAGAACACTTGTACTACCTGCATTCAAGACTTATTATAAAGTTACAGTAAGACAGCAGTGTGGTATTATCATCAAAAAAATCCATAGATCAATAGAACAGAAGAGAGTCCAAAAATATACCCACAAATATGTTGTCAATTAGTTTTAGCAAAGATGCAAAGGCAATTCACTGGGGAAATGATTATCTTTTCAATAAATAGTGCTGGAACAAGTGGAGATTCATATGCAAAAAAATTGAAAAAGCCTTCCATCCATACCCCATACCAAACACCATGCACAAAAGTTAACTCCAAATGGATCACAGACCTAAATGTAAACTCTAAAACCTTTTAAAATTTCTAGAAGAAAACACAGGAGAAAATCTTTGTAACCTTGAGATAGACAAAGATTTCAAAGATAGAACACAAAAAGCATGATGTGTAAAATACACATTTAAAATGGACTTACAGTTCTGCTCTTCAGAAGACACTCTTTAAAGGATGAAAAGATGAGCCACGTACTTCAAGAAAACATTTCCAAATCATGTATCTGGTAAAGTAGTTGTATCCAGAATACATAAAGAACTTTCAAACTCGATAATAATAAAACAAATGAATTTTTTTAATGGGCTAAACATTTTAACAGACAAGTCACCAAAGAAGCAAACACATTGCTAAGAGAAAAATGAAGTGTTGTATAAACCAAGAGAAAAATGAAGTGTTGTAGAAACCAAGAATTGCAATAAGTACCACTTTCTCTAAGATACTGACTGTCCCTGATCCTATCAGCTGAAAATGATCTGCCAACATATGCCACTGAGCTTGTAAGTCCGCTGACTTCAAGTATATGAAGACGTGACCCATCTCAACTATTCAATTTTAAACTTGGAATTGGCAATGACATTAGACTTATTCTGACATTCCTCTGTCTATGAGAGGGCCTGGCATGAAGCTTGCTTCATATGAGTAATTGTTAAATGCATAAACATGGATGAATTGTAGGTATATATGGAAATGCTTTATAGAGTGAATGTTGTATTGTAAAAACATACCAGAAAATTATTTTAAAGGTTTAACATGTTAACTGCCACATTAGAAAAAAATTTTTTTCCTTGGGGCCATGGTGTTTTATTATGAAAATAGAATAAAAACTTCAAAACCAAAATGATCCTTTCTAATTTAATGAAAAAATTGTTATTTTTTATTATTTTCTATGTTTTCCAATAAGAAAGTAATATAAAAACTTGAAAATCAGTAATGTAAAAAGTAATGTGAAAACTTGAAAAATAGTTCATAAGGGTAAAGTGTTTTTCTTCATTTGTCAGGCTTAAGCGTAATTTAAAGCTAAACAGAAATAGAAAAACAATTGACTTCATTCAATTTACATTTTTAGAATTAAGTAAAATTAAATAAAATTGTCAATATTAATTGTAACAATTGTAACAATCAACAAGATTTTCACAAACCAATCGGTTTTGCCCAGGGCTCTACCCATCACGTTAGGCGTACGCTACAGCACAGCAGCGTGAGCTGCCCACGCACCATGAAGTTCCCAAGGTAAAGAGACCTGTGAGTTCCATATGCTTCACGAGGCCCCGGGCTCAAAACTAGAATGAGTTAAATACAACTCACATAGCAGTTAATGTGTTAATAATTTATCATTAGTTTCCTTTCTGTGCGTCCTAAAAATGTTTGAATTTTATTAAACAAAATAAATACTTATCTTCTTCCTCCTTTCAAATGTAATGCTTTTCCTTTAAACCTAAGCTTTCATTTTTCAAAAAACTTGTTTTTGAAAACATTACCTAAAGTTAATCACTGTTCTCTAGTTTCCCTTCTCACAGGACTCCAAACTGTAGAAATCTGTTCCAGGCAGTGCCAGCTCCAAGAAGATAAGGAAATTATGCTGTTACGGAAGAAAAAAGGAAACAGGAGACTGGAGAGAGAGGAGAAAAAATACCACCTAAACGTTCATGGAAACCCAGAGTCCTTAAGATGTATGTATTGTCCAAGGGACAACTTCCAGCCTCAGACAACATTCTGAGGGCATCTGGAGGCAGAGATCTCTCAGTTGGCAGCCACTTGTTCTTTCCCAGTCTCCAAGCGACAGAAAACAAACTTCAAAAAGCATCAAAGTGATCTAGGTTTTATCCATTTCTGAAGTCTTGCTTCAGGCGGTGAGTGACTGATGCCAAAAAGGGAAAAAAGAGCTCTCTTCCACAAAACAGGACAGACTTCGAAAGTCAGCACGCAACATGTTAACCTACACGACACCTGAACAGCAACAAACAGCCAGGGAACAATTAGGTCCCCCCACGTCTTATTTTCTTTCAGTAAATATGTATTGGTCATATACATATAAATTTCCCCCTAGGTGAGTGTGAAGTCTGTCCAGGCTGACCTTATTTCATTGTTATTCCTAGTTGACAGAGCCTCCACCTACCAGACACCTGGCTACAGTGTTTCTCATTTTCCATTTGTTATTTGTTAATTTAAGAATACTTTAAACTTTTAAATTATTTTTGAACAAAATATAAAACCACAGTGGGGAGGAGAGGAACAAAGAGAAAGAGAAGAGGACACAGAGAATACACACAAAAAGGAGCAAGAAAAACAAGTAGGTCATTTTAGACTGATAGGGTACTTTGTTCTTTAAGTTCACCAAAGGTGCTATGGGACTTTGCCAACTAGGTTAACTTGCCAATCTCATTATCTACAAGACCTATAGAATGTTGTGATAATGTATTTTGGGAAAGTAACAACAAAGCTGAACTTACAGAAGGGGGGAGGGGAGCAGGGGAGGGGGGAGAGGAGGCAGTGAGGGAGTGAGACAGGGAGGGACAGAGAGAGATTGATCAGCTTTGAAATGAGGACAGTGAATTGGTTACCACTGAATTTCTCAGCTTGCATGACAATCTGCCCTTTCTGAAGAAAATGACTAATACATCGAATAGAAAATAGTGTATTCAATACAATGGTTATTGATACAGAATGAGGAAGATTTGGGCATTTTTTGAGGCAGGGGGCAGGACGCTTTTAGAAAAGGAGAAATGGATGTGTAAGGGGCTGAGGAGACCTGGGCAGGTAGGTGTGGATTCCAGCTCACCAGAGGACATTCCATTTTTCTTAGTCAGGAATAAAGAAAGGGACAATGGAGATTTGTAATGTTCTAGAACCTCATGATGGTTTCAATATTCTCTGAAAAAGTGTATGTATGTATGTGCATATACTTTTATATACACATAAGCGTGTGTGTACACACGCGTACTCTGTTACCATTACTGACAACTTCTTTTCAGCAAGTGCGTACCCACCGCACAATCATGCCGGTTGTCTACTGCTAAGGCCGGCTGCTCTTGGTAGATACCTGGGCCTTATTAAGAGTTAGTAAATATTTGGAATATCACCCTTGTGTGTTATACATTTTGTTAAGCACTTTCATTCATCCACTGGCCAGACTGTCCCCAAATGCAGGAGAAGCCTGTAGGCTTTTAGATATGAGTCTAGCTTTTGTCACATGCTAGAGTTTGAATTCAGACTCCAATGATACAGATGAAATGTAAGAGTCTACCTGGTATATGGCTCTATGTTTTAAAACTTTCTCTGGAAAATCCCAGGAAGTGACCCGGTTACCACAAGCACTTAGGGAAGCCCAGCCTCTAAATATCTGGTAACCCTTTCTATGAATGAGAACTCAGCCATTTACATAAAGGGGTTACACCCAGCTAGCCCCCTAAGAATGTGGGGTGTGGCCGAGGACAGGAGTCAGTGAATTGCAACCTGTAGACAAATCCATTTGAAATGACTGCTTTAGTGACATTTAACCACTCCTATTTGTTTACATACAGGCTACAGTTGCGCTAGTGCTGCAAGGGTGGATCTGAATAGTTACGACAGAGGTCATATGGCCCACGAAGAAGAAATATTTACATCTGGCCCTTTACAGGAAAAGTTTGCCAACCCCTTGTCTAGAGCAAAAGAATGTGCGTGGCGCCCAGGCTGCTACTATGTGCCTTCCTAGGACCCAGGGCAGAATCCTCACCCTTCCCCGACCTCGGAGAAAGACCGTTTCTGCCAGGAATCGTGGCTGTTAAAACAACCCCCTCCCCGAAGTGGTTTCTCCATCATCAGCAGGGCTGCGCCCTCCAGGACAGCTGAGACCTGCTCCTCCTCCTGGGCAAGGATCCCTCCCAGGTGTTCCTTGCTGGATCTCAGGGGCAATGGGAGGATCAGTTAAAATTTGTTGGTTTTTCATACTCTGATTCTGAATCCGTGTAAAGGTCCACTCACCTAGAGAGAATAGTGTGCTCTAAGATCCACTCCTGGATTTAAAAAATTAGTGTTTAATAAAACGAATAAGCAGGAAAATACTCTAATGACAACCTGTGAAAATAAAATTTCAGTGTCAAGTTCAGTTGATTTCTCCAGAAAGTCTATTTAAATCTGTTTAATCTTTCTTCATGCCTCTAGGGAAAATTGCACTTAAAAAAAATTAAACTGACCATGCGATTTTAGAATTCAGAGGCTCAAGTTCTACTGAACAAACAAAAAGCAAGATCTGGAATAAAGGCTTTAGACACTAAAAATGAATCTAAAAGAATTTATAAGAAAAACTGAAAATCACTGGGAGTTTTTAAAAATCCCAAGTTAAGGGAGACAGTGAATTCTAAAACAAAATTATTGGAGCCTCGCTCGCTGTGACTTGCCAGTGGAGGCTCGGGTTCCTCCTGGTAGGACTGGTCAGTTCCAAAACCCCTCTGCAATTCACAGGACTGTCTCCCCATTTTCCTATTATATCCTGAAGGTTGATGAGCCTATTTTAAAAAGTGACAATTTCTCTAGCGTTTTTTAAGTCAGGCAAAAACATAAATCAAAAGTTTAAAGTTTCCTGAAAATCGATTGCAATTCTTGAGTTCTCTTCCTCTCAGAATATAACCTCTAGAGCACTACATTTAATTCTCTTCTTCCACACTATCTCTGTCCACCTCAAATTTGTCTATTTCCTTTAGTTGAGAGAAGATAGAATGCAGAAGAAAAAGTAAACATGAAATGAAACAGATGGATAAATAAGAGCATCCACAGCCTGAATACCTAAAACAACAGGTCAAAGATTTGTTCTCATTTCGAGCTTATGAAGACCTTAGTTATTCCTACACACCAGGGTCTTCTATATTCAATCACAGGCCACGGCGACAATGGAGCTTGCACAGCATTTCAAGGTTTCACCTTTATCACGTCTCATAAATATGTCAATTATGAAGAAATAGAGAAGCTCTGGATGTCAAGTGACTTTCCCGTCATGTCTTATAGTAGAATGGTCTGTCGGGAAGAAACGTGGAAAGCTTTGGCACCCAATGGGATCAATCACCCAGAATAATAAAAGTGCTTCTTCCAAGGTCCTCATTATGTTTTGCTCAATGTTTAAAATACAGTTTGAACCAGGTAAATGTGAGCATCAGGCTGGGAGCAGCTGTAGGGAACAAAATTTATTTGTGAGTGGCCTGGACCCTGGCTACATGAGAGCCGTTGCTAAGGGGAAGGGTGACATTCACGTGTCCAGTGAGCTAACCTAAGAACCTACAGTTCAAAGAGAAAGAAGGGATTGGCGCAATTTATGGAGACACGTGGAAAACTCTCACCGACAGGGGCGGGAGAACGACCATTCCACAGAGGGCACGATCACCACACCACTATGCCACTCCCAGTTCTTGCTTGGCCAGAACTCTAAAGAGGAAGAATTCAGGAGGAGCATTGACACCAGGAACCCTCGCGTCTCCCTTGACCGTGTCACTCCACAGGGAGCGTTCTGGAATGTCATGGGAGAGCTTTTTGATTATTGCGATGACTAGCATTTAACCGGCAGGCATGGGAATGCGGGCAGTCCTATCGTGCAGCGGACAGTCCTATAAGAGAAAGAACTGTCCTGTGTCACACAAGACCTTCAAGTCTCTGCTGGACATTCACCACCCGTGAAACACCTGTTTGTAACTGTCTGAACCTACAGCTTGATTCCATTTTAGATATAAATATAAACTTGTGGGTTTTTTTGCTTAGTTTTATTAAAAATTCACTGAAAAAATTTGCTGAACATAACTGATGAACAATAAAGTGCATATCTTTTAAATGTACAATTTGATGGGTTTTGACACTCGTCTGCACACATGGAACCATCATGACTTTCTATCGGTCCCCAAAGCTTCCTCACAGCCCTTTGTAATTCCCTTCCTCCACCTCCATCCCCGGGTAACTATGATTTGTTTTCTGGAACTAGAAATTAATTTGTCCTTTATAAAATTCCAAATAAATGGAATCATATAATATGTACTCACAAAGTATTTTTTTAACACACAGAATTTTCCAGCAGTGCAACCATAGTGTAATTGAGGAAAAATTGTACTTTGTTTGTTCAAATATTCACCAGTCTGGGAATGCAGGTCATCCGCAGCAACACAGCTAAACAGCTCGCGTAGACCCCTCTCCATGCCGGCTTCCCTGTACACGGTAATTCTGCACATCAGAGCAACCATCTGACTCTTTCAACGTGATTAGTCATTTCCAGTCATGTCCTGATGCTTACATATTAAAATTATTATTAAATAAGCTATACCTTCCTTTTATTTTTTCTTTTATATTATATTTAGGGCATTATATTGATTCTTAAAGTTTTGTGCATAGGTTGATCATATTACCTATAAATTTCATTATGGGATGAAAAGGGGACAGTCTTCTAGGGCTGAGTACCAGGTCTGTAGACCACTCATTCTTTTCCGGAAGGTCTCTGGCTCCTGGCTTCCATGACGCCATCTTCTGGTTTCCCGATCACTCTTTCTTGTCTATTTCCCCCGCATCTCTTGTACCCAACCCTGAAAAGCAGCAGTGTCCTGAGACTTTCATCCCTCACCCTCTATTCTTACCAACTTCTCTCTCCCACTTACTTCTGTGACTTTCATTAACCATTATTTGCCCAATCTGGGTGGGTAGATTCCCACTGTTTGTGGATTCCACAGCACATTTTCACTTGTCCACTCTGCATGACGTGGATTCTCCACCAGTGCAGCGTTTCAGTGCAGCGAGTCCAAACCAGAACTCCTCATCCTCACAAAATCTGCTCTTTCCTGTGTTCTTACATTTTCTCTTAGTGATGACACCATTTACCAAGTTTGCCAAATTAGTAAACTGAAATTGTTTTGGACTAATTCATCATTTTCGATTCTCCCAAAGCAAGTGTTCACCAAATCCAACCAAATCATCCTGTATCTTAAATATTTCTAAAATCTAAAGCACAAGTTTTGTACTTTTAGTGAAAAGCAATATAGCAACATTAAAGTCTTAACATTAAGTGTGATTTAACTTATTACGTCTACCAATAGTATATAGCCTATGAAATAACAATTTCAGACAACTTTATACACAAAATGTTAAATAAAAGGTTACTTATGAAAATTCAGAAATAAGCAGTTAAGAGAACAATTTGGTATTTTTATTTTGCATCCATACAAAAGTGATTTCGAAACTATGAAAATGACACTAAGCTAATAGAGTGCCTTTTTTATAATAAATGCTTTCATAGTGTTAAATGAAAATCGGGATCTAAAATTTCCCTAAGAGTATAAAACACGCAGGGGAAAAATGACTGGAATGAATTGCTAATGACGGTTGTCTCTGGTGAAGGAGTATAGATTATATGCATTTTCCCTTTAATATTTTTTCTGTTTTCTTCCAGATTTTCCACACCACTCATGCTTTTTCCACCAGCAATTACTGGAAGTCCTTTTCAGGTCCTGTCAACAGTGCTCAGAGCATCATTCAGTTACTGTCACGGTGGCCTCCCGGTGCTCCCTCCTGGCTGCCTCCGTCTCTCCCGCCAGTCCCCTCTGCATGCTGCTGTGAGACCCGTCTTTTCAAAGCGTGGATCTGCTTGTGGAGTTCACCTTCTGCTGGTTCCACACCGTGCAGGGCTGTGGTGCAAACTCTGTGCATGTCATAAAAAGCTCTGACACCTCTCCCCAGTCGGTTTCTTCAGCCTCATCCCCCACAATTCCTCACCAGCAAAGACCTTCCCACCTCTGCCTGAACGAGCCATGCACTGTGGCATTTGTATAGGGCTGTTTTCTTTGACAAGAATATCATCTTTTCCCCCTGTGTTGCCAGGCCGAGCTATTTATTTATCCTTTAAGACTCAATTCAAATGTCATCACCTCTGTGAAGCCTTTGCTGACAGTCAGGAGCCACGTGCACTGCCCTCCAAGCTGTGGTGGATACTGTTTCACACTCATCCCTTGGAATAAGACAGAAGCAGTCACAGGAATTCCTCTTCCCGGGCAAACACTGTGTCTTGGTCATCTCTGTATCCCTCGAGTCTGTGACACAAAGTCTGGCATGCAACAGGCACTCGGAAAGTGTCAGTGAAGGACCACATCAACGTACTGCAGCACCTCACACACCCAGCTGCACCAAGACCAGGAGAAACTGATGCCAAGCTGTAGTTTCTGACGCTACAAAAGGCAGAATGAACCAGAGTATGTCGAAAAAGGCAGAACTCAAATTAGTAAAGAGGAAATGACAGTTGAACTAAGCAGTGATTGATAACTAACTGTCTGACTATTAGAAAAGATGGAATTAAACTTTTACATTAAGAAATCTCTGGTGCCTATGTATTTAAAATACAGAAGTCTTTGACAGTTGTGCCTAACACTTTTAATAAAGAATTATAATACTGATTAAAACTGTGTTTTTGGCCAGGCGCGGTGGCTCACACCTATAATCCTAGCACTCTGGGAGGCCGAGACGGGAGGATCACTTGAGGTCAGGAGTTTGAGACCAGCCTGAGCAAGAGCAAGACCCTGTCTCTACCAAAAATTGAAAAAATTAGCCGGGTATGGTGGCACATGCCTGTAGTCTCAGCTACTTGGGAGGCTGAGGCAGGAGGATCGCTTGAGCCCAAGAGTTTGAGGTAGTTGTGAGCTAGGCTAACACCATGGCACTCTAACCCGGGCAAGAGAGTAAGACTCTGTCTCAAAAAAACAAAACAAAACAAAACTGTATTTTTGACTAGTAAAACAAAACACCCATGGGAAGTCAAGCCACCAGATTGATATTCAGGATACCATCACTTTGCACATGACAACTTTTTAAAGTCTTGATGTCTGAGCCACATCCTACATAAACTGACTCAGAATTTCAGGTGGTATCAGTATTTTTTAAAAGTTTCTCCCACAGTTGAAAACCACTAATCTACATGAAAGAAGTTTTCCCTAGTTGTAGACTATATCCCCGGAAAGAAATGAGTATCTTAATGACCATTTTCATCGATAATTTCATACCTAAAAAGTGAAAGCAAATGATATAGTCTTAGTATAAAGGAATAGTAAACAATAACAACGAAGCTTAAAAAACTTTCTTCACTTCTGGGATGCCAAGTTTTATTTTAGTTGATTTTTTTTCCTATTCTCAAATATATTTACAATATAAATTTCAATTCTGAATAAATGACCACATGGGAATGTTTCAATATCCTTAGGCCAAAGGAAAAAGCCTAGAGAATAAAAAACTTTGGTGATAAGAAACTGAGCTCTGAAGAGAAAACTTGCTATTTTAGGGGTTTTTTTCCCATAGCAAATAGCTTTAATAGCTATTAATATTAATATAGTAATATCCATAGCAAACAGCTTTCATGGCTTTGAAGGGCAGTTATTGCTGCGGAGAGAATTTATTTTGGTCCTTTTCATAACATTTTAAATGGTACAATTTTAAGTCATTTTTTTTTCAGAGATTCACCTGTCAACGGCAAGGACACCAGGATAAGGGTTTCAATGAATGAAGTGGTCAGTGCAGCCCAAGAAGGCACCTGGGGGGCACGTGGGAGGAAAGTCACGGTGGCACAGTGGTGTAGATGCGGGATTGGGTGATGAGATTGGTAAAGCAACCGGTTCCAACACTCCCTTCCTGGGGGCAGCTTCTTCCTTTGGGTTCTCACACTTTGATCTTCATTGTCATCAACTTACCCTGACCTGTGTATACACTTAGCCCTCTTAGAGTCGGGCAGAGTTAGGAAAACTCTCTTAAGTTTTTCTTTAAGTACATATGACTGGATAAGTTTCCAAAAAATTCTTCACTAAAAACTAAAGAAAGGAGGGGGAAAATGCAATAAAAAAATGGGAAACTTATAATATATAAGCTGTGACCCAATAGTGTGGCTAATGTGTAGCTGCAGTTTAGCTGGTATAAATTAACAACTCTAGAAATCATTATCTTGGTCACTCAATATCAAAATACTGTTCTGCTCAACTGGCTTTTTCTCTCCCATTTAAAGATAAGCACCTCCCTCCCAATCATGTCCCTCAATAAAACTCCTTATTTGTTACAAAAAGTGTTTAATTTCAACCTATATTAAGAAATGCAATTTATATCTCTACCCAAGACACACATACATCATACATGTAACAAAAATGTCATGAAACAGTCTCATTATGTGCAGTGTCCTCTGATCTATTTCCTCTTCTGTTCCATTTTTTCAAATGTGGATTATGACCAACTAAATCAATTTCATGAGCTACTACTGGTTGTATTAGTCACCTGAAATCTAGGTAAGTCTGTGAATGTCCTTCTCAGTCTTGTGCTCACATCCACATGGACGCTGATTTAAACATCACAGACACAGTAATCCCCTTTCTTGGTTTCTTAACTTCACCCACTTCTTTGGAATTTTCAGAACCTGAGGTTGGTTCACTCCTTTTTCATACAATAAGGAGCACAACATACCAGGAGTATAAGAATAACTGGGCCACAATCAGGGCATCAATGCCTGCAAGTATGCACAGATGTTAATCCAAGTCCCAGGTGATTACAAAGGAAGCAGAGAGAAGGAAGCAACACATGCTGGTCAAAGAGAGAGAAAAGAAGTTCAAGAATCCAGAATGACAAAGGTATCTTTATCACTGAGTTCTAGTGCCAGGAAGAGGTGAGACAAGAGTTAAGTTTTGAGTAACACACTTGGTCCTCTTGAATGAATGAATGAATGAAGGGTTAAATCAATTTTCAAAGCCCTAAGTCAATTTTTCTTTTTAAAAAGTCATAGTGGAAAAAAAAAGGTCATAGTGATATGAAAAGGTGCTCCTCCATTTTTGCCTGGGTAATGTGGAATCTGTGTAATTTCATTTATGTGAATTATGCAGAGAGTTGAACGGGAGTGTCGCTTACAGATGATCTAAGAAGAGGGTCTAATTAGGAGGTCATGGAAGAACCCTTTTGAAAGAGAGATTTCTAGTCTTTAACAAGCACTGAAATTAATTCCAAAGACAGCTTATAAAGCAATCATTTGGGTTTTTCCTCCATGAATTTCTTTTTGAAAAAAAAAAATCAACTCCTTAATTTCTTTAGTCTTTGGCTGACCGTCAACATTTGCTTCTCAGCAGCTGCCTCAGTACAAACACCTTTGACTCCACGGATTGCTAAATGTTCCTGGGAAAGATACTGTTATTTGTCAAATGTGCCATTTAAAATGAAGTTTGAGGACAGGGGATTATGATCAGATATCTTCACTCAAGATTTTCAAATGTGACTAAAGTTAGAAAATACGATACTTTTCAAAGGATTTTACAGATGGACTTCCTCACATTCATCAAGCAAAGTAACTTCAGATAACTTTGGCCTTTGTTTCCACATCACTTTGTCCCCATCCCGGTTACAGCACATTCCTCCTCCTGTACTGAAGTCGACGACAAGCATGTCTTCATTCCTTCACTAAACTGAGTTGAGGGCAGGGATGGGCCACCTCGTTCTTCTTTGTATCCCTAACACCGACCACAGAGCCTGGTGTTTAGAATGGATTCGAAAAGTTTGTGGGATAACCAAGTAAGGACAGCGGTAAGTATTGTGCGCCTGCTGTGTGCTGGAGCGTAGGGAAGAGGCTGGCAGCAGAGCAGGAGAAGCAAGAGAAGTTGTGAGCGGCCCCCAGAAATGAAAGCGATTCCATTCAGAATGGAAAGCTTAGCCCCAACCAGGCTCCTGACTACTTACTCCCTGAGAAGGGAATTTACCTATAGATGCTTCTTAATCTTTAGGTGCATATAAATCACCCGAGAATCTTATTAAAACAAGCAGTCTGGGGCAGAACCTAAGAGTCTGCATTTCTAACAAAGCTCCCAGGGCTTACCAATACTGCTGGGCTGCAGTTTAGACACCCCTCCCCCAAGGAGGAAGGCAGCCCCGGCCTGAGCTCCAGGTATCTGTACCTGCATGGGCTCGATTGGGGTCCTGGGAGGAAGCAGAGAGCAAACTCAGACAGGTAACTGAGGGGCTTTATTAAGAGGCTGTCTAGCTATTTTCAAAATGTAAGTGGCATGAGGGGAAGCCAACAAGAAAAAATTAAGGACCTTCAGGCTAGCAACTGGGAGAATGAGGCATCACCAGCCCCAGACCGGGGCCAAAGGAAGAGGGTAGTTCCCAAAACCAAAGAACTTCAAAGCCGGCACAGGAGCAGTAGGACAGGGCCTGAAAAGGGCCGTGGTCTTGGTGTCTTGGATAGAGGAACACAGGCATCTCGTAGAGAGGGGAGAGGGGAATGAACACCCAGTCCCACTCTCTTCCCACCTCTGATCTCCTCCTGTGCTCGCATTGGCCAAACCCAACCTGGGACTCACTGGAGGGCAAGGCAGGCTTGTGCACCAGCCCCCAGAACCCCCGGGACCACCCCGAGCCCAGAGCAGGAGCAGAGTGAAGAGTAAACTTCTTAAAATGTGCAATGAAATAGAATTAAAAATATACAGATGGAAGTATACTATTGTAAAGTTCTCGCATATACATGAACTAGTATAATACTATTTGAAAGTAGACTGAGATAATAATACATATTTGTAAACTATCAGATATATGAAAAGATGTCTGTAGCCAAAGATACATGGTGTAAAGCAAAGAGATACCATTTTTCACCTGTTTGATAAAAATGACAAAAGGTGGATAGCACTCTCACTGTTAGTGATAATGCAAATGCTAGCTCACTACAGTTTGGAGACTAATGTGGCATAATCCAGTAAAGTCAAAAAGTTTATACCCTTTGATTCAGCAAACCATGTGTGAGATTCTTTTACACACAAATAAAAGCACCATATATTTTTAAAACAAAACAATGACAACAAAAAAGAGTGAACTTCTAATTTAGCAATTTATTATTTCCTGTGGTTAAAAGTAAATACCCTTGAAACAGAGTCTGGACTTCTCCAAGGGAGCTGAAGGAAGGAGTCTCTGAGTTCATTCTACAGGCCATATTTAGCAAGAAAAGGACCCCAAGGGGGCTTGGTTAGTAGGGACAGCTTTAAAGATAAAAGGAAAACAAGCTGAGGGCCTGAGGCTAAGGCAGAGGAAGTGCTGTGAAGCCACCAAAAGCCCAGCTTTGGTCAGGAACAGAGTGGCCTCCCAGGTTCTCTGGGAGAAACAGGACTGGCAGGTCCAGCCTGGCAGGGCCAGTCTAGCAGACCAGCCTTCACTTTGGTCGGGGGGATATTGCCTGAAACCCTCCAGCTCCTTTTCAGAATTTAGATGCAATATCACTGGTGGATTCCCGCGATTTGGGAAAGCAAGCAGACCCTGGGAAAATAAGGAAGGGTAAGCGCCATGACTACATAGCCAGCTCCTGAAAAGACTCAACCAGCAGTGTGTTTGAGAAATGTATATTATGTGCACACGTTATATATGCATAGAGTTCTACAAACTATGTACATATATAACTAATCACTCTATATTATATAATATTAATAATCCCTTAATAGAGACAGAGATGTATATTTCAAGGAATTCCGCATTAATGCTCAAATCAAGGCTCTTAGGAAAACAGTAAAAAAATAGAAAGAGCAACCTCTTCATAATTGAATTTTCAACATGTCAAAAAACAGTGAACATTCTTCTGCCCGGTCACCTTAAAAAGCAGTGTTATCTCACCACGCCTGAGGGCTGTGCTGTGCCCCTCAGCAGTCCCGGTTACTCCCGTGACTGAGCATAGCGACCTTCCCAACGTGGTGGTGGGGGGGGTGTAGCTAAAAACGGCTGACTCTCAAGGAAGGAGAAGCTGATTTGGGCCCTGACTGATGAGTCAGATCTGAGCTTTCTTTGCCAGGATGATACAATGGAATGTTGGCTGATGTGTCTGTTCCCTCTTCACCACCCTGCCGGCCTCCCTAAGCCCATATCCCAGGAGATATGGGGTGGCCAGTTCACACTTGCCCCAGGGAGAAGTGTCAGGAGAAGAAATAAAAATGGCAAACAAAGATTCCAAATTCTTGGCTCTAGTTCAAATGAGAGACAAAAATAGTTTTGAAAGGAGATACAAACTGGCAGAACAAGTTTTTTTCACCATCCACTCCAAACTGGGGAGAAGGGAAAACTCTGGAGAGGAAAAAGATCATTATGAGCAATGAGAGGCCAATGCTCAGTGTCCCAGGCCCAGAACAAAGCCTCGGTGCAGCAGGGTGGGTGCTGGGGTCCTCGCGGGTTTCCCCATGAAGTTTGGGAGGAAAGACACTTGCTTCCTGCTTCCCTTCACTCATGGTTACGAAGCGGCCACCGAGACACATCCCATGTGACAAGCGCAAGAAGAAAGGGTAGAGACTGCCACTGGGGCTAAGGCATGACAGGGTCAGGAGTTCTCTGCATCGCCAAGGGGCACTGACCGCAGCTGAGAGAAAGAGGAGATACAGAGTGATTCTCAGAGTCTGGCTGACACGCCTGGCTGGAGATAAGGGTCCCCATGGCGGAGGCTGCAGAGTGGCTGAAGGCTCAGTTCATAACAGGGTGGCAGGCAGGTGCCAAGCCCCCGCCCACAAACCCACGTGTGCACCCCAAGATCACGGCATCCAGTTCCATTGGGGCAGGACTCAGATGGCAGCGGACGGCTGGGTCAAGGACACGGGTCTCCCTGATTCCTTCTACAATGGCTTCAAGCAGCAATAGGAGAAGAGAAAGGAGGGAAACGAAGGGGAAAGATTCTGACTATTCCTGAATTTTAACCAGAAGCAACTTAGAAAGCACTAAATTGGATCAAGCTGACTGGCTGTGTCTGTAACTAGATTAAGTTTTTCTGCTATCTGTCAGAAATGGGGGCTCAGAATTAGAATATACATTTTTATTACCAGAAATAAGGAAAATTACATTCTGTGACTGTGAAATTCCTAGGCATTACAAGACTCATCGAGTTTTCTTAACCTCCACTGATTAAATGTTATACAGTCATCCCTCAGCATCCACGGGGGATTGGTCCCAGGATCCCCATGGACACCAAAATCCGCAGATGCTCAAGTCCCTGATATAAAATGACATAGCGTTTCGTATAACCTACGCACATCCTCCTGTGCATCTTAAGTTATCTCTAGATCACTTATAATACCTAACGCAATGTAAAAGATATGTAAATAGTTGTTATAATAGTTGTTATACTTTAACAATAGTTGTTATACTATTACTTTTTAAATTTTATTGTTTTTTATTGTTGTATTGGTTTTTTTCCCCCAAATGTTTTCAATCTGTGGTTGGTTGAATCTGCCATGCAGAACCTGCAGATACTGAGGGCTGACTATGTGACTGTAATTGACTTGGGTAAGGTCAAGTTCTATCCAGAAGCAGCAGCCCACTGGTCTGGCTTCTACCTGTGACCACCTGGTTCTGGTCGCCCATCTGGCCTTGCACTGAGCTTACCTGAGCTCTGACTGCGAGCTGGGTGGCCTTGCAGGGTCAGCCCGTATGCAACAAGTGGCAGCCCTGTCTGGAAGCACCTGGTCCTCTTCTGCTGTCCTCTCCTTTCCAATGTCTGACTGCAGTCTCAGATTTCCCCTTCAGTTCCTCAAACTATTCCATTTCATGGGGATTTCTCTTCTATAAGCTAGGGACTCTTTAAGTTCAAGATTAGTGACATTGTGAGTTCTCTCTGATTTACTTTTGTAACAAGATGGTTGAATTTCTGCCAGAAGCTTGTCAGAAAGATGCACGTGGGTCAGAGCAATCTTAAGGTAATAAAGAATTGTCAAAGGCCTGTGCAAGTCTTCACAAGTGGATTTTCACCATCACCTAACACATCTTTCCTGATAATGAGGAAGATGTTAAAATGTTATGCAAAAACAAGCAGCTGATTTTGCTGTCCATAAGGACTGGCAAGAACTGAATGCGACCTCTGCCCTAGAAGGGCAGACAGTGTCCATAAAACGCCATCCAGGAGATCACAGTGTACCTGCACCCTGAAAGTTATACACTGAAACTTTGATTGTAGGATTCTAATGAAAACAAAATAGAAAGTCTGTTGCTTGATGACTTGGGATATTAAGAACAAAAAAAGAAAATGGAAAAGCCTGGAATATAAACACAGCGTTCATATTCAGCTTGTGAAAGCCAAGTAGATGCGATGATGAAGCCTCCTGCAATCTTGTTCTACTCAAAGAAACGTGATAAATGTATGCAATTCCCGAAAATGTCTATTTTGCAAGCACTATTATTCATTTTTCTATCATGCAAATTCCACAACTCTAGACAATTCCACTGCTTACTTTTCAGAACATCAATATCTATCTTAATATTGCAATATGGGGGAATTTTCCAGATAACATGATACAGGATTATTTTTATATGCAGTACACAGTGTACTCTTCAATAATATCTGGGCTCAAATTAAATTTGATATATATAATGGCCTACTTTTAAAAGGCCCAGGCTCTTTCATCTGCATGAATCTATATCATGGACATTAAAGGAAACACTTCTACTACAATACTCAGGCAAGAATTCTTGTAACCCGGTATGAAGAGCAAAAATATTAACATATCAGAGTATCTGCAGATCACCGCAGATGTTCTGACCTCTACTTAAGCCGCAGAGTTAGCTAGTGCTCTGCTTACAGATGTGAAGTGGTGATTCTATAAGCAGGAGGGACACCCAGAAAAAGTATAGCCTTCCAAAGCCATTAGAACAAACTAATGGATTTGCTGTGATAGGCCAACATCCCCCAATATCAGAGAAAGTGTTCTTCACAGTACCATCTAGCTGGAACTGTATTATATTTAGGAAAAGTCAGATAAAGCATTCCCAGACAGCGCAGCACTCACAGATGTATTTACACCAGAGTAGAAGAGAGAAATTGACTCTAGTCAAGGTATATTAAGGCTCAGTAATCATATGTAACACTCCCTAGTGTCCAGTGTTGGATAACCTCTTGAATATCCTCAACAATTCTATGAGAAATCCTACCGGTACTATTATAATTTGTTTTACAGCTAAGGAAACAAAAACTTAAAGAGAGTTTGCCACTGGCCTGAAGACACATTGCTGGTTAAGAGAAAGAGTTAGGATTCGAACTCAGGCAATCAGACTTCAGAGCACAGACCCTCTGCCCTGTGCCTTGGGTAGTTTCTCACAGGCCACTTGCAGTATTGTTGCTTCTCACACTGTGGCCACTGCTAAAAAGCTGCTTATGAATGGACAACACAACCGATTTCTTCTGCTCATCACAGAAAGATGGCACCGCAATAGAATCAAGAAATTCACAGTTTTAGGACATAGGAAGCTGCCAATAGAGTTTTCGAGACATTTCACGAGAAAACTGGAGCTCATTAAGGGACTGTCAATCATTTCATGTGGATTCCATCCCTGCACTAATTTATTTCAAAACTAGAAATGCAATATGCCAACTTTATGGAAAAAAATATCATAGAGAGAAACTGAGCCATCTAATCAAATCAGTGATTTATGAATGAGTTGTACGTATCTCCAGACTATCCCAATCCTTAGCCAGTTAATAAGGAGCAAGGCTTCCCCAAGTTGGGAGTTGATCTTCTGAGAGTGATGTTAGTAAAAAGCAAGAGCTAATGGCTTAGGCTTAGCCACTGTCCAAGGGACCACCCGAAAGGATGGCTGGTGATCACGCCTGGGAGACACTCACGTCCAATCAGAGTCCCCAGTGTAGCCACCAGACTGGAACAATGCTAAGGAGGGTCAGCCCTTCAACACTGGTGGCTTTCTGGGGTTTTTTCCTTTATCCTCTGTCAATATCCCTCTACCTGCAGCAGCCCCATCCCCCATGATCTTATCCATTCCCCCAGCTTCACCTGCGGCTGTTGATTCACAAATCTTCTGGGCTGATCACTCTTGAGCTCTGACTCTTCCAGACGTCAGACTGCTTTCCGTATGTCCTCCTTCACTTGAAACTCATTCTGTCCGAGATTCACCCACCCCCGCAACTGTAACCACTCCTTTTTCCCAATCTCGGTAATGACATCATTATATACCTGCCAGTTTTTACTCCTCCCTCTTCTTTGCCCTCTGCAAGGGACAGGTCCACAAATACAGGTGAGTCTCCCATGAACATGTCTCTCGAACCCATCTTTTTCTATTTTGTTCTATACCCAGTGTTCAAGTTCATGATATATCTAGGCTATTGCACACCTATCTTGTCTCCCAATCTCTTGTTTCCTTCTATTTTAACACCCTCCACATACTCTTGGCAAGAGTCATGTTGCTAAAACAAAAATTTTATATACCATTCTCTTATTAATAATCATTTGATGAGGACTCTCCAGTTGTGAAGATGTTTCAAACTTATTAGCTTGTACAAAAATTTCTTTGCAACCTGCCTTGGTTCATCTCTAACCTCCATTCCAATTATATATGCTAAAATTCATCCACAGTGATCTAATCATGGATCCCTTAAGGCGGCTGGTGAACAGGAGTCAATAGGAACAAGACATTATAGCGGTTAAGAAAGAGGCTTTGCAGCTGAACCGACGAGAACTGAATCACAGATCTACCACTAACTGATGGAATAACTGAGGTACCACTCCGGGACGCAAATTCCCCTTGTCTCAAAATGTGATAATGTAAGGTTGTCACCAGAACTAAATAAGAAATTTCTCCAGGGATTTACAGGGGAAAAAAAAAAAGAACTAAATAAGATAACAGTGTTAGCTTTATAATCCTCCTCTTCATCGGGTGTACTTATATCTGCTATTTAATATATAGCACATTTTCAAAGAAGAAACACTTGTACAAATATACTATTGTTAGTTGATGTCCTCAAGGCTTGTATCCTTTAGTCTCTAGAGCTTCTTGAAATGATACTTTGGGAGGACAACTGACATAGGTTTGTAGCAATTAAGAACTGTGCTGTTGGCTGGCACTTTGGGAAGCCAAGGTGGTGGGAGGATTACTTGAGGCCAAGAGTTCAAGACCAGCCTGGGCCACATAGCAAGACCCCCATTTTTACAAAAAAGTTAAAGAAAAAAATTAGCTGGGTGTGTTGGCTTATGCCTGTAGTACCAGATACTTGGGAGGCTGAGGTACGGTAGGAGGATGGCTTGAGCCCAGGAGCTCGAGGCTGCAGTGAGCTATGATTGCGCCACTGCACTCCAGCCTGGGTGACAGAGCAAGACCTGCCTTAAAGGAAAAAAAAAAAGAAAGAAAAAAGAACTGTCCTATTTAAGTTCTCACTGTACCCACTGACCTAGTAATTAACTGAGTACAGAACTTCCTTATAATATACTTTATCTTATTATTTTATTTACTATGTGTTATATCTCCAAATAAGCTTTTGAGTACAGAAATTTCACCTTACTCTTCTTAACATCCCTATACTAACTAGCTCTACACAAGATTCTTGGTAGATCTTCAATAAATTTTCAGGTCAGAGTCAGCCAATAGGCTAAAGACTGCTAATCCTTATGATAAATACCAAAAGTTCAATGTACGAGTTTCTGATGCTCCTTGACCATGATGTTTTTCTAAGGGAAGAAGAGGAAAAAATTGTTTTACAATTTATTTTGTCATGCTGTACAAGCAATATGCAAATTAGCATGAGACCATGGGCACACAAGTTAAAATTAGGCTTTGAGCAATTAAATATTTTAATTACAATGTTAATATTCACACTTCATAATATGGAGGTCATATTTCTCCAGGCTAGCTGCATTACTTGATATCAGTAGATTTGCACAGTGCCTGTAAAAATATTGGCAAATATTTGCCTTCCCAGCTGACTGCAAATGAAAACTGCCTGTGAATCTGGCCTGTAGTTGGAGACCATCTCATAGTGCTTTTCTGGGAAAATGTTCCCATCCAATATCCTGCCTCTATAAATTTGAAAATGTTTCCTCTGATAGCCATGTTTTGAGATTTTAAGTCATGTTTGTAAATTATTCTGAGCTTCTCCAGTAAAATTCACAAACATTTCTTGAGTGCCTATAGATACAGCTAACATTTATTAGCAGCCGCAATTCTAAGCACTTTACGCGTACTAATTCTTTAACCCTCACAATGACCCTATAAGGTAAGGACTACGATTCCGTTGTACAAATATGACAATGAGATTTGGAGAGAAAAATTCATCTGCCCATGATGAGACCATGACTAAGGGGTGCAGCAAGGCCTGGCACATGGGCTGTCGCTCCCAGAGGCTCTGCTCTCAACCACAGACACCGCACAGGCTCACATGAAAGAGAATACGGTAAGTGCTAAGAGTTTCAGACAAGGAAAGCACTTCCTACTAAAGGTTCAGGAAAGACCTCAAGGAGGACGGGCAGGACCCTGACTGCAGGGAGGGTCCGAGCATGACACGCATTCTACCCAGAGGCCCTGGGCCAGCAAAGCTGCGCAGCCAGCGAAGGTCAGGGGATGGGGCGGAAAGGATGAGGGCTCAGGCGTACCTGCGATGCAGGAGAAGGTACAGTTACAGACTCTGCAGATGCCATAGGAAGATGCTTTTGGATTTTAACAACGAGGCTGCAAAAAGCCTCCGAACTTTTCCCAAACAAGATATCATGAGTAGAGACATTCTCTGGGAAGATTAGAATTTTTTAAAACTTGGGGATTTTTCTTCCTCAGGAGATCATTTTCTTTACTAGTCTAATAGACTACTTTGGATAATAATCCAAAAATCAAGAAATTATCAATTGGAAGGAATAACAGACTGAAACTAACAGGCTGACATTTAATAGAAGAGTCTGAAGCTCAGACACTTCAGTGCGGGTTTAGGATAATTGCTTCCTGGCATGAGGACAGTTCATGTGAAAAAGGTAAAGGGATTTTGGCCAACTGCAAGGTCAGTACAAGCCAACAGCATTACACAAATTTAAGTAAAGCGAATTTGATCTTAAGTGGCGTAGAAGTATGTACATGTATCACACAGAAAGGGGAGACGATTGCCGTAAATCCAGCAGAACTGGAATTCAGCTCTGGGTACCATATTTAAGGGAAAATGTTAACAGAACTGACTTCAGAGCAGGAGGGTCAAAGAGAGACTGTCAAGAAGCCATGATACGTGGTAAAATGTTGGTAGCACTGGAGAACTTTAGAAAGCTCCAGGGAAGCATGATCACTATCTTCAAATATTTCAAGAACTGTCTTGGGGAAGAACAATCTGTGTAGACTCATGAAACAAAAATAGAACCAATAGGGGGATAATATACCCAAGGTATCAACCAATACTAAAGGCCAGCTCTCTATTAGCTATGGGGTTGAGAGAATGCCCACAAGCCAAAGAGACAGAAGAATGCATTTAAAAAGAATCCTCACTTTGCTGAGTGTGGGAGTATATATGTATTAAAGCAAAGATACTGACAACACAGTCTTTAGGAATTTGGAGATGTCAGTGTGAGGGGTGGTGAGACAGTGCTTTAAGGGCGGGTGTGGAATTTGAGCTGGGCTTTGTCAGATAAATCAGTTTACAAATCCAAAGTGGTCAAGTAACAGCCAAAAAGCCAAATCTTCAGTAAACAGATAGAATTGTAAGCAGATTACTGAAAATGCTCACTGAATCCACTCAGGGCTTAAGAACACACAATAATTCTCTGTAATAAATTCCTTCTCAAACTTTTGAAGTTCATAAGAGGTAACGTGACTCCTTTCCTTTCTTTTCCACAACAGTACCCCTACACACACACACACACACACACGCACACACACGCACACATGATTTACATGTTAGTGGGGAAGAGAAATAGATACCATCTTCTCCTTCAAGAGAGTAGTTGGAAAAGCAAACAAAAATAGTCTGAGAGCAGAGAACCTACAAGCCAAATCAATAAGGAGAAACAGCCTCCCTAGAATGTTCGCAGTCCTGCGGCTACTTCTACCATAACCTCAAAGAGGTTTTCTATTACTATCCTATTACCACTTCTAAACGGAAAAACACAGGCAGATAAGAAATTCTGTCATTCATTCAGCACTGTGTGGGAGAAAGCGCCCAGGTCCCAGAGTCAAACAAACTTTGGCTCTCATTTTTGCCTTGACATTTACTTGTATGAACTTGGGCAAGACACTTGACCTCACTGTGTCTCAGTTTCTGTACTTGTGAGCTCGGGATAACCACTTCTGCATGGAGTTTTTGTGACGATTAATGAAACTATATTTGTAAAATGCCTGCACACTGAAGGGTACTGAATACATAGTAGCACCTACAGTATACGTTCTATTTATGGAATGGCCCCAAAATGAGTATCCTGCCTTGCATGGCAGGAGCTGATTCTGGATGAACGTAAGCAAGGGGGAACCGAGAGCTCAGCTCCCAGGGACAGCCAACAGTGTGCGAGAAATGTATTTACTCAGAAGTTGCAAACTTTGCTGAATTATGAAACTTGTTCAAATAAAAATGTGATAGAAAACCAATTTTTAAAAGAGATACAGGCAGAACAGCTCTGGTTGAGCTGTGGATGGAGATTCTCTTCCTCCTCCCACCCCCATGTCCCCACCCCCAGCGCTTCCCTGAGCCAAGTTTGAAAACTCCTGAACCAAGTTTTCTTTCTCAAAGGTCCCTTCTCACTCCAGCATTCTATAATTCCACTTCTACTATTAACCACTATAACCTGCAATTTCTAGCCATAGACGGTTTGACACCTTGGCACCTCTGATACTTTGAAAATGACACCACCTTTTGAAAAGGTCCAAGATGCTTTTGCCTAATAATGATTTCTGATTGCTTGTATTTCATAGATTAGAAAGCAGCTTAGAAGGAACTGAAGTGTCTTATGGGTAAGAGATATCCACAGACTTATCTAATTAAAAAAGAAATTATGCTTTAGGGTATTTTGCTTTGTTTTTTAAAAAAGCTGTCAGGGATGAATCAAATGTATTTATTTTAACAAAATATACTAGAGGATTCATACCCTCTGAAAAATTCAGGATTGGTAAAGCATGAAATGAAATACAATGTGTGATATGCTATTATTTTAAAAGAATCTTTTGACATGAAGTCATCTGTGGGCCTCCATTTTAATTATATTTACTACAAAGCACCCTGCTTGAATATTCATAAGTTACTGCAGATGCTCTACCCAAGAGCTGCAAGGTCAGTGCTTAGGGGTCTCCCCAAACTCTTGCCTTCCGTAGGCAGGACTGCTGCGTGCTCACCCCTCCACATCTCCCACACTCCTTTCCAACTTGATGGAAACGCTATTTGGAATGAGCTCTGCAAGGCGTGAAACAGGAAGAAAAACAGGAGAAAAACATCCACTTATTCTGGATGTTTCAGATAGTTAACTACCACTTTAGCACACAAATAACTGCAATGTTATGCCTTCTAGCCATCTTTTAGAGCAAAACAATGGACCGTTCATGTCCCAAATAGTAACTTTTGTAAAGCACCAAATTGGATTCTTGGAAAGTTTAGAGTAGTGTGACCTGCAGCTAAGCAGGAAATATCTCTGCACATCTGGCCCCCATTTAACCCTGCATATTCATAAGAAAAAGATAGTTTAAATCTTTCTGTTTATTTAATTAAATACACCTGACAAGTGGAGACTTGAGTAATCTTTACAGCTAACAGAGACAAGACCTGTTTACTCTGCTTATTCCCTGCCTTAGTTTGGTAAATGAGCTTTGTACACCTATCATTTACTTGTCACTAAAGTCACCCAACAATGAATGGCCATCTAATCAGTGCTCGTCTTGCCCAAACACTCCTCTCAATACCCTTTTTCCCCCAACCTTAAATAATCCACAGGCTTCTAGATCACTAAGAAACAATTCCCTTTTCCTCAGTCTCTCCTTCTGTCTGTTTAGATAAGTACTTGGCAGGGGGGTGGGCTGTTCTTGGTGCAGTCATCTGCCTAGGAACTGTCTTATGCACAAGCAGCACTGCCTTTAGAGGGGAATGGCTGTTATTCCCGTTTCAGGGCTGAATAGCTCTGCGCCTTACTATAACAATACTGTACATCCTGGCTGAACTGTTTTCACCCTTTGCTTTTGGAAAATTTCCAGGTTGGGTCTGTGTTTACGTCAGCAAGACTGATTCAAAACATCACCTCTGGGGTTTGAAACAGGCATTAAAACACATTCCTGCAGTCAGCTCAACTGGAGGCTTGGGAGGCCTTCCAGTAAATCTTCATTTCACCTGTCACTCTACATATTGCAGAGGCATCGATTTCCTTTTAGCTCATCCCATAGGCTATTTTGTTATTTTTTCCTAAAATTTCGGTGAGAAATCTGTCTTTAGAGCCTTGGATTATTATGTCCATTGTCCTCAGAATTCCTTATCTGTAAAAGATTCTGCTTGCTTAGGTAGGCTAAGTGTTGTTTTGTTTTCCATCTGATTTTTTTTTTCCTTTGGCTTTAAGATCATAAAAATAAAGCCCTTTGTTTGCATATTCAAGTCTAAACATAAGTCTTATCTTGTTACACTTGTCTTTGATTAGCACAGCTGCTATTCAATTAATCCCTTGGCTTAGAGGATAACAAGGGCCTTACAAAATTTGTGTGTAAAAGACAAGCACAAGAACAAAAGAGGGGGGTTGAGGAAGGGGGCCATGGTTATATCCAGAACTAAAAAGGCTATCCAAAAGAAACCACAGAACGGGAAACTTAGAAACAATTTCTAAATATAATGCAAATTCATTGTTACTTTGGAGATTTAAAGTTAAAGAAAGTCTTCCTATTTAGTAATAATCATCAATGCTTGCGTTAAATTATTACTTTCACAAATCAGCACATCCAGCTAGCTTTCCTAAGCACCATGCTGGAAATTTATACCCCATCATGGACCTTGGTTTTGCTTACACCACCTGAAATCTGAGGTAAGACTAAAACAACAACAACAAAACCCTTCCCCCTCCCTCCACACACTATACAAATGAGCAGTATTTCATCAAAGTAGGCTTCCTTACCACACTCTAAGCTAAGCTAAAAAAAGGCTCCATGGGGTCAAAGCAGATTTTACTTTGTGATTATAAAATACACTAGTAACACAATCTAAAAACAATAAAGCAACTACAAACACAGTTTTGTAAATACAGAGATGATACTATCATACTTAAGTAAAAGGAATTCATAACCCTGATGCAGATGACTGTAATCTCATTTCAAAGGAAATGAAATTCAAATAAACAGCAAGACCACCTCTCCTAGCACTCCTCCTTCTCCCACAAGCCCAACACAAAGAACAAGAACAAAAATGAAATAGAAGACAAAGTAAGGAGCCATTGACAAGGTAGCTGTATGGATAATGCTCTAAAAATTAAACTTTGAAAAAGAGGTTAATCGATACTATGAAAGCCTTTCTGGGAAGAGCATGCATTTGTGTTTCCCGAAGTAGAGCCTCTGCTTGCTATTGATCAGACTAATCAGGTCATTGGCTTCAAGAATACAGGTGCTAATTAATCTCAAAGAAGGTGCACAGGGGAGGAGCAGGCAGGGCCGGGAAAGATCAGAAGAAATTGTCAGATGGAAGTCACACAAATCCTGTGGCAGACCTTTCTTCTGTAGACCAGGCACAGAATGAGAACTCCCTCCCCACTCACCTGTCTTCTGCAGGACCAGGGCAGCACACAGCCACTTCTGGTCTGTGCCCTTTGTCCCCAGTATGGGAACCAAGAGGAAAGGCTTGGTGGCCTGACCAGAGAAATGTATGAATTCCATTAAAGCACAGAATAGCTTGTTTGGCTAATCCTCAGTAGATGTTTCTAAAATTAGACAATTCACTGGAAAGATTGGATTAGATAGTTTAAAGGCTCCTGTACACAAAAAGGAATTGGAATATGAAGACTTCTAAGCCATTCATTTGATGCATCTACTAAGAACTCATTTTAACTAGTCTTCTCAAATTAGTAATAGGACTTATCTACTTCCCTTCCCTTCTATATTTGCACTTTAAAAACTCACATCTATACCACAACAAAAATCTGCTTTTGAAATTGCAATTTACTATCTCTTAACATCATGCACCTATAAACTACTAATAAAACTATAAGCCTCTAAAAATTGATTAAAAAAAAAGCTATAGCAACTATCTGCGCTCTTCCTTTCTCTTTTAAATGAAAGGAAGAATCTCGCTACCAAGTTATTGATTTAGGAAGTGCTTGGAACCTTACCTTTTAGTAGGTTAAAAGTCTCAGGGATGATATTCTTAAGGGAGAAGCACAAAACACCTCTGTGAGGGTGTCTCCGCATGGCCCAGAGGCGGGGAGGCTGTCCCCAGCTGCCACCACCCCTTGCCGGCTGAGCCCTGCCTCGACCCAGACAGCCCTGCCGGGCAGAAACAAAGGGCAGTGAAGTTTCTCGTCTAAGTGAACTAATTCCCACTGCTCGGCAGCTATTTAAAGAGGTGGTGCCTGCGGGACAAACGCTGCTCGGAGCTTTCCTGTTTGTGTCTCAGCTCAAACTTCCATCCACTTCCTAAGGAAGACCTCGAAGAGCCATCAGCCTGGGGAAGGCTGAGATTGGTGGAAGCTCGTGCAGGGTGTGAGGACAATTTTAGAAACCGTTTTCCCCTTCCTTCTTTTCTCCACTAAACAGATATGGGCCTTTATGAAAAGTAGTAATTTTAAAAGTCGAAAGCAAAAATTGTATTTGTCGTGATTTGGTAAAAGTCTTTCTATTCCTAAAAGATTTTTAATGTGAAATGTATAATAGAAAGGAAAGAATTCATGGATTATCAATTCAATACAGAGGAAAACCAAGCGACTTATGGTCAGAAGGCAAGGGTTTGATTTTTAAAAGCCTTGCCATTTATTAGCTTTGAGACCTTAAGAAATTCAGACTCCTCTGGATTGCAGTGTTTTTGTGTCTGAGTAAATGGGATTAATAATATGTACTTTACACAGCTATTGTGAGAACAGCATAAGATGGTTGTAAAAGACCCTAGACTAGGCCCTAGATAAAAGTCAGATCATGTTATGGTTACATCACAGTATCTGATTTCCCAGCTTCTGTTACACAATATCAGACGTTAGTAGCTGGATAAAAGGAGCTAATATCTCTCCTCTACTAAATTATATTACGTATGCATCTGTTTGCTTGTGTACTGTCTGACTTCCTCATTGGTATCTAGGCTACAGGTGGGGCAGAAACTTCATTTGTTATGCTGATTTACTATTTCCAGTGCCAAGAACAGTTTTTGGCATATATTAACATACAATAAATTTCTGTTAAATAAATGAATGAATAAATGCATAATTTCAGACAAAATCAAGCACAATGTTCTACAAATGGTAAGCCTGAAACAAATACTTATTTAATTAGTGAATGAATACAGACCCTCCTAAACCTATCATAGACCCATCGTAAATTGAAAATATCATTGAAATAAGATGAATAAGTTGGAAATGCATTTAATACACCAAACCTGCCAAACACGATAGCTTAGCCTAGCCTACCTTAAATGTGCTCAGAATACTTACATTAGCCTAGAGTTGGACAAAAACATCTAACGCAAAGCCTACTTTATAATAAAGTATCGAATAACTCAAGTAATTCCTTGAATACTGTACTGAAAGTGAAAAACAGAATGGTTGTCTGGGTACTCAGGTTTCTACTGAATGCATATTGCTTTTGCACCATTGGAAAGCCAAAAGATCATAAGTCAAACCATCATAAATCAAGGACTGTCTGTACGCCTTTTCCTATAGAGAAGCATCACAGGGAAAATGCAGTGTAATAGAATCTAAGACAAGTTGGAGCTCCTGAAAACAACTGTGACACTTGACAAAATGTTCTGTTAAATCACCCTATTCAAACATGTTAAGATGATGAATATACAAACTTCATGCAGCAAGAATATTCGGTCCAATATTTAATATGAATTAATTTGCTGAAAAAAGTTTAGCTTAGTTTAGAGTATACCTAAAATCCTTTCTTGGGCTTATTTCACTTAAAAATGGAGACTCTCTGTTGCCCCCTTAAGCCCTCGCTTAGTGGCAGTAGGACTCATTGATGGTTTTTTTTTTTTTATTGACACATAATATTTTACATATTTATGGGGTACATGTGGTATTTTGTTACATGCATAGAATGTGTAATAATTGAGTCCTGGTATTTGAGATATCCATCACTTTGAGTATTTATCATTTCTGTGTTGGGAGGAATTTAAGTTATCTCTTCCAGGTACTTTGAAAGACACAATACATTGCTGTTGGTTACAGTTACCCTACTCTGCTGTCAAACGACAGAACTTATACCTTTTATCTAACTGTATGAAAAGCATTACCCAGACAAGGATAAAGACATGTGTTTCCTTGTCATTCTTAAGATGACATTCTTAAGACAGTGTGCTGGTCGACAGAACAGTCTCAAGGATCTGAAACAAAATACAGTATTTAGTGTTGGGCCTTTCCATTATTGCCTGAGTCTAGAAGGGACTACAGATCAAGTCCTTGACAACTGTTCATTCATCTATTTTGGGTAAGGAAGAAAGTGATGGCAATGGATATTTGTCCATTTAATAAAATGACCAAGAGAGGAAAGATCCTGAACCTCAAAAGATCACGTGAGACACAATCCCCTCTCCCTTCCAACGCACCCTCTTGCTTTGCATGAGAAATAGGAACCTCCATGTCTCTCTTCTTTTCCTCTCTGCCCTCTCTTGGCGCCCACTTTTTATTTGATAAATAGAGCAAGAGCTATCCTACTGCAGATCTTTTTGTCAGCATTAATAGTGGAAAATAAAGATTTAAAATTGCTCAACTGAATGAAGTCATTTTAGTTCCAAAATACAGAGAAGAGTTATATAATTATTGAACCTGAAAGTTCTATAGACTTTGGCCAATGAAAAAGAATCTCTGAAGAACGGAGAGTGGTGGTCAAATAAAAACAGAGTTGACTGCCTTTAATAAGTCTCTCTTCTCTACGTGTTTCTGAATTCAAGGTTTCAGACACTAGGACCATGTTGCTCCCCACTTCCCTCCTCTTCCCTGGCCTCTCAATCCACTGCCTAAGTCCTGGAGGCATTTTTAATTGAATAATTTAAGATTCTAAATAAGTTCTGAAATAGATTTTTAGCAGCATCCAGCAGGCAGGCTTTCTCACCTTGCATTTAGCTTCTGTCCTGACAAATACCAGTCTACATGGAGGCTGTGAGTTCATCTAGGTAAGGTTATCAAGTGCGGCTTAAATGGCTCCTAGAACATGCACATTTGACCCTGGGGAAAAGTGGGAATGAACTGTGGAAACTTCCAATCAATAGTCGAGTTTTTTCCTTCATCTAATGGAAGAACTCTTGGAAGCACCTAGAAGCTCTGAAGTCCTCCTCGAGGATGCTGATGGACCCGTCAGCTATTTCCTGTAGAACAGCTTTATTGTCCCAATTATTGACAGAATTAATCAAGACAGCACTGTGTACTTGGTTAGCAAATAAAAAGATAACTTCAAGTTACTGATTACAGAGTCTTCTTGTGCTATTTCTATCCTTATTTGATCCCATATATCTTATTTGTCTAATGCTACAGAAAATACAAAAAATCAATCTTGTAAGAGAAGATCATTTACATGTATGACTAAAAGAAATAAATATCATAGACCGCATTATCCCAAAGCCTACAATTACCGGTATGCACACTTCACAACAGAATAAAAATGAATTTTTCCTTGTTGCCATCTGTTGTTTTATAGAAGGATAGCTGATTTCCTATCAGCTGACTCTAGTAACTACGGTTTGTTAGGAATAAAAGACGTAAAACAAAGTTACATGGAAAGGCTAATGTTCTTGGTAAGAAAGTATTTTGATAGCAAGTTAATTCTAAGAGTTTAGGGCTATTTCTTTTCCAAAATGAATAATAAAGGAGACAACATTTCTCCCTCCCAACTTGCTGTGAGCAAGGGCCCTGCTAGATGCTGTGAAGACACAAGATGTATAAATAGTATGGGGTTCCTGTTCTGAATTAGTTCACAAACTGGTAAGACAGTCACAGAAATAACTACAGTACAAAGGTAATGTGTAGTAAAGCTCTAATATCAAGTGTGCAGAACAAGAAATGAGAAGGACATAGGTTCAAATCCTGGGTTTGCCACTTTCAAACTGTCTGATCTTGGGCAAATTTCTTAATCTTTCCAAGTCTTGCTTTCCTCATGGGTAAAACAAACATCACACTAGTATTAACCTCATAGGGTCATGGTGAAAGTTAAATGAGTTTATGAATGCAAACCTCTTAACAGAGTGCCTGGCTTTTGGAAGTCCTCAATAAATGGCATTGATGTAGATGAGAAAGATTAAAGACATACTTCAAGTGCCATAGACATTCAAAGGGGAAAGAAAATTCACACCCATAAATGAAATAATACATATGGAGTTTTCCAGCCAAGAAATTGCTTTCTTGGAATAGTTTGGACATACAGGCTGTTACTGATGTAATCCCTTATGTGTGAAAGATGATTTCAGAAAAGTGCCCTGAAAGAACAGGCGCCACAGCCACCACTTACCTCTCAGGTGTCAGGTCCCCTTCCTTTCTGGGATGCCCATCCCTGATCCTATGTCTAACCTCACCTCGTGCCAATCCAGGGCACAGTAAATGGCCTTGGAGTCTCTTCTCTCCCTCCCAAAAAATCATTTCTCTCTCAACACCAAACAGGGTCTCAAAAGCTATCTTAATGTCTAGGAGAGGACACCCAGAATATTGAAACTGTTTCTGGCCATGATGGATTACCCAGGAGTGGATTAGCCTTCTCACCACAAACAACTAAAAAACAGTATAAGCCATATGAAAACCTGCTTATAAATAAGAGACAAGAGGAAGCACAAGATGTGATCCCTGGAAGAAGGAGAATGATGACTTGAGTCTTGTAGTCACCCCAGCTCTCTGCCTGGATGCACAGACCACTGGGGTCTCATGGAGTTAAGGGGACAAAAAACAGAGTTCAGGGAGGCTACAAGCAGGTGAAATTTGTCATAAAAGCGCAAGAAATCAATATAGGGTCTTCTTGAATTTGTTGCTAAACAGTAAGTTGTATATGTTCAGGGTCAATTTCATAGAGATGGACAAAAAACACATGAGGATCTATAAGGTAAACAATTCCCAGAGCTCCCAAGGGACTGGGAGACATCTGAGTTTTGACCAGTCAGAATAGAAAGTCTTTGTTGAGGGCCTGGAGCTTTAGGTGACAATCTCAGAAGTCTCACACTTTAGTGAGGCTAAACCAGCCCTTAAAGTAAAGGCTACTCTAGATTTGCCTTAACAGAACCTAAAAAGAAAGGCAATTGAGACCTTGCACTGAACAACAACAACAAAAATAACAAGTCCAGCATTCAATCAAAAATTACTACACATGCAAAGAATCAAGAGAAGAAGATACAAAAACAGACTCAGAAATGACAGAGCTGAGGAATTAGCACACAAAGACATTAAACAACAATCATAAATATGCCCAATTACTTAAGGATTTAAAAAGAAAAACATGAGGGGAGAAATGGAAGATAACAAACAATGAAACTTTCTGAAAATGAAAAATATACCTGAAATAAAAAATTATCAGCACATTAATTCACTGCAGAACAGGAGACCAGTAAATTTGAAGGCAAAAAAATATAGAAAATACTCAAACTAAAATACACAGAGAACAAAAGTCTGATAAAATTGAACAGAGCCTCAGTGACCTGTGAGTCAATATCAAGTGGTCTAACATATGTGTTACTGGAATCCTGGGATAGAGGTTGGTGGGAAAAAACTGATGTAAAGAAATAGTGGCTGGAATTTTTCAAAATTTGTCAAAAAATGTAAATCACAGATTTAAGAAACTCAATGGACTTCAAGAAAGATAACACAAAGAAACCACAGACAGGCAGAACATGATGCAACTGCTGAAAAACAGAGATAAAGAGAATATACCAAAAGTAGCAGAGTAGGAAAAACAGACATTATGTACAGAAAAACAAAGATAAGAATGACTGCAAACTTCTCATCAAAAACAATGCAAGCCAAATGCAGTAGAACAACATCTTTAAATGGCTGAAAGAAAAAAATGGTCAACCTAGAATTCTGCATCCAGTGAAATTATCCTTCAAAAGGAAACACTAGATAAATATTTTTTTTAGACGAACAAAAGCACAGAGCCAGCTGATCTGCACTACAAGAAACGTTAGAGCAAGTTTTTCAAGCAGAAAGAAAATAATACCAGATGGAAACTTGGACCTGTATAAAAGAATAAAAAGTGTGGGAAATTGTAAATATGTGGTTACATATAAAAGAAACTATTTTCTTATTTTTTATTTCTTTAAAATAAAATTGTTTAAAACAAAAATAATAATATATTATAAGGTTTGTGACAAATTTAATAAATAAAATGTATGACAACAGCAAAAAGAGCAGAAAGGAGGAAATGAAGGTATAAAGTCATCAGGTTCTTACATTATACATGAAATGATATAATATAAGGTAGAATGTGATAAGATAAAGTGGCATTAAAAAAAGATAAAGTACACACTAACTGGGTGAAGAGCACACTTACAACTTTGACTCAAACTGTACAAAAACAAATTATGTAACCAAAACATGTGTGCCCCCATTATATTCTGAATTTAAAAAAAGTATATTGTAAACTCTAGAGTGATCACCAAAAGTAATGAACAAAGAGCTATATATAAGACAACAGTGGAGATAAATGGAATATCTAAAAAAAAGTACCCAAGAAGGCCAGAAAAGAGAAAAGGAGGAAAGAACAGATGGGATAAATAGAAAACATATAGCAAGACAGATCAAACCCAAGCATACTAGCTGTCTACATACTTTACCTATAAAGACACAGACACGGTAAAAGGATGGACCAGGACATGTCACGCAAACACTAACCATAAGAAAGATGGGATGGCCATAGTAATTCAGACAAGTAGACTTCGGTGTCAGTTTGGGTCCCACATGAAGATGTCAAGACTGAATCTGAGGCTCGGGAGATTACTGGGAGAAACAGCCATGACACATGAAGGTGAGTGGGAGCTGGCTTGGGCAGGGGAGGCCTTCAGACAGGAATGAAGATCTGACGCCCGTGTGATCAGAGAGGGGGAAACAGATGTGGGTGGGAAGAGCCTGGGACTGCAGTGCAGGTCCCAGAAAGTCTCAGCCAGGCCCGTGGGGAGCCCCCAGCAGAGACTGCTCATCAGAGGAGCTGGCGATGGGCAGAAATGGCCCACCCTAGTACTGCGCCATGCTCGGTCATGGGCTGGCAGCATCCCAGGGAGAGCAGAGTTACTGTGGGAAGACTGTGGTAGCCCCCAAACTGTGGAAACTGAGGCCACAGGCCAAGTATACCTCTTTCTGGAAAACAAGTCTAGCAGCACAATTCTGTGGTCTCTACAACTTCAGAGGGATATGACTAAGGACAAAGAGGGAAATTTCTTTATGATAAAAGGTCAAATTCATAAAGGGAACCTAACAACCCTAAATGTGTATGCACTGAAGCACAGGGGTTTCAAAATACTTGAAATAAAAACTGTCAGGAGAAATATTAGAAGTCAGAACTAAAAGGAGAAAAAGATACATGCACATTTATATTATAGTTGGAGACTTCAACACTCCTCTCCCAGTGAGGGATAGAACAAGTAGACAGATAATCAGGAAAAATATAGAAAGCTTAAACAATAGCATCAGCCAAATTAACTTACTGGATATTGATAGACTATTCCCATCCAAAAGACTAGACTACACATTCTTGTCTAGGTCCACAGGGACCATCACCAAGATAAATCACATACCAGGCCATAAAACAAGGCTCAAGAAATTGTAAAGCACTTAATTCATGAAAAGTATGTTCTTTGGCTGTAATGGAATTAAATGAGAAATTGATAAAAGATACCTAGAAAATCCTCAAACATTGGAAATTAAACAACATACTTTTAAATAACCTGGAAGTCAAAAAAGAAATGCCAAAGGAAATTGGAAAATGTTTTGAACTGAATAGTAAGACAACTACCACATATTGATATATGTGTGATGCAGCTGAAGTCATACTCAGAGAGAATATTACAGCAATAGCTGGTTATATGAAAATAGAAGAGAGATTAAAAAAAATCAATGATCTAAGCTTTCACCTTAGGGAAGCTATTAAAAGAAGAATAAACTAACACCAAAGTAAATAGAAAAAATGAAATAATTAAGATAAGGGCAAAAAAAAATCAATGAAAGAGTAAGCAGGCAAACGATAGAAAAAATAAATTTTTGAAAACCCAGGCTTTGGAAAAGATAAAATTAATAAATTTATAACTAGCCTTGATCAAGAAAAGAAGAAAAAAGATAAAAAATTAGCAGTGTCAGAAAGGAAAAAAGAAAATTGTCCCTAAAAATCCTACAGAAAGCGAACAGATAATAATGGAATATTATGAACGATATTATGCCAAGAAATTCAACAGCTTATATGAAATGGACAAATTCCTTGAAAGATAAATTACTAGAACTGACAGAAGAAATGGAATCTACCCATATTTATTAAAGAAATTGAATTCATAATTTAAAACCTTCCTACAAAGAAAACTCCAAGCCCAGATGGCTTCACTGATATGCTATCAAACATTTAAGGAAGTAATCTGTTACAGAATTAGAGTTAAGGAAAAAAAATTTTTTTAATTTAAGGTAGAAATAATACCAAACCTGCACAGAAAGCAGCTCTCAATTCATTGTAAGAAGCCTGGATTGCACTGATACCAAAACCATACAAAGACATAGGAGAACAAAAACCATAGAGCAACATTGTTTATGAATACAGACACAGAAATCCTCAACAAACCATTAGCAAATCAAATCTAGCACTAGCTGATGTCATCTTGTACCCAATTACTAAAGTCTGTAGCAATAACTACTGTTGTATTTTTTTCTTGTATCACTGTAAGTCCTCTGTTGGAGATGAAGACTTAAATTTGCATTGGTCATTTGGTTGAAACTCAATAGTACAGGCCTTCTTGGTTAAGCACACTGTAATACTCTCTAAGGTGGTGCAGTAAATGGCTGGCACACAGCAACCCACAATTTCTAACGTCAGCATTTTTTTAGCACCGGCACCGGGCGAGAGTATAATATGTAGAAAGTCCAATAATTGTTTGCAGACTTGAATTGATTAGGCATAGAAACAGGATGCAGAATAACCTTACAAGAAGTTATGATTGATTTGAATCTAAGGCAGGCTTAAAAATGGAATCTAACAGTCTTAGCTTGTTCACTGGGTGAACAGAGTTCATACTCAATTGGTCAGAGAACCGACTGCAGCTCCCTGAAGTCAGGTTACTAAAACAATGTCTGGGCCACCTTCGTCCCTGCTGAAGTCTTCCCCGACACCAGGGAGGAATCGTCTTCCTCTGAACTCTTACAGCACTTTAAGCCTCTCTTAAGACACATAGCGATCCCCCCTTATACTCGGGGGATACGTTCCAAGACCCGCAGTGGATGCCTGAAATCTCAGATAGTGGCAAATTCTATATATACTGTTTTTCAATCTGACACTCCAGTTGGCTACTAAGTGACTAATGGACAAGGATAGGGTGCCGCAAGATTTCATGTTACTCAGACTGGAGCACTTTAAAACTTATGAATTGTTTATTTCTGAAATATTCCATTTCATATTTTTGGACTGAGGTTGACTGTGCGTAACTGAAACTAGGGAAAGCGAAACCAGGGATAAGGGGGGAGCCGCTGTACAGTTTATTATCTTGAGCTATTGTTGTGGTAATTAGAAACAGTTTGAGGACAAAGATTAGAACTTCTTTACCATTATCTGTATACACAGCGGAATTCTTGCTATTGTTTTCAATTTTCCCTTAGCACAGTTGTAAACACTGCCAGCGCAGTGAATCAAATTCACTGTATGATTAATAATAATCCTTATCAGCTTTATTTGTTTTTCTTTTCAGCTGATAAAGCAAATGGGTGATTATATAACAGACTCTTCTTCAGGTACATTCTGGAAATCTCCCTGAATGCCCAAAATTTCCAATACAAAAACGTTTCACAGGCTGATGGCTATCTTACAACCTACACTTCTTTCTTATCCGCATAGCACAAATTGTTAACTTCCTTTTCAAGTTTCACTTAACCTTTCTTTTTCACTTAATGAAAAGGTCACCGAAACAATGAAGCCATCATTTTGTTCATTTAAAAAAAAAAAAAAAAAGGAATTCATAGAGGCTTGTTTACATCATGGATATATATATAACCAACCCAGAATTAGAATCTTTAGTTCTTTATTTATCTAAAATATTTTCTAACTAAGACCAATTTCACTTCCTCTTCATCTTCACCCTCACTTAGCACTATTAATCATAAAAGTTTCTGCATACTCAAAAAGCAGAGAAAAATATAAAGCCATGTTGGGATTCAGATCCTGTCAGGAGTGACAGTCACCCTGAAGCCTGGAGACGCCCCGTTCATCACCCACCAATGCACACACCACGCAGTGTGCGCGATGGGGTCCCCACAACATGAAAGAACGCCACATTGCATAGAATTTCCAACAAATAGCAAAGGCATAAAAAAGTTAAGTCCATAAATGCCAATTTAACTTTCTACACAATGGGTATTTTAAGAAGAAAAATGGTGGAGACCAATATTATTGAATGTCAAGGTAAAAAGCAGTCACCATCCCAACTATTTTCATACATTAGCTGGATACCATTATGCAAATGAGAAATCTTCATGTAGTGGCAACAACGCAGAAGGTGGTAGTTTAATAATCTACTTCACCTTTGTGGGTAATTTCCAAGTCACAGAAGTTTATATCTTGATACCAGGGTATTGCATTTATCTAAGGTTAAGGCTCATGTTTCTTTAAATACAAAACAAAGCAAGTCTTGTATTTATAGTGCCTTTCTTCTGAAATACTGAACTGTTTGTTTTCCATGTATTTTTGCTTCCTCTATTTTTATTAAATGATCACAATAGCTGCATAACTGACAACTACGGCAACGATTTAGTAAGCTTCCTGCGATGTGAGTAGGGATGGCAGGGGGCCAGAGAGAGGACACAGGAAGACACTGGAAGAAGAATAAACTTATTCCAAAGCACAGTAGCATCTCTGCAGCACATGGCATGCTTCATTGCGACTTAGGCTAGGGCTGACAAGCCAGAAGATGCCGGACCTTGTAGCCACAATAAGGATTTCCTCTTTATCCCTAAACAATGGGAAGGCATTGAAGATGGTTTTAATCATAATTTTAGTATTGCCTCCTCAAAATTTTATTTATACAAAGTATACTAGGAGAAAACATGGAAATGTTAATGAAAATAATTCCATGGAGTCTTCCAATATGGCAGAATGTCCAACATAGTCTCTTTTTACCATGCAATGAAAGCAACCTGACTTGTTGCAAAGAGAAAACAATCACGATATTCCTTCATTAAACAAATATGTATCAAGTACTGGACAATATGCCAGATATGACATTCCTGAGATACTTGAGATTCTTCAAAACAAAGACCCTTACCCTCATGAAGACTAATTCTAGTGGCCAACGAATACTAAATAATGAAGATAATCATAAAAATAAGCAAATCATATAGTATTTAAAAAGATAATAAGCATATCATGGAAATGAGAAAAAGCAAAGCAGGTTAAGGATGATCGAGAAGGTAGGGGAGCAGGAGAGAGAGGTAACGAGTTATAGTATTCAACAGTTGTTATGGCCTGAATTAGAAGATGAAATTTGTATAATTTTGGTGATTTATAAAACCTTGACAATTTCTGCTGAAATAAAGAATTCTTCTATTGCCATTTCCAGACACACTTAAAATTTAATGTCTGAGACAAAGAGATCAAAAGAAATAGTAGCTGCTGCTCAGCTCGCTGCTTCTGTTTTTCTGTCTCCTTGTAGTGGTTCTATTAACAAAAACATTTTGAATATTGATTGATGATTTTATTGTACTTTCCACATGGCAATGATTAATCTGCGAACAAAAGAAACCCAGCCTCACAAGTATTAAAACTTGAGCTTCTTTCGGCTGGAAAATGCTGACAGAATTTTATTTTCAAAATCCTTATGCCACAAAGGGTAAAAAACCCAGAAGGCACCTCACAGTATCAGATATAGCAGGAGGGGGAAATGAAGGGTGAATATGTATTACTAAATTATCATTAACTAATAATATCCTTAATTACAAGAAAGTTTTAAATAGGTTTTAATACAAGTGTCAAGATCTTAATCCATCTCTTTTTTAGAATAAAAAAGTCTGTAAATGAAACTATAGCCATACCCAGTGATTCCTGGGAGTAAAGCCATACCAAACACAAGCCATACCAAAGTGATTACTGCGAACAAAAGCAGTAAAATGATTGTTAGGAAGAAATGTGCTCTGAATCTAGGCTAGCAAATAGTTCTTGTTTACAGTAAACTGTGAACAGCCAGCTCTGATCACTAGCTGTTGCATCCCAAAGACTATTAACCACATACTAAGGGCATTAAGTCAGGATAACTACCGATTTTATGCTATATTTCTACTCAAGCTTGATTTTATTACCCATTTTCAGCAGCTTAGGTTGTAAACAACAGCCTTTACTAATCCTTCTATAGGAAACAAACAATGCAGTCCAAGAGTGATTATAAGCTTTTATCATATAATCACATATACATCCAACAAAGAACAAATAACAAAATCAAGCACGACTCTCTACTTACAAGCCAATGAAGTTATTTTCCTTACCTAATGGGTTATGTCTTTAATTCTGGATAATTAGTGACCATTAATAAATGACACCATTTCTATGTTCCTTGAGTGTTCATGTTTCATATATTAGAACGCCAAACCATAGTCTACACTTTCATGGGGGCCATGTACAATCAAGATGTCATTCCATTTACCCTTGTTCACATGGAAATATCAAAAATGAGAAAGATAATTTATATGTAATAATATTTTTAGAATAAAAATGAAAAAAAAAAGATGTCGTGCCAGGCCCAAAATAATGATAATAAAACTCCAGGCATTTACTCGGTGCTGATTAGTGTTCTAAGTGTTCTACATATACTAAGTAACCTCATCCTTATTACCACCCTAGCAGATTGTACTATTATTACCCTCATTTCACAAATGAGGAAATGGAGGCACAGAGAGGTTAAGTAATTTGCCCTGGATTGCACAGCTACCCTTTTGATGCTGTACGAGCTGGAGAGTAAGGTGTGCCAGTCACTACCTACCTCTGCTTTCACGCTTCAGAAATTTACATTTTTTACAAGTCTTCTACTTCTGGGAATGACATTTTATATCTATATGGGTTTTGTTTGTTTTTTGTCTATATGGGTACGAGCTGAATCAGGAAAAATATAGAATGAGGAAACAGTGGAAACCATAACGTGGTTGTTCTGCGAGCTTTCCAGCGGCAGGTAAACTTGTCAGGATGAAAAGCCGTTTCAGGAGCACAGCAGTCACTCCCCAGGCTGCGAGCACAGTGCAGCCGCACCGGGACGGCGTGCGGGAGGAAAGCAGGGCAGAGCTGTGCCCGGCACACATGCCTGCCTGCCACTCACCCCGCAGGAAAAGAAGGCAATTCAGCTCTGAAAACAAAACTGTTAACTAACCCCATACCTTGGAAGGAAAAATGGATGCTCCATCTATTTGTGGAAACTTGTCCTGTAAGTCCATTTCACAAGACAAGAGAAATCGTACTTGCCCAGGTATTCTCTCTGGATAGAAGATCTAGAAGGAAAACGTAATCACTGGATGATATTTATGTGACTTGTGGAAAGAGAAGGGGAAAAAACGATTATTTATTGAGCGCCCAGACTGGGCCAAGCACTGTGCTATGTTGGTCCCGGTTCATGTAATGAAATCTTGACAATACACCACCAGGGGTCATTCTCCCCATTTCTAAGGATTAGAAAAACTGAGGTTAAAAGAGATTATGTGAATTGCCTAAGTAAACATGAGGGGAGGTGAGCGTTCCACCCCAGACCCATCAGACTGTAAAGCCTGTGCCACACAGCCCCCGCTGGTCTCTCTCCTTAGAGGGGCTGTCTCTGTAAGAGGTGGTCTATGGGAGAGGCTAGACGCCCTGGGTTTGAAGCCTAGTTCTGCTGATGACAACTACGTAACCTTGGTCAAGCTATTTGACCTTGATGGGCCTCAGTTTCCCCAGCTGTGGATGACAATTGTACCTATCTCGTAGTAGCACTGTGAACATTAAATGAGTTAATATATATGAAGGCCTTAGGGTAATGCATGAGGAGATAGTAGTCTTTCTTTCAGAAACATACATGCTAAGTAGATACTGTTAAGCTTCCGTCTCATCTGAAACTTGGGTTGACTCCATCTGCATTAAACCTAAGTTAAATGTCCTTTTTTATCCTTCTAAATCAGCAAAAATATGATACTCTTTGTCTTTGCCTTTTTAATTCTAAATTCCTAAGGAGAACATCACAAAATTTTCTGTGTCCTTGGCCAGGCACGGTGGCTCACTCTTGTAATCCTAGCACTTTGGAAGGCTGAGACAGGAGCATTGCCAGAAGGCAGGAGTTTGAGACTAGCTTAGGCAACACAGAGAGACTCTGTTGCTACAAAAAACTTTAAAAGTTAGCTGGGCATGGTGGCACGCACCTGCGGGTCCCAGCTACTCAGGAGGCTGACACAGGAGAATCACTGAAGCCCAGGAGTTTGAGGTTGCAGTGAGCTGTGATGATGCCAATGCACTCTACCCCGAGGAACAGAGCAAGACCCTGTCTCCAAAACAAAAAAAAAAGAAAAAGAAATTCTCTTCCTGACCAGATCCCACCAAAACTGAATGTAGCAATCGGTACTCAAAAATGCTTTAAATAGAAATGTTACTCACTCCCACCCCTATAGAAATAGGCAAATCTTGCTTCTGTTTTCTAGATAGTTATTTTATTAATCTAGACATAAATGGATTAAGACAATACAGATAATAAACTATGCTTTTTTGAAGATTCTGTATAAATACAAAATAGACCTAAATAAGAATGTCTTTTGTCACACATGTTGCAGAATGCATAAGTGCTGTATGGACAGCTCATGTACTTACGAATTACATTCGATATTAAATACTGCGGTTAAAAATCAATGCCCAGTTTCTAGTATTTCACTTTGTTTTAAAAATTCCAAATTCAATTATCTTTCAAAACCCTACTGAGATGTTGACAGCTTCAAGAACTCTTCCGTGCTTCCCTCACTACTCAGAGCTAAACACTTATTCCTAGATGTAGTTCACACCCTATTCTAAATTATATACTTACATATGCACCTCCTGATAAGATTGTGAACCACACGGCAGGAAATTTTCCTTTGTACACCAGACCCTAGAACAGTGCTTTTGATTCAGTTAATTCAGAATTGAATTACTGAATATAGATTCAAAATGAATGTAGTTAACAAAATGAAGTCACATCCAGTGCAAAATAACTCGAGTTAGAGAGTAGGTGTACCTGAATGGTGGCTGTGTCAGTTTTTGAAAGTCACTTTTAAGAATGATCCTTTTCTAAGCAGAGTTTTATTTAGTGTGCCAAAGAGCTGTCTGGAATAACTGACTTTATTTCTAATTGTAGCTACATTTGTTTAAATGCTTCCTTCTCATAACTCGGCCCAAAGGCCACTTGCCCCTATGATCCTGACGCTCCAGGTAGTAAGCGCTGCCGCCGCCCCGTGTCCACGCGTTTCTGACCCAGCCCCTGACCCTTCAGTCACTTGTCTGCCCCACCTCTTCCATGAGACTGACTTTCTTTGAAAGCAGAGACTGTCTTATTGTCTTCATAGCCCAATGTCTGGCGCACAGTAAGTGCTTAATAAATATTCACAAAAATTAAATGAATTAAAAACTTCCTTGAGTTAAAACTTTGTATTCTGAACTAGCCTGGCCCAGCTCTCTCTCCCTGGGGCCCCAGAATCTGGACGTGGCTTGTTGTGCGCCAATACTCACAGACCGCGGATCGTAGGAAGTGCCTGTGAAATTCTAGAAAACGTGCCAACTCGCATTATTTTTTTCCTAACATCAAACAATTCAATAATTGAGCTATTTGCCCTTCATGTCACTGAAATTATTCAGTCTCATTCTTTTATGTTTATGAGGACTCCTTCTGTGGACAACTTGAATTAGATTTTATCATCAATATCCTAAATTTCTGAAGAAAACTATCTTTATTCAAAGTTTTGCTAGAACAAAACAGCCAAGAGGGTGCCAACCAGACTGTAGAGATAAAGATTGGATATAGCATTTCTCTTGATAATTATCTCTCTGCTTGAATACTTTCCAACTCTAACCCCAAATAAAGAGAACTGCAAAAGCTGACGGGAGAGAAGGGGAGAAGCTGATAACAACACCCCCACCCCCAGCCCTCTCGGCGGCACTTGGGTGCTCACACCCTCCCCGAGTAAAGAGCACTGCCACTGTTCTTCCCCTTCTTCTGGGAGCTCACCTGTCAAAGCATCAAGCTCAGAGCACCCAGAAAATATCTGTGGGCCATGCACCGTGTAGACACTGGCTGATGGGGAGGTTGGGAAAAATCCAGATGTAGGCTTTGCACGCCTGGAGCTCAGAGAATAGCAGAGAAGAAAATTAAACGTGCTGGCAATGAAGTAGGGTGCTGTGACAGGGCAAATAAGGCCAGTCTGAAGCCAAACCCTAACATATGTATCAGAATGTTCCGCCTTGTAAACTGAGAACCTAGGGAAAGAGATTGGGTCATCCGTACTCCATCGTATGACTGGCAACTCCTCTTCTACCCAGCTTTCCAAGCGGTAAATTTAGGATGATAAAACTACCTCCCTCATATAGTTATCGTGATAAAACTACCTCCCTCATAAAGTTATCGTGAGAATTAAGTGGGATGACACACTGCAAAACACTGTAGACAGGGCCTGGCCCATGGTGAGTGGTCGGAACATCTTTGGAGTTCTTATGCCAAACAGAGGACACCGGGCCTAACCCAGCATGTGCTGGAGAAAATGACTTCTCAGCTCAGCCATGAAGAATGGGAGGGAATCCACTACAGGTGTATCAGGCTGCTCGAGCTGCCATGACAAAACATCACACACTGGGTGGCTTAAGACCGAGCGAGGTATGGGCAGGGCTGGTTCATTCTGAGGCCTTTCCCCTTGGCTCGTACAAAGCTTCTCCTCCCTGCACCTTTAACATGCTCTTCCCTCTGTACGTGTTTGTGTCCTCATCTCTTCCTATAAGGACATCGGGACTGGATACTGGATTAGACCCCACTTTAACTTAATCACCTCTTTAAAGGCCCTGTCTCCAATACAGTCTCATTCTGAGGCAATGGGGGTTAGAGCTCCAATATGTGAATTCTGAGGGGACACAGTTCATTTCATAATGGGGGGCAGGGAGAGGTGCAGAGAGGACTGTTTCTGACAGAAGGAAGAATGTGTGTGAGTCAGAAGAGGGTGGTGTAGATTGTTGAAGAGAAACTGGATGGTTGAACTCTCATTTTAGAAAAATCACTGTCTGCATTACAAGGAACTTTTTGGAGCAGGGTGAGCACTTGGGAGGCATCTAAAGTAAGACAAGTAAGAAAGGCTGATGGCTCGAGTCGTGCCACAGAGACGAAAGAAACTGATCACGCTGAGAAGCTAATCAATGGGCTTGGTGACTGGTGGGGGCAGAGGGAAAGCAGAATGATTCCCATGTGACCAGCAAATGCATAGACAATGGTGGGGGAAGGTGACAAATGCAAAATTGGACCTTTTGAGTTTGAGAAACCCATGGAACTGCCAGTAGACCATTGGCTATCGACAGCAGCTACCACTTACTAACCCTTCCTGTACACCAGAGTGTGCCAACAACTCTAGACACAGCATCATACACCTCTGTACAGATGAGGAGGCTGAGCCTTAATGAGATAGTGAAGGCTCACAGCTACTAAATGGTAAAGCTAAAAGCAGAGTTAAGTCTTCCTAATTGCTAAGCCCAAGCTGAAAACCACCACCACCTTGGCGTAAAACTCAGGAAGGAGGCTGGGCTGGAGATACATCCTGGGAGGCCATTAGGTCATAAAGAATGCTTGGCCTGCTGGCTTCACTTACCACACCCTCACTGACCACCAGCCCTGCTTGAATCTGAGCTGATCCTCATCCACACGTTTCAGCAGATTATGAAATGGATGGTAGGTTGGTGGTCCAAGCCCAGGGATTGGGAGCCCAGACTCATGCTGGAGACAAGTGCACTGGCAATGCCCTCTACCAACACCGCTTCCTTCTCTTATCACCACGGGTGAGACTCCAGGATCTGTGAGCTGTGCGTGCACATAAGCAGCGCCTCCAACTTGTAGCTGGGCGAGGATCCAAGACCCAAGCTGAACAATCAAAATTCAATGATGCACATGCCATTAAACAAAATTCTAATGTAGTATACATGCAGAAAAGTGAACACACTGTAAGTGGATAGCCTGATGAATTTTCATAGAGAGAACACACCTATGAATTAATACTAAAATCAAGAACAGAATGGTAACCCAGAAGCTCTCCACAGGTCCCTTGCACACCCTAACAGCCCCCGCCCCCCTCCTCAGGTTCCACATCCTGACATCCTATACCACAGATCAGTTTTGCCTATTTTTGCACAGTATATGAACGGAATCATGTGTATGTTTACATGCATTTTAAAGACTAAAATTTAACTTGGAAAAATTAAAAGGTTGTTGTAAACAGACACATAAGTATAATCCCATGATCTCATCTTGCCATATTCCAAGGACCCCTGATATGGATATATAGTACCTATACATAGGTATTGTGAATTACACCAGATAAAATCAGTCATGTGAAATGAATCCAGGGAAGTACAGGGCCATTGCCGTGTTGTGTCCTCTTGAAGAGATTGAGTCACTGACCCAGACTAACTGTAACAAATCCCTTCCTATGAATTAAAGATTAGAATGTAAAGTAATAGTAATGGTGATGGAGGTTTTAAAGGGAAAGTTCTATTGCAATAGCTTAATTGAGATAAGCTTAGGATAATAAATTTGAAATTGATTTTAATTACTGCTTTATCAAACTAATCCATTTTCTTAGTGAGGAATCTTTTACATTGTCGAGAAACTAAAAGTTCCTTTAGAAAGTGTTTTGAATGTGTTGTAAAAACAATAAAACTGTCAGAAGAAAACAAAATTTTTTACTAGTTTAAAAAATTATTTTCTAAAACAATTTCATGGAAGTCATGCATTTCAATTTTAATGTTTTACTGTATGTTCATTAAAACATACTGTACAATTTTATATAATACTTGCTGAATTCTGAGTTGGACCTAAGAATTTCTTTTTGGTGGGATAGGGATTATAGTCTTACTTTTAGGATAAGAGGATCTTCACTTTCATAGTTCTCTTATGGATTATAACTACTTTTGCTTTCAATCACAACATAAAAAACTTACCAAAAAAATTTACTTGAATAATGAAAACAATCATATTTGCAAATGTACTGCCACCAAACCTTTTTTTTGTGTTTTTTTTTTTTTGAGACAGAGTCTCCCTCTGTCACCCAGGCTAGAGTGCCGTGGCATCAGCCTAGCTCACAGCAACCTCAAACTCCTGGGCTCAAGTGATCCTCCTGCCTCCGCCTCCTGAGTAGCTGGGACTACAGGTGAGCACCACCACATCATGGGATCTCACTCTTGCCCGGGCTAGTCTCGAATTCCTCAGTTCAAGCAATCCTCCAGCCTCGGCCTCCCAGAGTGCTAGAATTGCAGGCGCAAGACACCATGCCTGGCCATCCTGCCAAACTTTTAAAGTTGTCCTGTGTTTCCAAAGGGAAAAAGACTTACCTATTCACTGTAGTTCTCCACACATGTAATGTGTGTGCATGTGTTTATCTGAATTTACACAGGTGGGCACAGTTAAGATATAATCCCATTAGGGAGAAAATCTGCTTCTTTATTTTAGCACAGTATTTGTGTGAACTCACTGCAAATGATTGGATCACAAGTTTCCCTCAAACCCCTAAAATTCCTGATTACATTTTGATGTCCCTCTCCAAGAAAACAGCTAACAATTAGCATAGCTTTCTTGTTGAACCAAACAAGTTTCTGATTCCAATCTTAATGAATTGCCTTTTCAAAAAGGAATCACCCACCTGTGACCACAATTTTGCCTGCAGGACTCTGCCTTAAAACACAGTGGGAAGCAGCAAATCCTGGGTGAAATTTAAAGCCAGATTATTTTTTAGCAGGAGAACTCTGTGGCTGGGTGTGATAGTCTAGTTTCTCTGTTGTCCTTTAAATATTTTTTTAAGAAAATGTTCAAATTTTAGCTATGATTTACTTGTTGTTTTTGCTATTGTGACTTCCACAGTTATTTCCTGTCATACAGGAGTTGTAGATTTCAGTTCCTTTACTCATTGAAGACTGACTGATGTTCCATAAGAATCCCTGGTTTGTTTAAAATTCTTAAACTTGTTAGGTGCAGAGCTCAAACATATATATATTTTTTTTAATTAACCAACCATGTTTTATGTAGCATAACTCCGGGCAAAATTAGTGACATTTTTAAAACAAATTAGAGAATCACAAAATGATAATAAGTCACTGCAACTTTATATATTACAGAAAAGATATAAAATGATAAAGGCTATACATAAACTGAGGTCTTTATTGATCACTAACAGGATGTTCTAAATGAGAGGACAATTTTCTTATTAATTTCTAAGCTCTACTTTTGTTTTTAAGCTTTACCTTCTAAAAAGCCCAATTTATTCCAAATTTTCCTACCAGTTCTTTAATGGAACTTGAGTAACTGTGTCTAAAAGGATCTGAGATTAAGAGCTAAGTCCCCATCTGCCAGGATATCTGAATTTGTCTCTTTTCAAATTATATGGAAGGTATCATTATTGGTGAAATAATGACTACAAGAAAACACAGTAAGCATTTAAAAGGACAAAAGGCCATCCCACACATACTGTTGGATTGATTTTAACCAGTTATTTTATTCAAACTTACATCTTACTGTGTCATATGTGAAATGAGTATGATGAAAAGCTCATTAATTAAAAACCCCAATTTAATAAAGCAACAAGTTCCAAATGATGTTATAACAAATCTAAAGCAATACTATGTTCTTACTTGACTCTTCCAATAAATAAATCACTATTTCCTACTGTGCCTTTGATCTTCTCTGATTGAAAACCACAACTCTCATTTATCTGAGATAATAAGTGAACAGATACATACAGAGGGAAAATGACAACAAAAAACCTCATGTTCAGGTCTGTCCACCCACAAATCTTTAACTAGACCAACCAGCGAGGAGGAAAATTGGACACCTAATATTTCCCATCCTGCTTTCTGGTGCAATGTTAAAGGACAAGCAAGCAATAGAGCCTAGCCTAGAGCGGAATCTGTGCCCAAAGCACCAAGGAGAACAATCTTAGTCGTGCTGTGTGGATTTTAAGTCCCCATCCCCATTTCTCATCTGACACTTTAATGACAGCATGGTTGCCACACGAATTTCTTACTCTGAATCTTCTATGAATCTCTGAATCTACTCTGAATCTCTTCTTACTCTGAATCTACTCTGAATCATAATATTGCAAGCAAACCTACAATTCCACGCAGTGACATAGGTAAAACGAAGAGTTCCTCAAGCATCAGATTGTTTACCAACCCATTCCTCAATAATATGGCACGATAAAGGACTCAGCACTTGGAAATGCTCTCAACATCAAAAATTCAGAGTTCAGGTTCAGAAATGCTTGAAATCATCAACATGTTCCTGTAATTCCTAATTCAAATACATTCCTCCCAATATGTAATGCAGGCCAAGTTGCTATTCTCATTTATCTCTGCCTCTGACCATCTTTCTAGAGACATTTTGCTTCTGTAGGTTTTACTTCATTTGCTTCTCTTCCTCCTTTCAACACTGCCTTACTTCACATTTCCCCATAAATCTCTGTGGGATATGTAACAGGGCTTTCTCCCATTTCCCAAACTTCACCACACTAAACAAAAATGGCTTATTCCACTAACTGGGTTCCAGGTTTCCAAAAAACACTGCTATTTGCCATTAATGATAACTACCGAACAGGTCATATTCTCTGCAAAGGATTAGAAAGGATATTTTTTATTTCTAAGTAATAATTTTCATTGTCAAGAGCCAAGTAATGAAAATTTTTCACTTTAAACCATCATGATCAATCATCTTTAGAAATCAGCCTTCACATTTATTAGGTTTGGAAGATCTTCTTTTTATGTAATATCTCATTCTTCCAATGTACCCTGAAGCAGAAAGGATATTTTCATTACTCAGATTTTTAATGCCTTAAGGTAGTGGAGACAGAGCTGGGAGGGAGGGAAGGAAAGGAGGACAGGAAATGATGACTCTAAGGACTATGCAAAAAATGGAAGGTCTTTCCTGAGAATATGATAATAAGGATAGTTCATTCTTCCGTAGATCTTACTACATGGCAGTCACTGTCCTGAGGTCTTTACTTAGATTGATATTTTAAATCCTCATAATAAATCTATGAGATCAATAGTATTATTTATCCCCAGGGAGGAAAATGAGCCACTGGGAGGCTGAATCACTTGCCTCTCAAGTTATGTAGGTCCCTCAGTCAGCAGAAGAGCCAGGACTCCACTCCAGGCAGTCTGGCTGTAGAACTCTCACCCTTCGTCACTGATCGCTTCTTTCAAAGCTAGCAGAGTTGATTATTTGAATATTGGCAAAGCTGAAGGTGAAATTGACAGTGAAATAACCAAAATGCCGATTATTTTGTGATTTTTATATGTGAACCACAATAGTTGAGACATATATACTGACTTAATTGATACTTCTGGTATTTATTGACATACAAACAAATTGCTCAAAAGCTATGCAGGAATGATACTCATTTTAGAAAACGTGGAATATTATGTTTCATGGTATTTGGACTCAGGCATAGAGTCTGGTTGTTCGGGTTTGCTCAAAAAATCTCAAGTTATACCTCCAGGTGTAATTATTAATAGTACCTTTTTTTACTCTCAAAAGTGTCCCATTTTGAACAATAAAATATATAATCAATTGTCTGACTTATGCACAACCAGAGCAACTGGCACAAGTCAAACTGCATACAATTGAGATCTGATTTCTTTTTCATATTGTTTTTCAAGGTCATTCTTTACAGCAATTACAGAAGCCTTTGATCTGTGCCAACAACAACCAATGACTGTTCACTGTCCAGCATTTATTCTGTTGTCCTCATGGACATTTTTCTTAGTATGCGTTTTCATCCCCAATCTTTCTATTTATCAAGAATCTTTTACTTTGTTTTTTTCTGCCTGTAAAATTCATTAGGATTACTAATTAAATAATACTTCTAAAAGGCAAAAATCAAAATAAAGCAAACACCCTCCTTCCCCACTCCCAAAAAATAAATAATAAAAAATTTCTGTGCACTCAAGCCTATATAAACTTAACTCCATAAATGTTAGTTTACAACCATATATGCTCATAAAAGGGAGTGTTCTATTGACCTTTCCTTCTCAAACATTTTACAGGATTTGGTACATCACCACATGAATTTTAAATGACCTTTCATCTTCTTAACATCAGTATCTGCATAAAAGCTGACAATTGCTGCATTTGGTTTTAATAATTCTCAATCTTTCATTTCTTCATCCTCAAATCAGTCGTTACTACTATTGAGAGTCTGATGGTGCTTTTCCCCATTGTCTTTCTTCTGCCTCTTTCTACCTTCAAATGCTTCATTTCCCTCCAGTTCTTTTGCCAAGTCACTGTCTCTCCTCCTCCAATGCCTTCTAGTCTATAATAACCACCCTAATGACATTTACATCCTTAAGGAGTTCGGTGTCACTTTTTGGAAATGAGCCACAATTCAATTTCACTCTCTCACATTATGTTTTCTATATTGCCTGTGACTCAGCACTCGCCTTAGTAGGCCAGGGCTTTTTTCCTATCCCTTTAAAAATTCTTCTGAAAAATTATTGTTTTTTGGTCCTCTGACACAAACCCCCTGCCCTCCTTACCCTTGGAGCAAATCCATCCATTCACCCTACTTGGGAAACTCAGGTGGCAAATTAAGCTTTCCCACTCTTGGGCCTCATCTCACTCTTCTTCTTATGAAGATCCTAGGGAAACTGACTTGCATAAGGAAGGGAGGAAACTAGTGTCCCACCTCGGTGGTGGAAGACCAGTTTACGATGCCTTGAAGCACTGGATATCATTACTTACCCTTATCTCAGTCCACAGGGCTAGGAAAGGTGGAGGCCGTCATCTCTAGTCCTAGAAAGCTGCTTCGTGCCAGTGGTGAGTTACCATGAGGGAGACAACGGCCCACTCTAACCTGCTTAGTGATCTGAAAATTTTGACAGTGTTCTCTCTTTCTTAGCCAGCATGGATTCTTAAGATCTTAGTATTTAAACTTATTCTGATTATAATACGTTCTCATTGGGCTTGATGAAATCTTTAAAGATAAGTACAGAACTGCATTTATCTTTAGTTTCTCTTTTCCTGCTATGATTTAGCAATCAAAATGGCCCTAGTTATCCAAAGATAGTTTTATCTCACTATGATAATGACATGTCATTAATGGATTCTCTATAAAAGTTGCTTGGGTAAGTGGCACCTTTTTGGGAAAAACTGCAATAAGGAGTGAAGACCACATTTTTTTTTCTTTGTACAAGGATGCCAGGACCAATAATCACCAGCTGCCCAACTACCAAAAAATCATGCTTCCAAAATCTCTTGATGTCTATTCTACACAAAGAGCAATTGAGTTGCCTTACATGTGCCATTCACGACAGAAGCCCTTTGTGAAGACCACATTTAATAGAAAGAAGTGTATTTCATTAATGATTTAAGGGAAGTAATTACAGCTTCAGAGTCACAAGGCCAAAAATAAATTATAAATTTCACTCTACAAGAAGGTTTTTTTTTTTTGAGACAGAGTCTCACTCTGTTACCCGGGCTAGAGTGCCGTGGTGTCAGCCTAGCTCACAGCAACCTCACACTCCTGGGCCCAAGTGATCCTCCTGCTTCAGCGTAGTGTTATTGGAGATAAGCAGATATCAAGAACAAAATGAAATCATTGCAAACAGAGAATCAATTGTATCATATTTTTAGAGCTGTGAATGCAATACTTAAGATAATAACAAATTTACTAATGTAGACCAGAACTTTACCAAATCCGAGTTGTAAACAGTAAGTATAGCTCTGAGTGTCAGCTTTATAATTAGACTCCTATAAGAATTTCTACAACCTCTTTCATCTTTTAGGGGCAGAGACCATATTTACTAAGACAAAAATCGGTATGCTTGGGGTAAAATGTTTGAAGATGAAGCTCTATTAGAGAATCAGAAACACACAGTAGCCATGCCTCTGGGAAGACCAGCAGAACTCAAACTTTAAAAACAGCAACAAAAATAAAAGATTCCTCAACCAATTCAACCCCATTTCTCCAAATATTATCTTTTCTTTTAATTTAGAAAATATCCACTGTATTAAGAATAATTGTTAAAATTCAATCTCAAATCTCATACTATGTGAGGCTGTATATATTATGTTCTTCTAACTGTGGTCTGCATTTATAGAATAAGCTGAAACTTTAATGTATGATACATAATAGAATAAATCATAAGATTGTATTAACTCCATGAGTCACAAATACAGATAGGGGACAGAGGCGAAAAAAATATGGTTGATCTCAATTTGGTCTCATGAAAACACACCATCTGTCCTTATTGTCACTTTTTTATTAGATAAAATAGGGATACTTAAAAAAAAAAACATTTTAAAAGGCTAATTTGAAGGAATCTATTTTTAGACAAGAGCAGTGGCACTCATCTCAAACTAATTTTCTTACTTTAAGCTTTTGCAATTGCAATATTGTCCTGCAAATAAGCAGAAATATTTAATAGTCTCTTTCAAGGACTCTTCCCTTAAAAAAACAAATGACAAAATTAATCCATGCGTACCATTTCAAACTGGGCCCCTGGATATTACAAATCCATTATTTCCCTGTTCCTTCCCAAGTTACAAATAGCCTACACTCAGGATCACTTGACTAAGTGACATTTCTGCAAGACACAAAAGCTACTGATTTATGAGGAAAGGCTTGAGAGTCTATTATTGCCTCATCCCAAACCCCTACATATAGTATTTCTAGCAACAACTAAAGGGGGAAAAAGCATCGTCAAGCAACGGGTCAAAAACAAAAGCAAATAGAATGACTGTGAACATATAAAGATAAAAAAATAAACCCATCACTTGGTGCAATGATACTGACTTACTTTCTTAGAAGCCTAACCTCTGCACTCCTCCATGGGAGCAGGGATGACAGTGGAGTGCTGAGAGGAACAAGAGGCCTCACTGTCACACGCCCGTGCCCTCTAGCTGAGAGGAGGAAAAGCCTGCCGCCACCACACAGCAATCCCAGGCTAAGAACTGACCGTGAGCCCAGTGAGAAGCTTCCAGAGCCTATTTCACAGCATCCTTTCCATTTAGACGGGTCCTTCTCGTGCAGAGGCTTGAGGTGGATTTAGCAGCAGGTGGTCTTGCTGAGTCAGGAATCTTTGTTAGACTGCACGAAGTTTGTCTTAACTAAAGACACAAATAGCCTCAAACACAGACAGAAAAAGATCACGAGAGGTCACCTGAGAGAAAAGAGGATCAAGAAATAGCTCACAAGGGAATTTTTCAGTGAAGCACTAGTCCTTTACTGACTTGTGATGCCGGTGATGCAATCAGAATAGGCAGGAAGGTCTGTTTTGTGTCATGGTTTGGATTTGGGTCCGAGGTCCCAAGAATTTACGATAATGCTCACATTCTGTTGAAACAGTTCCAGAATGTGGCTATTGAACTCAGTAGGGGAAAGAAATCCATTTGGCCCAACTTATGTTTTTCCTCTGTGAGTAGTAATGAGGATTAATAAAAACCACAGCAGAGTAGAAATCTTATTAGTCTACCAGGGGTGAATGGGCATTGACCAATTTGTAAAGGGAGCTAAAATTAAATTCTTAATATAATTTATGTCAATTAAATTCATATAATAAAGAATGACCACCCTGAAAATTAATCTATTTAATAGTTCAAATATAATCAAATTGCTCTGTTCTACAAATATAACTCTATTTCCTTTCTAATTAAACACTATTTTATGAAGTTGAATTTCCCAGATGCCTGGAATTTTTTTTTTAAGTTTTGTAGGCAAGTCTTCAAAAATGGAAGGTACTTTGCTATTTCTTATAATAGGAAAATTGGCTTCTTGTCTTAGCAATTACGAATTAAGTTTATAACACTAGGAAATTTCAAGGACAGTAAATCAAATTCAAATCAGAAAGGAAAATTACATGGCAAATGTTGTGGCTTACACAATTACAAAGAGACAGCACTGCTGTATTCGGTAATCTACGATGCTGCTGGCGGCCAGCAACTGCTGTTTCTGGGGCTGGTAATTCCCTCTCTGGGTGGACTCCCCAGTAGAAAACAAGTCTGTGCTGCCCACCAGTAGGGTGACATTGTATTCTTGTTGACATATTGGCATAGATCTTTATGCCTTTCTATGCTCCAGCCCCAACAATCTCAATTTCTGTGTATACTCTTCATGGCCTTCATTTTCCAGGCTTTAAAATTATGTTCTCTGATCCTCTCTGAATCATCATAAATCACTGAGCCCTAAATTAGATGCTGCACTTTAGCAGAAGATAAATTATCTCCAAGAAGAGGGATTTTATCTCCAAGAAGAGGGATTGCCTCACAATGAGGTCATGGAAACTACAGTTTCACAATTTGAAAAACAAAAGCATTTCCTTTCTCTTTCACCTCCTGGGGATTTTTTTTTTTCTTTGCAAGAGATAAAATCAGACAAACTAAAAATATAAGCATCTGGCCATGTGGAACCTGACCTAGATTAGCATTTCTTGGTGTTTCTTTAGCCTTTTGTTTTCTGTTTTTCATTGTAAAAAATTGTCTTCTGTGATCAATTTTAACCAGAGTCAATTATTTTATTTTCCAATTTTAGAAAAGAAAATCCATACAGTGCCTCCCTCTCTCCATCCCATAAACACTTACAGGGTACATTGTTAGATACTGAGATCATAAAGATAAACCCTGACTCCTGCTCTCAGGAAGGCTGTAGTCCAGTGTGGGGGTAGGGGCAGCTATAGAGAGGTAACATGCAATTACCATTGGGAATGATAACTTTAGGGCTGCCACTGACCCACAGCTCACTGGGAGCATAGAGGAGATAAACTGGAGCCAGACTGAAAGAGAGTAGGAAAGGCTATTAGGGAAGGCTTCCTAGACAGTGTAACTGCTAGGGTTTAAATATATCCCCCAAATTTCACGTCTTAGAACTTTAATCCCCAAATTCATATGTTGATGGTATTTGGAGGTGGGGCCTTTGGGAGGTAATTAGGATTAGACAGGCTCATCAGGGTGGGGTCCCCATGAAGGGACTGGTGGCTTTACAAGAAGAGAGACCTGAGCTGGCATGCACTTGCCCTCTCTCCATAGCAGTACAAAAGCCCTGTCATATGCAGCATCATGCTCTTGGACTTCCCAGCCTCTAGAACCATACCCTAAATAAACTTTTCTTTATAAATCACCTAGGCTGTGTCATTCTGTTATAGCAACAGAAAACAGACAAAGGCAGTAACCTATGACCAAATCTCCAGGGACAACAGGACTTAACTACGTAAAGACTTCAGGCAAAGGAATTAGGATGTGTAGAAAGGCGATAGAGTGTGATGGTAAAAAGCATGGGCTCTGTCACGGTATGTATATTTGACCACAATTTTTTTTTTAAAAGCACAGTAGCTGGGCACGATAGCCCACACCTTTAATCCCAGCACTTTGGGAGGCCAAGGCAGGAGGATCACTTGAGTCCAGTTCAAGATCAGCTTCAGTGACACAGCAACACCTATCTCTACAAAAATTAGAAAAATTAGGCGGGTGTGGTGATGCGCACCTGTAGCCCCAGAGACTCCGGAGGCTGAGGCAGGAGGACCGCTTGAGCCCAAGAGTTCGAGGTTGCAGTACCTATGATGACACCACTACACTCTAGCCTGGGCAACAGAGTGAGACCCTGTCTCTAAATAAATAAATAAATAGAGAAAGAAAGAAAGAAAGAAAGAAAGAAAGAAAGAAAGAAAGAAAGAAAGAAAGAAAGAAAGGAAGGAAGGTAGGTAACAGGAGCATGGGTTTGGGACTGAGATTACCATACTGAGGCCAATTACTTATCTTCTGTGCCTCAGTTTCTAAATCTTTAAAATCAGAAGCAAAATAATACCTAATGCATAGCAGTAAAACCCTTGGGACTTTAATACAGGTAAAGCACTCGGAACAGCACTTGCTTTATAGGAAGCGCTCAATAAATGTTAGCCGTTGTTACCATGCACACAGACCCAGATATGAGAGAGTACAGGTACTTGGAAGGGCACAGGAGTTTAAGTTGTCTTCTCCAAAAGGAACAGTCCACTGAATAGAAGGAAGTAACCCAGAAAAAAGAACTGAGCTGGAGGTCATCACAAATGCCAGGTTTCAGGTATCCTTTTTCCCTTGCTGGAGTCATCAGGAACTTTAAATGTGCCCCGAGGGCATATCCTTGAGGCTACCTACACTTTACCTGAGAATGAGCTGTCAATGGAAAATAAATTGTCTTCACTTTTAATTTTATGAATTAAAATATTTCTTTTCAAAGGGCAGACTGATGATACCACTACTCTAAATATGCCATCATAGAGCAGGAGTACAGTCCTAAGTCTTATGGATGCTAAACATTTCCCCCCAAAAATCCTGTTTTGAGTTATATAAAAGCCATCTGACAGTCTGTGGATAGAGTAATGTTATACTCTGATGTCACATGTTATAGCGGAAGGAATGACAAGAAGACATTATGAGAAAACCTGATGATGAGTTCTTCCCATTTAAAAAAAAATGGTATTGAAATGTTAGAGCATTGGAAACTTGAGTTGCTTAATGTCTTAGCTTCCTCATTTGAAAAATAAAACTAGATGTTTTCTAAGGATCCTTGGGGCTCAAATGTCCTGTGAACTGATTGATGAACAGGCTGTATGGAATTGAAGCAGAATTTAAAACCCTGGGTAATGGGAAATATCTCTCCAGTCCAGTAATTTGTCAGACAATACTACCAAAAGCCAGTAGTGTCTGGCTTTTATGTTTTTAACTTTCCTATAAAGAGATGATACTAATTAGCTACTCATGACTCCAGCTAACCTTTCTTGAATCTCCATTTTCAGTGTGCTACAGCCTATTGAATGGATAACGTGCAAACAGATCAAATCACTTGTTCGCACTGATTGACTTTTAGCTCAGTTTTGTCTCATGTTGTTATGATTATATTGGTCAGACGTGCTAGAAGCTTTATCTCCATCTCAGAAATGCTTCATTTGCATAAACACACACTTTTTATCCTCCGTCTTGGCACACAAGACTAGGGGCTGATGGTCTCGGGTACAGATCACACCCTTGCGTGGGATCCAAGACGCATGCATGGGGAGAGATGCGCTAGAAACACTGGGCACACTCCCACTTAGGAAAGAGGCCACGGAATGTGGATGTGAGCATCAAAGACAGAGAATCTGCCTTGTCTTTCTACAAGTCAACAATTTGTATAATTTGCTGTAAACGTGTGAAATACTGAAAGGCTTCTGTTCCCTCTACATCTTCCTTGAGAGACGTCTAGAACTCAGTACTTCTTGGGCCCTGACCTTGTCAAATGCTGTTTGCCAACCTTTTTCACTTCTAAGAACAAAAATAGCCTATTCATATAGGTATTCTCTTGTATGCCTAGGGCCCTCCCGGCCTATGCTCTGTCAGTTTCTCGCATCAGCCAGAAACGTCTACGCCACAGAAGTCGTCCGTTATGACAGTGCTGCCCAGAGGAAGTCTAACACAGGGAGACGACACAGACAGCAGCCTCCAACACAGCATCCCTCTAGCTGGCCTCTTTTAGCCATGTGCTAATTTTATATTGAACTTGTCCTAGACTTGTTCAAAGATAATCTCTAGTCACTAGAGATATACTCAATACCATGAGCGCTCTCTCCAGGTATATAACATAGGCATGGCAGCTATAAATGTAAACACATCCTGGATGTAAAATAGTTTCTCAAAATAGATACTGATGCAGTAAATGGTTCATGTAATTGAATATTTGCTGAATTTGAGGTCCGATCATGTTTGGGAGTGTGGTGAATTCTATTCTAGGGGTGGCGTCATTCCAGGAAGGCAAAAAACCTCTAACTGAATCTTTTTTACCACTTTCCCAAAACAATTAGGGGTGCATTCCATGACACCACTACCATGGGCTTAACTACAGCTGCCAGAGTTTGAGATGGCCTCCCAAGTCTGCTCTGTTGTTATTAATACTCTTGCCTTCAGGGAATTATCAAAATGCCTAGGGTGGGCCTGTGTTCCATTACTGTTGAATTAAAGCCTTCTCCCACTGCCGCCCTGTGTGTTTTTGGTGCACAATGCTGGGAAAACTCCAATGCCCACAATACCCAGCTGGGTCATCCAACCACAAGCCAAGGTAAACACAGAGGAAGCTCGAGTCCCTGGGGGAAGAGCCATGCATGTCTCTACTAAATGCAAAGTCTGAATACTGGGACTTTGACCAAGCCACTAGGATTTCAGCATATGTTTATGATTAGTTATGACAGTAGCTATTAAGCCAGCTACTTCCAATGTGTAAACTACTTTCTATCAGTTATTTGGGAGTTTTTGTTTGTTTGGGCAGGGCGGCATAAACTCTTCCAGAGTTTTAAAAAAATTAAGTTTTTACTTGAGTCTACTTCTTTCAAAATTGATGCTTTGTTTCAATAGACTATATGGTATTTGCAGAGGTAAAGACACCCTCCCAAAGTGAGGCACTTTTATGAATTTGTTTTAATTGCTTTGGCTGGAGCAACTGACATCTCTTTGACAACTGCTCTGTTGAGCCAAACCCCATCCTGAACATAAAATCCTGCCAAATATGTATCTACAGAATCCACTACTACTTCCTCACCAATCCCTCAATGCATCCAATTAACACTCCCCTTACCCCCTACCCCCATCCAGACACCCAAATACGCACATCACACTGCTCTGCACACCTAGCTCGCACACCGTCTCTTCCATGGAGCAAGTCCTATGTGCTCGCTCGAGGCTGCAGCACTAGGCATGACATGATCCCCAGTTCTCCTGGGCTCCAGTATACGCTCCTGAAACACAGAGACTCCATCTGGTCTAGCTTTGATCTTTCATGGTGCCTTCAAGAGAAGACACCCAGTGAATGTTTGCTAAAAAAAATTTTTAAAGAATAAATAGCTAAATGAATGGAATATCAGAGAACCTAGAGGTCTCTATTTTCTTGGTTAAAAAATTACTTTGTTATTTATTCCTCTCACACATGTATAATTTTAAAACAATGATTTGGACAAAGTATTCAATATACTGTGCTTCTTTTTCATTGATTCATCTGTTTACTAAATATATAACTCTCACCCTTTCTTGGCCCACCCTTGGTTAAGTTTTCAGAATTATACAACCTGAAATCCTATATCTGTTTCTGTGTGTGTGTGTGTGTGTGTGTGTGCCTCTATCTCTCTTTTATTCCTTTAAAGTTAATGAGCGAAGACAGTTTCGAAGCCAAATGTCAATACTGTGGTCTGTTGGAGGTACTAAGACTCATATCCATCACAAACTGAAAAGGGCAGAGAATACCGCTAAGTACTTAGGAGACTGAATTGTCTGGGCTCTTCCACCGACTCTTTGTGACCTTGAAAAGCTGCTACTGTGGAATTCAGAGCCCTCATTTAAAAACGAGAGGCTGTAACAGGTGCAACCTCAGGTTCCTTTCAGCTTTCTGTATTCTGGAAAACTAATTCTGTGTATTTTGCTACGACAGGCTTGCTATACAAGCCTCATGAGTAGGCAGAGCAGGAAGATGTCTAAACCAGGGGTCAGATACTGTGGCCTATAGGCCAAATTCAACCCACTACCTGTCTCTGCAAATAAAGTTTTATTAGAACACAATCAAATCTATTGGTTCACATAATGTCTATAGCTGATTTCTCACTAAGACTAGCAGAGTTGTAACAGAGACAACATGACCAGCAAAGCCCAAAATATTAACCCTTGGCAGAAAAATTTTGCCAACCCCTGGTCTAAATGATGTATGGTGTGTGTGACTTCCTGCCTGAGTAACTCTCCTCTGTTCCCTAAATGAGATCTGGAGTTTCATCATTAGAGGTTAAATACATATATGCATTATAAGGTAAAATACCTTAAATGTTAAGCAGACAGTTGCTTGGTAGGAAATCAAATGATCCCTACCTGGGGCACTATAGGGAAAACAGAAGGGCTCCAGGAAGCCCAAGCAAACTGAGCTGGCACAAAAATAAATGTGCTTACATCCCAGCCTTGCCTGGATATACCACGGAGAGATGAGTATCCAGACCCTGCATCCTGAGAACAGAATCTTAAGTTCAGTTTCTGACGTTGTGATGAGCTTTACTCTAAACCTGCTTCCCCACCTAGTCCCTCTTACACCCGACAGCCAATACCTGCAAGACAGCAGGACAACACTCCGGTACAATAAGAGAATAAAACCACCAAATGGTCTGTACACATCATCACCACTTTCAGGCTCTGATAACAGGATGTGTCTGAATCTCAGAAACCATTATGATGAATGATGGAGCCAGACACAGACAGCATATTCCGTGGTATTCTTTTTAGATGGCTTCCAAGAACAGGCAATACTCCTCCGCGGTGACAGCAGTCAGAAACAGGGTCCCTGGCAGGGAGGGGGAACTGAAGGAAAAGAGACGGGAAGGAAATATCTGGGGCGAGGGTAATGTACTATATCTTATTTTCGATTTAGTTACATGAGTCAAAAATCACCAACCTGGACATTTAACTGTAGATGGAGTGGACCTTAATTTTTGAAAAAAGTAACTGTTACCACTAAATAAAAGATTTATTTGTGACTATGTCTTCAGAAATCCTGGAGGTCTTTAGAATCACAGCCACGTCATAATCTTCTCTCCATAGCAATGGATAAGAAGGTGAGAAGGGAGAAAGGAGAAGGAGGGAGACATATAAGTCCGTGGTGGAAGGAAATTCCTATCAAGCCTCTAAGCCCGTTTCCTTCACGTGCACATTTTTGCAATATGTCATCAGATAGCAGTTTTAGGACCTAGTAGATTTCAAAAAACTCAAAATAAGAAAATGAGAGAAGAAGTGAATTAGAGTTTACCTTTAAATTGGATAGGTGTATGTTTTATTGGACTATTAAAAAACACAGAGAAGGCCGGGGACGGTGGCTCATGCATGTAATCCTGCCACTTTGGGAGGCCAAGGCAGGAGAATTGCTTGAGGCCAGGAGTTCGAGACCAGCCTGAGCAACATAGTGAGACCCCCATCTCTACAAAAAATAAAAAAATTAGCCTGGTGTAGTGGCACGTGGAAGCTGAGGCAGGAGAATCACTGGAGTATTGGAGTTCAAGGTTTCAGTGAGCTATGATCATGCCACTGCACTCCAGTCTGGGTGACAGAACAAGAATCCGTTTCAAAAAAAAAAAAAAACTCCACAGAGAAAATATTCAACAATATGCTCACATGTCTCTTGGAAGTCCCTACTTTAAATTGTATTACATTTATTCTAATTTTGCACCAAAATGGAATGTAAATTAAAGTATTTTAATTAAGTTAAATAATAAATTAAAGTATTAAATCTAGCACAAATAACATTAATAAAATGTACCTTTCATAGAAGAAGTTATTACTGAATACTCTCTTTAACCTTGAACTAAAAATAAATAAAGTGCCATGGCCTTCTTAAATAACACTCAACATTCCTATTAATTAAGCTATCAATTTATAATCATCTGGAAAATAAAAATCAGTTCTGCTTATTGGACAGGCTGTATTTTTCAAAGAAAAGCTTAAAGACAAGCATTTTACTGATACATTATCCTGACTTAGATAGCTGCGTTAAAATGAACCAAACTCTCCTAGAGGAACTGAATGTACTAAAATGAGGCAACAGTTCACGCTATTGTATAGACAGCATTAAGTACCTGAGAGATCAATGGAATAATAAACAAAGTTAAATGAGAAGAGGAAAGGTGTTATTATAAAATTAGTGCAGGTCCAAAACCATGTTTTGGTTAAAAATCTAAGATTATCTAATTACCTTCATTTCCAACTTAATAATAGAAGAATATAGAATTTAAGCATTAGATTATCCTAGTGATGGGGGCCTAACAAAAAAATAAAAAAGAATTTAACCATTAGAAGAGACCCCTGAGGTCAACTAATGTAATCTTTCATTGTCCAAATGAAGAAAGTGGGTATGTCACTGACTACAGTCTGACCCTAATCATTTTACCCAAAGTGCACATTAAATGGTCTCTCTCCTCCCTACTCCATCTCATAGTACCCAGCATCAGCAACACCAGCCTCTGTGGCTACACATCACAATGCCGAAAACACTCTTTCAACCCTTATAATTCCCCCTACTAACTCATGCTCATTCCTTAGACTTAATTGAGTTATTGATTCCTCTAAGAGCTCTCCTTGACCCCTCTCTCACGAGCCTGAGCCGCAAGTATTAGTTATACCTTCTCTGCTCTTCCAGAGTATCTTATGCATTTTTCCTCAATCATTCATTCATTCATTCAACCATTCAAATATTGAATGGCCATTTGGGGCCACTAGGCTAAATGCTGGGGTACAGAGATGAGAGACACAGTTTCTGTTCTCAAGGAGCTCAAACTCTGGATGCAACTGAAATTGATCATTTACCAGTGTCTCACTTAAGGACCAGCTATTACCCATTTTTGTAGCCCTGGCATCCAATATCATGTATGGCATACAGAGGATCAAAACATGTTTGTTCGATTTCACTTTTATTGTGAGAATCAGAGCTTAAATTATTCTTGTTTTAATGAGTGAAGTGACTCTTAAGCAAACTTAATTTTTAAAGCAATAGGTGATATATTTATCTTCTATTAATTATGCATGCTGCACTCAGTTTTATATGTCGTTATGATTATTTACAATTATTCCAAGTTTTGATTTTTATTAATTATTCTTCATTTTATAGCATATTACCAATAGTTTATGTTATCCTATGAATAAATTAATTTAATGTACCCTCTCTCAGGGAAAACATCATTAAAAAAAAGAGAAAGAGATGCTTAGATCTTACAAGACTTCCATGATAGCGTCCTGCCCAGGAGAAGTCCCATTTGCACATTTCAGCCTCCACCGTGTTCATTTAGCAGCCATTTGTTAAGACTCTACTAGTGCCAGGCCCTTTGATGGCGAAAAGGGGAAGGTAGTTAAGGATCAGTAACAAAGAAAATACACAATGCTCTTGTCCTGAAAATGCCATTCTGGGGCTGAGTTTCATGTAAAATTTCATCCTATAAGCACAAATGTATTATTAAAGGATTTTAAGCAGGAGAAGAAGTGTGTTTAAGGCCTGCACCTTAAAAATGCTAGATTTCCTCCTTGACTTTTACCAGATTTTCAGCTCTTTGGGGTAAGTTTTAAAAGCTCTGCCCTATCTGCTTCTTCTCTCTCTTTTCCTTGCCATAAGTTAAGCTCTCAGAAGGAAGTGTTTCAACTCCTAACCTCACATTCACTCTTCAACCTGCAGCACGCTGGCTTCTGCCTCTGCAACTCCATTAAACCCACTGTAGCCAAGATCATCACTGATATCCACAAAGTTAAATCCAGTGGATGATTTTCTTTACCTTATTGGTTGTCTGATCATTCTGAGCCTAAAGTCTTGGCTTCTGGAATGTGCCTATCCTGTTAGTCTCTGTCTCAGGCTTCTGAGCCCTGCCCTTCCCTTCCCTGGCTGGCACTGCTGCTCAGGTCTGCATCCTTGTTCCCCTGTCTCCACAGACACTACGCTTTCCTGCCAGATCTCATCCAAGCCCAGTGTCAACTATCTCCGAAATGCTGAAGTCTCCCATAAACAAACAGCTTGGAACTTTCAGCTTTGATCTTCTTCCCAGGCTTCCAACTTGTATGGCCAACTGTCTGCTGAGCATGCACCCTTAACCATCTCAGAAGAACCTAAAGCTCAAAATTTCACACATTAAACTCATCGTCTCTCCATCCACAATCTGTGCATGCACCAGAATTCCCAATTTCAGTTATAACACTCCCAGAGAGAAACCCAAGTCATTTTTCCCCTAGTTTCCAGCATACATGTAATCGCCAAATCACACCAAGTTCTTTGCTTATTTTCCTTGTAGAATCCATTACTCCCTTTCATCTACATTCCTTTAGCTCTAGTCTAGGCCCTTATCATCTTTACTTGAACTACTTTATTACCCTCCTAAACCCTCTACCTCTTCATGGTCTTTTATACTACAGAGGGATAAAGAGATTGGGGGCCCTGGAAAAAAATAAGCAAAGAGCCATAAGATTACAATTTTGATTTTATGGATTTCAATCTAATAGCTCTTAAGCCAGATTAAAATAGAAATGAGCTGAATTGGGTGTGGACAGGGTTGAGGGGCAATGAAAGAGACAGAAGAGAGAATGAACTAGGGTAAGATTTGGTTAAACAAAGAGAGTTCCTTTTGAAGGTACATTTTAAAAGCCCCCAGAGTGGCAAAGCACTTCCATGAACTCTAAAGAGAATCGGTGCTAATTTTTTTTAACTCCCATAATAAGAACTTTTGTAGCATCTGCATAAGAGTATCGTGTTTGTTTAGGATTGGTATTATCGACATCAGCTTCAGTTGGGCTTCTTATAAGCAATGACTCATGTTGTTTTAGCTGGTGTTGACTCATTGCCTCACAAAGGATGACACAGCTCTAAACACGCAGAGCATGGCTTGCTTTTTCCAATTATGTGCTCCCAGCAACTGGGAGAAGTGGGAGTCCTCTAGCACGCAGCTTTTTGCAACTAAGCACAATTCAGATTTTACAAAAACAGCTGCCAAGTCGACCTTCTAATCATGAAACTTTATAAATGAGGAGGGAGAGGAGGTAAGTTATGGTATGTTAAAAAAAAAAATCACAGGGCCAGGCATCCTCCACTTTTCAAAACAGAAACTGCGGAAACTTACAGTCAGCTCTTTTCCCCGTTAATTGCTTACTCTGTTGAGGTCAGTAAATGTTTTTCTTAAGATGCCAATGAAAAGTCACAGCAAGTATGTTTTCAAGACTCTCCAGGTTGCTCTTACTAAGATAACATGCATGGGAGGCTGTAACAGTGTTTGAAAGGAAGCTAAGGAAATGCCATTCTCTTAATGGACACCACTTTTTCTCCAGCTCTGTACTGGGTGGAGCCAGTTCTCCCTCCCTCCATGCCTTCCTGCTGTTGGCCTGTCTGTGCCACCAACACAGGAGACCATGGCGTGGCCCGAGTGAATGCTGTGGTGATGGGGAGCAGGTGACCAAATTCAGAGCCTGGCTGCGCAGGTCGTTATTCCCTACGAGGCTCCAGGCAAGACACTTTTCCACACTTGGCTTCCCAGTTGTGCCACAGAGATTGTTCCTTGCTCTCCTCACTCACGACTGTCTTCATGAAGCTTGGTTCCTATTAGCAACACACTCTGAACTCCTTGGCTGGTTAAGAACAGTGACAAGGCCAGGTGCTTGTAATCCTAGCACTCTGGGAGGCCAAGGTGGGAGGATCACTTGAGGTCAGGAGTTCGAGACCAGCCTGAGCAAGAGCGAGACCCCATGTCTACTAAAAAATAGAAAGAAATTAGCTGGACAACTGAAAATATATAGAAAAAATTAGCCAGGCATGGTGGTGCATGCCTGTAGTCCCAACTACTTGGGAGGTTGAGGAAGGAGGATCACTTGAGCCCAGGAGTTTGAGGTTGCTGTGAGCTAGGCTGATGCCATGGCACTCTAGCCTGGGCAACAGAGTGAGACTCTGTCTCGAGAAAAAAAAAAAAAAAAGAACAGTGACAAGATGCTCCTACACACATGGTAATTAGCAGAAAAGCCCAGACCACTGTTTATATATAATGAAAATGACTGTCCAGTCTCTATAGTTCTGGTCTTAAGAACCAAAGTTTTATCAAAATGACTACCTTAAAAAATAAACGCAAGTGCCCAGAGCCTGCAGACCATTCTAATTCTGAACTCCCCAGAAGATTCAACTCCAGGCTAAAATGATGGGCTCAGGATTAGTTTTCTAAACAGAAATCCCTGAAGCCATCGTAAGTCAGCATCATACATGGCCTTAAGGTCACTGGTGGGCAAGGGCTGTACTCAGGTTTATAAGAGACCAGAGATGGCTCAGGGGTCTGGATTACCATGACCTATCTTATCTTATCCTAAATTTTTGAGCAAGATTTAGAACAGAACTGATCTCTATAAAGTCATAGTTTAGTCCTTTGGCTTGAAATCAAGATAAGGTGAAAACTTGACTGAATATTGGGAGATAAAAAAGCAAGGCAGGCCAGGCGTGGTGGCTCACACCTGGGAGGATTGCTTGAGCCCAGGAGTTTGAGACCAGCCTGATCAAAACAGCAAGACCCCCATCTCTACCAAAAAAAGAAAAAAAATTGGCCAGGCATGGTGGCATGCCTGTAACTCCAGCCACTTGGGAGGCTGAGGCAGGAGGATGGCTTAAGCTCAGGAGTTCAAGGCTGCAGTGAGCTATGATAGCGCCACTGCACTCCAGCCTGTGTGACAGAATGAGACCCTGTCTCTAAAAAAATAAAAATAAGTTAAAAAAATTAAAAAAGAGGAAGGCCCTATTAATTTGCATGGAGTGTTGCTTTTCAACTTGCATTAAGAAGTCTTACATCATAAATCATATTGCAAGGAATTACTTGAAAATATGTTTTTAACCATAGAAATCTATTTTAGTAGTTAAAGAAAGCAATTAATAAAACTAAAGTGAAAAATTCTAAGATCTAGTTACTAAGAACATGAACCTAAGGATTAAAGGATTAAAAATTGCCCTCCCTCCTTCCACCAAAAAAAAAAAAAAGCCCCTGAAAGATTTCCTGTTACTGACTGCTTGGTCAATTTTAATGACTTTCTCTAGAACATTTTTGTCTAGCTTTAAATATTGTTACCTACATAAGACTGAATGAAGGTCAAGAATACAGCTTTTAAGTGGAAAAAAAGTCCTATTATTGAACTTCCTTCCAGTAATAACAAAACTTATGAAATAAATTATTTATATCTATTCCATATGTCCATTCATACCAACTTCTAAGCTTATTCCATTATAACAGAATAGAAATCTTTGCAAAACAAAAGACTAAAGCAAAATAGATTATTTATAACATTTACTACATGAAAGTTACAACTGGTGGTTGCTAAGGTGGATACCTAATATTGTCCTTGCTCTCAATAATCACATGGAGGCAGAAAAACAGTAAAGCCATAATATATTAGTAATGTTACAAGATTTAAATAACAGGTTAAAAGCACCAGTTTTAGAAGGAGACTGGGTTGGAATCTAGGCTCTCTAATTACCTTGCTGTGTGATCCTGGGCTACTTCTCTGTGCCTCGGTTTCTTCCTATATCATAGGACTATTGTAAAGATTAAATGGGATAATGCATGTCAAGCTCTTAGCATAGTGCTTGCCCCATTAGTAAGTGCTCAATAAACCTAGGACTTTGGGTTTTTTTTAAGAATCAATATCACAGAACAATAGTGCATGATTGTTTACAAAATGATGGCTACCATTATGGTGGTAGACTGTAGCTTGTTATGGTGAGAAGTCTTCTAGCTATTATTATTCAGGAAACCTTCAGAAAAGAAGTTTAGTTCTTACTTCTTTGACTACATGTATATTCATATTCATATTCATTCTCTCTCTTTCTCTTCATCTCTTGCCACTTAAATATGGGTTTAATCCCAACCACTGACACATTAACTTTGGCTAATGTATAAATGTCAAAGTGTGGTTGTAAGGGTGAGAAGAAAAGTGGAGAGGAAAGGCAGATCCAATATCATGAGTTACAATGTCATTTTAGGATGTTCAAATTTTTTTTCTAGCACCTGTCAGATTCCTACTGATCTTCAAAAACATAAATGTAACAACAGACCTTTGTACAAAGGCAACTACATTGGTGGGTGTTTGTTTAACGGCAAATGCATTGGTCAGTGTTTTCTGAAATGATTTTCATAAATGAATATTGAACAGGAAATTTCAAAGGGACTCTTTTCCCTATAAATTACTAAAGTACAAAAGTAAATTTTGTGGCTAATCACAAATTTTAACATAAAGATTTACGCCTTGTACGTAAAAGATAATTGCCACAACTTACAATTACTAAAATAACACAAATAAATCTCAAGTGTTTGACAGTTTAAGAAATATTACATACTACTTTTGTCTTTGGTTTCCAGTTTCTCCTTCCTGTCCTTTGTATTGTGTGTTTGTGTGAAGTCATCATCTATTCATCTAAGGGATCAGAAATGGAATGCAGAGATTTAATTAGTTTTTAAGAGTAACATGAGATATGCAGCTGGTTCTCTAAGTGATAAGTATATGTTCTCCCACCCTTGGAATTACATGGCACTTAATGCCTGTCAAATGGATAGTTTATCTATACTATTCATTTATTGAAGAGTGATACAACACATTCGCTACTCAAAGAATGTGTCATAAACCCCAGATACAGATACTTAGGATGAATACATAGTAAAACAATCTTTTACTTTTAGAGAATAAGGCAACTTGAAGCTTTTGGACACATTATTATTTTGTTTTGATGTATTTCCCCTAGCAATCACAAGGAAATGGATATATGAAACTTCATGTGATGAAGAATGATACATTATATAAAACTCACTAACTTCAGTAACCAGAATGCAGCAAGAAACTGAAAGCAGACAAACTAAAAAACTCTCAAAGAAACCCAAAGAAATGCTATCAAATTCTCTAACAAAAGGTTATACATTTTAGTCCTTTGGACAACATTTCCTTTACACACATTCTAACAAGCTTGATTATCTAATCGAAAGCAAATTACAATATTAGAAAGAAAAGAAACACTGTTAAAGACTTTGGGGCCAGCCTGATAATAACGATATAATAACAATAATAAACAATTTAATTATATAAGAAATAATACACCAATATAGGCTACTTACTATTAAGGTAAACAAACACTTCTCAATAGGTACCTTTACTTTAGTATAGAACATTAAATTATGCTGTCTTAATGATGATAGTCATTAAGAAAGATCAATGTCTACACTACCTAAGGGTATGTTTGACTTTTTATTTTCATCCAAAGAGGCTTAAAAACAAAGTCTATTGCTTACATGGATAGGATTTATTTCCTTTTTTTTTTTTCTGAAAAACATTCCATTCCATTTACCTCTTTTGCTTTGGTACATAACATTTTACTTTTATTCTTGGCTAGAACTGATATCTAGAGAACATATGGTTGCAAAATAAGAGCATAGTAATTACTTCAGAAATAAAATTGTTTGGTTTGAGGATGGAATGAGAAGAAATTCTGATTATATGCAAATGAGAATGTTTAGTTAAAATACATTTACAGATTTTCATATAACATCTCAGGAATGCTGGTAAAAGGAAAATGTTTCCTATCAGCTACAAAAATAGTTCTAAAAGAATAAAAGATTGTCTCTGTAACACTCTCTAGGCAAAGAGAGATTTAAGGACATCTTTACTCTCTTAACACAGCATTTAATTTAGCATCTTTCTGATTTTTTTTTCTCTTAAGCCTATAATAAAATTTTGCTTCCAAAAAATCATGGAACTTTAAAAATTAGAGAATTTATCTTAATAGTTTTCATGAATTCAGATCAGATAAAATTAAACCATTTTATTGCACTTTGTGTCAAAACTGAAAAGAACAGTAGATTAAATGACTGTTGATGCCCAATTCGGATTTGGTTGACTTTTTAAAGGCAAAGAGGTAACAACAATAAAATCACCAATAATGTTAAATGTCTGTTTAATAATATGTAAAATAAGTCAAGCGTAGAAGGAATGCCCACAGTGATAAACTTTACTGGCAAGATCTATAGATGCTAAAATCAGTAGAGGAAAGTTTGAGGAGAAAAGGGATATTTGCATAGCATCTCCCCAAAGATAATTATTAATTACAAAGGGAGAAATAGTAACTTTATAGTACGTAAATCTGGCAGACACCACCTCAATCAAGTGATCAAACCTAACATCGACACTAATAAGACATAGCGACATCATGTACCTGCTGATATGACACACTGAGAAGGACCTAACCTCACCTCTGCAGAATTCTCATCAGAAAATGCATGACCTCGATCTAATCATGAGAACACATCAGATCAGGCCAAATTGGAGGACTTCCTACAAAATCACCAACCAGTCCTCAAAAAGTACCAAGGTTGTGAAAGACAAGGATAGACTGTCACAAATTGGAAGAGACTCAGGAGACATAACTAAATTCAGTATGGAATCCTAGATTTAATTCTATAACAGAAAAATTCCAATTCTAGTGGGAAAACTGGTGAAATCAGAATATAGTCTGTGGTTTAGTTAATAGTATTGTACCAGTATTCATGTGTTTAGTTTTGACAACGGTATCCTGGTTTTGCAAGATGTTAACATTTGGGGAATCTAGGTGCCAGTAACACAGACTACTCTTTCAAGTTTTCTTTAAGTCTAAAATTATATCAAAATGAAAAGTTAAGAAAAAGTCATCATCTTCATCAACATGAAGGTGATTCTACAACACCCTAAATTCCCTGAAGTTTTGTGGATATATTAGGAATTAATGATAAAGGAGAATTGTGCAGGTTAAAAATGGATAGAGCAACTGGCCAAATGTTTGGCCAAATGACAGGATCAAAGGAAATGCACCAGATGTTTTTCAACAGCTCTACAGATGGAGGCACCTAAACTCAGCAGGGATCCCACTGTAAAAAGAAACCAGAGACACCAACTCTGATTTCAACCATAACATAAAGAATGGCCTATAAATACCCACTCTCTCATTAGAATCCTATTTCCATGACTATTTCTGAATCCTCTAGAAAACCTACTATGCCACAGAATTTGGTGTCTCTGTGCATGTGTACATAAGCTCACACAGACCTACATAAATGTTTAATTTAGCAAGAGCTAGCACCTTGAAATAAATGTCTTTTAATTCATTAATATCAGTCCAGAAAGGTTCCAATAAATCCATCACTAAGTTGCTAAATTGAGTTTCTTGGATGTGCAGATAAACAAAATAAATAAATAAATGTTGCTAAATTTAGTTTTTCCTCAAAATATTTACTTTCTAATCATTATTAATTTCATTTTAATCAAATTATTCCTATTATAAAGAATAGTGATGACATTAGAAAATAATATTCCCTTCACAAAAGTTTAAACATTGCTGTAGCATTAGAATTCCCAGGATAACCTTGGATAGCGTCTATATTTGTTTTTGAGGAAGAGCTAGCTCTTTCCTTCCCCTGTTTTTGTCCCCTCTCAGGAAGGTTATGGTATAGCTAGATTAAAATAAAAAATAATCATGGCCATTTTATACTATATCATCACTAAAAAAACATCAAACATAATTATTTCTATATAACTTAGGAAATCCTTGAAAAACAAGACATCTAGCTTTATTTTCATTTTATCAGTGAAATTATTTTGTGTATTTGTCAATGTTCTGACTCTGAATTCTGAATAGAGGTTTAACCTCTCTAAAAATCATGATTGTAGAGATAATTTCAAATATTTCTTTTACCAGAACTAAGAATTTATAGTTCTTTATTCTCTTTCTTCCATTACAATAGAAAGTAGATATAGAATTTTGTGAAATAAGGAATTAACTTCTCTTCCTGTCAACAAATACTTATGACTCATGAGTCTCTTTGCTGTATGAATAAATTTTGCAGTGGTTTGAATCCCCTTGATCTGGAAATGCACCAGAAACCAGGCCTAGGAATCCTGCCACTTTTGAATAAATGAAGTCACTAAACACAAAAAGTGTTTTGTTTTCCTAATTAAGAATAAGCCTAAAATGTATGGAAATGCTAGCTGAAACTGATACTTTTTTGCTGTAATATCAAAATTAATTGACTAAAATAAAAAAATCAGTGAGATTGAAATACTTTTGCTAAAACTTCCTCTGAAGGAATTACACCCTTGCTTTAAACTGTTGAAAAGTGTGTGTGTGAATGTGTGTGAGCTGGAACAGGAGGGCAGTGGATCTTGGTGGTTGTCTTGCTTTTGAGCTCCAAAGAAGCAAATTAAAATTTAATGTTACAAGTATGCCATGCTATGAAGAAGTCACAGCAAAAGTAGATTTTGTGGATTAATTCCTAGGAGAACTTTAAAAGATAAAAATGTAACAAAATATAATTAATTATAAGAATTAACAACCAAGTCTATCCATGCTTGTGGTCTATTAAAATCAAGGAATATGGTGACAGAAATTGTATAAAACAAATAAGAAATAATTCTTAAAGTGGGGGGAGGTTAGAAGGAGTGGGGGAGATCCCAAAGGCTCAGAAGGAAATGTTTAACAGTATTTTAAAGGCCACAGCAGATTTCCCCAAGCAAATTCAAAGAGCAAAAACAGAAGAACAAAGAGGCATTAACTGCTCTTATTTACTGGCACAATGTATATCCTCAATTTACTGAACTTCCAGTAGTGTCAGGATGAGAAGAACAAAGGATGATATATGTATATTAAAAATCAAAATATTAATTTATCTATACTGAATACCAATTTTTAAAAATGAATTTAAATCTGAGAATAACTTATTGTCAACCTATCTCAACCTAGATAGAATCTTTTAGGTACCTCTAACTCCATCTAAAGGCCAATGCATTTATATGATTTGAGGAGGTTTCATTCATTATGTTCCCTGTATATTATACTTTTAACCAGTGAAATACATAGTTTTAACCAATTTATAAAATGAGATAAGAACAAGTGATCCCTTAAACCTTTCTAAATTAAGATAGGAGCTATAAAACTCAGATATTTGGGCTTTAAATGGCCCACCTTTTTTCTTGGAAAACAAGACCTTTTTTTTGTGCATAGGTTTAAAAATGTTATCCAAGATCATTTTTTAAAATTTTAATTTTCTTTTCTTTATGGCTACCTAGTCCCAACAATTTTTTATAATTTATTATTATTTTTTTTTTAGAGACAGGGTCTTTCCTGCTCTGTTGCCCAGGCCAGAGTATAGTGGCTCAATCACAGCTCACCATAGCCTGAAATTTCTGGGCTCAAGCAATCCTCCCACTTCAGCTTCCCCAGTACCTGTGACTACAGACACACACCACCACACCCTGCTAATTTTTTAATTTTTTGTAGAGACAGGGTCTCGCTATGTTGCTCATGCTAGTCTTGAACTCCTGGCCTCAAGCGATCCTCTGGCCTCAGCCTCCCAAAGTGCTAGGAACAGAGGTGTGAGCCACTGGGTCGGCCTATTTATCTTTGCATCTTCAGTGCCTAACATGTTACTGGTACATAGTATGTGCAGATAAATTGAGTTCCACTGTTAAAAATCTCACTATTTTACGTTGGCCATTTTATAACCTTGGTAGGAATTCATTGGTTTATTCAGCAAATATTTACTGAGCTACACAATGTACTGTTCTAGACACTTAGGACACAATAGTGGAAAAAATGAACAAAATACAAATAGAGTGACAGAGAGAGTGATTATGTTATATTCTAGGGAAAGAAATATGCCAAAGAAAACTCAAAAACACAAACTCAGGTATAGTGGAGGCCTGAAAAATAAGAAAGAATGGTTTGCTTTGAATTGAACCTATGCTACCAAGAGCTAAAGAATGATAATACTTAGAAAGTCAGACACAATTGTCCATGCTTCCTAGTGCCATACTGGTCACTACTCCACAAATATGTAAGCAATTTAAAGGAAAGGGTATTCTTGAAAGAGAGAGTGCTTTCTTCAGAAGTAGAACAATATGATCTTGCTTCTTGGCTTGAAAGGAAGTATTGATCATTAGTTAGTGAGTCAAAGGTTAATAACTTGGGCCTGATTATTTCTGTTATCAGACTCATGATTAATGGTGTGGTGTCTTCTGGCTCCTTGTAAATACAGGAACCTCTTTTTGATTGCTTTTGCTGGGAACCAAGGAATTAAGCTATTCTCTTGTGATTTGGTTGCAGGGGGAGGGGGTTAGTCTGTCTCTTGCATCAGAGGGAGAGGGCACCAAGGCTCCTATAGAGAGAGGGCAGGGCAGTCACCAAAAATGCAAGCTTGGAACAGCATAAATCTAATTGGCAACCATATGGTAAAATACTAGCTCTGACATGCAACTCTTTTGCTCTCACATATTATCATTCCACAAGACCACATGCTGAGTTAATAGAACTTCTCTCCAGTTTGCTTTGGAAACCGATGTAGTTTCAAATAGCCCAAGTGGCACAATCTGGCTAGCGCTTCTAGACAGCTGCTGGGAGTTAGACAGGACAGCTACACCAGAACCATTTAAAAATGCACAAACTGGGCTCATGCCTCTTGTCAAATAACTTATATCTTAGTCACTCATAATCTGAGTAATTATAGCCAATGATTATGTTTAGAAAACACCCAAAAGACAAATGCAAGTTTGTATCTTCAAGTGGCCTTTAAAATAAAGTGCACAACTCCTAACACTGGAAGAAATATGTTATCTTGTCATTGTCTTTATATAAAAATGAGATTTTCACTCAACTTGCTCTTTTTGGAAGAAACAATGTTTTCTTTGTTAGCCAAGCCCAACATAGACCTCATGCCAACGGAGTTTGTTCTTTTCATGGATACTAGCCAAAAGGATATTCCTTGAAGTAAAGTCGCAATCTATTGAAAGCCTCAATAATCGATTAAATTAGGAAACAGAAGTAATCATATCACATGAAGATAAAAGTACGAGAAGAAATGACTGAAAATAAACATGATGAAAAAGCACACCACTCAGATTGCCCATTTGTAAAGAAAAATATTCATCAATGGATCAGTCACATTTAAACAAATAAAACTTCCCCTAAATATATGTCAGATCTCAAGCCATCTCATTGTAATATTTTTGTCTACCCACTTAAACATTTTAAACATTTTATTTAAGTTAATGAAAGTCTTGTTGGCCTTGATTTTGCATCAAATCGGTGAACACTGATAGAATAATTAAACACAGATGCCTGACTTATTAAATCTGAAATGAACATTGTGAGATAGTTATAGATCTCTTTTGACCCAAAGGAAATATTATAATTGCATTTACAGCACAGAATCAACATTAACAATAATCAAATAATGACACCAATGCATGTATACAATTGGAAAGGTTTTTAACATCTAGAAATAAAATTGTTTTTAAAAGTCTGAAATTTACTTTTTAGAGGATCTCTTAACTTAGCATGCCACAGGAGCTAAAACCTGAGTTCCCCTGAGTTTTAGCTCCAGTGGCATGCAGTTACTAAAGAAGCTCTCAGTAGTATTCATAAGTATTCTGATGATTTAGGATAATGTTTCTTTTTCCTTCATTTTCTGCTTGTGTTTCATTTTAAGTATTTTTTAATTTTCCAGTACTTTACAGGCAACTTTGGCAGAAATGAGGTATGTATCTGTCTATCATCAAGTGGTACCGAGAATACAATTTCGCTGCTAATCTCTGCGAGCCAACGATTTCACCCTTAGCTGGTGGCGACTTCGCGCATTTCCCACTTCCAATCAAGGACAACACAAAGAACACTAGGCTCAGTCACCCAGTCCCCCAAAATTTGAAACATGTGACGGTGGTCGCATGCCCAGGCAGAAAACCAGCTGCACGCGGAAACCTCCCCCGCGGCCCGGCCCGGCTCGGCCGCCCGGCGGGCGCGGCTCTCGGTACCTGCTGAGCGGGTGGCTGGCGGCGGCGCCGGGGGGCTGGGAGCGCGCGTACGAGTGGTAGGCGGTGAGCACCACGCCGCCCGAGTCCTCCACCTCCATCGTCAGCCGCGCATGTCCCGCCGCCGGCCCCAGAACAAAGGCCGGGACCAGCATGGGCCAGCGCGCCGGAGCCTGTCACCGGCGGCAGCGCGTCCCGCGCCCGAGCCCGGCCGGCGGCTGTCAGGGGCGGGCGGGGCCCCTCCCCGCGTCATTTGCATACATGGCCACGCCCACGGCGCGGGGGGGCGGGGCGGCCCTGCCTCGAGGCAGAAACTGGAAGCCCGCCGGGACCCTTAGGGCTCGGGCTAGCTGCGCTAGTAAAGTTTTGTTTTCCTTTGTTTCTTTTTTTTCTTTCCTTTTCTCGCCCCCCAGCCCGCCCTCCTCGGGGCGCTGATCCCGGCCCGGACGCTTCCTGCCTGGCGGCGGGGCGGACCGAGCAGCCGCGCCTGGGGCCGCGCGGGGGCGGCGGGTGTGCAGCGCGGCCGCGGGGGAGAGGAGAAGAGGTGACACTCGCTTTTACGGCGCCCACATCAAAAATTGAAGAGCCGGATTGCGTTGCTGTTTACTTAGTCAAGTTGCAATAAACTTGATTTCCTTTCGGGTCAGGTAATTCCCTCCCCGGCCGCGGTGCGCAGCCGCCGGACTCCTACCTCGCCCCGCACGGCAGGCGTCACTGCTGTGGGTACATGGAGGTTGCTCCCGAGGTCGTTTGGGGCGTGGGGGACGGGCAGGGACTGGTGGAGAGGCAGATAAAGCGGAGCATAATTAGAACATTCGAGACTGAAGTATGTCTGTACCTGTACAGGACTAAGAGCACAAGTGCAGAATATTCCTATAACCGATTAAAAAGGTAACCAGCAGTATGCTAGGGAGAGGCCCGCGCGGCTGCCTCACACGCTGGCAGTGTTTACACCCGTCTCTCGGGCAGGGAAGCGGAGAGAGAAGTTAATCTACCCATTGCTAGAGGGGGACCTGGATCCTGGTACTCAACGTCTGGGAATCTGTTTCTGCATCTGCGAAATGGGAAGAACAATATTCATTAAAAGTGTTAAGAAGTACATGCTAGGTTCTCAAGAAATTCTGGCGCGCTCTGCTACTTCTTTCACATTCATGAAGAAGGGAGACCTTTCATTGCGCTTTCAGAGGTTGGGAAGGCATAAAAATCTTCATCCAGAATGTCTTTTGAAAAATGTTTTGTTGATTCAAAGGGTGAAATAATAATAACTAAAATACTTTTTATATGTTGGATCCTGTACATTAGCTCTTTAAACTATGAGGTAGGTACTATTGTTATCCCAATTTTGTGGATAAAGAAACATCAAGCTTGAGTGTATGGAAAACACACATACAAAGAACGCTTAATTCTCCAATAATTTCACATAAAAAGAGGGACCTGTTTACCTACCGTGTTTCCCCAAAAATAAGACAGGGTCTTATATTTATTTTTCCTCAAGAAGATACCCTAGGGCTTATTTTCAGGGAATGTGTTATTTTCCCCCCAAAGCCTCAGCTTGCAGCACGCACAGGATGGCCCAGACCTGACGGGGGAGCCGACCTTGTTGGTAGGGCTGCCCACACCTTTCCCGTCACCTCTGGGATAGTAGCTGTCACGATGGAGCAGATGAGAAGGGCTGCTCGTCTTCTTTACCGCTCCGCGAAATGCATGGGTTGTGCAGATGCGCTGCGTACCCACGCCCATCGCTAGGTCTTATTTTCGGGGTAGGGCTTATATTGTGCAAATGCTTAGAAATCCTGCTAGGGCTTATTTTATGGGTAGGTCTTATTTTCGGGGAAACACGGTACTGTGCTTTATGCCAAATGCATCAAAACTAAGATAATACTCTCTTAGAATGTGAAGAAATAGTATAGGTATCTATACATGTTCACAATGCCTCATCCAAAACCTTGGGGCCAGACATGGTTCACAATTTACATATATTTTAATATATACATATTTACATATATATTTACATATTTTTAAAAGGTAATTTGGTGCATGCACTATTTAATATAAAATACTCTCAGCCCAGTACAATTTGGGATGGCATCTTATATTCAAATGTATTATTTCTGCAACAAAAAGAATGAATATTGACCCTGACTGAGATAAATCGTCTATAAATAGCCTCACACTTGTTCAGGGTCAGGTTTATCATCCAATATGCTTTGGCACTAAACTTTTTAAAAACTTGTAATTTTTACAGCTTTTTGAATTTCGGAATTACCATAAGGAATTATAGTAGTGGAACTTTTCCTAGGCATGGAATTTCTTCCTGGCATTCTCCCCCAACTACAGACTAACAATATTGAATACCTGCAGGGTATTTCCTTGTAAATATTTTGGCCATAGCACTGCCACCGGATGCCCAACACACACTGCAGTGTCCTCCTCTACATCCTCGTGGACATTCTCATTGTAGACACCTGGGACTCACTTTTGACTCCTCCCTCCAATCAATTATCAAATCTGCCATCGCTTCCTCAAAATATCTGCCAACCATTCTTTCTATTCCCACAGTTGATGTCTTTGTCCTCACTTCGTCTCTATCTCTTGCCTAGGTGACAGGCAGTAGTTCCTTCACAAAGATAATTTTCCATAAGCTTCTTCTTAAGCCCCACCCCCCTCTCATAATGCCAGTAGAGTGATTTTCCTAAAACACAGGAAGTCCTCTTCTCAAAAGCCCTCAATTGTAACTCACTTGCTACAAAATTAAGTCCAAACTCCTTAGTATGGCCTCTCATTAATCTGTTTTGATCACCTAATACTTGATCACTCCCAAGACCTTGTGGCCCACTCACACCGGCCTGCTACGTGTTTATTTTGCCTTTGCTCCTGCCTATCATTTTCTTGTCTGGAAATCCTGAAAAACCCACTATCTACCCCCTCTAAGCCTCTTCCTAATTCAAAGTAACTCCTTCTTCCCCGCTCCTGTGGAAATTGCTCTCACTTCCAGCATAGGCATAATTTCATTCTGCCGTGTAATTAAAGCACAGTCATCCCGAACTGCGCACTGTCTGCATTCTCTGCTCCTGTGCCCGCCTCAGACAACTCTGAGCCCAGATGTGGCCATGAAACGCTTTTCAAAACAGAACCCCAAGCAGCAAGATAGCTTTGAGATGAAAATTACTTGCTAACCCAAGATCATGTTACTATTTTCCAACAAATTAGTGTCTTTTACTAAATTGGAAGCTAGTGGGAAGCTAGTATCACATTTTGTCTTGAAACCCCAGAACCCATAGTGTTTTGCAGAGTAGACATCCAACAAGGAATATTCTTTGAAAGAATAAACATGATTCAATGAGCGAAACAATGAACAAGACAGCATTCTTTAGTGCAATAGTTCCAACCTCTCAGGGTAGCCAAGGAATTATAAATGGCTCATAAATCTATATGGCACTAAAACTGCAAACCAAAAACATGTTTTACATATATGTACTGATATTTTTCAAATGTGTCTATATGTTGTTGACTTAATAAAATACAACTGTTTTAAGCATTCTTGAGTTTTCAGGTTTCAGAGAGAGAGTAAGGTGCATATATTGGATATGATAGAATATGCTGTGCCAGGTATTTCCATTAGCCCTCCAGACCCCCTGCCACCCTCACTACCCTCTTGGGTGCCCTAGGTGTCTGCCTTATGGTCTGCATCTATGAGCTCCCTTGCCTCTGACTTAAAGCAGGGTGGGACCAAAGAGAGGCACTAGTAGATCTAGAGGGAGGGTCACACGCAAGGTTGGGATTGGCTCTCCAGGCTCCTATGCTATTTTGCTGCAAGTTGGATCCTTCTGTATGGCTCCTGGCTGCAACCTCTACTGTGCTGCTCTCTCCGCATTCAGGTAACCACCACCCATACCAGGGGTGGTAGTTACCAAGGGGTGGTAGTAGCTCCCGGTGCATCAGGTAATCGCTCCCCCTGCCTGCCTGCACCATTCCCCGTTGGTTTCTTCCCTGCAGTCACACCTTTAGACAGTCTCTTTAATAAACTTTCTTCATTCACCTGGGCCAAGTGCTGCATCTCTTTCTGCCAAGACCCTGACTGATATGTATCCCGCTGCCCTGGGATCTTAGATAGTGTCCTTCACACTTTGAGGGACAAATACTAACAATAAATAGCCTCATGTCAGTTGAGGTGTTTTGCCACTGAATAAGTTCAGATCTGAACAGGTTTTGCAGTCAAAAGGGTTATGAAAAAGCTTTCAGATTTGAAAGTTTTTGAATTTCAGAAGTATAGATATGAGATTGCAGACCTGATAGAATTTGTTAACATTTTTGGATTCCAAACAGTTCTGGGAACCACCGTGCTAGGGGGATGACAGCACAAGGCTGTGACAGCTGGCCAGGCAGCGGAGCAAGTGGGAGCCCTGGGAAAGATAAACTTGCCTGACAGTGGGCAGTGCACAGAAATAGCATTTTCAGTTTATTTGGAGTAGGACAAAGACAGAGGGAAAATTCTAGTTTCCTGTGCTGTCCTGCTCTGGGTGTCACTGCAGTGCCCAGCACTGGACTGAGAATCGGGAGACCCGGGTGTCGGCACCAACTCTGCCACTGGCAATAGGACGCCCCTAGCAAGTAGCTGAACTACAGACCTGTTTCTTCACATGTAAAAGAAATAAACAGCCCATGTGTTTTGAGTACTTGCCATGTGCCTGGTTCTGTTCTAGACATGAGAAAATCAACTCATGAGGTGCTCGTAGCAGCCTTCTGAGGTGAGACAAGTGTCACCGTTAGCAGCACCAGGTGACAGTTGAAGAAAGTGGCTGTAGTGACTTTCCCAAGGCCACCCAGGCTAGGATGGGCAAAGCTGGGATTCAAACCCAAGGACTCTGGCTCCTGAATCTAGGCTGTTCAGTGTTATATTTCTGTTTTATGAAAGGTTTGCTGAGATTCAAAATACATTTCTCCTTACATAATGTAATGAAATGGGTAGGATTTGATTTATGTTTCTTTGTGGTAGCTTTTCATAAACCTTCTTAGCATATTGGAGGATAAATATCACTAGCATATAATAATGATGATAAAAATAATAATAAAGAAGGAATTACATGTATTTCCACGCACAACACTAAAGTAGTTCAAAATTACTTGTTTCTTAATATATACGTATACGTGTATAATTATTTTCATTATATGCTCTAGAATATGTTCAAGGCTAATTCAGCATTTCATTTGCCTTGTAGATTTGTCAATGGATACACAAAAATAAGGCATTAGAGAGTAGTAAAGTACATGAACCACAGATGCACGAAGACTGCACTTTCTAAACAAACAGAGAGCATGACAGTTGAGTTTGAGTTTGCATTACAAATTTACTGCTTACTGGCTGTGTCACCTTAATTTCTCTCAGTTTCAATTTCCTAATTTGAAAAATGGGAACCAATAATATCTCCTCAAAGAGTTGATGGGAAGATAAAATGAGATCACATCTGTAAAGCACCTATCGTAGTGCTAAGCATATCATAGATGTTCAACAGTTATTGGTTCCCTTCCCCCTTTTTTCACTGTCCCTGTCACTTGGACTCTATCTCAGCCTTTCTGGAAGCATCATTTGAGTTCAACCCTCAAGAGTAAACAACCTCCTTCTCCATTCATTCTACAACTTGGCAAATTAAAAAAAAAAAAAAAAACCAGAGTAAAACAACCTGGACTTAGGGATTCCAAAGGTGATTCACAACCTTTACTGAGAGATGAGCCAGACTCAGTTCACATAATGAAACCTCCCTGGGGATGCCTTGCAAACTTGTCCCCAAGTGCCACCAGCTGTGAGGATTATGAAGTGTGAAGATATTCCAACATGTCCAACCCCACCAGGAAAGGTAAGAAAACAGGACATTTATGCAAAACCTTACCATAGACAAAAAAAAAAGTGCCTCTTGTGGCCTTGGCTTCTTATCTGGCAAAACTGCTGCAGGAATAATCATTTAATGCCAGAACAGGAAAACAGCTGCAGCTGCGGGAGTCTTGCCATGGACTGGCATTCTCTTAGCAAGAGGGTTTGAAGTGACACAGTCACTGGCCCTATCTTACAGGAAACGAAGGCACAGTTCTTACCTACTGAGGGGAACATGCTAATTCTGCTAAAAGTCCACCTTATATGCATTCACCACTGCCCCAAAATCTTCTAGAAAGATTGGGTAAAATTAGGAGGAATTAATACAAAATTGCATTGATATTAAGAGGAAATATCTTTTTTTTAATTAAAAAAAAATTTTTTTCTATGGCCCTCCATTTGTCCCTTGAAGAGGAAATATCTTAATGAGAAAAGTATTTTATTCTATTTTTTTAAACAACAGAAATTTATTGAGAAAAGTATTTTAAAAGGGAGTGTATAAATCCTTCACCCTTGGTTCAGTTGGTAAATCCTGTACTGCTACTCTGAAATAAAATGTTTTAAACTTTTATTAAGACTATAAACCTTTGGATTAAAAAAGTTCAATGAACCCCAAACAGAATAAACGTAAAGTTCAAAACCATACAAAGCCACTTATTATATTGTTTAGGAATCGATACATATATGGTAAAAACAATAAAATAGCAAAGGCAAGTTTAACCAAAACTCAGGATAGTGGTTACCTCCGGGGAGGAGGATGGAGGATGCAAAGGCTTCAAATGTACTGGTGAATTCTTTTTCTAGTGATCCAAAGGGTAAATAAGTATTTTTATTATTATTTATTTATTTATTTTGAGACAGACTCTTGCTCTGTTGCCCAGGCTAGAGTGCCGTGGCGTCAGCCTAGCTCACAGCAACCTCAAACTCCTGGGCTCAAGTGATCCTCCTGCCTCAGCCTCCCGAGTAGCTGAGACTATAGGCATGTGCCACCATGCCCAGCTAATTTTTTTCTATATATTTTCAGTTGTCCAGCCAATTTCTTTCTATTTTTTCAGTAGAGACAGGGTCTCGCTCTTGCTCAGGCTGGTCTGGAACTCCTGACCTCAAGTGATCTTCCTACCTCTACCTCCCAGAGTGCTAGGATTACAGGTGTGAGCCACCATGCCCAGCCTTTATTATTCTTCTTTAAATTGTATATATACAAAATATTTTTTACATGTATGATAGATACCACAATAAATAGAAAATAAAGTAATGGAGTTCATCCATTCTTCTGTGCTACCTATAATAACACAAGCCAGAAACCTGGGTGTCACCTTGACCTTGCCCTGGCCCACCAAATCCAATTAACTATCGCTCCCTTCTTCTCTCTGCGTCCACCAGCACACCCTGGCTCGAGCCGCCTTGACTCTCACCTAAAACACTGAAATCTCTTCCTCTCCTTTAAACTCCCACTCTTATCCAACCTCCACACAGCGGCCAAGGAAGACATTTGAAAATGTGATTAACCTTGTCTCTCTTCAACTGGAATCCATCTCACCACCCCTCTTGCTCTCAGAAGCAAGAGAGACACAAGTAAATTGCCCAGGGCCACACAGCCAGGAACCGGCAGAGGCAGCATTCAAACTCTGCTAGTCTTAACCGGGAGTCTCCGTGTCTATCCACCCACTATCCTGCCTTGGGTGACACTGGGAAAGGCTTAGCGCTGCCTAGCATCGGGTAATCTCTGGATAAAGAACAGATTGTTTCTCCTCCATCACCTCTTTATCTGCCTAGCACCTAGTTATCCTTGACTCGGAGCTCAAACCACACTTTCTAAGAAATGCCTCCTTAACGCCCTCGCCCTGTGACAGCAAGTCCCCAGTATTTGTCCTCCCGGCACTTTGTACTTTTCTAATAACATCGTTCCTCCACTAGACTGTGACCACCACAAGAGTAGAGGCCTGTTGTCCACCATTGTAGCATGCACGGCACACCCTTGGCCACTCTGGTTCCTTTCCTCGGGGTGAAAGTGACAGGTCACCAACCAGACCTCTCAGCTTGCATTCCAGCAACAGCCATCTGACCTGCTGACCAGGTAGTGCTGTGCGTGGGGCAGGTGGAGTGTGGGATGGAGACCAGCCCTGTCCCATGGAACCCGAGAGAGCCCGCTCTGTGGAAGGGACTGGTGCTTGTGTGTGAATGAAAGAGACGTTGGGTTCCCAGGACCGCAATCGCTGGAGCCAGTGATTGGGTCACAAATGAGCCTCTCTTGCCCCTGTTTTTTAAATCATGTCCTTTCCCCTCAGAATTTGTGTGGAGGGCACGTGGATGTCCACCCCGGTATGCTGGGGCCACTAGCAACACAGACAAGGCAGCCGAGCAGGACAGGGTCCAGGTGGGGGGGCAGGGCGGGAGTAGGCACAGCCAAGGCTGGGGGGCTTCTCCAGCGCCCTGAATAAGCTCGACCCTGCAGAGGTCTGGCCCTTCCCCCTGGCAGCTCTGAACACATTCAGAACTTTTGTACGTGGCCTTTCTGCTCCACAGCAGAGGCAGGGGGCCTTCATGCACCTCTGAATCCTTAGCGTCCAGCGCAGGGCATATGTCCAAGAAATGGGAGATAAGCTAATCCCCATGCGTGCTTCAGGTCTGGCTCAGGCACCTCCTGGAGAAGTCAGTCTGTCTCCCCTAACACACCCTTTAGTCATCTCTGTGTTCCTCTCCGGGTGCCTGTGGCCTTGGTGCTCTTTGTCTTTTGGGCTCAGAACACATTTGTTGGATGAATGGAAGCTTGCAGGTTGGCTCTCCTCTGAGCAGGTGCCAGGTCCAGCGTTCTCTGCCTGGAATCCTCTTCCGTATTCATTCACCCGCACAGTTTATTTCACCATGCGAGGAATTACTGGATGTTACACTCCCTATGGGCCCCAGGTCACCTCCTCCAGAGAGTCTTTCTGCCCCTCCCATTTAGAGGCCCCTCTTCCCCATGGCCACTGCATGCAGGGGGACCTCTCAGCCCCTAGACCGAGATGGTCCCTTGAGCACAGATACCAGACCTGACTCATCTCTCTGTGGCCATCATCATGCTCGGCACTGAACTGGGCTCAGAAAACCCCTATATAAGATACTGTCACCTAGCAGAGAGACCTGCCTCTGAGGCAGACAGATCCTGGTTGGACTCCCAGCTCTGTACTCCATAGCTTGGCCAAGTTCCTTTCTCACTATTAGCTTGTTGGTTAGTAAAATGGCCTGCTGCATACAGAAATGAGGTTCTACACGACCTGGCTGAGTTGCCAGGGTACTCATTATCCCCTCGACCTCAGGGGAGAGCAGGGTGGGATAAGCCCCTTAATGTCTGGTCCTTGGCAGTCCAGGAACCTGGGGTAGATGGATGCAGGAAGAGAAGTTACAATGGGGCCCATCCTTATCTGCCCCAGCCTAATGTCATCCTCTCCCTTCACCCCCAAGTCACCTAGAAAACAGAGCCTAAAAACAAGAGCTAAAGACTGATGTTTTATTTGGGAGATGCAAACCCAAGGCATTGGGAGTGAGCGAATGGAAGCACAGCAGAAAGAACAGGAGCTGGTGCAGGGTGATGTGCTACACGGTGACGTGCTACCAGGCTGGGCACTACTTCACAGCAAGCCTGCAAGAGGCACAGCTGGTGTGTCCACTCGGGACACACCTCCTCGGGACACACAGCCTCCCTAGCGGCTGTGCTGTTTTGCAGAAATGGTGACTTGCAGCAACTTACAGGAGAGACAAAAGAAGGGGGAACTTATCTGCCTCACTCTCTCCTATCTGCCATTAGTCAAATCTTACCCCATGAGCTTTAACCCCCCACACTTCTAAGTTGTTAGTGACAACTTGGGATGCGGATCCCATGCCCTGTGGAGGGGCATTCCGTCCCGATCAGGAAGCGGTGGGAACAGACAGAAACTCTGGGCGCGGCCCGTGAGTGCGGAGAGAATCTGCTGCGGTGCGTGTGCCGTGTCCAGTACAGTCGGATACGGCTCTCCACGCTTTCCAGAAGAGGAAACAAGGCTTAGTGACCAAACACCTTTCCCAGGGTCACATGGCTAATAAGTGTAAATTCAGGATTTGAACATCATCTGGCTATAGAAACTGAGGAAGACCAAGATAAAGAGCTTGGGTTTTATGTAGCAAGTAAAGGAGTCGCTAAAGGGTTCTAAGCTAGGGAGTGACAGGAGATAAGGGGGTTTTTAATAAAGCTCCTCATCTCTGCTGTGCTCCGTCTTCCCACCCGGCTGAACTCTGGCAGAAGCCGGTGGCCCCAGAGAGGTTAGGGCATCCAAGATGGGTTTTGAGGGTTTCAAGGAGTCTCTGACATCCCAGAGCTTCATCTGGGCTTCAGGCGGGAGCGCCTGGCGTGAGCTCTTCCCAGTCCTCGTCCTGTGCCCTTTCCTGGGCCCTGGGGTTCTGCTCTGCTCTCTGTGCAGCAGGGATGGGCTGCCAGGTAGGAAGGGGTCCTCCTGGGGCTCTAGCTGGCTCTACAATAGAGTCTTGGGGCTCTATCACTGGCAACAACTGGGACCCGGCTGGGGACATCCCAAGGTTGTGGGGGTCTCTGAGGGACACCTGAGCCAGAGAGGGGAGCGTGGCCTGAGCCTCAGTGGAAGGCATAGTTAGGACAATAACAGCTTAGGTGTTAAAGAGGCTCTGTTAGAAGATACAGTTGAGGGGCCAGAGTAAGGCCTCGTTGGCGCCCTGACGTGGGACATCACTGGATTCCACTGGAAGTTGAGGCTGGCAGCCCACTGGGGCATCATTAGATTCCCATTATAGGTCATGGTCACCCCTGTAATACTGGGCATTCCTAAGGGTGCTCCTCTGGAGCCCCTTGAAAATCATTATCCGTTGCTGAGAGGAAATACCCCCTGACAGTAACTCATCCAGGAAGGGGTGGGAGTTGCTTGGGGACAGTAGCTCACACTATGCTCAGGGAGTGACACACTGAACTGTAGCCCTACTTCATCCATCATTTGCCAGGTGCCTCAGCGGACACCAAGGGGGTCACTGACATCTCTAAGCCCTGAGAAAATGTTGAATGCCTGGTGCTTGGAACCTTCAGGTTCCAAGAGGTGTGCATGCCATTGCTTCCAGAAGACAGAGACATGTCCAAGGTGGGCGTTGACTTTTTGTTATCCTGGGCAGGCTGATGCACAGCCTACCGCTGGCTCAGCTGCTCAGCCTCCTGCTGCATCTCAGGCTGGGATGGGCTGCACTTCAGGACTGCATGGGGTCTGTCCCGCAGACGGGAGATGAGCCACCGCAGCGTCACAGGTGGGGGTCCTGGCCCATCACGCTACAGTCACTGTGCTCAGCTTCTTTTCAGAATTCATTGGCACTACTCAAATTACATGAATCTGTTTTCCAAGTGCCCACATGATGACATATAAAATTTTTAGACTATGATTTTCCTATTGCTTTCTTGGCATCTATTCTTAAAAAGAAATCAGGGCCTATTTTTCTTCATTGGTTGTTCTGTACTCTGTGATCAATTGGCTAATCAGCTTAAGCAGATTATGTCACCATGAGAGCTGGTCAGCCAGGTCAAGTCTTGTGTTATTTATGTGGTGGGCATAACTGAGTCACTTAAGTGACTTCTACAAATAAATTGAATCATTATTGATTTGAAATGAATTACTAATAGACCCAGGCAGGTTGGAGGAAGGAAAGATACCAGCCACAGACACGAAGCTTTAATCTGAAAAGACTTACATTATGAAATACTTGCTGCAGTGCCATGTTTTGCAATTATATATAAGTTTTATTCATTCCTTCTTTCTTCCATGTATCCATCCATCCCTCCATCTACCCATCCCAAGAACCTACAATTTTTATTACTACCTACAATGCTAAGCACAAGGGGTACAATAATGAATATGAATTCGAAAGCACTAGGAGGTCATCAAAGAACACACCTCCCAGAAGAGGTATGTTAGAGATGCTCTTAAGAGATGAATGACAGTGGCTAGCTTAGATGTAGGTGCGGGTGGTTGGGGGCAGGAGAGAGTAACAGACTGACAAAAGGCGCAGGGACAAGAATCAATGTGGCATGTACAGGGAAGCACCTTTAGCTTAGTTTTGCTGGAGAATGGAGTATAAAGGAGAGACCGCTGGAGACAAAGCTAGAGAGATAAGCAGAGGTCAGGCACTAGGTGCATCTGAATGACTTGTGAGGAGTTTAAAGTTGAACCTAGACTTCAGATGGGGAATCCACTGAAGGTTTCAAACAAGGTAGTACCAGAGTCTACTCGTGCTTTAGATCATCCTCCTGGGCTCTTCGCTCAACCCCTCTGACCTTCCTCTCCTGTCCTTCCGTCCCTTCTGAAGAGTGTGCACTGGAGCCTGGGAAAGAAGAAAGCCAACTATGCATGTCCAGAACTATGCATGTCCAGATGCTGAGTCTCAGACAGAATCCTAAGACAAAGTCCAAGATGGAATAAATGGAATCTAAATAGCTGTTGCAAAGACGTTTAGCTTGAAGAACCACACAGGTGTCTTGGAGAGGGTGCTGGGGATAGGACCCTGGCACTCTCCTCTCTCTGCCACTAGCTCATTAGTGCAGATCAGTTGCCTGCTGGGTTACCAGTCACCCTGGGCAGGACAGACCACCTGGCCTGGAGAGTGATGGGGTGAGCCCTGTAGGAGTCAGTGAGGGGAGGACACCACAGTGACAAGCTTGGGGAGAGTTGCAGCAAGCAGGTCTACCAACAAGGAAGGAAGGTTTATTATGAAAGTTCTTGGGTTGCAAACCAAAGAGATATTTCTGATTAACTAACACAAAAAAGACTGTTTTAGAAAGATCTGGAAGAATGGCATAGGACTGAAGGTCAAAACTGCAGAACAACTCTTGAGGCAGGATTGAGAATGCAATCTTGCCAGAATATGATCTTGCCAGGGAGCTTCTTACAAAATGAATGAATTTCATAACTTTTTCCTCCATCCTTGCTCCCTTCTTCCCAGAATACAGGGTACCAGAATATTGCATCAGATTGGCTGTGCTTAGGCTTCCACTTAGCAGTCCCTGAGTGCTAAGAGATGTGGTCTTCAGGGACCCAAGACCATGTACCATGAACGGGGAAAGTCCCTAACTTGACACCTGGGTGCTTTCAGGCAGCAAGAATGGATGCCAACAAATTAACAGTATTTACTAGAGCAGGACTTAGTAAGGCCTCGGGAGGAAGGGCCAGCCCAGACGCGCTGGCGAAGGGGCACGCTCGAGACACAGATGGTACAGATGTCCAAGACCTGGGAAGGGAAGAGAAGGGGAACTTGCAGACAGTGAGATGAAGAAGTGATGCTCGAGGAAGAATACACTTGCCCACTTTGCAGTCTTGCCTAGATGCGGCCCTGGAGAGGAAAGTGTTACTGTCTGCTGAAGTTTATAAATCAAACAGACCCAGCATCTTGTGATGAGGACAGGCGGGTTCAAATCCATAGTGGCTAACTCAGGCCTCGAATGTGGCTCCAATTGCATCATGCATAAGATTTACAGGACCTGAACTGAGTCACCTGAGTCTGGAGAAGTTGAAAATGCAGTTTGAAAGTAAGTTTATGTGATGGGCGGTTAAAATGGTGCGGTAGAAGGAAGGCAGAGTATGGAGCAGGACGGACATAGGGATAGTGCTGTGTGACTGTGAGCCGTGACTTAACCTCTCTGGGACCTGACTTTTCTCATCTGTAAAGTGAGATGATACCTATCACACAGAGTTGTTGGCTAGGGTTTCAAAAGGATAATTTGTAAAATCTCTGTGTACATAATGCTCAGTAAACATAAGTTGTTTTTATTGTGCTACCCATTTAAGAAATTGTTATTTTACTTTCTACTTTGTTAGCAATACCTATTTGAGGTTTGGTGAGGGAGGAATTCAGTAAACTCTAGCCACCATTAGTCAGCCAGTAAACATATTTTAATATGCTCCAAAGACTATAAATATTTCTACAGAAAAGGTCATGATTGTGTTAACAGAAGCCATGCTTTGAAACTGAGCAGGATTAGGTAGCCAGCAGGAAATGGATGTTTGTTTGTCAGCTGAAACATTATTCAGTGACGAATCTAGTTATTACTGAGTATCTTCCGGTTCGAAAAAGTCCTGGGACGCCTGGACGCCTTGGCATCACTAGGTTGGGATATTGGCGTGGCCGTGAAGGGGGCATCCCATCTCACGGCGCGGCATTCCAGATCAGGCATTTACCGCTGGGGTCCGAGAAGGCTCCTGGCACACTTGGTACAGCGTCTGGTATGTAGTGGGCCTGACTCACAACTTCACCAACGAAGGAGCCCCCTTCTACTCAGTGCTCCATTTCTGCATCTGTAAATGTGAACTGTAACTACAGCATTATAGTTACCGTAAAATGAAGCTGCAGGACCCATACCTTACTGCGGGTGTCTCAGAAAGCGTGAAGACTCGAAAGTCAATGAGAGAGCAGTGCCGAAGGGCCTCAACACTAGAGACTGTGTAGATTGTGCCCCTGGAGTTGTGCAGCACAGCCTGGCTGGAATGGCTTTAAAGACAGGAGTGTAAAGCTACATTAAACAGCCATAGCAACAAACATTGGAGGGAGAGGACAATTGTGATCTCTGCTCGGCCACCTGCCAGCCGGAACACCATGCTGTACTTCTTTCGTCTGTTCATGCGTTATTGCATTGTATTTGTATCCCCAGAACTCAGAATGGTGTCTGGTATATGTGCTCACGAGAAAGGTAGAAATTTATAAACTTATGTTTAATATGTGAATCAAGTAATAAATAAATACATGAATGAGTAGAACAAAGTGGAGAACTACATGTAGTATTCTCCCTACCACCAATGCAGTGGTTTTACAGTTAGGGAAATAATGAGGGTGGCTTTTCCGTTCAGTAGCTACAGCCAAATGACTCCACCCAGGAATGCCCCAGCACGGAGCACATTCCTCTCTACCAGGGGACTCGGAGAAGCAAACAAGCCAAGGAGAGGGAAGTGGCTAGTTTGTCCTGTGCCTGTAGAAGATGACAGATCCAAATAAGAATGGGGCAGCTACAGAAAAAAAATCAAAAGAAGTAGACGCTAAGTGGCTGGGGTTGCCTGAGGGTAAATTGCTACTAATCAAATTACCTTTAGAATTATATTTCATTTGGATCAGATTTGTGATCTATAGATAACAGGTATTCATCTAATTTAGGAAATGTACCCTTTTCTACCATGGGCGGCTGAGTTGAATTCAGAACAAAGGGATCCTAAATTCTTTGAAGCACCGTGGTAGAGGGTGTAACAATCCTTTCTTAAGTATCTCATCATCTTAAGTCTCTTTTCAGTCACTTTGAGAGAAATTTTTAAAAATAGTCAAGCCTCCAGTGGCCATTTAACCCTATGTGTGATGGTGGCAGAGACAGACACCATCAAGTCATCAGGCACAAACTGTGGTTCTTTCTTTCTTTGTATAAAGGAACAAAACTGTAGCTTGTGTTTAGGGAACAAACTATCATGATTCTTAGCATCAATCTTTCATTCCAAATCCTCAAAGCTGTTTGGAAACACAAACTCATGTATTCCCACTCACCAAGCACCACTCAGAATAAAGGAAGTGGAATAAAGTAGTGAAATAATTATAAATATCATATACTTGCCCAGGTTCTCAGTATTAGTCTGTATCGTTAAGAAGCAGCATGACATAGTCGTTAAGTTCCTAGACCCTGGTCCCAGATGTAGGTGGTTCAAATCCCACCTACACATCTTTCCAGGTCTGTGACCTTGAGCAAGTTTACCTCTTTGGATTCCATTTCCCCTGTGCAAAGTGGAGAGGATAATAATAGTGGAACCTACATCATGGAGTTATTGTGAGGATTCAGTAAACCAAGTGCTTAGAACACTACAGTGGCGCCTAGAAAATGCCATTTAAGTGCTAGCTGTTGTTATTATTATTGTGGCTGCAAGTAATGAGAATGCAATTCATACTAGCTTAAGGCCCAAAAGAAGAGGTGGTGGTGACTACTTCAGACATGGCTTAGAAGAGAGTTTGCAGTCATGCTATTAGGAGCCTCCTCAGCATCTCAGCCTTATTTCTCCATGGCTTCAAAATTTATCAGCCAGGCTGTGTGGTCACAAGATGGCCACTTGTAGCCCCAGAGCTACCTCACCCCTACAGAGAAAGAAAAAGTTCTTGTTATGAAGTACGGCACAGGTCCCAGGGAAGTGGCCCAGCTGTGGTCAAATACCCATTCTGGAACCCAGGCGATGACCCAGGCCAAGTGTGATAAACCCTGGGACAAGAGGGCTGGGTTTGCCCAGCCCAAACCACATGGCCTGAGGGAGGAGTTCCCATGTAAAGGCTTTCAGGGTGATGCCCCAAAGGAGGGATCACGAAGAGCCCAAACATGCACATGGTCTCACAGCTGGCAGGTAACAGGGCAGAGATCAGAACTGTCCTCCCCTTCCAACAGAAGTTTTATTACTTCAACAAGTATGCGATTTAGCCTTACACTCCTGTCTTCAAAGCCATTCTAACCAGGCTGTGTCACGCAGCTCTTGGGACACAATTTACACAGCACCACACTGTCTAGCTTTAGGGGCCCATCAGCACTGCTCTCTTACAACTCCTGAGTTTTCACACTTTTTGAGAGAGCCACAGTAAGGTATCAGTCCTGGAGTTTCATTTGATAGTAACTATAATACTACGGTTACATTTTACACATATGGATGTAGAAACATCATAGGTGGAATGGAGAAACATCATAGGTGGAATGGAGAAATGGCTAAAGCTCTGATGTTCACATTTTGACTTCTGAGACTAGCTCTTCTTGAAGGACATTCCAGAAGCATTAGTCAGGAAATCCAGGCTTTCAATGACCAGAGCGTGGCTCTTGAAAGTTTTGAAATTCCAAACCCTTCCTGTTAACATCTAGAACCAAAGTTTGGAAGATAGAGTGTGGAGGTTTTGCACCCATGACGAAAAAGGCTTCAGACAGTGATGAACAGAGAAGGGCTTCCACAGTGTGGCTTCCACAGGAAGGGAGCTTGGGAGAGTCGGCAAAGAGAGAAGAGAATTATATGTAAGTGGGTCTCCCGGAGAGGAAAAGGAGTTGTCAAATCTGCCCCTTCCTAGGTTGAATCTTTGGGATGCAGGGTGGTGTGAGAAACTTATGTGCCATTCCCACCTGAAGCTCTGGGAGAGGCGGTCCTGAAGAGAACCTAAGGTCCACACCTCCCAGAATCCTTCTTAGAGGGTATGGAGAAGACCCAGAATTTTCCGCGGCCCCAGCAAGAGCTGGCTGACAAACACTCTGAGGAATGACTATTGTTGGAGATGAAGTGATCTTGGCAGAGGGCCTTGGGGTCAATTGCCCAAGCCAGGAGTCAACAAGTAGGTGTAGCTGGGCCACCGGAGATCCCCAGTGGGCATCCTAATGAGCAGTGGGAAGCGCTGGTGCTCCTAGGGAGCACTGCTTATGCCGGCAGGGGAATGGGGGGCTCCATCAGCAGGGGGGCAGTGTGGACAGAGCCCCCGACACACCACAGGCTAATGCAGATGAGCAGTCTAGAGGGCAGCATTATCCCCACAGTGTCACATAATGTCCCCTGTGCACAGACACGATCTCAGATCAAGCAGAAGACAAGAAACCCACGACAGGGGACAACAACCAGGATAGGAAGTTGGAATTTTGAGCTTAAAACCTGAACTGAGTGATTTCCTAAAAAAGACTGATTTATATCAGAAGTGACTTAGTATCTTTGAAGTGGCAGGACTAGAGCTAAGTTGAGTTCAAGGATAGATGAATACGGTATGCTTTTTATACATCTGACTTGTGACTGTATTAGAAATGTAAAAACCATTGCACGAAGATAAAGAAGATAAACTTCCTGCCTTAAGAAGCTTGTAATATAGGGGTGTGTCATAAGGTGGGGCACAAAAGCCAGAAGTTTTCACTACCTTATAATTTTGCATATGATCGGCCTTGACATTTTATGAATAAATACATTTCATACTTATAAATTGGGCCTATGGGGCTAAAGTGAGAGTAGATGAAGCCTCGGGCCAGAGGTGCTGATGTTCTACTTGAGCAATGTGATGCCAATTGAGAAAACAAGTAGAGCTGGATGAAAGCCCAGGAAGGGAAAATCTAAATAAGCTGAGAATGATGCTTATGAAAAGAAATATTAAGATGATGAATCAGTTAAGAAATGCAAATTCTGAGTGGGTACAGATTGAACTATATCAGTTTTTAAAAAAAATATCGAAATCATCATGAGCCATTATTCGTTCCCACTCCAAAAAAATAAAAAATGAGCTGGATGACTCAGAGGTCTGATTAACTTTGGCAATTTTTTTGACCCAAAACAAACCCACATGATCTCAGGAATGGCAGGATCCCAGGTTTTGGCACATACTCTACCTGCTAAGGAGGTGGGCAAGGTTTGTGTTTGTTGGTATTGCTCAAGAAATGTCCCAGCAATGAAGAACAGATGCTAGCCAAGATGAGCTTTTCCTCCAAAACACTTTAAAACTAGATACTGAGGAACCTCAGATGCCATGGTGGAAGAATACTCATTCCCCAGTTAGATCCTGGGTATAGAGACACTGTCTACATAGAGCACTCATGGAAAAGGCTTGTCATAGTCCATCTGTGTTGCCATAAAGGAATTGTTGAGGCCGGCTAATTTATAAAGATAAGAGGTTTGTTTGGCTCATGGTTCTGTGGGCTGTACAAGAAGCATGGCGGAGCATCTGCTTCTGGTGAGGGCTTCACTTCCACTCCCGGTGGAAGACAAAGGGGAGCTAGAGTGTGTAGAGATCACATGGTAAGAGAGACAGACAGACAGACAGAGATAGAAACCGAGGAAGCAGGGGGAGGAGGTGCCGGTCTCTTTTAACAGCCAGATCTCACAGGAACTAATAGAGTGAAGCGAGGACAATTCATCCCCAACCCAGACAGAGCATTAATCTATTCATGGAGATTCTCCCCCATAACCCAAACCCCTCCCCTCTGCCCTTACCTCCAACATGGGGGATCAAATTTCAACATGAGACTGACTCAGAGGGGACAAACATCCAAACTACAAGGCTGAAAGAGCTACAGACTGACACAGACACTCCTTGGGTAGGCAAGGCTCAGGACTCAGAGTGGGCAAATGTATAAGGAATGGCTGGACTTTGTACCTGGGACTTTGAACCAAGAAAGAGACATCTCAGGGCAGAGGAGATTTTGAGTTGTGGCAGCAATGTGGGGCACGCAGCCGACAAGGTGGCTGGGGCCAGCAGGGCCATCCAAGCACAACGGATGGAGCACTGTCATCAGTTCCATGGAGGGGAAGAACCAGACATACCTCTGCTTCCTTTATAGTTAATTTTCCATGTTCTAAATCATATAGAGCTCTTATTACAGAGTATGCGTTTAGTCATTCTCAACAAATGCTTTTGATGCTTTCATAAAAATCCGAGTTAAATATCCCTCTCTGCCTGTATCCGGACTGGTTATTAAAATCAAGATTCTGGTAAAGGAGCAGTTGTAGGATATTTTTGATGAGTACGCTAAGTGGGCTATACTTATTTACGCCTCTAAAGCTCCCATCTATTATCATCTTTCCAAGTGTACAATCTTGCGGAGGTTTTGAATCTCTTGTGTATCTAGGCTGGGGGAAGTGATCTCCATGTACTCCTCTATAAGCCAGCATGTGAGCTCCCCATCTCCCACCAGTGGTATGCTTGCACCGGTTTGTACTGGCTCCTAAGAGCTGATTATTAAATTTTCAGGAATTTTGTGAGCCAATTGTTAAATACAGCTGTTATTAAACATTGAATTATAGAAACATATGATTAAATAAATTATATTTTAAGCAAAAGTAAGAAGTTCCATTAATTTGTTTTTTTCACATTTTACTGTTATTTATGCCTTTGAGGCTATTTTCATCTATTGTTCCCGTAGGGTAGAAATACAACGTGATGGTGTGCTACTGCACATCCCTTGTCAACTCGTCATTCAGTCGGGTCATGTTGCAGCCTGAGATGGGCCCTGGTGGGGGTATTTACACCAAGGAAGTCAACTAACTACTTTCTGCAAATGGAGCTTGATTGTTTTGGTGATTGTCTAGACTTTAAAAAAGGATGGAGGAAGCGTTCATGTTGCAGATTAAAACTGAAAATATGTTGTATCTCTAACCACTACATTGTGAATAGCACAAATAAATGAAGAAACATTCTTCCATTATGCAAAAACAATTTTCTGATTCAGCAAAGAAGTGATTCATGTCAAGAGTGACGTTTGCTTGGGACCAGTCTGGGCAACATAGCGAGAGACCACTTTTCTACAAAAAATAAAAAAATTAGCTGGCCATGGTGGCACATGCCTATAGTTCCAGCTACTCAGGAGGCTGAGGCAGGAGGATTTCTTCAGCCCAGGAGTTTGGGGTTGCAGTGAACTATGGTGATGCCACTGCACTCCAGCCTGGGCACCAAAGCAAGACCCTGTCTCAAAAAAAAAAAAAGAGTGACATTTTAACATATATCTTCATTGTTTCACTGTTGTCTTACTTAATATAAACACAAATGTCAACCAACATTCATGTCAGAACTACATTGGTTCATCAGTTGCTACTATATAGGCTAGCAACAGATACAAGCGTTCAGCAAAAAATCAACAAAAGCATTTTGTGGCAATCAGTTGGCTGTGTGGCATTTACAACAAAGGGTATATTTCTTATTTGTAAATTGTACACATTATATATAATATAAAATGTATAATAAACGTATATATACAACACATGAATGTCTTCCAGAGAGCCAGCTATTAAACACTTATCAGCATACCACTGCTTGTGTGCATTCATGCAGGGAAAGGAGGGGACTGGTCCAATTTGTTTTGTTTTCACTTTTAGAGAGGACATTTATCCCTTTGTTGAAGAAATATCTACTTTCAGATCTTGGCCTATTGGCCCTTTATTGTTTTCCATAGTTTGAACAGAAACTTGGCTTAAAGACTGTTACAAGGGAAGAGAAGGCAGTAATAACTCCTCTACTTTCTTTAAAATCAAAAGTGTTTTTAAAGAATGAATATGCACATATCACTTTATCTGTGCTAATCAACACAATCGGTGTGTTGATCTAAAACTTATTAGGAGAGGCTTTGAAATTATTTTTACACATTTGAAAAAGATTAAAGTTTGTGATATTTAAAAGAAAATAACAGTTTAATTTTTTTCCTTTTTTTTATTTTTTGAGACAAGGTCTCACTCTGTTGCCTGGTGCAGTGGCTTTATCCTAGTTCACTGCAACCTCAAACTTCTGGGCTCAAGTGATCCTCCTGCCTTAGCTTCCCGAGTAGCTGGAACCACCAGCCCACCCCACCACACCAAGGTAATTTTAAAATTTTTTTGTAGAGATCAGTCTCACTATGTTGCTCAGGCTGGTCTCGAATTCCTGGCTTCAAGCGAAACAGGTGCTTTGGCCTCCCAAAGTGCTGGGATTACAGTCATGAACCATCATACCTGCCACTTCTTTTATTTTTTAAGAAAATGATATAGTTCCGTGGTTAAGGGTAAGGACAGGAAAACCAGAGTACCTGCATTTTAAACTCCAAACTGCAACCTACCAGGTCCATTAGCTGTTTAGATAACCTCTTTGTACTCAGTTTCCTGATGTGTACAGTGAGCATGATAATTGAATCTAGGGCATAGGGTGGTTGTGATAATTAGATTACTTAATACATGGACAGCATTTGAAACAGCGCCTGGCACACAGTAAACGCTGTATGAGGTTTGCCATCATCATCGCTACTACTGCCATGCCCGCCACCACCACTACCGTAATTGCCACTGCTGAACGAAGTTCTTGATTCATTGTCTTAGAGATATTAATATTACAAGTAAACTATAAAAAGAGCCTTGCTCTTAATTCATTCTGGTGCAGAAAAGTTAACTTACAAAGATCATACAACTTTTAGTGTTAGAACCCAAAGTTGATGTCACATCTCCTGGTGATACAGTCTCTTCTTCAGCTGAATGGCTTCTTTCTGAGCTGTACTTGAGCATTTATCGTAGTCAATTTTCAGAAATTGGTCTGAAATTGGTTTCAGTCTATGGTTCCGAAAAGAATGCTTTTCTCTAACTATATCAGGATGCTGTATGGGGTGCCTTGTGCAATATAGTAGCCACCAGTCATGTGATTACTGAGCGTTTTGTGTGTGACTAGCACATATTGACATGTGCTGTAAGTGTAAAATACGTGCCAGATTTCAAAGATTTCATATTAAAATAAAATGAAAAATGCTCCATTAATAATTTTATATTGATTATAAATTTAAATTGTAATATTTTTGATATATTGAGTTAAATAAAATATTAAAATTAATTTCACCAGTTTCTTTTTACTTATTTTAATGTGGTTTCTAGAAAACTTAAAATTACAAATGTGGCTTGCATTATATTTCTATTGGACAGATGTGCTTTATACAAGATAAATCTTCATGTCCCACTTCAAAAGCTGAAAATATTATTTCATTTAATAGGTCTATAAGTGTTCTTTGCCTCAGTTAAGGGCACTATCATCCGGCTAGTCATCCAAGCCAGAAATCTGGAAGGTATTCTTGACTCTGTCCCCTTCCTCTACCCCACTCCCAGGAACAGTTGACTCATTTTCAAATCTATCTCTCTGTCTCCATCCCTTCTACCAGTGCAGGCCTCACCATTTCAGATGTGGACATTACAATAGCCTTTATGCCAGTCTTCTTGGTCATCAGTCTTGACTCCCCAAAATCCATCCCCTATATTACTGGTAGAGTAACATATCTAAAATACTAGTCAGATCATGCCACTCCACTGAGAAAAGCCCTTCCATTGGTCCCCATTACCAATAAGTTCACTAGTGTTGCACACCAGCCTTCCCTCCTCCCCAGCCAAGACTTGCACACTGATTACTTGTTCGGCCTCATCTCATCTCATCTCATCTCATCTCCTTTTATACCCTGTCTTTGGAAGTGATATAAAGAAATTCTTAGGTGTGCATATTTTGTTAGGTGCTGGATGGGGTTGTGGGGAGTGGAAGAGAATGGAGAAGACCTGGAAATGGTATGAAATTATCACCTATTATATGTACGAACTCATCAGTAACTTGCTTGAATGATGTAGAACACAGATTCCACATCATACTGGATGTCCCCACCAATGCATGAAAACAAGGGTGGAAAACGATCTGTGTGACTGTACCAGTCATATCCTAATATGACCCCTCCAATATCCTCAGAACCATGACCTCCTAGACCTATAAGAGAGGGACAATTATACCTGACTTATGAAGATGTTATGAGTGTATCATTTATGAAAAGAGTTTAACATAGTGCCTGGCATATAGCAGATATTTAATTCACAATCACTGTTAACAAATAAGCTGATGCACATTAAAATATTAAAGAGTTTATTTGAGCAAACAGCGATGCATGAAGCAGACAGCTCCAAGCTGCAAACACGTCAGGATTTCAAGGGGAAGGCCTATATGGGGTGAACTCATAAACAAGGCAAAGAAAATATTTGATTGGCTAAAGTGAAGCCGTATTGGATCATTCTAGTGGAAAGTCCCCAGTTAGAGGCTAGTTGGTGGTTTCTGACCGGTTAAGCTCAAGTTGTGTTTTAGTGTTTACATTGTGCTCTATTTCCGTTTGCTTAGGTAGGAACTCAGGGCACTGGAGCCACCACAGTCTAATGGGCTCCTGATTAATATTTTAACATCGCTTTCCAGCTCTTTGCTCACACTTCTCCTTCACCAACCCTACCCCCATTATCCTAGGTCTTCAGGTGGCAGCCCAAGAGGTGAAATCCAGACTTTCAAATATTATGATGGTTTAAGCAAGACATCGCTTTCAAAGGCTTTATCCAGGTCATAGGCCATAGAATACTGTGAAGCTTGCAGATATATTAGTGACGGAAAATACTATTTGTTGATAATGACAAAGACAGAAAAAGACAAGAGCGCAGGAGGCAAAGTGAGCAATAATGGGAGAAAAAAAGGAAAAAGACGCTTCATGTCTGCTTCTTTTTAACATAGTAAAGAAATAAGAAAAAAGAAATCCTGTGAATGGCCAAGTTATCTCTATATTTCAAAAATAATATATCATAATATATGAGGGCACATTGGAGAATTTCATTTAGTGTTGACATAAAATATTCATCTTGTTGAAAGCTAATTTGCTTTCTGGCTAACATTCTCAATAACTATCCTGCCTAAAAACTGTCTTCACTGTCTCTAGTGACTTCTAACAATTAAGATGTAATTACTGACTGACACGAACATTCATGTAAAAACCAACAATTACAGAAACATCATTGTTTGATGCTTGATGAAAATTGCCATTTTCACTTCGATAATTTCTAGATTGTTTTCCTTCAGAGATGTAGAATTAACACTTTTATCTTTAAGATTAAAAGAACTTTATTCACCCTCAAACTGTTACCAAAATAAAGATGCATTTACAAAATTGAATTTCTCCATTCTATGGCAGTCGGTTAAAAACAAACATTCTGATAGGTTCTGTTGTTAAGCTGACAAAATCTGAAGAATATTTAGAATCCATCTAACCCACCTTCAGAATCATTTTTGCCATTTCATTAAATTCATCAAGAGATTTTCCTTTTCGTTCTCAGATCTAATGCATCAGTCTAATATAATGCTTGAATAGCCTTTAAGCTTCCTGTAAGTTTAACCCTCAAAATGACACCACTTGCTAATTACCTCACTCATTTGGAATTTTGATTTCCAAAGTCAAAATTTCCCCCTTTGGGAGTGTGCTGGCACAGGGTGGGACTTACTTGTAACTGGATTAAAATTACCCAAATTTCTGGAAGATTTAGTTTTTACTGCTCCCACTTGGGCAAGGCAAAAATGAGATCATTCTTTTCTGATTCCTACAACTCATAAAAGGTCAAGAGGATTCTGATTCAAAATTTACACATTATTTCTATAAAATTTCCTAAGTGGCAATGGCCATACTCTAAGTCTTAGCTCTCTGAGGGTGCTAAAATAAAGAGACAATGATGTTATTTTGACTTTTTCCTTTACTTCCTAGACTTTGCTGTATTTCCAACACCCCATATCCCCAATTGCTCTCCCACTCCGATCCTTTAAGCCAGGATCAACCATGGCCCATGGGCCCAATCCAGAGTCCACCTGTTTTCATAAATAAAGTTTGATAGGAACACATCCATGCTCCTTTGTTTACATATTGTCTACGGCTGCTTTCATGGTACAACAACAAAACAGATTAATCGTGACAGAGATCATACGGTCTGCAAGCCTAAAATATTATAATTTGGCCTTTAAGAAAACATTTCCTGACCCCCAGTTTAGGGTGTCTCTGAGTTTTCTCTTTCAACCACTCCTCCCTGAAACACACATGTGGTGGATGATCCAGCCAGGGAAACGTTTCCACTACGTCAAGAACATGGCAAGTACTTTCATGCCACACCAATGCTCCCTTTGCCAGGAGTACCCTCCTTTCTCACCTTCACTTCATTGAGTTCCTACTCATCCCTTAAAATCCAGCTATAGTGTCATTGCATTTGAGAGTCTTTTCTTGATTATCCCATGATACCATTCTTTTTTATCATCTTACTGTATAAGTGCATTTATCAGAATTTATTTCATTGTCTCTCTGCACACACACATATGTGTATACAGCACATGTGTGTGTGTGTGTGTATTTGTCTTTGTGTCCTCAAGTACAGCATTAAATTCATTTGAAGAGAACTGATTTCTTTATTATATTATCTTCCCATACAGACTCACGGTATTCATCTACTTCGTTTTTCTTAAGAGCTGTTTTGATTCTTCTCCTAGTAAGAGCACTCTGACACGGAGATGGTGCCTTTTGCAACTCTGTATCTCTTTGCCCTCAAATCCTCACCCCAAGCCAGTCCTGCCATTCTCTGGCTGAGCGAAAACACAGTGCCTGGTTTATGGTATAAGATAAATTCCAAAAGAATTGGAAATTAGATGTAAAACTTAAACCACACAAGTACTTTTAACAAATGGGTGTCTTTCTTTTAAATTTGGTAGTGGTAAAAACTTTTCTAACTATAACTTAAAATTCAGAAGCAATAAGAGGAACATTGATAAATTTGATTACATAAAAATTTTAAAATAAAAACTTTTACATAGGGAAGATACCATGAGAAAAGTAAAAAGACAAATGACAAACTGACAGAACAATATTTACAATTTCTATCCCCAAGAAAGGGATGACACTTTGAATATAAAAGGAGTTTCTAAACAGAGAGAAGAAAGAAGCCAACATCTTATTGAAAAATGGGCTAAAGATATTAACAGAGATCTGTCATGTGATCCAGCAATTCCACTACTGGGCATCTACCCAAAAGATCAAATGACACTCTACAAAAGGGACACCTGCACTCGAATGTTTGTAGCAGCACAGTTCACAATTGCAAAGTTGTGGAAACAACCTAAGTGCCCATCAATTCATGAGTGGATTAATAAAATGTGGTATATGTATACCATGGAGTACTATTCAGCTATAAGAAACAATGGTGATATGGCACCTCTTGTATTTTCCTGGATACAGCTGGAACCCATTCTACTAAGTGAAGTATCTCAAGAATGGAAAAACAAGCACCACATGTATTCACCAGCAAATTGGTATTAACTAATCAACACCTAAGTGTACATATAGGAATAACATCTATTGGGTGTCAGGCAGGTGGGGGGGAGGAGGGGATGGGTATATACAAACATAATGAGTGAGATGTGCAACGTTTGGGGGATGGTCACACTTGAAGCTCTGACTCAAGTGGGGAGCGGGGACATAGGCAATATACGTAACCTTAATATTTGTACCCCCATAATATGCTGAAATAAAAAAAAATAAACCTCAGGATTAAAAAAAAGATATTAACAGAGAAATCACAGAAAGGAATACAAACAGTTCTTAACTATATATATGAAATGATGTTCAACTTCACTTGTAGTAAGAGAAATGCAAATTAAACTACAGTCAGATATTTCTTACCTAATAGACTAACAAAGATTTAAAGGTCTGAAATATATTGATTGCTGGTGGAAATTCACAGTGGTACAATCCTTACAGAAGGCAATTTTGCAATTTCTAGCAAAACAACATACTCATTTATCTTTTAACCCAGCACTTTCACATCTAGTAATCTAACCAAAGATACACTGGCAAATGTATGAAAAGACATATGCAGGGGCTGTTCTTGCAAAAGACAGGAACAACCCAAATGTTCATCAACATTGGACTAGTTGAGACCACAGTGGAGAACTATGCAGCTATAAAAAGTAAGATGAAATACCTCTACATACTGCTATAGAAAGAGCTCCGTGATATACTGTTAACTGAAACAGCAAAGTGGATAAAAGTACATATAGTATGTATATATAGTCTTCCTTTTTGAAGAAAAGTGGAAGAGGTATATATGTATACACACACACAGACACACACACATACATGTATACATTTGCTTATATATATTTTTTTCAAGCATATTTATTTTATTTTATTTAATTTTTTACCTTAAGTGTTTTTTTTATTTCAGCATATTATGGGGGTACAAATATTACGGTTATGTATATTGCCCATGCCCCCCTCCCCCTCGAGGCAGAGCCTCAAGCATGACCATCCCCCAAATGTTGCACATCTCACTCATTATGTTTGTATATACCCATCCCCTCCTCCCCCCTCCCACCCGCCCAACACCCAACAAATGTTATTCCTATATGTCCATTTAGGTGTTGATCCATTAATACCAATTTGCTGGTGAGTACATGTGGTGCTTATATATTTTTAAGAGAAGAAATTTCTACTTCAAGGGATGATGGAGTAACAGGGGCCAAATTTAATCCCTACCTGGAAAACTGGATGAAATATATGAGGTGACACTTTTCAGACATTGAAAACAGATAGTACAGGATTGTTATCCCTGAGGGAAAGGAAACAAAATGAACAACAGAGGCAGTTTCCAGGTCACAGGGGAGAGGGAATCCAAACATAGCCTGGTAAGTTTGATGAATTGAAGAAACAGAGATAGGAGTATAGAGAGGCAAAGCAGCTAGAATCTGTGGGTGAGAATACTAGAAGGGAGACAGCTGCACAGAGGAAAAAATCTAAAGACTTTTAGAGGGCTCTCCTTCTGTCCTTGGCTGAGTACTGATCTGCATATATGTGAGAAGAATTTGCCCAAAGCCAGAGGAAGAATTACTGGAAAGGAGCAAGGAAATTACTCCAAGAGCTCACTGAGGACTGGCAACAATTCATGTTGACACCAGCCAGAGTAGAAAAACCTTGTAGTACACGGACAATTAGGTAGAACTCATAGAAGGGTATTGCTTTGTTAAAGGGAAAATATTAGCCCTAAACTAAAGGTTGTTCTGTACTCACCCTAAATAAATTTAAAAGCAAATATGCAAGTGATCCAGTTGATTCTAAGTAAATTAACTATACACCAGAACAAAACATAAAACTCGTAGAAGGAATACAACAAAATCCAGCAACCAATAGTATAAAATACACACTTTCTGGAATGCAATTAATAATCATATAACACACAATGAAGCAGTAAAATATAACTCATAACCAGAATAAAAAGTAATCAATGCAAGTAGAACCAGAAATGACAGAGGTGATGGAACCTGTAAGCACATCAAAGCAAACATGATAAATACATTCCAGATGTTCAAGAAGGTAGTGAATAACATCACAATAAAGAAGAGAAATTAGATGATACAAAACAGACCCAAGTAAAACTTCTCAATATGAAAATTACAAGGTCTAACATTAAATATATACTGGATGAGAATAACAACAGATTACACATTATAGAAGAAAAGATCAGTGAACTCGAAGACAGTAATAGGATGCCCCAAAATGAAACTCATAGAAAAAAAAAACTTAAAAATATATTACAGCATCAGTGAACTCTGGGGCAATATCATGTGCAATTGTAGTCCAAGAAGGAGGACATGGAGGACAGATAAATTCCAAATTTTTTGAAACTATGACTCTGTAGATTCAAGAAGCTCAATGCAACTCAAAAGCAGAAGAAACGTGAAGAAAACCACATCAAAGTCCATCATCATCATCATATTTCTTAAAACCAGTAATAAGGAAAAAAATCTCAGAAGCAGCCAGAGAAAAGAACACATCACAGAAAGAAGACAAATGTAAGGATGACAGACTTCTCATGATATACCATGCAAACAGTAAGACAGTGATGAGGCATAGTTACAGTAGTGAAAGAAAAAACTGTCAACATAGATTTTTTTTTACTAATATATCCAAAAAAACTGAAGGTGAATAAATTATTTTCCAGAAAAACAAAAACTTAAAATATTCATCTCCAGGAGATATGTACCACAAGAATTATTAATGAAATTTTCTCAGGCAGAATAAAAATGATACCAGATGGTAATTTAAATCAATAATAAAAAAAAATGAACAATGTCAGAAATGGTGTATGTACAGGTAAACATAAAAGATATTTTTCTCATTTTTATCTCTTTAAAAGCTAACTGCTAAAAGCAAAACAATAAGAAAAATGTACTAAAAATGAAATAGAAGTATACTGTGGTAAGCTTCTTACACTATACATGGAGTGTTATATTTTTTGAAGATAGACTATAAGTTAAAAATTATTTATTGGGAAGCATGTAGAAATCTCTAAAAGTAAAAATAAAAGAAGCATGATTAAAAAATCAATAACAAAGTCAATTAAGAAAAAGTAAACTCAAATAATCCAAAGGAAGGCAGGAAAGGAGAAAAAAAATAACACAGAGGAAAAGGGACAAATAGTGATCAAATAATAAAATGGTAGACATAACTCCAACTGTATAGATAATTACATTAAATGTGAATAATCTAAACACACAATTAAAAGACAGAAATTGTCAGGTTGGATTAAAAAAGTAAGAACCAAGTATATGTTGCCTACAAAAAAACCCCCTATATTTTAAATATAAAGACACAGTTTAAAAGTAAAAAGGTAGAAAAATATAATATTCAAGCACAAATCAAAAGAAAGCTGGAGTGGCTATCAGACAAAGTAGACTTAAAAACAAGGAATATCTCCCAGGAATAAAGAAGGATATTCACAATAATATAAAGATTAGTTCATCAAGAGGACATAATCCTAAATGCGTATGCATCTAATAACAGAACTTCAAAATATACAAAACCAAAATATGCAGAACTAAAAGGGGAAATAGGCAAGTCCATAATTATAATTGAAGATTTAAATTCTTGTGTCTCAGTAATCAACTGAACAAGAAGATAGAAATCAGTAAGAATATAAAACACTTGAACAAAAATGATGCAAGCCATATATGACAAACCCACAGCCAATATCATACTGAATGGGGAAAAATTGAAAGCATTCCCACTTAGAACGGGAACAAGACAAGGTTGCCTACTATCTCTACTTCTGTTCAACATAGTGCAGGAAGTCCTTGCTACAGCAATCAGACAAGAGAGCAGAATT